>CM056997.1:214789211-215989211 GCA_029891345.1 Dryococelus australis | reverse complement strand
ACACGCTTTCATGCAAAATCCCGTATTGGTTTCCTGTAGGTAGACAAACACCAATCTTCCAAACAGGATGAATGGATTAGGCTTATGATTTTTAAAAACAGTGTACTCATTGCCTACAAATCATTTACTAAAACATCGTGCAGCGAATTGGAAACGTTTTCTTTATGATATCCACAGATATTTAAGTCTTGTTGTAATAATATTGTTATGAAAAATATAGCACATTGTTGCGAACAGGTTTCGTGGCTATAGCTGTAGCTGTGTTACGACTTTTATGATTTTCATGAATTCGCTTTTGCGCTTATTAACTGGAGTAGACCAATTCTCTAAGACGCTTATTTTTGTAAGAAAGTGAACAAATATACAGAAAAACTGACAATAATGGATTAAGTGATAGCGATGTGCACACATTATTTTGAAGCTTATTTTGCCGCTGTGTGTTTTACAGAGATTCCGCTCAGGCGCACACGGGGCTGAATTTTCCTGCGAGTTTCGCTGAGATATTGTGTGAGAGTTAGGCAAAGACCTATGTGACGTGGTTAATCGTGGGCTCCGTAACTGGCTGTGCCGCACGCGGCATGCGTTTCCCTGCGAGCTGTTCTGTCGACTGTAACACCGCCAGGCATGACAGTTGGCGAAAATAATAAACAATTAACTCTGTACGGTGAAGAAAGATTACTGTATCGCGAATTTTTCAGTTTTGGATCATGAAAATAAAAAAAAGTTTACGACATTAACGACTGTGGACAAGAACATTGTTAACCTTAAATAACGGAAACTATAGGGTACTGGAAATGTCTTTCAAAGAATTGGAGTGAGTACACAGATAACCACAAAACTGTGCACAAACACGGAAATACAGCCAAAAAAATCATGTTGCCAGGTAAATAAAGTCACGTGTCACGTTTCCTTGTTCTCATTGGCTGAGATAGGAAACTAGCATAGAAACGCGTAGACGATAAAGAGCAATTGCAATTACCGAAAAATAGTAGACTGGTTAGAAAACTGCACAGGCATCGATTTTTCCAGTGGACGCGTACGCCCAGCAGCAAACAAGTATCGATTTATGCGATATCGTAAGAGAAATCTATCCGTGTGCGGCGAGATTCACCCCGGACAGGGGTTCTTTTTAATACATGGAATTTATTTTATACATGGATAAACTTGTAAATATGTTTTGTCTTGAGTTGAACATTTACCTTTAATATCATAACATTTTCAACCGCTGGCAAAACCAATTACGTCACGAGTATTCCTCTACGACGACGGGACATAGTGGGTGGCTAGAGGGAGGTATGTTTACTAAATAAAGCCTTCCCCGCATTTTCCTCGTAAACCATGTAACGTATTATAAACATTAATTCTTTCAGAAATTTCTTTTATGAGTTTTATATAATAATATTTCAATGGCATAGTTCCCATTTATTCTTCCAAATAAGAATTTTTATGTTCTGAGAATAATTCTCTTTCAAACAATGTTTCTTCTAGTGTTGGTGAATAATCTTAATTTTTGGCTGCTTCTGAACTAGCATCATTAATAAATTTTTTTTTCTTCACTTACTTGTTCTCTTTTTTTATGCCAATATTTTATAATTTGTGAATTAAAAGTAGTTCTTTTTTCTTATTTTTTTCATAATCTGCTTAGTATTTTTTTATAACTTTTGTATTTTTCTGGGAGTAATTCAACTCGAGAAACATCCTTTAATGAATTTTTTGTTTTATGTATGAATTTTTTTCTTATCAATTAGTTATAAAAGTATTGCGATTTTAGAAAGACAAACTTTTCCTCCGACCGATAAAACTAGAGGAAATTTAAATGATTACAATAATAGAATCTAATTTAATAATCCTATAGGTGATGGCTTTTCTGTTCCAAATGGTACTTATGTTTATGAACAATGTAGATTACTAAAGAGAGATAAAGTTGTAGATAATTCAAAATATTCAAAATTAGATATTATTGATGTTTATTCTAACTTTTTTCGTTTTCAGTTTTCTAGAGTAAAAAATTTCAAAACATTCTTAATATTATTGTAGGTGGTGATAATCCAGGAATAATTTCAAAAATTATGATTAATTTATTGATATCACCAAGTAAACAAAATTATTTAGAGTTTACTGATGTTTATGATAAATATTGAGTAAAATGTATGCATAGTGATAAAACAAATGAAACATTGTATCCTCTAAAATATCTGTTTGGTTTTATTCGAGATAACGATGAAATTTACTGAAAATGGTGTTATAAAATTACTTTTTTTTCGTAATTAATGTGATAACAATTGTTCGTTTGTTTATCAAACAAAGGACGCAGATGTTGCAGTTCAGTAAAGTTATGCTGATCCATGTAAAATTTTTATTCAAAAAATAGAAATTATGTGGCGTATTGTTGAATATGAAACTAACACAGCAATTGCAATTAAAGAAAAAATGATACAAACATCTCAAAATGTCTATGTTTAAATAGAAAACATCTGTAGTTAAAGAAAAACAAACATAAACATAAGTGTAGATTTTGAGAAATCTATTGAAACAGGAACAATTTGTAATGTTGGTCTAACCAGCCAATGTAATCTAACTTATAATTATTTGAAAGAAATAATTACAGAAGATATATACATTTTTTTAGAATTAATCAATGGAACGAGTAAGCGATTTTACAGAAACATCAAAATGTTTGATAGTTTAATATTAGATTTTAGATGTATAATGAAATTATTTAATCTTTTAAAGCTAGAAATTTTTAGATATATAGTTGAGTTATTTTATCGAATAAAAAAATTATTTTGGTAACCCAAAAAGAGATTTTTCTCCAAGTCTCTTATAATGTATAATTGTTTCATTCTATTTGTCAGTTTTTTTCCATTAAATTTATTCCGCAACTTATTTTAGCTGGTTGGTTTTAGCTTGAATTTATTTGATTTTGCTTAAAATTTGGCTTAAACTTTGACTTAAAGTTTGCTTATTTTAGCTTAAAATTGCTTGATTTTAAATTTACTTGATTTTAGCTTAAATTAGCTTGATGTTGCCTTTAATTTACTTGATTTTAACTTTAATTTACATGATTTTACTTGCAGATTTGGCTTAAATTTTCTTGATTTTGAAAAAAAAAAAAAAAAAAAAAAAAAAACCTGCATAGTCATTATTAAGAAAATGGTAAATTTGCTTTTTTTTAGAGCTTAATTTTGCTTGGTTTTAGCTTAAATTTGCAGAAACAGGAATTGAAAATTCTAGAAAATGAATGAGTGGCTGGAAAACGAGAAATTTTACTTGATTTTAGCATTAATTTTATTTATTTTTTGATGTTTTATTGCACTGAGCCAGGATCCGCTTTCTCTATATACTATCATTAAAGCCAGGCTTTACGTTTTTGCGGAAATTCCTAGTTTTCGCGTCATAAATTCGGATTCACAATAGGCCATAATTACTGAAAACGTGCAATTATATATAAGTTATATTTTACGAGTTGTATAATATTTTTGGGCTGAATTTTATTAGTGGTATCGGTTAGTTGCAAAAGGTGTTTCTGCGAAAGAGGTGAAGCCGAGAGTTAAGGCTCCTGCGTACATTGAACCGCCTTGTAGTGTGTTTGAAATGCACGTTTCCTCGCGAAAACATTAGTAAATGCCTATTGCATATACAAGCGCAATGCACTAAATTTGATAAAATTCAAGCAAATGAAAGCCAAAAATCTAGCAAATCTCTCTTTTCCTGTAAAATCTTTCAAATTGTGGCCCAAAATAGAGAAAATTTAAGGCCAAAATCAAACAAATTTAAACACGTCTCAGATGCCTTGAACCTGTTTTTTTTTCAGCTAAATCTGCAAGCTAAAGCATAGTGTATTAATAAAATTTCAACACCAATTTTTTCTTCTTCTTAATGGAATTTTTCCTCAAGAAGTTGAATAATTCCTTTGAATTCACTAAACTACAAGATCTCGAAAAAAAAATTAATAGTTCGCAGCCACAGATTTTGAAATTTATGAATTTAAATTTTGTAAAAAGATTAATTGTATTCTAGTTGAAAGTTTAAAATATTATTTCCAGATCGCTATGTGAAAGTAATATATAAAAATACCTTGAATCTAATAAATGAGAAAGAAGTGTTTATATCATATGGAGACTTAAAAGAAATTAAAAATGGTAAATTTATCCTCTTAAGAATTTTCATCAAATTATATATATATATGTATATATTTACTTGTTCATTTGTCATACAGATTTAGATTAAATTTAGCTTATTTGACATGAAAAGAGCCCTGCTCAGCAGGTTAAAAAAACTGCTTGATTTATATTGGAGGTTTGGTTTAAATTAGCTTGATTTTGCCCTTAATTTGCTTGCTTTTGATAATGGAATTGGAGAGATAAATGATGTCTCCAGAAGATTTTGAAAAAGTTGCTTGAAAATGAGAAATTTACTCGATTTTTAGTCCAATTATTGCGCTGCGCTTGGTTCTGTATTAGACCTTTACTGAATTTATAAAAATAATGAATTTCAAGTATTAGTTACATTTTTTATACTTTTTAATAAACTGCTTTCTTTATAAATAAACAATGGCTTCGTCTCTCTTCCTCTGCAGCCTTACTAACATTTCAAAGGTGGAGATATTTCAAATACAACTTCCTATAGATTAGACGGTAAGGCATCTGACAAAATAAGATAATTAGTTTCCATATATCATTCAAATTTACAACACCTACAATTATTACTTTTAGAAAACATTGACAATAAATATGAGCTTCGAGAAATGGGTCTGAATATTGAGCAAATTGAAGAAGTATTTAAAAAGTTAGTAGGGCTCCGAATATAAATTTTTTTTTGTGTCAATTTTATATGTGCCTTTTAATTTGTGTCAAACATTAAGAATATTTGATCAGATACAGCTGGGATGAAAAAATCATCCCACCCTTTAGCAGTTTCTGACTGGTAATATTTTTTCTTTATCCTAATAAAATGCTCTCTTTATAAAATTAAAATGGATTTGTTACCCTCTAACAAAATGGAAAACAATACCACATGTAAATATTTTAAAAAGTGTGGTGAAGTATTACAAATAAGCAGTTTACCATCACACAACACACACAAAAGATAAACCCATTACCACCTCTAACAAATAATACAATAAATATTCTAGACGTCGCTATGAGTTAAATAAAGAGAAAGTACAATGCGAATGTGGAGCATGTGTTTGCAAGACAAATCATGAAAAGCATAAAAATACTAAACTACACGAAATTTTACAAGGCGATCATTCAACCAAGACATGCTCTGTATGCAACGTGAATAAACCTACTGATTATTTTGCATCTCATAAAGACATAACAGATAAGTATTTTCACACCTGCAAAAATGTTATAGTAAATATGCTATACATAATTATGAGTCTAAAAAAGAGAGAGTACAATGGGAATGCCGAAAATATTTATATTATGATTTTCTAAAAGAAACATACAAATAGTAAATCGTACAATAAAGCCATATATATATATATATATATAATTAAATTCAATATGATAATTAACTCAGACGTCATAAATTTTATTATAATTTATTATATATAGATCGCGATGCTCAGATCAATAAGTGATTTGAGAGAAAATAGAGCGCGCGAGTTGAGAGTTATTGGCAGAGATTTAAAAATCAAATATTGGTATAATCTAAGAAAATCTGATTTAATTACAACTCTTTCACCAACAATTAAAATGAACAAAGAAAAAGAAGCATTGCAAATTTACCTTCTCCAAATGGAAAAATAATATATAGAAAATACAAAAAGGAATTAAAAGAATATTCCCATTTTCTGCTATAGTATATTATGTAATCAAAAGAAATAAAAAAACCAATAAAACTTACACACTCGAAACTGCTTTTAAATGTAGGTTATCAACATATTACAATGAAAATAATTTTAATTTAGTGTTGCCCAGGAATTTGTTTACTTCAGTAAAACAAAATGTGTAAATAATATTACGTGATCAACCTATAAAACTAAATGTAACATTAAACTTGTAGCCCATTTACGAAGTCGGAAAACTGGTGAAATATGACTATTTGAGGACATTTAATCAAATTTTTTTACAATATTCAACGAAGGAGACATTAAAAATGTTTATAAAAAACAAAAAATAAATAAAAAATACTAGCAGGAATATAAATCATTGAAAAAAGTAATTCAGACTGGGCTCTATATAGTATAGTTAGGATGAAATTTGCTATAAATAAGTATAATCCATTAAATGAAGCATCTTATATCGAACTACCAGAAGCAATTAAGAATACTAAAGCATGCATTAATGTGATCAATGAAGGCCAAAAATGCTTTCTTTGGACAATAAAGTCTGCATTGTTTCCAGTAGAAAAAGATCCACAAAGAGTATCTAAATATAAGAATGTGGGTCGTAATATTGAAAAATTATTAGATAAATATGAACATCCTATTAAAATTGACTATACGCAAAAATAGAAATCCAAATTGATTATCTATAAATGTTTAATCTATTGAATGCAAGTCTTCAGTATATCCATTAAACAAAAAGGGAAAACATATAAATTTACTTTATTTTTTTTCAAAGATGATACAAACTCGCATTACTGTTGGATAAAAGATTTATTGAAATTGCTTTCAGCACAAAAAAAAAATAACAAAAAAGTAAAACTTATATATGCGATATGTATCTTCAATTTTTTTATTCTCAAGAAATATTAAATAAACATACATAAGTCTGTTCTAAAAATGAATCAGTAAAAGTCAGTTTACCTTTAAAAGGCGAAAACTAATAAAATTTAAAAACTACAAACATGCAATGAAAGTTCCTTTTGCAATATATGCAGATTTTGAATCAGTTGTAAAGAAAATGTAAACAATTAACCAAATCCAATTGAAATAAAAAAATTGAATTAATCTAAAAATATTCAGTTTTAACAGAGAATGATATTGATAATGGCTTTTATAAGGAGGCACTTAAAGAAAGATGTAAAGTTAGAATGGCACAAATAAATACAATTGATTTAAAGTTAAATCATAAATCATATAAAATGAAATATCAGTTACACGAAGCTTCTGGTTTTTGTTATTATATTGTATCTAGTTATGGTGACTATAAACCTCCAGTTGTATATAGAGGCGCATTTGCAAATCAGAATTTTATAGAAGCAACAAAAAAAGAAGTAGGAGATTGGGGAAATATATTCGCAAATCAAAGCAATCCATACACTGACAAAAGAATAAAAAACAACATACAAAATCTAGGAAATGTACTGTATGCGAATGCGAATAAACGGAGCTAAATAAAAAGTACATCGTAATGGTAATATAAATGGAAAATTTACTATTCCATTATGCAACAATTGTAATCTCCAATTAAAATTACCCAATTTTGTTCCAATGTATTTTCATAACTTAGCTAGGTTGATGCTAATTTATTTAAGAGCTAGGATATGATTTAAAAAATGAGGTTTATAGATACATTTAAATTTATGGCCAGCAGTTTAGATAAATTAGTATCCAATTTAACCAAACAGAAGATAAAATATATGTAGTTATTAGAAAAGTGTTTATAAATATGGTTATATGGACAGGTGGAAGATATTTAAAGAAATAGATCTTCCACCATAGAACGAATTTCACAACAAATTAAGTGAATCTGATATAACCGACGATGGATATGAACACGCAAAACTTGTATGGAATCAACTTAATGTGAAAAATATTTGGGATTATCACGATTTATATTTTAAAAGTGAAATGCAGATGTTTTTGAAAATTTTAGAAATACAGATATCAATGCATATTATCTAGATCAAGCATGGTATTTAACAGAACCAGGATTATCATGGGATGCACTGTTAAAAATGACTAAACAACCATTAGATTTATTACATGATTTTGATATCATTTTAATGGTAGAAAAAGGAATTAGAGGTCGAATATCGCAATTTTGTAAGCGATATGTTAAAGCCAATAACAAATAATTAGAATATTTTAATCCAAATCTTGAATGGTTTAATAATACCGAATTTAATTTAGATTTTTGGCGAGAATATATATTAAATTTGAAGAATGGTTTACAACATAGCTACATATTATAAGTTGATTTAGAATATCCGCAAGAACTACATAATTCACATAAAAATATTCCATTTTGTCATGAAAATAAGGCAGTTCCAGGAACAAATCAATCTATATTGTTAACAACTTTACATAAAACAGAATAGTATTCAATACACTATCGCAATTTGAACCAGTGTCTAAATAATGTATTAAAACTTACTAAAATACATAGAATATTGAAGTTTAATCAGTCTGATTCGTTAAAGATTTATACATATTTGAATACATTGATGAGAACTAATTTTTATAAATTGACAAATAATCCTGTGCTTGGTAAAACAATGGAAAATATCAGAAACAGAGAAGATATAAGACTAGGTTCAAGTGAAAAAGTTTGTGAAAAATTAGTAGTAAAACCAAATTTCAAAAGAAGCACTATATTTAACGAGAACCTAGCCGCCTTACATGTGAATAAAACAAAAGTAATATTTAATAAGCCTCTTTATGTGGGTGTGTCAATTTTAGACATAACAAAAGAATGAATGTATGATTTTCATTATAAAGTGATGAAAGCCATATGTGGAGATAAAATTGAAGTGTGCTATCAAGATATCAATGTGCATATTTATAACATAAAACAGGAGATTTTTTACGAATGTATGAAGACAATGTTAGATAAATTTGATACAAGTGATAATCCAAATGATAATATCTATAACATGTCTCGAATAAATAAAATGTTTTAGGCAAATTGAAAGAAAAAAATGGATTGGCAAAATAATGAAAGAATTTATTGCTTTAAGAACAAAAATGTATGCATAAAGAGTTGATAATAGAAGAAATAAGCTATCTAAAAGTGTGAAATATGGTGTAGTTAACAATAGAATTACATTTGACGAATATAATAAATGTGTGTCTGATGAAAAATTACAATATAGAACAATGAATTTAAGAAGGAGTGAGAAACACAAAATATATACAATCGAAGTTAGTAAAATTGCATTAAATCCTTGTGATACCAAAATGATTATACTATAAATTAAAATAGTTACTTTACAGTATGGAATCAACATGTATAATTTTATTTATGAGATGTGGGATGAATTTTTCATCCCAACTATTTCTGAAAGAAAAGTTCGATATTTTAAACATCTTTAGTTTCAAGAACGATGTCGATATCAGCCCCATCAAAATCAATTAGGTTACCATTTTCATCCCTAATTTCTAAAACAATGTAATGAAACTCCTCATTATAAATTTGATAGAAAACTGGGTAGGGAGGCTAATCAATAATATAATCTCCAAAACCAAGTATAGTTTTTAGTTTCAAACTAGCAATTATGTATGTGTCTAAGTTATTAGGTTCATCATATTTTATAAACATACAATATGCCAAGTTACATTGAATTTTTTGTTGTAAATTGATTAAAATTAGGTAACTTAGTACCAAAGACAACATTTTCTTTTTCAATAAGCAAATCTCTCTCAAAACCAAGCATATCGGATAATCGATCATCAAGTTTAATATCAAAACTAGTTTTTATAGATTTTCCGTTTTTCACACTGTTTGTTGTTAATTCAATTTTATTAGTTGAAAACAGTTCAAATGAATTTATAGTTTATTTTAAAGATTCAATATTGTATTGTCCTTGAGGAATAGTTATAACTTTGTTTTTGTCAACCACATCACTCAATAATTCAATTGTCTTTAAGGTATTATAGTCTATATTAGGAGCAAAAATTTTTACATGAAAACTAATGAAAGCAATTGAATTATCTTGATAAATTATATAATTATTAAGTTTTTTCTTTAGTGTGGAACTATTGTTTTTTAACTTCATTATACATTTTGTATACAATGATTGTTATTAAATTAATAAAGTTGATTGGGGTGTCTGTTTTAATTACAGAACAAAATTCTAAGTATAAAAATAATGGCGAACTTTTGCCTTACAATATAATGGACATTATTGTAGGTCTGAGTAACAGTGAAAAAACCAATTTGATGATTAATTCTAATTATAAGACCTAATGACTAAATTTCAATAAATTGTATGTTCCTCAAAAAGTTTAAACCAACCAAAATGTATTTAATTACAAAATGATTTTGATTTGATAGCCAACAAATTTAGTGAAAAAATGTTTCTTTTTATAATAACAATGGTGAAATGATTCCCTTAGATCAAAGTGAAAACGAGTCTCTAGTTATATTTGATGATATCATTTTAGAAAATCATGATGTCATTTAAAAATATTTCACTAGAGGACAACACCACATCATTGATGTATTTTATTTTGCAGGAATATATTCGAGAGTGCCCAAGCAATTGGTGAGAGACAATAAGAACTTTCTATGTATATTTAGACAAGATGGGACAAACTTATATCATGTATATAACGATTTTGTTGGTGGGGACATAGCTTATGATAAATTTAAAGAGATCTGATCACTGGAATCAAGCATACAGTTTTATCAATTTAGATTTGATTATATTAATGAATAATGGGTAGTACAAAGAAAAAATTAATTATTTTATATTCTAACTCTGTTTTTTGAATTGTATACAAGAATTCTTTATCTACTTCGCCGACGACCACCCTATCTACTAGCAACAGGATAATATTATCATAAAGCTTGCTGTGCCTCGTGAACTGTCAGCGAATTTTCCTTGCCTTCCTTTGCGACTGCCGCATTATCTACTAGCGACATGAAAAATATTATCTGCACAGTCGTCCATGACTGAACTTCAGCAAACTTTCATCACAAACAGGAAGAAGGTTAGCGCAAATGTGTCGCTATCTACTAGCGTTGCGGCGAACACTCGATGAGGCAGCACAATATGTTTTATCACAATCTACTCACGCTTCTTGTCGCCATGGCTCAGTGACAGGATGCACAACTTCCAACCCGAAATTCGGGGGTTCAAACCCGAGTCGAGATGGTAATTTAATAATGTGTAGGTGGTCACACTAATACATTATCAACCAAGTCGTGCTAAATTTGAGCCAAAAAACAATGCTCTTTCAAATACAGTAATGTATTAGCTTTGATGAAAACTAAATTGTAATTCTCATGCCCCAGCAAAAAATACTCTCTATGCTACACTATAGTATATCAGATGAATAGCTGGGGTTTCTCATATGGTGCAAGGCACCTACACTATATGAGAATGGAATACAAGAAATAAAAAAAAATAAAAGCTAGAAAACACACCACCTCTCTGCTATATATATATATATATATATATATATATATATATATATATATATATATATATATATATATATATATAGGCTGACTGAGTGGAGAGGCGATGGGTTTCTCCATAGGAGTTTTGCAGGTGCTATAAATAAGGCCAGAAAAATATAAGATTGAGACATTGGCATGATAGAAATATCTGTAAACCTTTTGTAATTTTTATGAATATTGGTTGGGGTTAATTAAGTTATATATTTAAATTTTGAAATATATTTTTAAATTTTGAAAGATATCTTTATCCTGTTAAAATTATTTTTGTATATAAATGAAGCTTTACATAATCATTCTCACTATCACAAATATAAATTTTGTGCCGTCCAAAAAAGAGAATGGAACAGAATGTGTTATCAACTTTTTAAATGTATATATATATATATATATATATATATATATATATATATATATATATATATATATATATATATATATATAGAGAGAGAGAGAGAGGGGGGGGGTGTAAATTCACTTTCAAAAATTCTTTAAGAATATTTCAAGAAATAATAACATTTCTTCAAATGGTAAACTCGATGAAGAAACACTTAATATTATTAAATAATCCAAGTTGTGGTGTTAAATATGATATACTTGGTAGCTACTCAACCATCAACAAATGGAATAAAAAACATTAAACTGTCATTTTACATATAGAAATAAATCAATCACAAAGTTAGCTGAAGAATTCTTTTAACATTTGGCAAAATCACAAATCTGAAATTTGTTTACACTACACAATCTTCAGACATAGTTATATATTATAAAAAACCAACATAAATAACAGAGATTATGTGGATTTTGCCCTTATGCATTATTTCCACATGGCAGTGCACTAGCTCATGCATTTTTCCAAATAAAAAAACGGTATTGTTTAAATTCATACAAATAACCAAGAACATTGGCATAATGGATGGAGAAACACTCCTGAAAATAAATTTAATTTACTAGCAGTTCTAATTCATGAAATCGGCCATGGATTGGGTTTACAACATACAAATGATAAAAATGCAACCATGCATCCAATTCTTAATAATGATATGTTTGATTTGCAACCAGACGACATTTAAAACTTTTATGGCCCACCCACACAAAATAATTTTAATGAAAATGAACCAATTGATTTGTGTAAAAACCAATACACAAAAAAATGTTTATTTAATGTTGGCAAATTGCATATTTTTACAGCAAAAATGTTTGGATAAAAAGTTTGAATGACAACAATATAATCTATAAACCATTTTTTATTACAAATTGGGTCATGTTTTTACAGAGTGATTTCAACAATCTTTTTTTACACCAAATACCTTTGGGTGAGTTAGTTCTGTTTGTTGATGATAAAATTGATATGGTTGATTATCCAAGTTATCATCCTATTAAAAGACATACAAAAAGACTTTCTTCACTTGGATTAAATGATGAATATAATATAAATTCTGTTTTTATTTCATATTCGGGAAAAACTTTTTATCTTCTATGAAAAGGCATATTATTCTGAAGTACATGAGTGTAGTTTCCAAATAAAATAGAATGGCTTAATTGGCAAGAAATTTCCTCATTTGCCAAATATGATAGTTTGTTTTCATATATACAAACGGTTTACTGTATTTCTTTACCAATGAAACTGTCGGCGAATATAATAAATTTACAAAGAAATTGACCAGAGGTAAAAATAGCATTTCCATTTCTGACATAAAGTATGAATCATATAACGAAATTATAAATAAATAGAAATATGTTGTTAATGATTTAGAAAATTTAACTCCTTAGAGCTATATAATTACATAAAAATATGGAAATATCAACCCTAACCATTCGTTAGGTTCGAAAGGCAATGGAAAAATATTGTTTACATTATTTAATCTGGTTTATCACATTAGAGAAAATATATATATTTATGAAAATATAGGTAGGAACGAATTGTTCCCCCTCCTTTAAGTATACAAGCACATACAATATCTATTAATGAATCTGGTCCGTATTCTTTAAAATTATTTCTTTAATTTTGGCTTCCTAACGTAGACAATCATATAGAAATATAGGGATAGGCGATTTACCCACCCCTTCAAATATGCAACCTAAATTGGTTTAAGATCTATTATGTTGCTAACGATGATAAAAAATTAATTTACTGATCATGAAGTTGTCCCAAAACAAAGGGACACCTTTAAATTCACAGCCAAATAGTATATTTATCAATTAATCTGGTCTGTATTCTTTAATTTTATTTTCTATAATTTTTCACTTCCTAATTAAAAAAGAATATATATAAAACACCTATTTACTACTCGACAACTTCACTTGCACTAATTTCGCATGTAAAAATGTAGTCAATTCTAAACATTAATAACAACAAACTTATTTACAATGGTAAACAAGTTTTTATGATTATTGTTGAGGAAATTATTCCTTGGTTTAATGGAACTGATGTAACTAGACTTTTGGAATACAAAAAAACAACAAAATGCGTTATATTATATTGTTGATAATGATGATAAAAATACATTTACGCATCTTAAAGGCATCCCTAAAAATGGAACAACTTTAAACACACAGCCGAATGCTATATTTATCAATGCATGGACTCTGTATAAGTTAATATTTAGATCACATATGCCCCTAGCTGAAAAATTTACCAAATGGGTTAGTATAAAAGTTTTACCATCAATGAGAAAACATGGTGTGTACAAGATTCATAAAGATATAATGCATTTTTTACAAAGGCCAAATAGAGAATATAAAAATGAATGAAATTGGAGTTAATCATTTAAGATATAAATAGCATTCAATGTGAACGTGTGGAAAATTTAAGACAGACAGTGCATATGGCTTTAGATGTAAAAGCTCGCAGAAATGAGTAAATCAGACAAATGGCCTCTCATACTGTACAACAAACACAAAATCAAAATTTAAATTAACTTTTGTTGTTTTAAAATTATTTGATGACTGTGAATATGATCATTTTGTCATCAGAACTCAAAAAAAGATCTTCAAAGACAGTTGGATAGAATTGAAGATAAACATCCCAATTGTTAACTATTATTTAGATTTGAATATATTCCAAATTATATAAATTTATATCAAAGAATGAAAGAATCACTGAATAGTCATATTGTGCATTTTCGTAACTATTTTAAAATTGCCAGAAATAACTATACTCTACAACAGTTGATTAATTAAATTAATAATCTTCATGGAATTGAGTAAGAAGCTAATTTTTATACTAACACAAGAAAGTTTCATAGAGATCATGTTAGAGAAAACAAAACAGAAATATTTTTGAAATTATTCTGAGGAATGGATCGTTCCCCCCCTTTAAATATGCAACCCAATAAAAACCATTACAAAATTATGATCTGCAAAATATAAAGCTTTTCTATCAGAATTGGTTCGGACCCAAATTGGGCCCCAATTCAACTATAGTAGTGGTAAAGCAATTTACATAAATGAACATGGTTTATATGAATTTATTTTAAGTTTGCATTGTAAAATTACTTAAGTTTTTTAATTATGTATATTGAAGATGTTATGCCATCAATAAGAAAATATGGCTCTTATAAATCTATGGACATTTATATGGGGCAGCGAAATGCCTCCACTTACTTACAATAAAGAAAACAATGCTGAAATTCACAAAGCATATGTGTTATTAATCCAAGAGTTATGAGAGTTATCAAAACCTAACCATTTTACATATATTTTATCACCTTTTGTTTTTTAAGACTTTTTCAACCAAACATTCATCAGGATAATTAGTTTTCATAATTTCGTATTCATAAAATGTGCCTTTTATATCTTCTCAATTTTTATCGTTTAGTTTGTAAGTAGGCACATCATAATTTAAATCCTCAAAAATAATTCTGTTGTCCAATTAGGAGTATAACCCTTTTAAAAAATAGTTTATTTTTGGTAATGTGGACAATATTGCCAACTTTATATTTCATCTTAGTAAACATATTCGCAAAATCTTGTTGCATTAAATTTTTTTTCTATTTTCTTATTAACTTCAATTGGTCATACCTCTGGTCATACCAATAGTTCTGTTTTTGGTATTGTTGTATTACTTTACTAAATCATGTAATATATTTATCCATTTATAAGTGACATTTAAAGCAAAAATTTTTCCACATTTCATTCTTCATTGTATGATTATATCTCTCTACAACACTGAATTTAAGTTAACTGGATGTAGAATAATGATTGATGTTATACTTTCGCAAAGTTCTATAAATATTTTACTATAAAATTCGGATCCAATGTCGCATTTCATATTTCGTGGCTTTCTTTTTATCAGCATACATTCTAAAGCATTTGCTACAGTTTAGCTGTTTTATCTTTAATTGGTATTGCAAATACATTTTTTGAAAAACATCGATAATTGTCATTGTATACTTATATCCTTCATTTATGTGTGGTATTTCTTTTAAAAAGCCAGTATCCATCTCAACAAAATCAATTTGCATAAATCATTAATTTCATACGAAATTACTTTTCTTCTTGGAAAATTTCTTGTTGCTAGTTTATATAATTCATTTATTATTCCTTCTCTTACAATAAGGAATTTTTTTTTAAATGTTGTTTTATAAGAATTATTTATAGAACATTTACTTTTCTGAACTAATCGCCAATTTTTAGTATTTTTATTTTGTATATTATTATTTTTGGTGACTTTCTTGCACTCGTATTGTGGGCACCAATCCATCAACATATTTTTACATCAAAAGGTTAACTATAATAAATTTTTTTAGAAACCTTAATAACAGTTAGAGTATCATCAGGTAGATGTTCAAATATCATGTGATATATAGTACAGGCCATAAAAAAAGAAAAGAAAAATATATAATCTATTTGAAAACATTAGCTTGTTTATGCCACTTTTCACGTAGATAAAATATATGAGATTTTACTTCCTTACATTTTTCTATTAATTGGTTTAAATTTTGTAATTTAACACCAACTCTTTTTCAATGACTTCTTTGCTTTTTCAACTTTCGAGTTAACAAGTGTAACACAATAATTTGAAAATCATTGGTTTAACTTTAGCATTTTAATATCTATTTCTTTATCAGAATCTTCTTTGGTTTTTTCCTACTTTTGTGTTAACAAGTGTATCACAATAATTCAAAACTAATTGGTTTAAATTTTGTAATTTATCAGCTATTTCTTTATCGAAATATCTTTTATTGACTGTATATTTCCCATCTATAGGGTCAGCCATATTATTAATTCAAGGTTTTTGAAGGGAAACATAATCTGTTGTATAAAAAAACTTTACTTAGTTCATCTTGTAATGCGGTAACAAAAATATTATATTTTGAATCAACATATGTTTTTAATGCATAATCAGAAACAATAGTATTGTATTTCGAATCTACATCTCTTTTAAATGCGTAAGTAGAAACAATATTACTGTATTTCGAATACACGTCCTTTTATAATGCACAATTTTCTATATGTAAATTTTAAAGAATATTTTATTGACCGCGTCTTTATTATTTATAGGGGTATTTATACTAACAATTCTACGTCCTAAAAAAGAAATATAAGGTTTTGTATAATCAAAAAGGTTGGATAATTTACTTTGTAAAGAAGAAACACTGGAACTGCATTGTGAATCTACATATGATTTTAATGCATAAGCATTGAGACACTCTCTACCCCGCAGGGGTGTCAGGTATATCAATTTCTGCCTCACTTGCACAACCACTAACTTAACCTAAATTCCCCATACGGGGCAGAAAGCGATGTCGACTTATAAACTCAAGTACCGCGGCCAGTTCTCAATACCTTATAACTATCTACAATATTATGATAACTTCTTAAATCACAGCACAGCAAGTTGTTAATAACACGGGAGGTTGTTTCAAAATAATGTATCTCGACTCGTTAGTTCCAGGGTCTTTTGGTTTTATATTTATTCCGCACCGGAATGAATGTTTACAAGCACTGACTTTATGCAAAAATAAACACTATGAAAATTCTAAATTATTTAGCACTCAAATTTATAATTTGCATAGGCAGACCCCTTAACAATGTACCACGTTCTTTATCCAACGCAATGACTTTCAATGCAAGGTGTTCTTTAAAATTTAACACTAGAACTCAACTTCATAAGAGAATTGTTCCCGCGGCGCTTGTTTAACGTGCTTATAAATTGTCTCAAAAACGACAGATCCTGAAGGGACGCGATGACGATACTTACTGCTAACTCATACCTCGTAAGTGGCATTCATACATAATGCTGAAATGCTCTCCATCCAGCCACGTCGGAGAATATCTTTGCCAGCTAGTGACAACCCACTGAAGAGTGGGTACCGCTCGGCACCGTGAAACGGAACAGGTGGCTGGTAATCGACTTCGTGATCCCCACGCGAAAATGCGCGGTTTGGTAGCACTCATCCATACTAGGATCCATGCCGAGCCATTCGGTTATCTCCTGCACGTTACGCCGTTGCGACAAAGTACGAACACGCGCCCAGCACTCTAACCGCACGGACGTGCGTTAGCAAGGAAACCAGCATACAAACTTGTACTACTAAATATTCAATGTCACGTTTCTAGCTTCCAAAATCCCGAGCGGCTCATGTACGTCACAGATACAAAACGCACTCTTAAAATGCTCGCTTACAGCACACGCATAATATGAAATTTACCCAACGTGAAAAATCTTAGTTTCGGAAGCCGTCTGTTTTTTAATAGTGATCTCACAATTATTTCATCAACGTTTGGCACACTCGTAGTAAACGGAATATTGCTGGTTCGTGTAGAGGCTTCGCACACTGCAAGCCCGAAACACAGTCCACTACCTTGCAATTCCTGCCCCATACTTTTAACAATTGGAGTCGCGCACATCCAGTGATCATGCCAATATCGCGTAGGAGTTCACTTCTGGCATTACCACGTAATATTCCTTTCACTGCGAGTTTATTCACTCCCGGGTGCGTTGCTACGACTTTTAAAGGCCATTCGCGGTAAAGTGAGTACTTTTGAAAGCCCTCTCATTTGGAATAATAGTCAATAAGTACGCTTTACTTTAGCCTCAGATGTTAACTTCCCAGTGCTGTGGAATATACACACTGTGTTTACTACTTACATGGCAATATGCATTAAAAAATATGTTTGAAGAATAAAATATGGCTGAAAGGAAAAAGTAACCAGGCCTTCAAAAGTGCTCACTTTACCGTGAACGACCTATACTCGCGTTAATCACGGCATTCAGTGACCGGTGACTGCTGAAATGTCTGCCCGAGCCATCGCTATCGACCGCAGTCGGCACGCGGCGCCCTCGCCTCGCTGTCAACCGTATACTATCTCTGGCTTACAACTATCGACTCCCGCACACTGGCTGGGTACGCTGTCATCGGCACCAGCCAGGTGACGTCAAGGTTTCGCGCCTCCCAAGCGCCACAGTAGCGACTCTTAACAAATCGATTCCAAAATAATATCGATAGCAAATATTACAAACAACACTCTTATAAAATACGTGCAATAATATTCATTATACGTTGATTAAATAGCAATAAGAATAATTTGCCGGCCGACATATAGCAAAATATTAACACACATTAAAAACATTAATACGCTGCGCATTCAGTGCTACCACCTGTGGTGAGAAATTACTAAAGGAAAATACTTTTCACTAGGTGACGTTACCCATATCGTCACAGCATTAGTGTTAAAAATATTAATTAAAGATTTTATTAATGGTTTCCCAAATATATCTGTCATTTAATAACAACGAAATTATATTATTAAACTTAAAACCATTCGTGAAAGAATGTAATGCGATTAAACATAGATGTCCACAAATAACAGAATCAAAATTCTGAATTATATTATTATTGTGCTAAAATAATCAAAATATAAAACATCATTATTTTCTTTAAAATAGCAAACTCAATGAGTATCAAGATTTGTTGAAATGTCAGAATTATCCACAGTGCAATCATTTTTGAGCATTCTATTTCGTAGTTCAAAAATCAAATAAACATTTCTGAAATTTTTTATAGTTAATATGTTTACATATTTTTCAATATCGAAATTAGATAATGGAGAAATATTAATTTTTTTTTTTCGTTGTCCTCTTTTTTTTTTGCAACAAAACCACTTCCTGCTTTATTTCCCATTGCTAAATTGTGTCGCTGTTGTTCTTCTAGTTCTTCTTTCAATATCTCCACCAGCTGAAGCACCAAATGCACCTAAAGCGACAAATATAAGTGGTATAAATTCTCCATGATGTAAACCACTTCCTGTTTTTTCTTTCACAATTTTTTTGAGTATTGGTATTGACAAAACTAATAAGATATCTTTACCTTCTTTTAAATTCTTATTTTTTCTCTCAAGTTGATCTTTTGTTAAAAATTTATCTATACCAAAATCTCTTAATTGATCAATGGGTATCTCAAAAGTAATATTTTTTATCTTCATTTATATAGGAAAAAATTGAATAACTAAAAATATATTGAATTATATATCATTTTAATACCCAAACTTAATTTTCTTTTTGTAAACATTGTTGAAGCTACAGCAGCAGATGCAATTTTTTCACCAATCGGAGTATCTTTTAACTAACATAATTTCTTTTGCGTCTTTTTGTAAAATTTAATCAGCTTCATGTCTAGATTCTAAACATTTGTGATCTCTATAAACCATATCGTGATATTTGCATGTTTCATTTAATATATTTATACCCCTGTCACCTCTTTCTAGTATTTCATTTAATTTTGTAAATGGACCACAATAATTATAACCAGGCAAATGCATTTCGGGAAAATTTAAATTGTTTAGTGCCGAATTTATTATATTTTTACCATGATGTTCAAAACTCCAATAATAATGTGGAATTACATTTAAAACTCTTATATGGTATGGAATTCTTTTTTGGAATCTTAACAACAAATTCAGAAAATATTTTGCATAACATATCCATTATGCTTACTTTTTCATAGTAACAATTTTTATTTCCAGCATTTTCTTCACCATGAATAACTCACAGTCTGTCAATTAGATCTCTAACTTCGCCCACCAAAACATATTCTTTTGATAAAATATTGAATTTTTTTATGCCTTCTCCAGATCTAGGAGTTTTTGGAGAAACCATTCTTTTGGGTGTGTTAGGTGCTTATCTTGAATTTGATTTTCTTAAATGATTATCATAAATTGGGATAATTATATTTGCATACTTCCAACTTCTGTCCGAGTTTTCTCTCCCACCGCGATTATATTTTTGGTATGCAACACCGGTTGCTATAACAAAGTGTAATTTTTATAGTCATCATCGATGTTTTATTTTCAAGATCTTATTGGTCATTTATTGTTAACAAATTAGAAAACCCTTCTGTTAATTTTTATTATTTACCATGAACAGATAGTTTATCATTATTTATCGTTACTTTTGTATCTCTAATATAAAAATTATGCTCCTCTCCTCGTAAACCATACATTGCATCAGTAACATTAAGTCTTTCGGAAATTTCTTTTCTGAGATTTATATTAGAATCGGGATGCGTTAAATTTTTAATGCATACAATTCTTGTGTTGTTGGTCGATAATCTTAATTTTTTGCTGCTATTGGAACTAATGTATTTACTAAGTTTTTCTTTTCTTTTCTTACGTATTCTTCATTTTTACCAATATTTCGTAATTTCTATATATTTCAATGAGTACAGTAATTTAGCTCGAGAAACGCTATTTGAATCTTTCGTTTGCGTGTATATATATATATATATATATATATATATATATATATATATATACATATATATATATATTCTTATAAACGAGAAAAAAAATATTTAGCACTTTGATAGACAAACTTTTCCCCCAACTGATAAAACCAGGGCAATTGAAATGTTTACAATAATATAATTGAATTTGATATTCCTATAGGAGCATGCTTTACTTTCCCATATGATGCTTATGTTTATGAACAGTGTCGTTTACTAAAAAGAGTTGAAGAAAGAAATGAAGCAATATATGATAAAGTGGATAATATTGATGTTTGTTCTAACTTTTTTCCTTATCAATTTTATAGAGTAGAAATCTCAAAACATGGACAAATTATTGATGCTCTTGATAATCCAGGAATAACAATTGACAGTGATGAATACTTTGTTAAGTTCTCCAGGTGAACAAAGTTAATTAAAATTAAGTAGTGTTAATGATTATTATCGAGTAAAAGCTACTCATAGTGTTAAACACAATGAAATGATCTACCCTCTTATATTTCTGTTATTTTATACATGATAACAATGAAGTTTATTGGAAAGGTGGCTATAAAATCACTTTTATTCGTAATTCATCTGATAACAATTGTTTATTTGTTTATCAAAAAAAGAAAGACGATTGTTCACTTGATTAGATTATGCTGGTTTTCGAGGTAAAATTGTTATTTTAAAATTATAAATTATGTGGCCTATTGTTGAATATGAACCTAACACAACCACGCAATTAAAGAAAAAAATCCTAAAATGCCAATTAGTTATGATTAGTGACAATTTTTACAAAAAGAAGTTTGTTTTTAGCTTTGATATAAAAGACAATTTTAATAATTTACAATTTGGTATGCCCGATTTTGTAATTGTAGGCTTTCAAACTAATAGAAACATCGTGCTGATCAAGAAGTGCACGCTTATATGTTTGATCACTGTAATTTAAGAAATATTTGTGATAAAAATGGAAGAAATGACATTTTTCCAAAAGAAAATTAGAATCTAGATATTGGCAATAATTTTTGTGATAAAGAGTATCTTGCTTATAACGACTTCTGAAATCCCAAAACAAAACTAGATAAAATATATAGAAATAATGAACATTATTATAAGCCATCTCCAAACTCTGATGGTAATACCAATTGTTATTATTGTGGGGGCCAAGACCATTGTATATTATTGATTACTTGTATAGAAAATGAGAGTGAAATTAAAGAAATAAATGATGTCTACAGAAGATTTTGAAATAGTTGCTTGAAAATGAGAAATTGAATCGATTTTTAGTCCAATTGTTGCGCTGCGCTTGGTTCCGCATTAGACCTTTACTACATTAGACCTTTACTACATTAGGCCTTTACTACATTAGACCTTTACTACAATGTGCTGATGTACGACACACTTCAGTCGAGGGCTGCTAAGTACTTTCAAGACGTCACGTACATAAGGAACACCACTTCAAAACACTCGAACATAGCTGAAACTGTTTCTTCGAAGCGCTGTAGCTCATAATATACGTGTAGGAGTCATACACGCGGGACGACGTCAGAACTGCACGCAAGTTGAGAGCCTCGCGCGTAGTGGCGATGGAGCACTTGATGTGTGTGGCAACGTTGTCCTTATTGCTCGCCCGCTTCTCGGCCTCAAATACGTAATAAAGCGGTAGACAGGCGGGAGCCTTAAACACATTTCCTGTGCAAAGTCTCAGACCACTGAGGCGGCTAATTTTGAGGGTCCCTTCAGATGTCGTAGTGGCGATGGCGCACTTGATGTGTGTGGCAACGTTGTCCTTATTGCTTGCGCGCTTCTCGGCCTCAAATGCGTAATAAAGCGGTAGACAGGCGGGAGCCTTAAACACACTTCCTGTGCAAAGTCTCAGACCACTGAGGCGGCTAATTTTGAGGGTCCCTTCAGATGTCGTAGTGGCGATGGCGCACTTGATGTGTGTGGCAACGTTGTCCTTATTGCTTGCGCGCTTCTCGGCCTCAAATGCGTAATAAAGCGGTAGACAGGCGGGAGCCTTAAACACACTTCCTGTGCAAAGTCTCAGACCACTGAGGTGGCTAATTGAGGCTCCCTTCAGATGTCGTAGTGGCGATGGCGCACTTGATGTGTGTGGCAACGTTGTCCTTATTGCTCGCGCGCTTCTCGGCCTCAAATGCGTAATAAAGCGGTAGACAGGCGGGAGCCTTAAACACACTTCCTGTGCCAAGTCTCAGACCACTTAGGCGGCTAATTGAGGCTCCCTTCAGATGTCGTAGTGGCGATGGCGCACTTGATGTGTGTGGCAACGTTGTCCTTATTGCTTGCGCGCTTCTCGGCCTCAAATGCGTAATAAAGCGGTAGACAGGCGGGAGCCTTAAACACACTTCCTGTGCCAAGTCTCAGACCACTGAGGCGGCTAATTTTGAGGCTCCCTTCAGATGTCGTAGTGGCGATGGCGCACTTGATGTGTGTGGCAATGTTGTCCTTATTGCTCGCGCGCTTCTCGGCCTCAAATGCGTAATAAAGCGGTAGACAGGCGGGAGATTTAAACACACATCCTGTGCCAAGTCTCAGACCACTGAGGCAGCTAATTTTGAGGCTCCCTTCAGATGTCGTAGTGGCGATGGCGCACTTGATGTGTGTGGCAACGTTGTCCTTATTGCTCGCGCGCTTCTCGGCCTCAAATGCGTAATAAAGCGGTAGACAGGCGGCAGCCTTAAACAAATTTCCTGTGCAAAGTCTCAGACCACTGAGGCGGCTAATTTTGAGGGTCCCTTCAGATGTCGTAGTGGCGATGGCGCACTTGATGTGTGTGGCAACGTTGTCCTTATTGCTCGCGCGCTTCTCGGCCTCAAATGCGTAATAAAGCGGTAGACAGGCGGGAGCCTTAAACACATTTCCTGTGCAAAGTCTCAGACCACTGAGGCGGCTAATTTTGAGGGTCCCTTCAGATGTCGTAGTGGCGATGGCGCAATTGATGTGTGTGGCAACGTTGTCCTTATTGCTCGCGCGCTTCTCGGCCTCAAATGCGTAATAAAGCGGTAGACAGGCGGCAGCCTTAAACACACTTCCTGTGCCAAGTCTCAGACCACTGAGGCGGCTAATTGAGGCTCCCTTCAGATGTCGTAGTGGCGATGGCGCACTTGATGTGTGTGGCAACGTTGTCCTTATTGCTGGCGCGCTTCTCGGCCTCAAATGCGTAATAAAACGGTAGACATTCGGGAGCCTTAAACACACTTCCTGAGCCAAGTCTCAGACCACTGAGGCGGCTAATTTTGAGGCTCCCTTCAGATGTCGTAGTGGCGATGGCGCAATTGATGTGTGTGGCAACGTTGTCCTTATTGCTCGCGCGCTTCTCGGCCTCAAATGCGTAATAAAGCGGTAGACAGGCGGGAGCCTTAAACACACTTCCTGTGCCAAGTCTCAGACCAGTGAGGCGGCAAATTTTGAGGCTCCCTTCAGATGTCGTAGTGGCGATGGCGCACTTGATGTGTGTGGCAACGTTGTCCTTATTGCTCGCGCGCTTCTCGGCCTCAAATGCGTAATAAAGCGGTAGACAGGCGGGAGCCTTAAACACACTTCCTGTGCCAAGTCTCAGACCACTGAGGCGGCTAATTTTGAGGCTCCCTTCAGATGTCGTAGTGGCGATGGCGCACTTGATGTGTGTGGCAACGTTGTCCTTATTGCTCGCGCGCTTCTCGGCCTCAAATGCGTAATAAAGCGGTAGACAGGCGGGAGCCTTAAACACACTTCCTGTGCCAAGTCTCAGACCACTGAGGCGGCTAATTTTGAGGCTCCCTTCAGATGTCGTAGTGGCGATGGCGCACTTGATGTGTGTGGCAACGTTGTCCTTATTGCTCGCGCGCTTCTCGGCCTCAAATGCGTAATAAAGCGGTAGACAGGCGGGAGCCTTAAACACACTTCCTGTGCCAAGTCTCAGACCACTGAGGCGGCTAATTTTGAGGGTCCCTTCAGATATCCAAGTGGCGATGGCGCACTTGATGTGTGTGGCAACGTTGTCCTTATTGTGCGCGCGCTTCTCGGCCTCAAATACGTAATATAGCGGTAGACAGTCGGGAGCCATAAAACACACTTCCTGTGCAAAGTCTCAGACCTCTGAGGCGGCTAATTTTGAGGGTCCCTTCAGATGTCGTAGTGGCGATGGCGCACTTGATGTGTGTGGCAACGTTGTCCTTATTGCTTGCGCGCTTCTCGGCCTCAAATGCGTAATAAAGCGGTAGACAGGCGGGAACCTTAAACACACTTCCTGTGCCAAGTCTCAGACCACTGAGGCGGCTAATTGAGGGTCCCTTCAGATGTCGTAGTGGCGATGGCGCACTTGATGTGTGTGGCAACGTTGTCCTTATTGCTCGCGCGCTTCTCGGCCTCAAATGCGTAATAAAGCGGTAGACAGGCGGGAGCCTTAAACACACTTCCTGTGCCAAGTCTCAGACCACTGAGGCGGCTAATTTTGAGGGTCCCTTCAGATGTCGTAGTGGCGATGGCGCACTTGATGTGTGTGGCAACGTTGTCCTTATTGCTCGCGCGCTTCTCGGCCTCAAATGCGTAATAAAGCGATAGACAGGCGGGAGCCTTAAACACACTTCCTGTGCCAAGTCTCAGACCACTGAGGCGGCTAATTTTGAGGGTCCCTTCAGATGTCGTAGTGGCGATGGCGCACTTGATGTGTGTGGCAACGTTGTCCTTATTGCTTGCGCGCTTCTCGGCCTCTAATGCGTAATAAAGCGGTAGACAGGCGGGAGCCTTAAACGCACTTCCTGTGTCAAGTCTCAGACCACTGAGGCGGCAAATTGAGGCTCCCTTCAGATGTCGCATGGGTCTCGTTTAAACAGTTTCACATATTGCAATACACAATAATTATGGAATATTACAATGATAAAGTTTTTATTTTTCAGGGCAGAAATGTAAGTCGATGTTTTGTTGCTCAATCGCTGCAAGTAAACCTCTGTTAACGATATTTATTCTTCTATAAAACAATGTTTCAAACTATAGCGACAATGTTGATTATTTTGTGTATGGAAACCCTATGGTGACCTCTCAAGATTCTGAGGAGATGCAACAAGCGCACAGCTAATTGATGTCTTCTTCCACCGAGCCGCGGTTACAATGTTCACTCCCTTATAGCCTGCCGTGACCTTGACGTTTGTTGAAAATTGTTCGCTAGTGACATCCTTTGAGGGCGTCGAACCCCACAAAATTAATCGTTTTATTTTATTTTATATATTTTTTTCAAAAATGATTCAAATCGTATGCATTTATGTAATGGCGTTCCTGTCGAATATATTTTTTTAATTTTTTTTTTTAATTATGACGGCAAATACTAAGTTATACTGTATTGTTACAGCTGCAATAAGAAATACTAAGTTGTATCGTTGAAAAAAATTACTAAGTAAATTAATCCTATGGGCTACCACGTGGCACATAATTAATCACCAAATAACAAGCCATATATAATATTAATATATAATAGCTTCTGCTTATTTAAACTTTTTTTTAAATTAACATACTAATTGTTATTTGGTGATTACATATGTGTTACGCGGTAGCCCATGGTATTAGTTTACTTTGTAATTTTTTTCATCTGAACAACTTGGTTAGTATTGGTTATTATTGTTGCAAACAAAACAAAAAAATGTATTTCACGTCAAATTATTCAACAGACATAAAGTGCAATAATTTTTCATTCGAGAAAAATGTGATCACATACAGTGCGTACGAATTAAACAATGTTTGGAAGAAATATCAAATTATAGATTATTTGGGGTCCGATACCCTCAAGAGTTCCGCCTACCTGGAGCCTCATTCTTCATTTGAGGCCGAGACGCGCGTGATCGTTAAGGACGACACTGCCACGCACATCAAGTGCGCCATCGCCACTACGCGCGAGGCTCTCAACTTGCGTGCAGTGTTGTGCTGCGTGAAGGTACGCGTATGTTTTGAGCTACAGCGCTCCGAAGAAGCAGTTTCAGTAACGTCCGAGTGCTCTGAAATGTTGTTCAATGTCCGTGCGTGACCTACGTGATATCTCAAGGCAGGAACAGAAAGCATTCGATACACGAGACTTTTTAGTTCGAGGAATCGCCGCTAGAGTGCGCTCTTTTGTGCTATAAATTACTATGTGGAATATAGGGCGCTACAGACAAAAAATACGTAAAATAAATGTTAGTTAGTATTTTACATGGATTAAAAGTATACATTTAAATAAAAGATTTTAAAACTACCCTGAAATTTGTTAACTACTTAGAATAACAAAACAATTTAAAGCTTTGAAACAAGTTATAAGCCAAAGAAGTTAGAGTTTTAAATCAAGTTACAAGCACGAACTAATTAAAGCTCGAAAACAAGTTATAATAAGCCATAATGAATTACCTAAAATATGAAACTTGTATATTTTCTTTCTTTACAGTTTTAATACTTAACAGCTTAATGGTTTAGTGTATATTATTAATTGTTTATCTTTAAAGCACGATTAGCGTGCTTTGTTGTCCAAAATAGGTTTCAGGAATTTACAAATGATAACATTACTGAGGTTGGTTTGATCACAGTTGGGACACTTGAAATATTCTATAAATTTAGGCACAATAAACACCTGCACAACCTGTTCGTGCCCTAAATAAACACCTGCACAACCTGTTCGTGCCCTAAATAAACACCTGCACAACATGTTTGTGCCCTAAATAAACACCTGCACAACCTGTTCGTGCCCTAAATAAACACCTGCACAGCCTGTTCGTGCCCTAAATAAACACCTGCACAACCTGTTCGTGCCCTAAATAAACACCTGCACAACCTGTTCGTGCCCTAAATAAACACCTGCACAACATGTTCGTGCCCTAAATAAACACCTGCACAACCTGTTCGTGCCCTAAATAAACACCTGCACAACATGTTCGTGCCCTAAATAAACACCTGCACAACATGTTCGTGCCCTAAATAAACACCTGCACAACATGTTCGTGCCCTAAATAAACACCTGCACAACCTGTTCGTGCCCTAAATAAACACCTGCACAGCCTGTTCGTGCCCTAAATAAACACCTGTTCAACCTGTTCGTGCCCTAAATAAACACCTGCACAACCTGTTCGTGCCCTAAATAAACACCTGCACAACCTGTTCGTGCCCTAAATAAACACCTGCACAACCTGTTCGTGCCCTAAATAAACACCTGCACAACATGTTCGTGCCCTAAATAAACACCTGCACAACATGTTCGTGCCCTAAATAAACACCTGCACAACATGTTCGTGCCCTAAATAAACACCTGCACAACCTGTTCGTGCCCTAAATAAACACCTGCACAACCTGTTCGTGCCCTAAATAAACACCTGCACAACCTGTTCGTGCCCTAAATAAACACGTGCACAACCTGTTCGTGCCTTAAAGAAACACCTGCACAAACTGTTCGTGCCCTAAATAAACACCTGCACAACCTGTTCGTGCCTTAAAGAAACACCTGCACAACCTGTTCGTGCCCTAAATAAACACCTGCACAACCTGTTCGTGCCCTAAATAAACACCTGCACAACCTGTTCGTGCCCTAAATAAACACCTGCACAACCTGTTCGTGCCCTAAATAAACACCTGCACAACCTGTTCGTGCCCTAAATAAACACCTGCACAACCTGTTCGTGCCCTAAATAAACACGTGCACAACCTGTTCGTGCCTTAAAGAAACACCTGCACAACCTGTTCGTGCCCTAAATAAACACCTGCACAACCTGTTCGTGCCCTAAATAAACACCTGCACAACCTGTTCGTGCCCTAAATAAACACCTGCACAACCTGTTCGTGCCCTAAATAAACACCTGCACAACATGTTTGTGCCCTAAATAAACACCTGCACAACCTGTTCGTGCCCTAAATAAACACCTGCACAACCTGTTCGTGCCCTAAATAAACACGTGCACAACCTGTTCGTGCCTTAAAGAAACACCTGCACAACCTGTTCGTGCCCTAAATAAACACCTGCACAACCTGTTCGTGCCCTAAATAAACACGTGCACAACCTGTTCGTGCCTTAAAGAAACACCTGCACAACCTGTTCGTGCCCTAAATAAACACCTGCACAACCTGTTCGTGCCCTAAATAAACACCTGCACAACCTGTTCGTGCCCTAAATAAACACCTGCACAACCTGTTCGTGCCCTAAATAAACACCTGCACAACATGTTTGTGCCCTAAATAAACACCTGCACAACCTGTTCGTGCCCTAAATAAACACCTGCACAACCTGTTCGTGCCCTAAATAAACACGTGCACAACCTGTTCGTGCCTTAAAGAAACACCTGCACAACCTGTTCGTGCCCTAAATAAACACCTGCACAACCTGTTCGTGCCCTAAATAAACACCTGCACAACCTGTTCGTGCCCTAAATAAACACCTGCACAACCTGTTCGTGCCCTAAATAGTTCAAAACAGTGTATGCAAATCCCGATTTTTTTTTTAAGAAAAACACTAATCGTCTTGATAGGTAGTGCAGAGCTCCTCGATCTTGCATCTTTATTAATCACAGCGATGGACTGTATCAAACCTTACTAAATATCCAGGAATCATTGCCAGTTATGTGATCTCCTAAGTTACTGGAACCTCTGCAAAGCACAAAACTAACTCTTAACTCTGTATGATTCCCCTTTAATATTTGAGTTCTCTAATTTTTTCTCCCTAATCTATTGACCGTTTGAGTTAGTCGGTCATGAGACTGTTTCATAAGATTGCACTTGCGTTTCACGACAGTGAATTTATTTCTGTATGACGACATGTATTTCAACTAGATTCCTACATTCTTCAGTGCAGAACTAGCGTCATTTGATTCGTTCAAATCTCCATTGTTACAGTGTGTTCGCGCTCGTTTTCTCTCAGTTGGTGGAGAAGTCTCAGACATAAGTTTAGCTCTCAAGGCCTCGCTGTTAAGAGTCACTCAAACCTCTTCACTCACTCTTCACTCGGCCGCCCTCGTCTCAAGTGTGTCGTGGATCAGTACATTGTAGGTAACGGTCCATGTCGCCTTGTAGCTACTCGGCCGCCCTCGTCTCAAGTATGTAGTGGTTTAGTACATTGTAGGCACGTTAAATAGGTTCGTGGAACGTCGTGTATTTCAATCACTCGCAGCGCAGTTCAAATGACATGTAGACATAAGTACAATAATTAGATACGTTCTCGCTCAGCCTGCAACCGTATTCCAGCTTCGTCTGAATACAATAAACTGAATTTATTTTGCTAGCGCTCGGAACTGGTGCATGAAAGTGCAGATAGAAGTGTGGCACGGTTCCTGAACGGCAACAGCCGGAAGAAGACGAAAAGAATGTTGACGTCGTAGATATTCCCGCTACCCGGAGCAGTTATCTCAGGAAAGACGCTGGGGAAAGAAGGATGGATGTAAAAGAGAGAGAAATGTCGGCGGCGCTGGCCAACAGAGGAAATGGGATTTCTCCCAGAGAGAGAGATACGAGTCTAGTAGCGGATAAGGCGTCGCCAGGCACCAAGCTCTTTTACTGTGACGTGAAGTGCATGTGCTGCAAGAAAGCGGTTCTTTACGAGATTACTGTAAGCATCTGTGCGAAGTTCACAAAAGATTGTGCTAAGGAATGACAGTCCGTTTACCTGTGAAAGATGGTTCGGCGACAGCAGTAAATTTCATACTCATACTGTAATCTGCGTTTCATAATAAACATGAAACAAAATTCATGCCCAATCATTGACTTACTCTCTGAAAGCAACCATTCAATAAGCACTTGGTATCTGCTTGAGTCTTATAGTTCATTCACGGTTTCTTCAAACCTCCGTGAAGCCATCATAGAGTCATACTTACATGATATTCTTTCGCCTCATGCTACCAAAGCTTAAACAAGCCTGGAAAATAATACTAACGTGACAATTTACCGTACTCGTGCGAACTCACTTTAATAATATTTTTCATAACAACTTTCTTACTAGGTATTACCAACACACATATTTTCTTAGTTAGCATTGGTTTTAGTTATAACTAAAGTATTATAATTAACAGATAAAATGTAAATAAATGCCAATTTTAACCAAAAGTAAAATACTTTCATATTAACATAAGTATAAAACATATTTAATACAGTACACATTTAGAAAGTAAGCAAACATGTCATACATAGCAGGACAATAAAAATAGCATACATAGAAAGATTTATCGGATGACACTGAAAATTTATAGAGGTACTGGTACTGATGTGTAATAAACATTATCGCAAAAACAAAGCAGCAGGACAACTACATATGTATCTGCGGAACACCGTCCGGTCATCTTCAATAGTGCGTCGCAAGCACTAGCACTGCTATATACACTGTAACACGGACTGGCATAGAATCCGACTCACGGTGGATGTAGTTTTGAGACAGACGGGCCAACAATGTTGGAGGTGTGTTCCCAATTCCGGTTACTATAGCATGGTGCCCCCAGGTGTTTCAACGAGGCACATTCATGCTTGATTGAGGACATGTGAGGGGAGTGGACAGGCCCCGGTAGTGTTTTGACATGGCAGAGTCAGTTCTGGGCGACCCATGGCATGTGAGGTCGGGCGTTATCGTGCTGGAATATCGTACCCTAATACCGGCCAGAAATGGAAGCAGATTGGAGCGTAGCATCTCATCCATATACCACTGGGTTGTCAATGTTCAACATATAACGACGAGAGCGAATGGGCTATCGTAAGCCATGGCTCCCCAGACCGTAATGCCTGCCACTGGGGAAGTGTGCCTCTCAATAGCGAGATTGGGATTGCGACGTTCACCAGGGGCCACCACATAGGGGCGTGATGATCTTCAGTCTCTATAACGAAGCGCAACTAATCACAAAACACTGCAAATCGCCAGTCTGTGGCGTCTCACATCACTGCAAACAGAGCCACCGCTTTGGCAGAGTTAATGCCGTTAGTTACGTGTACGTAATGGGCTCTGGGATCGCAGTTTGATCTCTGCAAAGAGTTGGAAAATGGTTCGCAGTCACACGGGAACAGCACCACTGGCCAGTACTGTGGACTAAGTCGTCTTGGGAAATCTCCGTGCCTGCCGCACGATCCTCTCCACTGATCGTCGACCTCGTCCATTCTGAGCAGATCCTCCGTGTGCAGGCGGGCGCCTTCACGTATCCACTGCTCCCAACAGCATCGGACAGTGTGATCGCAACGGTCTACATGCGAACATCACGGCGATACGTTAACCCTGCGATTTTCAGCTCGATCATAAGTCCTCTCCCGGAGTCTGTGAGTTTCATAAAGTGACATCTTTGTCATCTTCCTGGCATTCATCATATTATATGATGGTGTTGTATCGTCTGGTGTGCCTGCGTTAATGCGGCTTCTATTACACGCGGGTGTCTACGACCGCTGGTCGGTGCTTGCAACGCCACGGCTGGATGTGCGGTCCAAACCAAAGTCACCAACATACAATCATGTACATACAAACCCGTATTCTCGTTATTTACATTGTTTCATGGTTGCTGCATGTCTTCCTCGTGGACCGTTGTTTTCATTGCCAAGTAGTGTCAAATGGCTGAATTATCGAAGGTTTGAATCAAAAGACGCGGATATTCTGCTAATAGACTATACATAATACTATGTAATCTAGCTTCCGGGTCTTTGAATTCGCGAATTTTTCACGTCTCTTGCCATTGTTGATCCTGAATATACTATCTAAACCACATATCAGGTACTGGATGTCATCAATCCAGCAAAACAGGCCTCGTGCAAAACATTTTCCATGATGTACAGAGAGGAATGAGAAAATTTGTAAGCACAGTATCCTGCAATCTAAACTCAACTACATTTAAACTTAAAACTAATTGTATTTTGGCTACTGTCCCAGTCAATCAGCAATTCTATTCCATAATCAGTACGAAATGGGGTTTTAGTCTTCTTGCAGATCTCTGATGAAAACAGGCCGCACATATCAAACTGCAGGAGTAATAGAAATGACAGACCAAATTTTTACAATTTCAACGTCTATAATTGTATCGGATATTTATCTTCCCTGCATTCTTAAATACTCACGAACTGTCCCACTATATTCTCAGAAATCTACTAGCAGAAAAAAATGCTTGTTATTGAAATCCAAATAGTGTTGTTAGAATGACAGTTACTTGACTAGATAACCGGAAACTTCGAGAATTCATTTGCCAACATGCTAGATTTCACAGTTCACTGTGTACTTGATCCTTAGTTAGCTATGCATAGGCCAATGTACCAATTATACCCCAGATCTATAGCTGTGAGTTCCGACCTTGTTTTTCCACAAGTTAGTTATGGGCTTAAATTCGTCCAGGGCGTTGATTACAAACTGCTATCCAACTGAGTGGAGCAAAGTGAAGAGGGTAGTTAGAGGCTTTAGCCGCTATGCCTACCGCGTCCAGCGATATAATCAGAAAAACGAGTAAAATGTACATGTCTTTGAAGTGCAGCTTATTGTTATCAAATGAGTTCACAAAATTTCTGATTAATTACATGCGACAGTTTTGAAAATCTATAGACTGATTCCCAGACGGACATACGATTTCTCGCCGAACTGGAAGAACTAAACACGATTTATTTCGCGGTCTTCTTATATTGCAGCATTCTTTTTTTTTTTTTCGCGTCTACCGAGAGAAAAGAGTTCCAACGACCAGCTATTCCTCTCGCAATGTTTTATGCGGGGAAAACTCACCCCGTGGATGTGCAGACCGAATATTGTTGATCGGAGGTCCCTGTGCGAGGCGGCAGCTCTTTTATTTCGTCTTTTCCCCGGCGAAGATAGCCGAGGTTTCAGAGATCTGGAAAGAGAGAGACAAGGAGGTGGTCCGACAAAGGCGGAGAATTCGAGGTGGCCTGTAGTCAGTTGATAGGCGGGTCCGCGCAGCGCTCTCGGGTCACGGACGCGGTCTAGGTTCGCGGCGACATGCTCCCCTCCGCTCCTCTCCCACACCGAGGGGTGGCGGAGGTTGAAGGGAAGGAAAGACGTCCCGAGAACGACCCCGAGATGAGAGTCTTCGCCACGAGACGTCTTTCAGCGTCGTCGTCGTCTGGAAAATGACACGAACCTCCTTCTCTCCTCAACACTCCTGGCATTGCCTTCTAACAAACAGATCTCGATCGAGCTGCTCCATCTTACTCCTGCCATTCCGCTTGCCTCTGCAAAACACTCATCGCCTTCATTTCACTTTCAGCGCGCAACGGCGAAATTGTTTGCTCCCCCTCTTTGGCCCTTTACAGTCTTTAACCTCTAAACCCTTCATAAAACTGCTTTGCTGGTTTCAGTCTCGGTGGTTATGTTTGCAGCATCGCAGTGTCGCGTGCCAGAGATATGCGGTTTATTCCTCCATTTGGAAGGACATGTCGGAACATTAGTACCAGAATGATTCGGCTCGCATGGCTCATAACATTTCCAGTTGTAATAAGGGAATGTAAAAATTCGCGAATTCAATTTATGACAAGTTATACTTCAAACAGTTGTTTTTTATGTGAAGTTTGCAACTGGATCACAGTTTATTATACACGTATAGATGACTTTGAGGCCACTAGAAGACCTGCGACGAAAGAAGCACCGAATCACGTGGCACCTGGTCTGAGGTAATACTGGCAACACACTGTAAAATACATAGGATCGTAAAGTCTACCGCACAGGTCGTTCAAAACGCTAAATTTTCATGGCAAAAATTGTGGAGTGGAGTGAAGGGGAGATATTTTGGCGGTTCTTAACATCTAAGTCTTGAGAGCCGGTAAGGGTGAAGTGAGGTGAGTGTGGAGAAGAGAAGGAATGCAACGGCAGGGGAAACAGTACATCCCTGAGAATACCCGGCGACCAGCGGCATCCTCCGGCACAATTCTCACATGCGAAAATTCGGGAGCGGCCCCACTGGGAATCGAAGCCGGTTTCTCCATGGTGGGATGCTAGCAGTCTGACCACTAGACTGAGCCGCCGGCGGCTCAGTCTAGTGGTGTGCAAATTAGTGTTTTCCTTAATGTGTGGTCAAGCTGTGTTAGTTTTCAGTATTATTGGTTTTTTGGATGTTCCAATTGTAATGTTGATATGATTGAGTGCAGCTTGCCCCTTTTGATATGTGCCGAGCACTCATAAAAGGCTACGGTGACACCACGACTCAGCCTTCTCGCGATATAGGTATTGGTTAACAGTAACTTATTTTGGGTCACTTTAAATGCTTCATGTTATCGAAAAGCTCGACTGAAATTGGGAACAGCAAAATATTCATACTTAAAGGGAATTATTGTACCCAGTAGGAAAATAACTGACATTGTATGGAAAGCTAGCCGGGCTTTAAGAGTGCCCTTTCCGCTTTAAAAAAAAAAAAAAAAAAAATAGAATTTTATTTGTAATGCTTTATGAAGCTGGCCTAATGCTGGGTTTTATTACAGAGTTTGTATGAAGGGCTGGACCCTTAAATTATTCCCAGATAAGTGTTTAACTTGGTATTATTCTCTGCCCGTGAATTTGGTTCACGTTTCAACGATTCGGACACCAAGAGTTGAAACTCGGTAGTAAAGGTCAAGCCAATGTGAAAATATATTGGTTGTCTTGAGTGAAGTTAAGGGTGAGGATTTGAAGGTATTAAAATTCTTGTAGCGAATCAGTGAAGTATTTGCAGTTTTCAATCTGAATTCAACCAATAAATGGCTTTGGTAACACGTGGTTAATAGAGGTTGCTGCGGGCCGTTACCATTTAGTTAACAGTTAGAGATTTTGTAATGCCAATGAAAATGTCAGATGCTGGTGGTTTTTATACCTTTCTATATTTAAAGGTTTAGTGTGTTTTACAGTCTGGGTATTCTGGTTTATATTTTATTGAATTAATTCTAAATTGGTCATCCATTGCCCGATTGCCCGAGACGTTATGTGGACGTGATACCGTGAATTGTAAGTAGAACATTTTATTTGGTTTAATGGTGCTTTGACAGGGCGGAGGAAATATTTATAACTCTCCCAATTGGAATGCTGGAGGCGGAAATGTTCACACTGGTAATTTTTGGTGTAACTGTTTTTGACCGGTGGTGTCCGGCCAAGTTATATGGAAATGCTGACATAAATTTTCCACTTACACCATTTTTGAATATGGGTTAATAAAAAATACGTAACCTTTATATTTTGGTATACCGAGATTTGTGAACACTTGTCATTATGATAATTTGGAAACCTATGTTACGAGAAGTATTTTACAAGACTTTTAAATGATTTAATGTAACGGCATATATAAAATGGACATGCTGTGATCGAATTCTCTGGTATTAATAATCATCATATCAGGATTGTAATCTTGCTGTCAATAGATGAGACTACTTATGATTTCTTATACCTAACATTTAGTAGTTTTTACGCCTTTTGTACCCTAATTTCGGTACAACTCCACTGCGGCCCCATCTTTAGTCATAATCTAAAGTTTTACAAAGAACAGTTTTTTGCTGTATCAGCACAGAGTACAAAGTACAACGAGACAGCGCCTTACGTCTGAGTAGTTACATCGTGCTGCAAAATTCCTATGGGCCGGGCGGAGTTCGCGAAATGAGTGTCTGTTTCACTTCTGCATTCTTCTCTTCGTTAGAAAATATGTGTGGAGCCATGATAACTGCTTTAAATGCTGCTACGAGTTCACACCGCTGTTGGCATTCAATGTGAGGCTGGTACCTATAGCATAAGGCATGAACAATGCAATGATTAATACAATGGTTGCACATGTGCGTACATGAAATCTCGGAAAAGATTGGTCTCCGGACATATATTTAGTAAAAAATTGTGTCATTATTTCATGTTGCAGATTTTACCTGTAGTATTGAAACACTCGGCATAATTATGCAGTGACGAACTGGCATGGCGGTACCTTTGATGTGGGCATGCCCATCCCCTGATTGGCTGTGCGGGCTGACTTGGTGTCTTATTGGCTACTACATTAAACGAAAGTTTCCCTGTTGGTTGACCCGCCGATCTGCGTGTAAGTCACCAGGCACTGAGTGGCGAAAAGCGTTCCAATATTTTTCTGGCCAGTACCGCCATTCTGCTGGCGCGTGCAGCCGAAGCAAGCTCGCGGTGCAGGCTGCTGATTCACCTCTGCGTGTACTCTATGGCAGCAGCAAACAGTCAGTGATTAGGTGACACTAGTTTGAGTTTAGTCCATTCTCTGTGGTTTCCAACTTTTCTGAAGCCCTGCTGAAGTACTCCTTCAAGGAAATTCCTACGCCTCGCGCAAACAAAGCTTAACGAATTCTAAAGAATTACACCTAAGGGACACCGTACTGTAATTGTGCGAACTCAGTGTAATAATATTTTGCTTGAGAACTATTTTTTACAAAGCATGTATGTTTCCCCGGTTTTTAGTACATAACTATTAATTATAATTTATCACTGTGTATGAAAAAATATGTACCATCTAAAACAGAACTTACACAATTATAATGATAATTTTTAATCTGAACAACAGTACATACGTTTTTGCGTGGTTCGTTAAATAAATGTATAATCATTTCACGTAGAAATTAAGATATTCTATTAATCATGTTTTTATTCTTTGCGCAAGCTTGACGTGTCGAATGATACCATTCTAAAAACGAGGCGTTGGATTAAATGATGTAACAAAATAATAACTGAATTACAACACAATTTATCAGTAATCTATCTCTGTGATTTGAATAAAATAGATGAAATACTATAATTTACGATGTTCAAACATCGGGTATAAATGAATCATGCGTAATTATCAGGTGCAGATATGTTTATTTTGAGACTCAGTTTTAAATAAAGAAGTTATCTTAGAAAATAAGGGGCTATTGTACTGAGAGAAAGTATAAGCTTATCTTAAATAATTTAAAGCGTATACTGTTAACCAAGCCTCATTCGTATAATTTAAAATAAATATTTTAAGCAACAGACAAAAATTCAGCAAAAAATTTAGGGCCTAAATGAAATGTTTGTATTGAGAATACTGAATAGATTTGCCAAAGCTTTTTATCACAAACAGCCGTGTCTAGTGAAAATATATTATTCAGGCTCCCCACCTGAATTGATTAGGAAGTAATTTGTTAAACAGAATCCAAGGGAATTAAATTACATGCAGTATATTAGAAACAGTCTCTAAGTTAGGTTGAACTAAAATCACTCAATGTATGTGTTAGAATGTAAAAATCTTCGTTCCTAGCTATTTCAGAAAATATGAAATCAGTAGTATGATATGATGACTTTGGCGCAAGGGTGTGGGGCGCAGGAGCACAGGAGCCGAGGTGCCGCCAACTTGTTACATCACCCAACCGCCATCTGGGATGTCATTGACCTTTTACCCCTCGCAGTGAGTATGCGGTAAGGAGTTTTGGATGAATCAATGGAGTAAACAATAAGTATTTTTGTGTGCACCACATGGCTACGCTGGGACTCACTATACCTTGGTTTGCAGCAGAGTGGCGCTCGCCCTCCGGGCCTCACATAGTTCAAACGATAAGCAGTCAGAACACAATATCTCATATGAGGTTATCAAAGTTCACATGCTACAAATTCTAAGTGTTTGTGAATAACATGTAATATACGGCTGAAAAATCCAATTTGGAGTTTCCCCGGCATTGGCCCGTAAAACTAAGGCCGCTGCCACTGTCCTTCGGGAAGTATTATTTAATGAAACTCGCTGTATACGGAAAACCCTTAAATGTATATTATATCTCATATGATCATATACATTTATAACAACATAAATACATATCAAGGATTATAATCCAATTCTACATAACTTAGTATTCTCATATTACCACAAGTATGTGTTAACTTTCTACACAAATAAATTTGATTCCCAATATTAAATTTGATTTTCTTTCTTGAATACATAACAGGGTTTTCAAATGAACTTAAAATAGCAGTACTTTTACTAACACATTCATTAACTGGGAATGTTTTCCAACAAATTATATTTCGAGAATCTATTTCACTGATGTCTTTTGGTTTTGGCTCTTTAGAATTATTTCCTCATCTGAACAAACAGAACTCTAAGATACCAGAATCAGATTTTGCAGTATTTCCTTGTAGTGCAATTCTAACTAACAAAGATGATAGTGAGTGTACTGTACGAGTTGTGGACATTGAAGGAAGTTATATATTATTGTCATTGTTAGGCAATGTTGCAACTCTGATAAGAGAATATATACATACATGTGTTCACATGCACTGGCCAGTGATTTGTCAGACTTGAAGGATATTACATACATGTGTGTAATACAATAGGTGGTGCTAACTTTATCAAGTTACATTTGGATTCTGAATTTTATCCTTATACCACCATTAGTCACATTCGTTCCATTCCTAGCAGACGACTGACTCACTCTCCCCCACTCCCCGCACCTTTAATCATTACGCCATCTTGAGTTTTTCGTTCATCATTTGTTTACATGATACTGGAGGCAACCACATTTGTTTATATGTTACTGGAGGCTGCCATATTTGTGTTTCGTTTGTCATTTGTTTATACATTACTGGAGGCCACTATCTTGGTAAGAGACCACCATCTTGGTAGGTGACCACCATCTTGGCATACATCACCCATCCACCATCTTGGAAGACAATGCCCAATAACAATTGACATTTGACCTGTCACCTTGAAAACCAAAATTCGATAAAAATTCATAAAATTCAGCAATAAAATTCATTACAGACAACCACCGCCAGATTTGATGCAGACTACCTTTATATTGACCCCATGGCCCTGAGTGACCTTGAAAACAAAAGCTCGAGAATAAATTCGCAAAAGTAAGCATGCTGGAGACCAAGCAAGCCGTGGCCCATATATTTATAGGCATAAAAAGAATTAAAAATTTCCACCCCATTAGAACAGATGTTTCCAATGAGCATTGACCTACTAGCAAGTGACCTACTAGCATAATGCGAGATTTTGATGATATGCATAATTTATTAAATATATATTTGGCATTTAAAATTAAAAGTATTTAATTTTAAAGCTTTTTTACTTAATTATTTATATATATATAGTACATATAGTACAATACTTTTTAATAAGATTTATTTGATTTCTCTACCTTTTTTAATTTTCATTATATTCCGACAAAGTAGCAAAACATGAAATAAAACACAATTTTATTCACAGGCATTTATTATTTAAATTAAATTATTACAGTCACTAACACCCTCAAAAAATTGCAATATTCTATAATATGTCTAAATAATTTGTCGCTGCGGCCGATCTGCTTGCCGCACTTGTAACACAAATATGTCATGCAACAGAGATTTTTAGTACAATTAGAACGCTCATGTTGCCAAGCATTGCTGCTGCACGTGAAGGTATTTTCACAGAAGCGACACTTATAATGTCGGATTGGTTCAGCAGATGTTGTCGAAGATGCAGACGCTGCTGGAACAGAGGCCGATGTTTCTAGTTGGCGATGCGAATGGAGCTGCCATAGGTAGCCCGCTCATAGCAGTCGATGGCACTGTCAACGTCATGCATGATGACAACGATGGCTGAACTGCTGTAGGTGACCCACCCCGAAGAAATCGACGATGCTGTCAGCACCATGACAGAAGTAGTCGATGGCACTGAACTGGTGGAATTAGATGCTGCTAGTGACGTAGCCATCGCAGCTCTGAGTCGCTGATCCATGTCACCGGAGTCGCTGATCCCTGTCAGCATTTCTGGGAATCCATTTAATCATTTTTAAAATAATTTTTAATAAAAAAAATTTTTTGGAATTTTTTTAGAATATCTTGGAATTTTTTGAAAAGTTTTTGGTAATTTTAAGGGCTTTTAAAGTGTTTTTTGAGTACAAATGTCATCGGGTCAAGATCAAGGTCAAAGGTCACATGTTTCAAGGTTAATGGTAAATGATATCCCAGGTGGCGGTCGGGTGACGTAAGAAGATGGCGGATGCCACGGCTCTTGTGCTCCTGCGCCCCACACCCTTGCGCCAAAGTCAACACAACCATACTACTAATATCAATAAAAACATTGTATATTATAGAGAAGGAAAAAAAATATTTTCCTCATTTACGTTTTACTTCTGATGTAGTCTCAGCCTTGAAGAATAATTAAATATGACACGCAATTGGAGAACGCAATTAGTATTACGAGGCCTTAGTTGTTCTGGTCTCAAGTCGTGTTGCACCAACTGTCTGTAAGGAAATTCCGCATTATTGCCTACTCGACTAACTACTTGTCGATGAGGGCTGGTGTACGGTATTTTGACTCCACTAAGGAACTACACACAGCTTGCCAATGTGAATGGTCATGTGTCTTTTGCGAAAACATTTACGCGGAGGCTAGACTTCAATATACTATGTGCACACTTGTAGCTTTGGCCACTTGTCTTTTGCTTGAAGAGATTCTGTTTTATTGGTGAGCAAATCAGAATTAAGTTTCTCCGATATTGGCCGTCCGTGATTCGCGAGCAGACAGATAAGACACGCGACAATTCAAATGATCATATCATAAAGTGATTCTGCAATAAAGTGTTTGGGAAACAACTTGTCCTGAAATCGTTTCGCGAAAAAAAAGTTGCCATGTCCAATGGATGTGTTCAGGATGGGTCGGCATGGTGAAATAAGTCAATCAACACTGATGCGCACGATGCTTCATCATAACGATATACATAACTTATTTATTTATGTTCAACATCGTGGGGTCTTCCATGAAATGGGGCCCGGGGAAAAATGCATCCCCTAACTTCTTTAAGCAGACCTGTCATATGCAATGCCGCCCCCTGGCAGAAGAAATATGAAAATGTTGAAATTTCGCGCATCGATAACATCTAAACACGCCTGCGTCAATAAGGTGTTCGGGTGGTGAGCGAATCGGCCGACGAATTTTTCCTCATTGCCGGTGGAAAGAAAGAAAGAAAGAACGTGAGTAGTAGAAGATAAGGTGGAGTCTATTATATAGACTCGTTGCTAAATTATAGTTCAGGAAATTTTAGCAAGTAAAATAAAGACGAACGGCTTCGATTATACTTCTCTCGTAAATCTCCTCTGAAAGTGATCTAGTATACTATCTGTTACATGACCCCGTGGACTTCCTGGAAAGGGGGGGGGGGAAATGTGAGGATGCATTCTAACATTACGACTTAAACTACCGAAAATTAAACACTATTTCCCCATCTCTTGATATTTAACGAGGAAACTATTTAATAAAACTATTTCAAATTACTACAAAGGCACTGACAAATAATTTACCAGCAAGCAATAGACGTGATTTTTAAACTCTGTTCAGGAAATTAGTTAGTCTCTAGCTCTATTTTGTTGGCTTCCGATAGCCTAAACTTTTAATTTAAAATTATGATTTAACGTTTTTAGTAATCGTGAACATGCATAATAAAAGCGAGAATAAAGATTATAAAATTCCACACGTATAAATTGTATATTTAGCTTATTTAGTGTATATCTTACTGTACTTTTGATTAATCAGATTATCAATTTGATATGAATTGATCGATCAGATTAAGGATTAATCCGATCTTAATCCGATCAATTGTTTGTCTTTAATCTTAATCCGACAAATTTTGTTTGATTAATTCAATTTAATTAATTGACCAATCAATAGAAATGTTTTTTTTTTATATTTTTTTTAATTTTGTGGGAATTGATAATTGTAAGGGGTCTTTATTTTTTACTTTTTTGGGTGGGAGCAGCATGGTAGCACCTTGCCCTCGGAGCTCTGGCGTTGTGCTGAGTTATGATGTGTTGGGGAAGGGTGTATATAGGTATTGTGTAATATTAATTTTTAATGGTATTGATGAGTTCGTTTACCGTCTTGCAGACGACTGAGGGATAAGACATGTGAAGCGATATCTGATTATAGATTGAGGTTGTGGCGGAGTTCGGAAATACATATTTCTGCGAAATGAAATTATTAGAAAATACATAATGAAAGTAGATATATTTTGTAGAAAAATCAATTAAACAAAAAGAGAGGTGATTATGATTTACATCCACAATGTGATTTGAATAACCCGTCATGTATGTTAGGAATATAATTTATGACAAACAGAAGATATTAAGTGTCGGAAATGAAAAGAATACGATTTACACCTAAATACACGACTGTTTCTTCTTCTTATAGTTCCTATCTGTTCCTAATGTTGGCAACCATCTCAGCTGTGCTATCTCTATTAAGCAGTCCTTAGAATAACTCTCTAGATGTCTTGGAAGTCCATGTTTTGAGGTTTTTCAACCAGGAGACGCTTTTCCTACCAGCGCTTCTCTTCCCGGGCATCTTTCCTTGTTGAATAGACTATAGTAGCTGATATCTGTTTTCGTTCCTCATGATATGACCGAGGTACTGCAGCTTCCTTGTTTTCACTCTGGTCACTTCTTCTTTACACTTTTTCAACCTCCGAAGAATTTCAACATTTGTATCATGGTCTGTCCATGGCACTCTTAACATTCTCCGATATAACCATATCTCAAAGTCTTCCAATCTTTTACTGAGAGACTTCGTCAGAGCCCACGTTTTAAGGTCATAACATAGAACAGAGAACACATAACAGTATAGAAGGCTCATTTTTGTGGTCATTGCTATCTCATGACTTTTAAAAAGGTTACTCATTTTGTTGAAGACATCCTTAGCTTTTCCAATACGAGACTTCACTTCCTCAGAGCAATCCCACTGGTCATTTATGGTGGTACCGAGATATGTATATTTGTGTACATGTTCAACAGGTCTCTGATTTATACTAGTATGACAGGTAGGGACACATTTTTGCTAATGACCATCAGTATTATTTTATTTATATTAATATCAAGATCATATTCATAACTACTCTGTGTCACTCTTTCCATAAAGTGTTGTAAACTTTCCAGGCTATCTGCAAAAATGACAGTATCATCTTCATAGCAAATGTTGTTTATCCATTGCCCATTCAACAGGATTCCCTTCTCCACATCCTTCAATGCTTCCCTGAAGGTGTATTCTGAATATATGTTAAATAATAATGGAGACATTATACAACCGTGTCCTACACCCTATATATATATATATATATATATATATATTCAGTGGTTTCACCTGCTAATCTCACTGAAGCAGACTGGTTCCAGAATAAATTGACAATAATTCTTAGATCATTGTCATTCAAGCCAATACTATTTAAAATTTTAATCATCTTCTGGTACTGTACTCTATTGAAGGCCTTTCGGTAATCTATAAGCCAGGCATAAATGTCACAATTTATATCTCTGCATCGTTGAAATAGTACTTGGGTGCTAAAGAATGCCTCTCTTGTTCCAACTGCATTCCTGAACTCAAACTGTGTGGGAGATTTTTGTTCTTCACATATCTTGTATATCCATCGATGAATAATCTTCAGAAAAAGTTTCAACAAATGGCTCATAAGGCTTATCGTTCTGTAATGTCCACACAACTTAGCTCCAGGTTTTTTTAGGTAATACAGTAAATTCTGATTTGAGCCACTCTCTAGGAATATTACCAGAGTTGTAGATGTCATTGAACAATGCAGTCACACATTTCACATAATCTTCGTTGAGATACTTTAAAAATTCTGCATTTATATTGTCCAGGCCAGTGGCTTTACCAACTTTCATTGTTTTAATTGCAGCTTGCACTTATTCTACCAGGATGATAGATCCTCTCTCACAATTTATTTGTGGAAGATCTGGTCGATTGTCATAAAATAGATGTTCTATATGTCTTTGCTGTGTATCTTTAATTTCTTCTGTACCAACAATGACTTTTCCTTCATTTCAACCAACTTGTTCACTGTTCTTGATTTATACTTCCCGTTTATATCTCTGAATATTCGATGGACATTGAAACTGTCATGCTTCAGTTGTAAAACTTCTATATCCGAACATTTTCCGTTCATTTTTTTTTGCCTCTCTTGTCTTTGTTCTAATCGCTTTATTGATTTTATTGTATTCAATAGGCTCATTTTTTACCACCCTCCTCTGCATCATGTTGAGGATTTCTTCAGTCATTCATGTTTTCTTTTTTGTGAAATCTGATTTCAAATGTTTTTAATAAATTCCACAATGTGTTTTAGTATTTCACAGTTCTCTTCAGTACTCAAGGCTTCAGATAATACGCTTATTTCATTATTGAGATGTATCTCGAGTTGATTTCTTATGGAGGGTTCTTTAAGTTTCTAAGTTGTAATTTGTGACTGTTTTCTTTCTGATATACTTCATTCTAATTTTGAAAACGCCGAACAAGGGACTATGATCTGAGGATGTATCTGCACCACGATATTTTCTCACTAAGGAAAGGTTGTTCCTGTACCTTTGATTTATCACAATACAATCGTTCTGGTTTCTGATAATGCTTCCGGACGAATCTCTAGGAGATTTCCATGTATATAGACTAGGTATCGGTAGGGTAAAGAAGGTGTTGGTTATTACAAATCCTTGTTCTCCTGCAAATGTACTAAGTTGTTCACCACTTTCATTTCGCTCGCCAAGGCCGTATGTGCCAATGAAATCACCCTCAGAGCTTCTTCCAAATTTAGCATTGAAATCTCCTATTGTTATTGTAAGATCTTGCATTGGTAATTTAGTTAGGATGTCTATGATCTAGGAATACAATCTTGTTACAGCGTCATCACTCTCGTCTGTTGTTGGAGCGTAAACCTGTATGATGGTTACATTAGCAGGTCTAGCATTTATTTGAACCAACATAAGTCTTTCTGAGACAGGTACAAAATTAGTGATATACAGTGCGATTGAATTACACACTGTGAGTCCTACACCAAACTGGTATTGTCCGTTGGATGTGCCGGAATAATACATTCAATGTTCATTAATGTCACAAGAACCTGATCCTGGCCATCGCATTTCACTCACACCCATAATTTTAATACTGATCCTGTCCATTTCCTGAACTGCCTTGTTAATTTTTTCAGCTTGTGTCATTGTTCTTACATTCCGTGTACTTACCTTTATGCTGTCATTCATTATCAACTTCTTTAAAGTGTTGCTCAAAGATGTTCCCCCGGAGATCGGATTGGGGGACTTGAAACTCCGAAATATTTTTTTTTAAGCACAGCCATGATGTTTTACTAGAGAGAATCCATATGGATCGCTAATGCAGTAGTTTCTCGTCGCTTTCTGCATTTTCATGCCGTTGGCCATCTTGTTGTTCATGCGCCTTCTGGGATGCTTTCGTACCCCAAGGGCAAGAGGGTGCCCCAACCTCTATCCGCTCATCCGCCCTCCAAAGAAGCCATTGGCACTTGATAGAGGGGGGCTCCTTATCCCGGGAGTCATTCGGTCTCTGCATTCGTTAGCCTCTTGAATATCCGTAACTCGTATATTCAAACGTTGCCCCCTCTCTACCACAGGGAGATGAATGTCAGAATTTTTCCTTCAACAAGTATAGGACCCTAGTGGCATTTCCTAGACTCTCCAGTACTTTTAGAGAGGACAGCGACTGTTTACAAATCCAATTAAAAGAAATGCATCTATAAGACTATCACAAATCTATAAATATAATATATACGATGCACGTACTAGATGAAACAACAAAATTTAAAAAATATATTAACAACTATTTCTCTACAAATAAATTAAACTAATCGCAAATGACAAAAGAATTACAGAACCTATTTCCACATCAATACCGGCACAACTATCCTGGTGTTATAAAGAATTCCAAAAACTATTACCCTATCAATATATAGTTTAAGACAGACTAAATGACACGAATCAAATACCAAGAAACCACAAACGAATTACAGAGCCCAGCTATCCTGGTGTTATAAAGAATGCTACTAGTTAATCAAACTTCCGTACAAATATATAATTTAAGACGGAATAAATAACACCACTTGAATTAAACCGCGCTAGTCCTACAACACAATAACGACGAATTCAAAACACAACTGTTTAGAATGGACACATACCTTACAATTTTTAATGTTTTTAATATAATACAGGTCCGTTCGCTCGGGAGGTTGCTGTAGGAACGAGTCCAGTGTAGCACTTGCGGTGAGCGAGGTTTTTGGGAGCCAACACACGTCTGCTTCGGCCACTGTCGGAATGTCGACTAAGGTTTTGATGGACATTACGTTGTATATAACACGTCACAAATAAATGTCTTACAGCGCAAAAAAGTTGTATCAACTATTTCCCTACCAATCTACTTTTAATGAGTTATTATCCACGAACAATTTAATCACGTCTCCCTCAACGTTAAATGCGTTTATGTTTTCGGAGTTTCTGTAAGGTATATGTGTTATACCAGAGACAGCAGCATACATCCTAGTGTTGACTCACAGCCGTTGCAATTTTTAAGTAACACTCAATTTTTATTGAGTGATTTATAATTGCATGTGTCCTTTTCATAATATTTTAGTTTGTTACAAGACAAAGTTGATGCCCGCCGTCACTTGGTGATGTAGGGGGGACATCCTGGAACAGCCATAGTCTTTAGGCGCGCTGTGCTGACAAGAGGTCGTATATCTGGGTGGATAAATATATTTCTTTCAAACCACTTTCGACTTCCGGAAAACTTGCCCTGTCGAGTAACAAAAGTGTGGGTTGTATCACCAAAGTGTTCCAACTTCACCTGTGTCTACGGGGTTTTCTCGAGTTTCTACAAGTTCCTCATTCCTTTTCATATTCATTCCCATTATTTTCTCGAGCATTTATATTTCCCCACTCCTTCAATTTTCAAAGCTCTTGCATAATGTTGGTTTTCAAATCCAGACTTATGTGTTAGTATTGTGTCAATATTTAAATAATATATGATAAATGACATTTCCATTCATTCACAAATACTTCATCTTCAGACACTCAATCTCCATTCATACACAAAATATTAAATAGTGTCATGAGGAATTAAAACTATGAAATAACAAGACCGGTATCGCTTCCGGATTTTCGCGTGTGGAAATTGTGTCGGAGGATGTAGCTGGTCGGCGGGTTTTCTAGGTGATCTCCCGTTTTCCCCGCCCTCGCATACCGGCGATGCTCCACACTCGCCTCGCTTCATCCTCATGGGCTTTCAAACGTGTTTTATGAAGTTTGCTTTAGTAAATTGTTAAAAATAAGGAAAGTATAAATAGTTGCGTTATGAAAAACACCAATTTTCCACTTCGGTAACCATTCATTCTGGGTGCAGAATAAACACATATATTTAGAAATTAAGTTTATGGATATCCGGAAAAATTATGATTTACCTTTGAATCATTGGAGAACATTATAATATCTAAACATATTACTACTGAGTAAGGAGTCCGGATGCCATTTCAGATAAGTGTCTAGTAACATAATTCATAATTTCATTTGATCTTGATTACACGTTAATAATGTTTTCACCATACACTTTACTTGGAATTCCGAAAACAAGTCGTAACGATACTGAATCGTCTAATAAAAAAGACTAATTACTTTTTTATTTTTAAGTACGATGCAAGCCTGCTGTACGACAGTGGAATGGAGTGAAAGATTCGGGTGGCTATTATAATCGAGATCTGGAAAACCAAAATGTATTACGTGAGGTGAGTATGGAGCAGCGATGGAATGCTAGGGTGGGGTACGATATCCGTCCGACATCGACCGGCACGATATCCACTTGCAAAAACCCGAGAGCGATCCCGCCATGAATCGAACCTGTTTCGCCTAGGTGGGAGGCAATTAGTCTACCCACTACACCACCGTGGTCCCTATACAAGAGAAATGCTGTTACTACCACGTTAATTTCTCTGCAGCGTGAACGCAGGTCTGAACTCACGGCCAAAGAAGCGGAAACTACCTCACACTGACTGTAGAAATGTATTGCAGTGTTAAGGAGAGTTACATACATATTTCGAAGTGCACTCAACCTAGCAGCGAAACGCCCTAAACTTACCTTGACTCGCTTAAGGCATAAGTAGAGCGACTTCCAATGGAACATTGTACCTACACAACATAAAACGTGGCACAATTCATTAAAATCTTGTAAGCACTCTACCAAAAGTTTCAGAAAACTACGACTTGTGCGTATGGAAGAATCATGAATATAGTTTTGAACACTGTAGAACGGTTTGCCAGAGTTTCCATGTTTCAATGTTTTAAAAAATCAATTAAATGTCCATTAAAAACCATTTAAGCACATTTAGGTTCTGGATATTTCAGAAAGCATGCAAATAAATAATAAAAGTCTAATAGAGCAATTACAATAATAGCCATGCTTATAGCTAAGAAAATATTGGTAAACATGTTTAAAATTCTTTTGAGTTATTTATTTTATGTAAATAGTATAGAAATGCCGATTCGAGCACAGCCCCCAGTTATCAGAAAACCAACTGTAAATGAAATTCTCAAGCCATCAGAAAACCATCAAATGCCGATTCGAGAGCAACCGCAAAAAAAGTGACTCAAAAAGATGCGTTTGGGAGCAACCGCAAAAAAAAAAAAAAAACGTGTAAAAAGTTGCGTTTGGGAGCAGTTGCAAAAAAAGTGACAAAAAGTTGCGTTTGGGTGCAACTGCAAAAAAGTGGTTTTAAAAGTTACGTTGGTTAGATCGTACTCATTAGAAAAAAAAGTTGTGTTAAACTTTGCGTTTGAGTGCATCTGCAAAAATACGCGTAAAAACATGCGTTTGGGCGTAGTTGAAAAAAAAAAGGGTGTCTCAGGAAATTTGAATACGTAAAAATAAAATGTTGTATATAATAAAGATGGATCAGTTACTAAATGTATTAAATAGAACCAAACAATTTAAGAAACTTTCCGAACTTACAATTGGACAGTCCTATCTCATAAACCATGCTGAAATAAATGATACACGGCATGAATACAAAGTGGCAATTATTTCTGGAAAGTCTAAAGTAACCTTACCAGACAAATATGTTCAGATTTTCAGTGAATAAGTTTTAAATGATGTTAATTGTGAAGGTATAAGTTTTGCATATGATGGAATGGTGGATTGTGGTGTAAAACAAATTCATTCTATTCGGTTTTTTAAAGAGTAAATGATCGTCGTCGTATAATTAGAAATCAGTTGATTTTTATTTGTGTTCATATCACTATAAAGTTTTAATGGTTATCCAATCATTAAAACACAATTATCACTCTGACTTTGGCAATGTGCTACAACATAGTCTAATTAAAAATTTAGATACACATCTCCAAATTCGATATATTAAAGTAGCCAAAAAATTGAATTCTTTTTCTATCTTTCATTGCACTTTCTATAGCAATATTATTCATATTTATCACATGAAACGTTAATAGTTTAAAAACTATTAACCTTAATATATGTAGAATTTGACTACTTCCAACCCAAAAAAAAAATATCTATGGTATCATCTCTAATACCACTGTTCTTTCGGACAAATCAAAGTTAATTAACTTACCTTTTTCATCCTTAATTCCAACTATTATTTCATTAACTTGATTTGTTTGCACTGGAAAAAATAATGGATAAGCTGGTTCGTAATAGATCGTATCACCAAATCCAAATATTGTTCTTGGTTTAAAAGTGGTAATTATGTTAGTTTCTCTGTGATTATATTCATCATGTTTTAATATCATACCATTTATTATATACAGTTTATATTTATTGTTTCAAATTGAGCAAATTTTGGAATTGTATCGTCATAATTGTCCACATTTTCTTTCAGAGTTTATTTTTTACGAAACCCAAAAGTTTTTCTATTGGACCCCGCTTTCCAAACAGTAATTTAAGCATACATTTTACTTTCACTGTTTGTTATTTTATCCAGCTCGAAAGATACATAATTTTCTTTCCCGCCCATTGAATCTACACTAAATGAAAAAATTACTTTTATAGTTTTTTCAAGATCTTTTACGTTATATTGACCAACTGGAATATCAATTGCTGATTCCATTTCATTATGACCCACAAAATATAGCTTATTTCTCCCATAGATAATGTTATGTGTTAGATAAGTAGTATAGAACTGAACTAAAGCCAATGAGCGCCCCTCTATATCTAAAGGGCAAAGTAGTCTCATCTTCAACACTGATTTGCTATGTTAGTTTGAATACTTTACTCATTTATCATATTATTAAAGAATGTATTAATAAATGAGCAAGAAAAACACGAAACATGTAGACTGGGATATTAAAATAAGAATACCAGACAAGACTGTATCGACAAAACGTCATGGTGAATTATTACCTAGTAATATTAGATGTTTGATAGTGGGTCCTAGTAACTGTGGAAAAACTACACATATGATAGATAATTTTATATATGCTCAGGGATGGTTGGACTTTGGTACTCTCTATGTATGTTCAAAAAGTCTGGATCACCAAAATATATCAATTTAAAGAAAGATATAGATGTAGCATCAAAATTATTTAATAAACCGATATCATACTTCTTTCCATCAAATGAAGAAATGGTTGATGTAACTTAATGTCATAAATAGTCTATAGTTATTTTCGATTTCATCATACTTGAAAATCAAAATATGGTAAGGGATTACTTTACTCGCGGTAGACACAAAGATATTGATTGTTTCTATTTAGCCCAGACATACTCAAAAGTAACTAAGCAGCTTATAAGAGATAAAACCAATTTTCTTTGCATATTCAGACGAGGTGATACAAATCTTAAACATATTCATAGTGATTTTTTTGGTGGTGATATGTCATTTGAGAAATTTAGGGAGACTTGCTCAAAATGTTGGAATAATGAAAATGGTTTTATTACAATAGATATGACTCGTAAGTTAAATAATAGTAAGTAGCATGATAAAATTAAAGACTTTTTAAATTCTTAGATTATAAGTATGTTTTTAATGGAAGTACTTCCATAAAAACCAACATAATCTGATCTTTTTAAATGTATTGGTATAACATAACTATTTCAATAAACACAATTGTACCTTCGGGTACATTGCGGGCTTTTGGTATTTTAAAATATATCATATAGTCAGAGTATACTTCAAAAGTTTTATACATGTCAATATTTTTCCGTTCATGGTATAAGTTAGTAACACTTTTATATTTCTCTGGTTTTATGATTATTTCAACTATAGTTTCATCTCTCATAAAAAAATATTCTCTTTGATTACCAAAGTAAAATACTTTTTCTTTTGGACTGTATTTTCCAACTAAACGAATAATGTCAATCCTGTTTTTCTGATAGTACTCTAAATTGATTGCATCCATCGGTGCAATGGGATCTCCCACATGTCTCAGTCTTTTTTGTTCAAAATCTATATTATTATCTACTTCCAAGTAAATAAGATAGATTTTATCCAATGATCTTTTATTTCTTGTCAGTGTGGCTATAAAGACGAACTGTGTGTTGGAAACTAAATCATTAGGATTAATCTTCTCAGTAGTTGTATCATTGTCCGCGTGTTCTTTAATTTGATCTTCAATCCAAGAGCTCATTAATGCATTTCCACATATATCCATTCTTTAGTAATAGTGAAATAATTTTTGTAAATTTAAAATTATGTGAAAAGTGATTTAGCACAATTACACACAAATAACCACAGGTTACTTGACTGAAATTTTGAATTCTATCATCGCTATAAAAAATATTAGTTCCGAGATATGCTATTAATTGTCGTGGTGTATTTCTGCCAAATGAATAAAAATAATATTTGTCGTTTTCTTTTTTCCAATAGCATACCCAGTGTGTACCAGAGTTTGTCGAAACATCTAGTTAACAATCCCACATTCATTATCGAGTGGCGTGTTAAGTATCTCATCGATCATAAATACACCCCAAAAATTTTTTATGTTTAATTTTTTTACCAATTGATCAATATCAAAGTTTCTGAGTGGAGTTACTTTTTTTAACATTTTTACCCCACTTGACTTTCTTCAATCCCTTTCCATATTCCTCCATGGCTAAATTATGTCTGTGTTGTTCTTCCAATTCTTGGTTTTTCTTCTTAGCATTAATTACTGATGTAGCGATAGATGATGCACCACTAGCTAATGCTCCTAGAGCTCCAAATTCTGCAAAAATTAAGGGTAAAAATCCACCCTTGTGAACTGTCAAACCATTTCCAGTTTTCATTTCTTTGGACATTTCCTTAAGCTATGGAACTCAAATTGTGATAGTCATCCCTTTGTCCTCCTTTGATTTCTTGTTTTTACAATCCAGTTGGTCTTTCGTTAGGAAAGAATCAATATTCAAACCCTCCAACTCATTGTTAGGAACTTAAAATACAATGTTTTTTACTTTCATTTATTTTAAGAAATATTTTATCATTTCATTTTAATTCCGCAATCAAGCTTACGTTTAATATGCATGGCAGATCCAGTAACACCAGCCCACAATCTCTCATTGAGATCAGCATCTGAACTTAACAATCTTTTGAACGTTTTCTTTTCTAGTTCTTTGTCAGCTACATGTCTTTCAGCTACATCTTTATGTTAATGATAAGCTATATCATGTTCCATTGCAGCCGCATCTAGTAGATTAATGGGTTTATCACCACACTTGATTCTCTCTTTTAGTCTAGTACCTGGACCTAAGTACTGATAACCGGGTGCATGGAACTCAAAAGGTAGTGAATTTTTTACATCATTGAGTAACCCTTTTCTGTAATGCTCCGATTCCCAAAAAGTATGTGGTATTCTGTTTAACATTCGTATCAGATATGGATTATTCACAACAAAGTCACTAAAACTTACTGTTGAGAATTTTCAATATTCCAACTTTTTCATTGTAATAGTAATCATTTCCAGTATTCTCTTCACCATAAATAACGAGAAGTCGATCAATAAGTATCCTAACATCACCCATCCATATGTATTCTTTAGGATAGTCTGTATACTTCTTTATACCCTTCTCTTTTTTAGGTGAGAGATGTTTCTTTTTAATCGAACCGTAAATAGGTTTAACAATAATTTTCAATTTATTCCCTTTACTCGATTTTGACGTTCCCAAGCTTGGATCATTGCTTTGAAAAACTGTGTTTGTATCTGCTAGGATACGATTATAGTTTTCAAGGTCGGTTGCAGTGTAGTCTTTTTCTGTAACTTTCTTATGAGTTAGTAATTTAATCAAACCATCAGTTCCAGTGTATATTCGACCCTTTACAGTACATTTGTCATTGATGAATGTTACTTCGCTATCACCAATATTCAATTTACCTTTATCAGCCCTTAGTCCAAAAACATCGTCTTTGCAGTCAATTAAGAAATCGGCCACTATCTTATCAACAAATGTTGTGTTGTAGTGTTAGTTAACTGTGAGATATCAGTTTTAAAATTCCCCAACGCTTCGTCATAGTGTTCATTATCATCGTCAATGCGTTTGATGCCATCGTCATAGCATTCATCGTCATTGCCAATTTGTTTAATACCATTGTCATAGCGTTCATCAGTGCCTGTTTTACCAAACAGGTTTCTTTCAAAAGATGTTCCTGTTTGTGTCTGTGGGTTGTCTAAATTCTTAACAGCAAATGGAACAAGTTCTTTTATTAAGTTTTTATACTCATTTGTTACATGTCCAATTTTTTGCCCCAAATCTTCTATCGCATCTATCAATGGTTGATCATGTTTTTTATTTTATCATATTCATCTTGGCGAAATTTTCTAAAAGTTTTAAACTTTTCAATTATCTATCTTCTTCTCTCTATATTCTTCTCTATATTGTTTGCAATTTTTTTTGTCTCATTTATTATATAAATAAATAAGATGAACAATGATAACTCAAATGTATACTGTATCAGATGCATAAAAATACACTAAGTTCATATCAACTTAGAAATAAAAACAAAGAAAGAATTAAAGCTGTTTGTAGATGTCGTGTTACGAATAACTCGATATTCACTGGAGGGAGTATAAAACGACATTGTAAATGAAAATCATAAACCAATACGAAAAAACTTCCTGAGAAGAACTGTTCTATCTTATGGTATCGATGATCTTTGGCAAGCTGATTTGGTTGAGTTGAATTTTGGATCTTTAAAATGTATACACAGAATCAACAAAGGGTTTAAATATATATTTAACCATGACAGATGTTTTTTCCAAATATGCATGGGCAATACCAATCAAAGATAAAACTGGTGAAATATTATGTTAGCATTTAAAACTATTTTGAATGATCGCAAACCCATGCATTTACAATCAGAAGAAGGGAAAGAATTTTACAATAAATCATTTAAGGCATTAATAGCCAATAACAACATAACACACTATTCAACATACAGTGAAAAGAAAGCTAGTACTGTAGAAAGATCTAATAGAACATTGGGGAAGAAAATGTGGAAGATATTTAGTGTGCAGGGAATCAATAAATGGGTGCCTATATTACCTAAATTAATAAGTGAATACAATAACACTGTTCACAGTAAAATCGGAATGAAACCCACCAATGTAAATGCAAAGAATGAAAGTTCTACTCTAATCAATATGTATGGAGGAGAAAGAAAAATGGATAAACCTAAGTTTGCAATAGGAGATAAAGTTCGTTTAAGTAAAAGTAAAAATTTGTTTTCAAATAGTATATACACCAAATTAGTCCACTGACGTATTTGAGGTGTGAAGTATTCTACACAAACCCCACGACATACAGAATAAGATATTAAAAGAATGAACTTAATAAAGGAATTTCTATGAGCGAGAGCTGCTTAAGACCAAATATGATAATGACTACTTAATGAAAAAAAGTTTTGCGAAGGAAAGAAAATAAGCTCCTAATTAAATGGTTTGGTTTTGATAGTAGTCATAATTCTGGGGTTGATAAGAAAAGTGTAGTTGTTTAAGATTTTTTTCTATATAATAAATGGATCAACAAAAAATTGAAAGTTATGAGCGTCAGTCATTTCCACCAAACGATCAAACAAAAAATAATTTGAATGAATACAACAAATGCATTGAGTTTGATATTCCTATTGGCGATGTATTTTCACACCCAAATGAAGCTTATGTATACCAACAGTATAAGCTAACTAAAAGAGATACAACTACAGATTATGAAAAAACTTCAACAATTGATCTTTGTGAGAATTTCTTCTCATTCCAGTTCTCAAGAATAGAGATCTCTAAACATGATTGTATAATCGAAAGTATTGACAACCCTGGCATCACTTCAACAATTATGCATACATTTCTAGATTCGGAAACAGAATCAGCGTACTTCCAAATGTCGGGGATAGAACTAGGTAAATATGTTAGGAAAGATAAGTGTAACGAAATTACCTATCCATTAAGATATTTGTCTGGGTTTATGAGAGATTGTCATGAAATATTCTGGAAAGGTGGGTACAAGATTACATCCATTCGAAATTCTAATGATGATGTTTCTTTTTACAGAAGACCTCCTAAGAAAGCAGATGGATCTGATGATGCAGATAATTTACCAGATGCTGGTAAAATTGTTATTGAAAAATTTGAAATTCTGTGGCCAATTGTTGAATACGATCCTATTTTGGAGACTAAATTAAAGCAAAATTATACAAACACCCCAAAATTCCAATTAGTTTTAATTATTGGCAATGTCTTGAAAAACCAGTACCTACTAATGCAAACGCATTTCAGTTTGATATAAAATATCAGTTCAATTCAATCCAATTCGATATGCCAAACTTTGTCATTGTTGGTTTCCAGCACAGCAGAAAAGTTGATCCTGGGCAATTCACACATGGTTCAATGTTTGACTTGTGTTTTGTGAAAAATATTTATATTAAGAATGGAAGGAATTAAGTGTTTCCCAAAGAGAATTGGAATTTAAACATTGATGATAAAATTTACGATAATATGTTTATTGCTTACAATGATTTTAGACTTTCAAAGACTAAACTAGATACCCCCAATCGTAATAATGAACTGTGTTTAAACTCTGGGTCATTAATTGAGAAAATACTATTGTATGTAATTGATTGTTCTTACAGAAAAACTGCTATTGTAAAAGATCGAACTAATCTGAAACTTAGATTTGATTTTAATAAACCAATATCGGCTTCAAATATTTGTAATGTGGTACTTGTGAACCAAAGAAACCTAATTTATGATGTTAAAAGTAAAAGAATCACCGAAGTCCAATAGTGTGCAAACATGTATGGTTATTAGTTTTTAATGGATGATTATCCATTAAAAACATTTACTATTAAATCATTTTTCTTTAATAGCACTATAAGAGTGTTTTTAATAGCATCTGAAAAAACTGTGTGCAGATGGGTATTAAAGGGGGTCTGTCGCACAGACTCCCTTTGTACACACAAGTTTTGATGGATGTCTCTATCGTCGTCGACGTTTAGTATGACTGCCTGTTTTGTATTTGCATACTTGAGTATTCTCACAACGTCTTTCGCTTTGAACCACGGATTATTCTCTTAGTCGGTACACCTTTTTACCACCGTAGATAAGCTTGTTGTTCACGATTAAATTTTGTTATGGATCCCTTTAAGCTCGCGAACGATTTTATACACACAATATCGGCAATCAGGTCATCGCGACTCAACGTCATGCTGAAACAGTTTCCTATCGACGTGATGGATAAAGCTCTTTCATGAGATTGTACAGTGTTACGGGATTGACGTTATCGAAAGACAGCAGACTTGCATCTGGGGGACTCTTGCCTAATAGCATCGAGTCTTACACTCACCAGTCACTTTTGACATCTGGTAGCATAGTAGTCGATTCCGCCGGGGTAGATGAGCACAAACTGGTGATGCTTATCGAAATTACTAGTAAATGGTATTGCATATTTATCTATAACATCTTTAGCCACTGTAATCTCATTATTCAAGTCACCCAGTAGCAGTTTGTACTTTTGCTCTAACTTGTATTCGTCGTATTTGCGTATGGACGGTAGCACTTCTTCATATACCCAATCCTGGAATTGTCCTGCAGCTGCCATCTTTGACTTCTTGATCAATGCTTACAACCCTGGTTCATTGATAAATATGGTATGTGGATGCATATTTAACAACATCTCTATATCAGCGTACAATTGCCTATGCTTTTCTCTAACATGTTCTCTGATTGCTTCTCACAGATTCGCATACTCGAGTATGTTCGCAACGTCTTTAGCCTTGAAACACGGGCCTCCTTCGTCGATAATCACATAAACGTTTTTACCACCATAGATACGCTTGTTGTTTATGATGTCGATGAGCGATTGCTTTTTGTTATATATATGCTTTCCTTTAAGCTCACACATGACTTGCGAACGATATCAGCGATAAGGCGACTCGCGCTTCGTGACGGGCTGCTGCTCTTTCATAGTATCACTCTTTTTTTTTCAATTTTGTAGTGTCCTCATGTTAGTGTATTAATGCCATCTTTAAGAATAAATCTTTTTTCATCTTCGGGACTTAATGCTTTTTTATCAATTCAATCGTATAGAGTTATGTTTCTTACTTTTAATAAGATTCATACTTTTGTACAACACTTTTTTACCAAACAAACACTTTTTGTAGTCACCAAAACTAATCTCATTTCTGACTACAGTGTTTTTCACACCCTTTGCCCTTTTCTTTACACCACCTTCCACATTTATTGCATACATTTTCAATTTCAATCCAATAAATTCTTCCATTATTTTTCCATTACAGTCATCTTTCATTTTGCCAATAATTTTTCTGTTAACTAACGGTATGCCATATGGATTATCTTTTTTACAGTCAGAAGTATCAAAATGGTCGACCGTTTCTTTCATGTCACTGTAAAAATCTGGTGTTTTTATATAATAGATGTATGAATCAGTATATTGGTAGCAAAGTTCCCTTTTTCCCCCATACTTTGGTTTCATTATATATAGTGAAAATCGCACATTATGACTTTCGATAGATCAAGTATACTCATTCCAACATAAATGGGTTTGTGAAAGCACAGTTTTGTTTTAATCATATGAACTGCGACCAAAGAGTTAGTAAATATAGTTCTATCTTTAAAGTGTGGTTTAATCACTAGTTTATCGATCTGCTTAGAACTTGTGCACAACCGTATATCCGCTCTGTTTCTAATATTTTCCATTATTTTTCCAATAATGGAATTGTTCATTAATTTGTAGAAATGTTTTTCTGTCATTTGTAGACATTGTTCGCATATTTGTGTTTACAGCAATATAGGACTTGAGCCAATCTGATTGATCAATCCCCAGAACTCTATGGATCTTTTTCAACTTCACTCCGAGAGATATATATTGCTTAAGAAAAATATAGTGTAATACATATTTTTCTTTACCGCCCAGATTAGTCAAGAGTTTGGGAATTTTTTAACCTTCCGGTATCTTTTCTCTGGTTCCAATTGCAGATCTTTGTGGAGATCATGTAGTTCATGTGGATATTCGAAATCAACTTCCAATATATAACCTTTGCTAGAATCATCTTCTATTTTTGTTACATATATATGTGTATTTACCCACCTAACCCACCATATGGTAAATACTGGCTCACATAAGTTATTGGCTACCAGATATGTAAGATGAAAGATTTCCTTTGTGCTGTCATAAGCATTCCTGAATTTATTATTTGCTTTGGCATATCGCTTACAACATTGTGAAATTCCACCATGAACACCTTTTTTATCATCAAAATCATGTCGTAATCTGTTAATAATTCTAGTTCTATTTTAGTATGTTTGAGCATAGCATCCCACGCTTACCCTGGAGCTGTGAAATACCATGCTGGATCTAGCTCATATGTTTTGAGACACACATCTCTAAAATTTTCCATTACATCGGACAATTTCAATACATCAGATTTTTTTTAGAGAATTCTGTGTAATCCTTAGAGATTTTATGTTGAATTTTTCCCACACTTTCTCGCAAATTCGTAATCTTCGTCTGTAATGTCACGTTTATTGAGTTTGTTTTAAAATGCATCTTTGGATGGAAGTGATGTCTCACAATATTTTTCAGCACTATCCATGTAGTCATATGGGTAAACACCTTTTCTTGTAACAAAGTCAAGAAGTTATAATGGAAAAATGATTACACATTTCCTTCTGGAAAGGTTGCTAGAGAGTTTATCGATACTACTAGCCATAAATTTAAATGAGTCAATAAATCTAAGATTTGCACTTTCACATACATGTTTCATATACAAAATATATTTTTCTTCATTGTTGGGAATTAGATCGACTTTATTTTCATCGATGCCAAGATGTCTTATAAATAAATGTGTGTCAAAACCAGATAGATTGTGTATAAACACTGGGACAAAGCATGGATTTCTATATGATAATTTACAATCTCTCTGTGCAGATCCCCTAAATTTCCCCATAAGATGATCATGATCCCTCACAGAATCACCATTCAAAGGCTTTTCATATATATGACAATGGGTAGCTGTATCATAAACAATTTGTTCTTTCTGAGTTAGTGTAAGCATTGTTTTTTCATTTGTGTATATATCACCAATAGACTTTGTTTCTTCCATTGGCATTTTAAAGAATACAGTAGATGCAACAGATCCTTCATAAGTTAGTGATGGTTTATAGTATTCATGTTCGTATTTTACATAGTAACATAAGCTAATAGGCTCGTGATTTTGGTATGGTACCATGTAACATTCGTTGGGGTTTGGTTGGCAAGTTTCAATTTTAGTCAACAAACATTCAAAATCAGCATACATCACAAACGGAACTCTCAAAGAATGATTTTGGTTTTGAAATCTTGATATGTCATTTTTTCCTTTAGATAGTAGTTCAACTCTAACACCGTCGTGATCTCGACACTCTTGTTCATGATCATTTAGCTTATTTACAGAGTTGAAATGTTGCAAACATCTAGCACATATAAATTTTTTGTGACCATTATTTGTAACTAGGTATTCGATAAGTCTCGAAAGACTTTTTATCCAGCAGTAGTGGTCGTTCTTTTCGTCTTTGATATAGAGTATGTTTATGTGCTTATCCATCTCGTTTTTGTTGTTTTTAATGGACAGATTATATATTTCTTACCACCATCTTCTTCGTATGCGTATACATTAATAGAAATGCCACTTCTCTTCTCAAAGGTTGGTATACTATCCAATTTAATTGGAAATTCCAAACCCTGAAGTGCATCATCAAACTCATGTTCGTAAACTATGTATTTATTCACTCTTAGTGAACAGACCACAAAAAACATTTTTGATCATTGTTCTTAACATTAATTTCCGCCTGCTATTCTTTTATTTTTTCTAGGAGTTCAACTTAAGAACTGCCCTTGAATGGTACATATTTATTTATTCGCACTTCTTGTTTAAATATTCTGCTGAGTACCCAGTGAGATCCCTTTGCTTCGAAAGCCCCCATCTCAGCTATGATTTTCGATATGCTGTTGGCATAATATCTTCCAGATTAGTCGATTTCAGTATAATTTCGTTCTTTGTTTTAAAGGAGCTTTCTACATATTCAATATTCTCACCAATTCCCCTTTTATACTCAGTGAAAAGTTTCATGTTCACTTTGAGTGATTTTCAATGCTTACTAATTAGTCCCGTGACAGTTTATTTTGCATAGTTTAGGAAATGATTTGGGTCTTTGTATGTATTCACATTCTTTACAGCATAAGTCTTGATCCTACTTTGAAATGCTGTTTCGATTTCTTCTACTCTGAATCGGGGTGTGTACTTATGAATTTTACTTCTCAAGTGACTTCTTATGAGAGATGGTTTGTAATAGTGACTACGCGTTTCACATTTCACTTGTTTCTCTCATGGGAACTTCTGTTTTGATATTAAATGTTGTGGTACTTAAAAAATTTCCCATGCATTTGTTGGTTCATGTGATTTATTATCAATTGGTGTAAGACCTTTGTGCAATCTACTTTTAAGATGACTTCTTACGAGAGATGGTTTGTAATAGTGACTACACATATCACACTTGACATACTTCTCTTGAGATTTCTTCTTCTTTCTTTTCGCAAAAACATCTTTTTTAATTTTTTTTTCCCAAACATTTCCAGTTGCATTAGCTTTTTTCATTTGCCATGGTCGTTATCATATTAGACATCAATTGATTTTATTCGTGCTTATTTATTATATACAATATTTAATTTTTTATATATTCAAATTTTTGAGCCACTCTTTTTTTTTTTTGCAACTTCGCCCAAACGCATGTTTTACACGTATATTTGCAGATGCACTCAAACGAAAAGTTTAACACAACTTTTTTTCTAATGACTACGATCTAACCAAACACAACTTTTTATACCACTTTTTGCGGTGCACCCAAACGCAACTTTTTGAGTCACTTTTTTGCGGTTGCGCTCGAATCGGCATTTGATGGTTTTCTGATGGCTCGAGCATTTCATTTACAGTTGGTTTTCTGATCACTGAGGGCTGTGCTCGAATCGGCAATTCTATACTACTTATGTGAATTCATTTCTGCTTTTAAAATGATAATTTTTTTGTAGCTGGAATAGTTAAGAAAAATTAATTATTAAAAGTATTTCTTAACAAAATTACCAGTGGAGAGCCCGCCTTAAGCAGGCTTTCCACTGGTGCGTGTCCGCACGAACAAGGTGACGTCACGTGGTCGTGGGTCTCCCGAGATGACGTCCACCTCACGATCAGGCCTTTTCCACTGCACGTGAGTCTATGCACGACCCGCTTTCCCATGATGACCCACCCGCTCATGCTCGGGGTGAAGAGGAGTTTCTACCTGAGAGAGGGACAGAGGGCATTTCCACTGTGCGTGTCTCCCAGGCCAGCAGATACTGCAGTGCAGACTTATATACTAGTCAGTCGACACTCGCTGCTTGGCTTTCCTAGCGTATGGGTGTGCGTACCTGCCTTTTCGAGAGAGTACACTATTCTAGTTCGCGGACACATGGAGAGATACGTCGGCCTGTTGCTCTGGACAACAGGCCATCTCGAACCTAGCACGACTGGGTCAGCGACGATCATCCGTTCAGCTATCTAGGAGTTAATACTCTTTTCACCCGTAATTTTTATTACGAATAGTATTGTTCCAATACAATCCAGGCCCTGCAAGAGACGAGCTCGACCTCAACAATGGCATGGACATGGAAGATGAAATCACAAATCGCACTGACGAAGAATGGACAATCGAGAAAGCACGAAGGAAACTGAGCAAGCGACAATCGGACAGGGAATTTGAAATTGAAGCAAGAAAACGCCTGGCTCCTGCCAGAAACCACTCCATACCAAGCCTCATTGCACAGTCACAGGCGATGCAGTCCGGTGTGTCGGTTTCGAACCGATCCGACGCCCTCCGAGAGGTCAGAGACCCTTAAAACGCCCCCGGCCCTTCAGGCATTCCTTCAAACAGAACTCAGCTGCGCTCTGACACAAACAAGAGGAAACCACAATACAGACTTGTAGTCCCAGGCCCACAACACTACTCGAAAATCGTCACCAATCTTCAGGCGATCCACGCATCCGGTTTCACACTCTCAATGGTCCGTAATGGCATTCACATTGTGGCTGAAGATCTACAAAAATACAAAGCAGCCTCAAACTTCCTCAAAGCCAGCCATATCACCTATTTTCCTTTTGCTCACTCGGTGGATCTCCCACAAAAAGTAGTGTTCGATCTGCCGGCGGACACAGACCCTGACGCCATCAAACAAGAACTCGCAGAGCGCGGCTACAACATATTGGACTTGTACCAGTTCAAAACCAACATGCCAGATGCCTCAAACCCCGGACACAAAAGGCTGACTCCGCTCCGCCTCTTCAACGTGACAGCCTTTTGGAACGACACTTTGCCCTCACTACTTACTATCACCCGTCTCAACATGACCATAGTTCACCCCCGCCCCTATCGAAAACGGCTGTCCGATGACGTTCAGTGCAAAAACTGCCATGCCCTTGATCACACCAAAGCCTACTGTCACCTGCTCACCGTCTGCCCTCACTGCGAAGGCCCTCACACCCTGGATGAGTGCGCGAAGGAAAGTCCCAACTCGCTGTGGTGCAACTGCAAAGGCCTTCATCTCGCTTCCTCCAAGGAGTGCCCCAAAGTCATAGAAATCATTCAGCGCCGCCAGGAAACAATCGATCGTAGAGCTGAACAGAGGGCGCAGCACAGATTGGCTGCACCTGCAGCCTCCCCCCCCCCCCCTGCCAGGGAAATCTCGACTTACCCCAAACTCCTGAATGCCCGGACACTCCCTGCTTCCCATTCGTACGAAAGTGCAACCAGGGGTCCCACACAGGCATACACACTTCCTCAGCAGTCCCTAGTCAACACACAAATTCCGCGAGCCCACTCTCCACTTCTCCCCACCCCCACCCTCCCCTCCTCACATCATGCCGCACCAATGAGTGAAATTGGCGATACCATGCGAGAAGTCCGGGAGTTCCTGGACTTCCTGCGAGATGCAAATTTCAAGGCATTGATGTCGCATTTCCGCACCTACATTGAGGCAGCCGAACAAATCACAGACCCCACTGAAAAAGCTATGCTCCTGCTGCAGCAGGCTGTCACCAAGTTCCACGCCGCTCCCTAATGGGCCACAATACCCAGCATAACCCTGGTATCCTGTCCCTTCTGTATTGGAACAGCAATGGCATTTTTGACCAACTATACGAGCTAGAGAGACTTCTGGAAACGTACGGTATTGAAGTCACTTTAATACAGGAGACAATGTTAAAACCAACTTAAAAATGCACGATTAGAACTTACGTAACTTACAGGAACGACCGGGCTACTAAAGGAGTCGGTACAACGATATTAATACATAATAAAATTCACCATTTAAATGCCAATCCAGACTATTTAACTTTAATTTCGGCGTATCAATCCCCCAATAAAACATATTCAGAGGCAGATCTGGACAAAATAACCACGCAACAATATCCGTTTCTACTCGCGGGAGACCTATATGCAAAAAAAACCGCATGGAATAGTACGGAAAGGAACCTAAAAGGCGGGCTTCTATAACGCCATTCCCAAAAGAATAATTATTTAATTCATGCCCCGAACAGGCCAACATTTTTTCCAGCTCAACTCAGATACCAGCTAGATGTTCTAGACATAATAATAACTAACTTAGCAAACCTCATATTAGAGATAACAGTCCTAGACGAATTAGAGTATAACCACTCCCCTGTCTTTTGTAAAATTAGAACTGAATTGGTTAAACACCCGGAAGTAATTTTAAATAAATTACCACAGACTAACTGGGATCAATTAAAAATCGATATAGACGAAATATTCACGGAGCATCCATTAAATATTACAAAGAAAACGGATATATAGCCAGCAATAGAAATATTTCAGAATACAGTCAAAACTCAGTTAAGTAAAAATACTAAGTTCCTTACCCGGCGACAATTTTTAAAGCAAAATTACCCCGAGATTGACTTTTTATTAGCCGATAAACTCCAAGCTACACTCAAATTTCAAAGATTCAGGACGGCCGAATTAAAAGCGAGATTCAATAAACTTAAGAAGGATTTACAAGCCAAATTGTCGCAACTAAGAAAAAATTAATGGGAGACTTTTGTTACAGAAATAGCAGATAATATTAATGGTTTTTGGAGAATAACAAAAATTCTCCGAGGTAAAAATTATACTAAAATTTCTACTCCCATTTTAGCTCCGTCGCGCTTAAAATATGCGCCAATAGATAAGGCAGAAGCCATAGCAGACTCTCTCGTGGATAAATTTACTCCAAATCTCGACCACAGAGACCCTAATTTCACTCGGGATGTTAATACAACCACAGCAGCTTTTCTTGCCAGAAAACATAGAAAAAAGCCGGAAATAATAACCCTACCAAAACTTTTGCTTACTTTAAGATCTGTTCACCCTAAGAAAGCCTCGGGAAATTATAAAATAACTTACCAACAACTTAAAAACTTGCCCTATCCCACCTTATGCATAACAATTAACATTTTTAACGCCATACTTAAGTTCAATCATTTCCCCGCGGACTGGAAACGAGTTAAAGAAATTACAATCCCAAAACCCGGTAAAGACCCCTGCTTACCCATAAACCCGGTTAAGACCCCTACTTACCCATAAACCCGGTTAAGACCCCTACTTACCCATAAACCCGGTACAGACCCCTGCTTACCCATAAACCCGGTACAGACCCCTGCTTACCCATAAACCCGGTACAGACCCCTGCTTACCCATAAACCCGGTAAAGACCCCTGCTTACCCATAAACCCGGTAAAGACCCCTGCTTACCCATAAACCGGCGCCCTATATCACTGCTGAGCTCACTCAGAAAAATATTCGAAACATTGCTTCTTACCAGACTCAAAAATCACGCACAAGTTAAAAAAATAATCCCAAAAACCCAATTTGGATTCAAGGCTACGTGAAACGGCCTTAACAACAAAAACTACTCATCGCCATTTTCTGGATATCGCCAAAGCCTTCGATAAGGTATGGATCCCGGGTCTACTTCTAAAACTAATCAATTTCAAATTCCATGATTGTTATATTCACGTACTTCATAGCTATATCATAAATTGAGAATTTTATGTTTCAATCAAAAATTCTGATTCTTCTACCCGTCCACTCACCGCAGGCGTGCCGCAGGGATCCGCCTTATCGCCATTCCTCTACAATATATATACAGCAGACATTCCACATAATTATTCAACAGTTCAAATGTATGCCGATGACACCTTAATATACGCTAAAGATAAGTAATTGCCATTCGCACATCTTCTTACACAGCTACAAATGGACTAGCTTAGCCAGTGATTCGAGCGCTGGAAAATAAAAATCAATGCCGAAAAATTCCAAGCCCTGCTTATCACTAGAAAACTAAAAGAGATAAATATAAAGAAGCCAATTAAATACGATGGAGTAGAAATTCCTTACAGTAAGACAGCTAAATAGCTCGGACTAACTATAGATGACAAATTTGAATTGGAGTGTACATATTAGCAAAGTTAAAACTGCAGCTACAGCAAAAATCAGGCAACTCTATTCCCTGTTAAAATATCCTCAACTCCCCACGCGATTAAAACTCTTAACTTACACATCTATAGTCAGATCAGCCATGATGTACGCTCATGAAGTCTGGGGAAACTCAGCTAACGTCTTAATAAATCACCTTCAAGTAGTTCAAAATAAATCTCTGTGAATAACAGGGAATGCCCGTAGATTCACACGAACAGTCGACTTGCATAACGTTTTAAAAGTTCTCTACATTGGCCATAAACTTATCTCAGAAAATAATAAATTTTACGATAAACTCGCCTTGCATAATAACCCAGTATTTAAAAGAATCGCTAAATATTCCCCAGACATAAAATCGCGTAATAGACGCCCTAAAAAGCCTAGATTACAAGAATAATTAAACGCTAGTTCTCCCCCGTCACATAATAAATTAATATAAAACGCCAGTTCTAGCCAAAATTTCCTGCCGGCACGGGAAAAAATTCCACCATTTTAATCAAACTAGTTCGCGACAGCACTTCGCTGCTCTGGCACACTGTGGCCAACCTTCCGAGGTGGAATTCCCGCCTCTCGCAAATCTCTACCGCCCATCACGCCGCCAGCCACGCAATCCCCCTCAATCACAATCCCAGTAAGAGATAAAGAGTTCAAACACTCGTGAAAAAACTTCGTAGCCCTCCAACTCGCAGCAGTCGACCCAGTTTCCTTCCCCCGCTCACCCTGTCCCTGAAACAGTAACTTCCTGCCTCTGCAGCCAATCAGGAGCCAGCTAAACGCCCATTGGACAGATGGGCACAACCCCAGCTGCCTCTGAACACATTAATATGCAGATATTAACTGAGGAGGCGAAGAATAGCCCCCTGAATGAAAAATTCCCCGCCTTTAGTGGAGTGCTGGAGGCACTCGGTAACATGTTACTGGTTTGTAGTGACCAAACAAAGTCAGCTGAAGAAAAAGAGCGAGCACTGACTGGGTCAGCCTCTCCGTCGTGAAAGAGCAGTAGCAGCCTGATGGCTGTTCATACGCAGCTGCCAAATTCTCTGCCTTCTAGGTTTAGTATAGAAACCAGTTTAGTTTACTGGAATGCTAACGGCACTCGCAGTAAAAAACAAGAGATGATAGATTTTATTTCTCGCCACCAAGTTCCTACTATTGCAATTAATGAAACGCATCTGAAACCGCAGTTCCGATTTTCAATTCCTAGCTATAAATGTATCCAAATGACCGCGATAATCTACGCGGCGGAGTATTAATTCTGATTCACGACTCATTTGTATGTAACCCCGTGAAACAACTGCAACTTCAAACGCTTGAAGCAGTGGGTGTTACTGTTAAGCTAGGAAATCAACTAATCGCGATTTATTCAGTATATTGCCCGCCAGGACGCACTCTTTTGAGCTCAGATTTAAATTAATTAATAAATTCTTATCCTGTCATGCTCGCTGTCGACGATTTAAACGCTAAACATTCTGATTGGGGCTGCGTAGCGCGCGCAGCCAATGGGAATACTCTCCTAAGTCATATGGAGCAATACAATTATTTTATTTATGCGCCCAGCGAGCCAACTTATGACCCTAGTCAAGCGGACCACAGGCCTGATAAACTTGATATCGTGCTGGATAAAGGCCTTCCCATGGTCTTAGATTGTGAAGTGCTCCACGAATAGGCTTCAGACCATTATCCGTCCACCTGTCTTTCAACAAAGTCGTTCCAGACAATACACCAATTCGGAAAATTAAAGACTATAAGCATGCGAACTGGCCTGGCATTAGGGATTACCTGGATGAAGAAATTAATCTACCATCTCTCATTAGTACTCCCGAGGAATTAGACTCTACTGTCGTGTACGCCACAGAGATAATAAAATCGGGAGTTAGTAAGTTTATCCCGGAGAAAACATCGCGGATTAGTGCAAATATACTTCCCGAACACATCGGGGAGTTGATCTCGGACAAAAATAGGCCACGTAGGCGCTATTCTCGTATCAGAACAAGGCAAACAAAAGCCCAGATAAATGAAGGCTGAGGCTATGACCAATCAGTTATAATTAGCTTTCCAGCCCAATGCCTTCCCAGCTGATCCAGCATTTGTGGCTCTGAATTATAGGGACCTCCGAGTGCGTCGTCAGCAGCCCACAGTGGCCGAACCTGACCTTACGCATGCCGACGAGGTAAAGAATATCATTAAACGCATGAAGCCCCGCAAAGCACCAGGGTTCAACTCCCTACAGGCTATAGTTCTTAAGCACCTGCCACACAGCATGTTTGAGGATATAGCTGAGTGCATAAATGCAAGTATTAATCTTGCCCATTTTCACACTCCCTGGAAATGTGCCACTGTAATGGTTTTTTTCTAAACCGGGCAAAGACCTGACCCAATTACAGAACTATCACTCTATCAGTCTGCTCAGCTCGCTCTCTAAGATTCACAAACGACAAACGAGTCCTTTTGCGCAGCCTAAACAACCATCTTCGCGAAGTTAACTTGTTTCTTGATGAGCAGTTTGGCTCCACGATAAAACACTCGAGAGTCCACCAGCTGGTTAGACTGTCTGAGCATATCATCGCCCCTTTTAATTGGAAAAATTACACAGTTGTGGTATTTCTAGACGTGGAAAAGGCCTTATACAGGATTTCCCACGCAGGGATAATTTACAAGCTGTATCAAACCAACTTCCCCGATTGTTATATAAAACTTTTAGACTCCTATTTAGACAAGCGACCCTTCTCTGTCTTTTAAGAAGGAGCTATTTCAGATAAGAAAATCATCCGAGCAAGAGTCCCCCAGAGCAGCATACTAGGACCAGTTATATATATATATATATATATATATATATATATATATATATATATATATATATATATATATATATATATATATATATATATATACCCCACGATATTCCGCGCCCTCCTACCTGGAATATTAATTTAGGTGTTTATGCAGGTAATACGGTCATCTTCACCCGATCCCGTAGATATGAAACAGACATTCAGCGCACGCAGGCACAGCTCGCTGAGCTAGAAACTTACTTTCGCCTGTGGAGAATTAAAATTAATGTATCTAAATGCGAGGCTCTAGTCTTCACGCGCAATTACAAAACCCTTAATCTCTCTCACTCAACTCTCTTTGAAGAGAACATTCCATATAAAACTTAGGTTAAATACCTAGGCCTCACTATAGATAGAAAGCTGACATAGCACTGTCATGTGGAGGCCAAGCGAAGACTCGCTTATGGCCGCATGTCAGCTCTATATTCTATACTAAACCGCGATTCTATCTTGTCACTGAAAAATGGGATTCGTTTATATCAAACTATGATCCGACCCATTCTCACACATGCAGCCCCTGCTTGGGCCTATTGTGCCAATTCTCACCTAGAATCATTACAGGTGGTGCAAAATAAATGGTTAAGGATGACAGCACATGCATCCCGTTATGTCCCTATCAGATGCTTGCATGCAGAAAACAAGAAATGCTGCAAGAAGTCATTCGCAAACAGACCCAATACTTTTATGAGTCAAATGTAGATCATACTAATCAACTTATAAGTTCCCTTGGGGACTATGATATTGAGGAAACACAACGCTATAAGCCACCTAAATCGCTTCTGGCGCATAGGCCCCCTTAGCCCTGCGTGTAGGACACCGCCATGCCAAGCATAATAACGCCTGCGTAGCCTCCTAAGTCTACTACTGTAGACTAACCTGATAAATCCTGAAGGGATACATCAGGGCGTGCTATATAATTAGTTTCATTATATTTAATTCTATTAATCAAAATTTAGAGTAATTATTATGTTAATGGTAAAGCTATACTAACCTCTCATCCCAGCCAGTTGCTAATATGCTTGGCCCTGCGCTGCAGGTGATCCAAGGCAGCCTCTGCCGTGAGGTAGAGGTTTGTAGCGTCGTGTGGTTCGATGCTTCCATTGGTGAGAGAACACCTCCCCCCCCCCGTATTTCTCCCCCTCTCCCTACTTAGCGAAGCCTTGTGCACTTACAGCATACAGCCGTACATATGCTCTGTTACAGCCTATGGCTACAGAGATTGGCTGCTGTGAGGTAACACAGCATTATTTTAGATGCATATGTCCCCGAGGACATGTGCTACTATAGGCTATATTTAGGATATTATTTTAGGTCAATTAGGCTAGCTTAATGTGTCTTTTCATCCAGAGGTCCTTACCGTCTTTTAATGTTCTAGTAAGAGCCAGCCCTGCTGGCACTTACTGGCAGCTCACTTACTCTCATTTAGTTTTCAGGTTAATGGAAGAGATCGGGGGGAAAGATGCCCAATAGCGTCACTTCTCTCACCAGAGAGGCCCCCAAACACCTCTCTGGTTACTGCCGCCATCAAGTCAAAATAAACAAAGCTCCCGCCCCTTCTCTACTAGTATTTCTAACCCTATTAACTAAGAGCATGTTTTCCATACACCCTATCCCCATGTAGCGTTCTATTTAATTAAATTTAATGCATGCAATAATTTTGGAATTTTTACTTCTCTGTCGCAAGGGTTTTTACGTCTCTCTTGGCGGTTTTTCCCTTGTAATAGCTCTAAGTACACTTAGGGAGGTAGTCATGGCCCCAAAGTGCAGGCCATGGCTGCCCAATCCCTCTTTGCCACGATGCATGTCACCTTGCATGATTATTCCTAGTAGGCGTGAGGGGTTAGCCCTGAGACACAATAACATCCCATCCTACGTTCGGGCCTTAACTTCACATAACACTTAGAATAAGGTAGTTTAGAAAAAAACTTCACTGCTCAGTCTGCCTACACTCACCGCCCCGTTCAGATGTACTAATTTCGTTCCCTAGGCGTAAACCACTCATCCAAGTTAATAATTAATTGCAGTAGGCTATTTATAACACAATTACAACATAATAACGCCCTTTAACGCGCATGACTAAGCCTAAAAACAACTTTTCTGCTTCGAAAATGACACTTCTAGAAGGGCCTCTCTTGATTGGCTGCACTCTTCCCGGGGGCGGGGTCTTTATTTCTCCACCCAGAGATGGCAGCACTGTCTCCTTTCTTACGTGAAACACTCGTAACTTGCAAATACCGCCTCCTATTCCAACTTTTACAGTAATAAAACTTAATTAGTGTAGCCATAAACTAAAACTTCTTACTTTACTTATATTATAATATACATGTGCTGCCACCGTACGTTTCCAGGATGTCTTAGGACTCGGGTACTTACAGCGCCTCAGGGAATTGAGACTGATTGATTGAAATACAAATTAATTTAACAGAACAACTAATTTTAGAATATTTAGTATATTCTCACAGTTCATTACACAATCACCTCACCTCACTTGACTGCAGGCAACGCCTTTACCCAGACACTTCGCGATTAAATTCAGGGGATATTTAGGCTTAGCTTCCGCTTTTACAAGGAAAGACTGGCCGGGAGTCTTACAAACTCTCATCCAGTCTATAACTTAACCTTCTTTTTTCTAAATTGACGTAATTGAAGGGACAAAAACAGGTAACACCATCACTGTTGTCTCCTCCCACGAACCTGGGCAAGCAGGGGAGTGAGGGGAAATCAGCATTGGGAACCAGGGTTTGCTGGGAGTACTCGGCTTCCCTTACCAACAAATAGCATACGCCTGAAATATTTTGACGGGTGTGGGAGGGGGAGAGGTTAGCTTCTCCTTTCTCCTGAATTACAAATGAGAACAGCCTGGGTTGTGACCGGGCTACCCCCACTCTGAGCTTCGGCAGTGATTAGACTTGGCGGCGGTCCTAGTCAGTCGACATGGATCAGGAGGTAGAAGTATGTGCTGGCGTTTCAGCAGCTTATGTTGTTATAGTAGCTGAAACTTGACGTAATTGTCTAAAAAAAATGCCGAAAAATTAAAACGCCTTAAACGTTTCATGTGCACGTACGTTGCCTAAGGTGGTTTACCGTCGTTAGCTACTACAACTCAGAAGCTCTGTCTCAATTATGTAGCTCCAACTTTGGCAATCAAGTTAGTTTGTAACACTCAATATACGTTTTGCGAAAATGCATACTCACAAATTATCCGTATAAGATACAACATTACTATTTCCGTCTAAGGGATGTTACGAGGACAAACTGTTCTCTATATAATTCTAAAGCTTTTACCAACACGCATGAAGCTCCAAAATATTTGCAATACTTGATGACAACTTATACCTATCATCAAAAGTGTTTAAGTAAAATTATATTTCTTCTCTAGGCTATTTAACGGAAGCCTAAGAATCTGCATTTTTCCACAGCTATTCGCGTGTAATAAAATTTTTAAAAATCATGAAACTTCAATATATTATTAAAGCTCTAAAGGCCATTTAACGCTATCGAGTGTATTAAAAATTCAATCTGCTGAATTCAAATTATTGAATACTAATGCAGTTCAATTTATTGACTTGAATAGAATCGAATAGAATATTTCAGAGTTTTGAGAAGCTTTTCACACACGAAGATGTATTCAATAATATTAAAGTTAAAACTTAAACTTTTTTTTTTTATATTTCAGTTAAAAAATACCTGTATGTTCAGAATTTTTGTTTTCAAGCCACTATAAACCATGCACTACACAAAAATAACTTGTCGAAATCAATACAAACTTTTTCTAACATGATATATTTACTTTGTATGATAAGTAGTAAAGAAAAACGTTGGAGGAATTAAGAGTTATCCAATATCTTGAAAGACAAAATGGCCGTGATTATGACGTTCAAGTAAAGTCATACAGTATTCAATAAATAGAATTCAATAATTTTGAAGAACATTTGAAGTGAACTTTAATCATGTGAAAGGGCCTAAGGATTGTTTAAGTTAACTGTCAGGCAGTTTATAAAGTTGTTGAAATTGAGTGACTTACAATATTCCGAATTATCCTCGCCGAATTCGTTTGTTTGGGAAACAACAGCAATAAGGGAAAACAGTTTTGCCATATTTCATAGAAAATTTTGGGAGCCAGAATGCGACGTGAGAAGTCTACAGCAATGGCAAGCAGATGTAGCGTTCCGCTGTCGAAGGGAAGGCCAAGCCCTTCTTATGCGGGCGCTGTTTCCACTCTGCGTCTCATCCCACCCCGAACAAGGGTTTTTCGGACGGATTCTTTCAGGTATATGCACAGCTACCTGGAGGATCGCATCTAGACGAATCCCCGCGCACACGCCCAACGCACAGCAAATAAAGGGGCCTTTCCACTTGACGTCACGGGTGGGATGCGTGCAGGACAGCAGGCTGTGGAAAAATCGATCCGTCTAGAGACGATCCTCCAGGTAGCTGTGCGTATAGACGAAAGATGCCGACGGAAAAGCCCTTGTTCGTAGTGGGAAGAGACGCACAGTGTGGCACGTTTCCAAGACGGGCCGGGCCTTCTACCCAACAGTACTGACCAGGATACACACATGCATTGTAGTGCTGCTCGGCTGGGAGACACGCACACTGGAGATTCCGATTCTCCTCCACCACGAGCATGAGCGGGCCATTGCGAGCAAGCGGATTGTGCCTAGTCTAACCTGCAGTGGAAAAGGCTGATTGTGAGAAGGCGGACGTCGTCTCGGGGGACCCACGAGCACGTGACGTCACTTTGTGCGTGCAGATACGCACCAGTGGAAAGCCCGCAAGTCTTTTCCACAGCCCGCTGTCCTGCACGCATCCCACCCGTGACGTCATGTTCGCCGAACACGAGTCAGTGGAAAAGCTCCTCGCGGGTCATCCCTTCCACGGCAGGAAAGACATCTTCATGCGTAGTTGACATCGATTCGCTGCCAAAAGCAGCACGAGGAGCTTGCCTAAACCCGCCTTGTTACTCGTGGTTGTCGGCCTAGTACTTGGCGCCGCTTGTCGGCCACCATACGGGTACACGAACAGGTAGGTAGGTAGTTGGGCTTAACGTCTCCTCGACAGCGAGGTCATTAGAGGCCGTGCAAGTTGCACAGGGAATCGGCCATGGCCTTTGTTAGGGACCCATCCCAGCATTCGCCTGGAGTGATTTCGGAAAACCATGGAAAACAGATCAGGATGGCCGAACCGAAAATCGAACCCCGGGTCTTCCAGAATGCGAGGCCAGTGAGCTACCACTGCGCCACCTCGCTCGGTACACGAACAGGTGAAACTTCCAAATTTGCCAAGTGCTTTTCCCAACGCTGCTTTTCTGCTGCAACGGGTCGCGCCTATCTGTGCTCGCAATTGAAATACACACAAAGGCTGCGCGAGCAAGCGTAATTAAGCTATTTCATTTGTTATACACGACGCGTGCGGTATAAACGGGACTGAATAAATACCTTAAACAATCAGGTATAGTTGGTTATAATTAAATTATATAACAAAAATATAATTATAAACATAAAGTTACCCACAGGAAATATCATTTGGAACCGATTCTTGCAGTGTACAATACACGTCAAATATAACCTTCCAGTGCGTAATATACACAACTCTGTTCAGTGGGCGCGGACGGGTAAACATATTGTTACAGAGTATTTGACAACAGAGAAACGGAATGGTGTGGACGTTATTTGAATATGGCGTACCCGGGGTGGGAATAGTGGGGAGGTGGAACTGTCCGGCCGGTAGAAAACTGGCTCGCTACTGCGCAGGCAGCCTATGACGTCACGCGCGTAGCAGCCCAGCAGTGCCGCGGCGTGCGTTCATAGTGCAGCAGCACTCTCTGTATGAACCGTAACCACATGGACCAATGACAAACTGACAAACATTGCAACTACAAATAAACGCCATACCACAATTGACGTAACCAGAACCATAGCCGTAATAGTAACCACTACAAAACTATCACTGCTACAATCGACAACGAAACAGATATTATCGTCTGCCGTCCAATCAAATTTTACTTCCAAATTGGAAAAAGTGTATACTAAATATTTTGTTGTTTAGCTCTAATATAATTCACAACGTGTATGCGTAAATACGAAAGAAGAATTTCGGTAACATGGGTTTCGAAAATAGAGTTTAATGTTGAAATAGAATTAGTTAGAATGACACAGCAATTTTACACAACCACACAAACCGCAACTTACAGGCAATTTCCGTGTGTCTAAACGAAAATAAAAAGTTATTGTTCGTAGTCTGCGCGTTATCCTATGATATATTGTAAAACACATCGCCCAGTGTAAAATTATCAGATATAAAAAGCAGTAACAAGAATAGTAAAAATACACATACATGTAATGTGTAAAATAACCTAATGTAGTGGTAAAAGAAAACTGAAAAAAAAAAAAAATGTCATGCATACTTTGTCAGTGTGAAGTTACATTGCGTAAGAGATAAAATGCAGTTGAAAGTAAAGTAAAACTACCCACATAAGTTGCGTGAAAATTAACATAATTTAGTAGTAGGGGTGTAGGAGTCCACTTCACCTTTGCCCTTATCGACATAGGTATGCGTAGTGCCATAAGGTTTAACCTGGGGAGAGAGTGTCAGAGGCGAGCTCGGTATAAGGAATTTGGCTAGGACTTTTGCTGCATCGCCCTTATCCACAATCGTCTAAAAGTGAGGCTAGGTTTGGTCATTTCTGGGGTTGGGCTTATCATAATTTAAAAAAAAAGTAATGGGTTTAAATTAAATACACGCATCGCCTACGTTAAAATAAGGCATTTATTGACTTAAGCCCTTTTTGACGAGGTCATTGTTGAGTTAAGCCCTTTTTATAAATGTACTCATAATTTCAGAACCGTTGATGCAATAAGGATCAAATTTATAACATAAACACTGTATCCGATATCCATCACAGTGGTAAGGTCATTTAGGCCCGAATACCTTTCAATCGTAGACCCATAAAATTAACGTGGGGGGATTTTCACTTCATTTAACTCCGCAATCTGCTCCTCAGTTAGTTCTGCAGACAGCTCCATAGTTAGCTAAGCATTTAGCTCCGCAGATAGCTCTACAATCTGATTCTAAGTTAGCTCCGCACTTAACTCCGCAGACAGCTCCGCAGTTAGCTCCGTATTAAGCTCCGCATTTAGCTCCATAGACAGTTCCACAATCTGCTCCGCAGATTAAACTGATTAAACTGGGGAGGATTTGAACTTCAACTGGCATTAACCTTGTTCCTCAATGGTTCATCACTTAGCTAAGCAATTGAGATAATCCTGTGGTGTAATTGGTCTACACCTAGCACCGCAATTAGCTCCACATTTAGCTCCGCACGTTCCGCAATGAGCTTCACAATCGCTTCTTAACTCAATCGCAGTCCCATAAGATTAACATGGGAAGAAGTAGGGCATTCTAATTCACTTCTAGAATGACATATGGATGGGGATGGACATAGTCCCATAAGATTAAACTGGGAAGGAAGGGAGCATTATAATTCGCATTGCTCCACAATCGCTCCACAATCTCCTCCACAATGGCTCCACATACAGAGGTAGGGGTTCTACTTCAATTTTAGATTGACATGTGAATGGGGGATAAACATAGTCCCGTAAGATTAACCTGTGAAGGGGCGGGGTGTTCTAATTCACATTGCTCCACAATCGCTCCACATTCAGCTCACCAATGGCTCCACATACAGTAGTAGGGGTTCTAATTAACTTCTAGAATGACATGTGGATGGGGGATAAACATAGTCCCATAAGATTAACCTGGGGAGGAGGGGGGTGTTGTAATTCGCCTTGCTCCACAATAGCTCCACAATCAATTCCACAGTGGCTCTACATGCAGTGGTAGGGGTTCTATTTCACTTTTAGAATGACATGTGGATGGGGGACGTATGTAGTTCCATATGATTAACCTAGCCCCACTTATTGCTCCGCATACCAACCCACATTATACATAATTAGCACCACATTCGCACCACAAACAGAGCCACATACTAAGCCAGCACCACAAACAGCATTATATCCTAAGGCTGCACCACAATAAATTGATAGACCTGACATCACCACACACCACCAAGGCCGTCCATCTACCGCCACCACATGCACCACCTGTTTACACTTGCTTGTTAGACCGCACTCTGTCGTCATCATAGGCCATCAGCCTAGTTGTAGAGTTAACCGCCAGGAGCGCTGATATCTCTTGCTGCCGCCATCGACTGATAGGAAGCGCGCAAGTTCGATGAATCGATTACATTGAGATCGCATCGAACACATCGTTGACCTTTCAACAAGTCATTTAAATCCTAAGGTCTTTCTAGCAAGATCAATTTTGAGTTAAGCCCTTTTATAAATATAGACATAATTTCCGAACAGTTGTTTCTATAGGAATCAATTTCATAACATTGACAACATACCCGATATCCATTATGGCGGTAATAGCATTTAAGCCCTAAAACCTTTCTGGCAAGGTAATTTATGCGTTTAAGCCTTTTTATAAACATAGTTAGTCATAAACTCGCCAAGTACATACTCATCAAGGACATATTTACCAATGTAATATTTTTCCATTTCCGATTTTAACCAAATATTATTTGTGATTTGACTAGGTACTAGGGTAATGTAATTATAATTTACGATTTTGGAGTTCGATCCTCGGTCAGGGCACGTAGAATATTTCATTTCCGACTTCAATCAAATTTTATTTGTGACGTGGGTAGGTGCTAGACTTACTTAATGTATCGATAATTTTGGATTATCGAGTTCGAGTCTCGGTCAGAACACCTAAAATTATTTTATATACGAATTTAACATAGATTTAGTGTTGATTTGTATTCCTGCTTATAATAATTAATGTAATGTTATTTTTTGGATTACCGAGATCGACTGCCAGGGGATTCACTCAAGAGTTTTAAAAAATTCTGGGAGATGCAATCATAAGCATTCATTTACGATCACTGTCTATCATATTACCTGATCTGTGTCTATTGCTCAACTAACGTTTTGTATGTTCGATGTCAACTGTCGAAGGTCGATAATGGCGGAGGGGAAAGCAGTTATATGATGTAATGGTGTAATTCACATGGTCGTGAAAACCCATAATTGCATAAACATGCAATGAATATTTGCTAGGTATGCGCATACACACAGGAATAATTAAGAACTGAACATTCACCAAAGTAATATACCCTCTCAGCAAAACAACCAAATTTCAACTGTCATATAATTTTTCATTTGTTTAACAATTTGAAATTAGTATTATTTTTTATTGTTATTAGGTGTGGAATGTATTACACTTACACTATGCTACCATCCATTCAATATACACACTTATCAAGTATGCACATTATATGTAGAGAGACATACGTCCGCTCCTGAGGAACGACAGCTCAAAACTAAAACCTTACTGTAAACATATTGCCCGTAGGATACTTTCAAGCAAAGTCAGTCTCTGCTTTATTCCTATCAATTCAGCATACCCTAACACGAAAAAACAATCGTGTATGTGTTTTCAACATCTACCAACAACCAGACAGAATATTTCAATGAATTACTCTGATAAAACATTTTATCATGTAATAGCAAAACACATATACACATCAAACCCAACAACAAATAAGGCCACAAGGTCAAACACACATAACGCCCTTTTATAATCATACTAACTCGTATTTTCCCACTGCCCAAAGCTACAGTCATCAAATTAATAAAACACACACACATCAAACCTAACAAACAAGACTACAGAGTCAAGCCCACCTAAACCCTTTTATAAGCAGACTAACTCATAATTACACATATACCAGAGCTACAGGCACCATTTCATAATACACACACAAAACCTAACATATTCCAATTGGCAAACCCGTTCCATCCATGAATTGCCCCTTATGAACCAAATTAAACTATATCAACTCAAAATTCACCCAAAACAAACAAATTCTACTCCAAAATACACACACAAATAATTTGCACATATCATACCACACAACCACAAAACTCCATGCCATCAAACTTTACGAGTAAAACTAAAAACTTGACAACAACATCAACACTACATACAAATCAAATGAGCAAAACATACATAAACATTCACGATCATATTATGAAACCACTTCAAACTACGTTACTATCAATCTAACACCCAACTTACAAAACCCCTAACATCAATCATCACAAACAAAACTAAATACTTAACAAATAAATAAAAAAATACCATACAACACTAATTTACAAATCTCCATCATCTGTCTTCCAATACAGATTATCACACATACTTATTCTAAAGTATAATTACATACAAAAAAAGTCACACCAAGATTCCGTTTATCTATTTTACTATATAATATCAATTAAAACAAAATTGAGATCCAAATAAAACACTCATCGCACTCAAATCGTGCTTTCCCATACTACATATAGCAATCAAAACATGTTTATTACATAAAAACTCATGATCAAAGAATGTTTGTTAAAATCTGCTCTTTTTAACAGTTGTTACGATCCTTCTAGGATACTTAGATCTTATCTGCATAACAAGTATTTACACAACTAAACCTTCTTTCATCTCACAGGAAGCTTAAGTTTTGTTTACATGTAACTTTATTTATCTTCTGCGAAAGCATTAAACTCAAGCATATATACTGATTTAGTCAGTACAACAACCTAAATGCAGGCATGTATAGTTATACTAACATATTCTTTGTTTCATATCCCAGCGAGGTAAATACGCGTATATTAATTACTATGTGTGATATTTCTCTAACCCACTCATCATAAACATTAAACATTAAATAATTCTTGAATATTAACGTTCTTTTCATCTATCATTAAGTTAAAGGCATGCTAATTTAATATAGTCTGATAACACACATGCTAGGTACTCATTATGTAACACACAACAACTTTACATCATGCAAGTCAATGCTTTACCAAACATATCCTATCATAACCCAAAACATTTTCATATTTTTATTTATTCTAGGAAGACTGTTTCTGAATGACTGACAAATTTTCGCAAACTTCCGAAGAACTCCATTTTTTTATTGTTACCTATACAGCTTAACATTGAGAAACCTTAGAAAATGGTATCACTCATGATAGGTTAGTCTTACATTGGGAGAGTTGAGCACACACGTTATCGATCATCATGACTAAAATATGTATATTTGCATAACAAAAATATATATTTAGCGAGACTATTTATATATAAATAGTACATGCATGGCAGTTCAAGAACCATACAGGATAAGTAGATATTTATTTTAATTGCGTATCAAGTAAATTAACCAAAGCATTGGCGTAATGAATATCCAACTGCAAGTAGTATGGATGTGACGAGATGAAACCAAATATCCATCGACCGATGAAAAAAAAACCAAGAAATTAATACAACTATAGGTTTGATAACATACTCATTGCTTCATTGCAAGTCAAACTCACTTTTTAGTACTATTATTGACGTATAGAATAACTAACATGATTTGTGTTCTGGTAGCTGCTTCATTATTGATTTTCTTATTTGTGTTTTCAGTCTCTTCATCGTTCTGGTTTTGCAGTGATCTGAGAAGTTCTTGGATAAGATTTCTCTTGGCTCGCTGCTTTAATCTATCTTCTCTCTTTTTCGTTTCTTGTGTTGATGAATGCAGGGTTTTACCAGGTCAATTCTGTGTGGGGAGAGAGAGTCCTTTTTAAGTTTGCGGTAATTTTTGGGTGAATACTTCAGCAAAATGTGCAGCATTTTTTTCTCAAATGCATCTGCTGCGAAATGTTTAGAGCATATTGTAGCTGAAAGCAAAGTTCAAATATATTACATATGTATGTAAATTTTTTGAACATATGTCATTGAAAGATTCACGCCAAGTGTCTCTTTTTGACATTTAACACATGAATCTTAGATAAACTCATGACTCAAATGCGTCTTCATTAATAGGATACTGTACCAACTGATTTTCTATATAAAACTTGTTTACGTTTACGCGTTTACGTCTTTCTGGGTAAATAATCGTTGTAAAAATACGATTTTTGCACAAAGGAGGCGTGGACAAAGTATATACTAATGTATGAGTTTACTTTCAGCATATTACGTGCATTTATAGAGAACAAATCACATGTTTACTGCTGACCTGTGCAGAGTCTGTAAGGCATAGGGAAAAGTAAACCAATGCGTTCATAGTTAGACCTGCTGTGGTCTTGCATTGCTTGTAACAAAATACAACTGTTACTGGTCTAATCTTCAAACTACAGCGAAACTACGGGGAGACGGCATGCATTGTGCTTAGAAGCGACGAGTCTCATGTATCGCCCTCTTCATATTTGGCCTGGAACACGCGCGTACTATATCCTTTTAACAGAAGATATGCAATAAATATCTTTATAAATAGGTAACGAATGACATGAGGTTTAAAAATTTCCTCATACTTAAGGGCGCCTTTTGGTTATGGGAATGAAGACACTGTCGATGTTTGCGAAGGAAATAAAGGAATAGTACATTCTACTACAGCCAGATACATTTGAGCTGCATTTAACCCGCATATATACGTTTCTGACTTCGCCAATTTCATGAAAACGCTCTTTTTCTATGCACTTTTTCGTGCACTACAAATTATCCGATTTAAATGAAACGAGCAGTCGTGTAAAGCTCACAACTTCCTGCAATGGCTTGTGAATTTTGATTGGTACGTCACCGCTTAAAATTAAAAATGGCAATACTAGAAATGAACGGCAACCGTCTCGTGGCGCCCTCAGCGCTGCTGGCCTACCGGCCACTTACCCTCACGACGTGTCTCGTGTAGTGGCAGGGGGGATAAAGCTTGGGCTAGCGTGACCTTGCTGCCTGCTCTCGCATGCGCTTGTCCCTTATCACTACCACACGACGCCACCTCTGTAGGTCCCCACGAAATCACATTGGCTGAGACAGGACCTAAGCCCTTTCGCGAAGCCTTGGCGGAGCACGACAGGGCGCCAACAGCCAAAAACAATATAGATCATGGATTCTGAAATGAATACAAACAGGAGTAAAGAAAATGGAATAAAACAAGATTGTGTGTCACTGCTCATCGTGAAGAACAAATAGAGCAAGGGGAGAAAAATAGTGTATTCATCCCCCACACCCCCCTCATGCTGACACCATGACACCAAACTTGATGCAAATGTCATAATAATGTAAATATATTGGACAAAATATTTCTAATTGTTTAAGGTAGTGATGTCTTACAAAATAAATATAATTGTACATCGTTTGGATAATTACACAATGAGAAAACAAAGTTTCATAGGTTTTCCAATTTTTTTATTTTCTTGCCATATGTTTTAGCTTATATTCGAAGGAAAATAGGTTTGCATAATCGCCCTGCTGCCTGTTTGTCCATGTGCGTGTGTGTACGCGTGCGCACGCATGTGCGAGGTGTGTGTGTGGGTTTGTGTGTGTGTGTGTGTTAAACCCTATTTTCTTCTATCTCACTGGGTATATTTTATAATGATTGAATTTCACATGTTCCAATTTTCAATTTTAAACTTTTGCGCGATATCATACCGCATTTCGCAAACGCTAATAATTTACTCAGGTTCCTTACGACATTGTTATAAATAATAAGTCAATTAAGTGGGTAACCAAAAATAATGATTCCAGAGATATAAAAAACAATAAAGTAGCACATTCTACCCATCCAATTTATACGAGATGTCATATTCGAGGGTGCTACAAAAATGACAAGATGAATGTTAGGCCTAATAATGTGACATTCAACTACGCGTCTTGTTGAAATAACAGAAAATAACTAGAAAAATTAACATCGGATCCGAAAAAGTTTTAAGACCCAAAAATTCTTTAATCTCCAAGAATAAAACATAAATGTTTAATTGGATTCGAATCAGGTAGACTACCCAAAACTCTTTTAATTTCAAAATTAGAATACTTATTCCCAACCGATTACATGTTACATGTAGGTAACTTGAAACAATGGCATTCCCCAATCTAATGAAGTGTGTCTGCTCAACCTCGTATTATGAAAATTAATGGCAATTTTCAGTGTGTGATCTTATTTGCAAGATATGGAAAGGCCTCTAATCCTGTATTATTTTCAGAATAACATATTTGCCTCCTGAACTGTTAGCAGATGATGCTACAGCCAATTCCGCAGAAAAAAGGTAGGCCTATAGTAATTGATTATTATGTAACATGTTTTATTTGTTTATAATTTTATGAAGTCCATAAAAAATTAATCTTTGGTCATGATTATTGACGACAATGAACAAGAATCTGAATATGAATGCCTAAAACAAAACAGCGGCTCACCACATTATGATTCTGTAACTGTCACAAAGACTCTTTGAAAATATGACTAACAACAGGGCTGTGTCTTTTAACAACATAGTCGCAAATTTCGTAGATGGTAAAAAATTCAACTTTTCTCTACGTGGTGAATATATAACAAGTGAACTCTCTGTCATTTATTGTAATACATATGACAGTAAACTGGCTGAAATTAATTTCAAAAATAACTATCCAAAGCCTTGGCGAATTAACAAAAAAAAACAGTTGCAGGCAAAATAAATATTTGGCAGAGACATAAAACCTGACCAAGACGACCAAAAGGAAAATTAGATTTTCAGGGGAGAAGATTCTCACTAAGGCAGTTTTCCTTAGACTCCAGACTTCAATCTTGAAGAATACAATAAGAAAAAGGAAGAATTTTTGAAAGGACAGCAATTTGACAACAACAAAATACTTAACATTCAGTCATCTACCACAGGACAAAGGCATTGCATGGTTTGGAAACTTGAAAAAGGAAAGCGCCTGACTGCTTCCTTTTTTGGGAAAATATGTCGCACGAGAGCAACGACACCATGCTCTTAGAATCTATCTTATATTCCAACTTCTATGGCAACCAGTTGACTGGATATGGAATTGAAAACGAGTCTAATGCAATAGCACATTTGGAACAGGAATTTTGCCTGGCTGTCAATCCTTCAGGACTTTTCATTAACAAAGAACTTACTTTTTTAGCAGCAACACTTGATGGACTCATTGGTAGTGATAGTATTGTTGAAATAAAATGCCCAGCATCTGCCAGGACCATGCGTCCGGAGGCTGCAGTTAAGAGCAATAAAGTAAACTTTCGTAAGTTAAAAATGGGGAAATGCATCTCAAGAGCAACCATACGTACATGTACCAAGTTCAAGGACAACTCCACATAACAGGTCACCAATACTCTTTCATTGTCTTGTGAACTCCTACTGGTTCAGAAAATTAAGAGAAATGGATGCTTCTGGGAAAAAAATGGAAGACAAACTAATGGAAGACCTAAATAAGCCAAACATTATTACATATTGGTTGTCGGACTCTAACGAAGGGACCACAAATTCTCGAAAGAGAATTCGCAAATATATAAAGTTACAAGTTCAACCTTATGTTTGTGTTTTGTAATGCAGTTTTTATACAGTACTACAGAGTTGCCCGAGGTTGTGTAATGACGGTTGGGAGTCGATGTGTCATTGATAAGACTGAAAACTTGTGTGTGTGAGGGTTGTGGAGGGAGATGTGGTACAAAAAATTCAACATGATTTTAAATATTTTTTTTTTTTGGGGAAAGGTACCATTACAAATGATAAAGTGCAAGCGTGATATGTTAAGAAAGGGGCAAAATGATTGTTGCCTAGACATACAACTCATACAAAATAATAATGATTTGGCTGTCAAGAATGAATATCTCGTTTCCTTTATGCACACGTATAGCATTTATATAATATTTAATTATCATTCAATTCAGTGTTAATCATGTAGGTATTTTATAACACAATTCCTACAAGCATTTATATTGGAAAACTTTCAATACGACAGAAATTTGCTTCGAAACGATAGTTCACAGTGGCTGTATTTTCTTGTACATAGCGAAATTCTGGTTGAAGTGCATTTTTATTTAATTATTTGAGGATTATAAAAATATTGATATAGACGAAGTTATGATTGGACTGCATTACGCCAGTCACATTTCTGGTGGTAAATGTGCGTTAAGCGCTGTTGCCGTAGATACTTCTGGGAATTCGAAATCGAAAAATATGTGATTAAAAGAGGAGGTTCTTCTCCCCTTACTCAAAACCGTTTGACTTGGACTGCTAACATGCAAGGAAAAAACTCTCTGTGTATTTTCGTTACTTGTTAAGATCATATTTTTGCACATTTTATTTCACAGCATTTGTAATTTAGTGTTAGGGCGTTTTAGTCACTCGTTTCTCGACAGGCGAAGTACGGGGGAATATGCCAGGGTACCAAAATGTATGGAAGCTGTTTTGAAAAAATTCCAACAAACGTTCTTTGGTTTCATAAAATCTTACATGACTTCGGCACTTATTTCGTTCCCATTACAGCTGCTTCACAGGATAAACTTTGATTTTTCTCCTTCGTGAGTTGCTAGTGGCTATGCCATTAAGCTCTTGTGTTATGTCAAAGTTTAATATTAATATTTGGGTTTTTGGTTTATTTGTATTTGAATAATGTTCGTTAGAGTATAGTTGCCGAACTTTTTTTAATTCAATTTTGGTTTAGATTGATTGTAACCCGGATAGTTTCAAATTTGCAGATGAATATGATTATAGAAACTTTTGGTTATTTCGAGGTTAATTAATCAGGCGAAAGTATACATTTTTGCTATGTACAAGTTTATGATCATAATCTTGCACAAAGAACAGTTCTGTGTGAACGATGAGTTGTTGAAATGTAAGTTTCAGATATTGTGGTAACTATTTTGCTTTAGTGTTCATGTGTACATCATGTGTCTAAAACTAAGGTTACAACGTTTAAATTATGCTAAGTGAAATTTATATTTAAAAGGTGGTACATTGGAGCAATTAGGACGATATTATTTTTGGTGTGATACGAATGATTTATTTTTTCAATTTTCTTTCAATTCTTTCATTTGGTTTCAAACTAAATATATGTGAAAGTTAGCATGTAATTCGTTACCCCTAATTCTCTATTTAATATATATATATATATATACACACACACACACCTCCATGTTACCATAAAAATTGAGTAAAATACAAAATAGTCTACAGGTATATAGATTTGCTGTCAGCCAGCTAATACTTCAATTTTCACACTAAAAATATGAGCTATGTTTACGCAAATAACTCGCCATTTGGTTAATATAGAAGGCCATCACAATACACACTGAGGAAGTAACCCCAAAATTTCAATCATCACAGAATGGCAGATGAAATTATATCGTACCGACAGTCTGCTCTGGACTTTAAAGAATTAATTGTATGCATACACCAGAAAAACCAATATGGTAACACATGTATTACCTTTCTGGTCATGAATCAATGTACATTGTAACCTCGAAATTTGACACGGTATGTTAGTTTCATCTGCTTGCGATCCCACGTGGATAGGATCAACCGCTGAACAATATCCAGCCTTAACTCGCGCGAGCAAATGCTAGTATTTCGACTCCCCAATTCGTAAAGTTTTTCATTTATTTACAAATATTTATAAATGACAAGGGCCCTGGTATCGACTGCCATAGTCGCACATAACGTGAATTGGTTACAAAGATTACCGTCTCAATAATGCTTGAATTGGTTTCAAAGACCAACTTGGTCACAAATGTTTACAACCACAAATTTACTCTCCATCGGCGAACCGCCGAAACCGCTGCCCGCTGCTCAGTTGTCTGCCATGGCTGGTCGCCGCTGCACGCGGTGAAAATGCACCTACATTAATAAACGTGTTCCCTGTTACCGCAGGACTTCCAATGTCTTTTAAAGGTAACGTGAACATGGCGAGAACAATACAGGTTAGTATTTTAGGTTTTTAACACCAAAACCAGCGTGTATAATGTTCGCTTCTGTCGGCCTTGCCCCGCACAAAATGTCAGGTATCCATACACTGTTTTTATTCGAATGGGCGTGTGGTGACGTGGTATCGCCAGCTGATTAATTAGTTTATTATTAGTAGGAATTAATAATTATTCAAGGGCGTGTGGCGACTTGGTCCCACCCGTCACAAGAGAACTGAATTAATCTAAAAAAAAGAAAGGACTTGTCCTATATCTGGACGTTTTACTCCATATGGGATCAACAGGACAAATTAAATAAATAAAAATATTAATTGGCATGGAAAAGGTGAATGCAGTCGGTCTAAAGATGCGAAATTAAACATTTTTAAAAGTATATATTGCATTTGCAGTGTAATAAAACCATTGTTTTTACCACCATAAATAACCTTTAGTATGTTAACGGGTTTCATAACTATCGTTATAACAAATTTAATGACTGATTTCCACACATTAATCATCGTTAGATAAGTCTGCCATAAAGCTAAAGGACACTGCTTTGGATCACAGGCAGAGTGCTGTGTGTGTGGCACTGCACACAATAGCGAAAACTCATGAAGGAGTGTGCATGAAGTAGGCGGGTGAAAACTGAGAGAATGACCTTCGAACAGTGTTTGGGAGAGGGAAGGAGGAAAGCGGCCGTGTGCCAGCGATATGAAGTGGGGAAAGAGACATTGAGGGGAGAATTGTTTCCGAGATTCTCCACACAACACATCAGCTAAAGCCACTCCAACTTATAGCACAAAAACTCATGAAGGAGTGTGCATGAAGTAGGCGGGTGAAAACTGAAAGAATGACCTTCGAACAGTGTTTGGGAGAGGGAAGGAGGAAAGCGGCCGTGTGCCAGCGATATGAAGTGGGGAAAGAGACAGTGAGGGGAGAATTGTTTCCGAGATTCTCCACACAACACATCAGCTAAAGCCACTCCAACTCATAGCACAAAAACTCATGAAGGAGTGTGTATGAAGTAGGCGGGTGAAAACTGAGAGAATGACCTTCGAACAGTGTTTGGGAGAGGGAAGGAGGAAAGCGGCCGTGTGCCAGCGATATGAAGTGGGGAAAGAGACAGTGAGGGGAGAATTGTTTCCGAGATTCTCCACACAACACATCAGCTAAAGCCACTCCAACTCATAGCACAAAAACTCATGAAGGAGTGTGCATGAAGTAGGCGGGTGAAAACTGAGAGAATGACCTTCGAACAGTGTTTGGGAGAGGGAAGGAGGAAAGCGGCCGTGTGCCAGCGATATGAAGTGTGAAGAGACAGTGAGGGGAGAATTGTTTCCGAGATTCTCCACACAACACATCAGCTAAAGCCACTCCAACTCATAACACAACAACGAATTTTTGCTGCAGGCAGACGGCGCCCTTAATGACACCGGACCGCAGGACAAAGGCATTGCATGGTTTGGAAACTTGAAAAAGCAAAGCGCCTGACTGCTTCCTTTTTTGGGAAAGTATGTCGCATGAGAGCAACGACACCATGCTCTTAGAATCTGTCTTATATTCCAACTTCTATGGCAACCAGTCGACTGGATATGGAATTGAAAACGAGCCTAATGCAATAGCACAGCTGGAACAGGAATTTTGCCTAGCTGTCAATCCTTCAGGACTTTTCATTAACAAAGAATTCATGTAATCCGAACTAATGGAGTGAAATGATGACGTATTTAGTAGAACCGCCTGTTTCTCGAGAAAAGGTTCCACGACTAGTTGTACTCCAATACACGTTGATTCGAGACTAATATCGCGATTGCATGTTTTTAACTGCAAGCGTTTCAAGTGCCTGCCAGCCTATCATAGACGTTCAGTGTAGGGCAACTTTATTCTGATTGGTTCATTACAGTAGAAGAGGTCTTCTTACACAATCACGCAGCTAATAACCATAGGAAGTTTGCAAGCGTGCATGCGAGAAGTTGAAGTCTAGCATCAGCATAGATATTTCCGCAATAAAACAGCTGACCGTACGTATTTGTGGGGCGATCTTTTTTTCGCGAAAAATTTCGCTCAGGCTAGACTTCAATAACTTACATGCATACCAGCAGCTTACCTCAGTTATTAACCTCCTTTCTTTATGAGAAGACTGACGGGTCAATTAGAATCGGAAACTGCTGTACTGAACACCCATAATTGGAGGGCAAACTTTTAAACTTGTATGATAAATACTTAATAAAATACTAAATGACCAAATCGCTATTATCGACGGCATCCAAATTTAACGTCACTAAATACTAAAATACTAACATATGCAACGGTCAGTTCGAGTACAATCTGCGCCCGGTTGTGGTGTAGATACGCCGGCAATGACGAATCGTGTCTAATGTATTTGAGCTCCACCGCCAACTGGTATTGAACATGGCGGCCTATTGACATGCGCACCTCTAGCCTCGCCGGGATAGACTTTTGTCACTAACACACTGATAACATATAATAGGTTCAGCGACAACTGAATATCTAGAAAAGAATTACACACCAGCAATGTCTCATTACTCTACATGCTCTCCTGTAGATTTCTTTCAGTTGTTGACCACGTGCCTTTCTGATAAGACATTGTGATGTTTGACTGGGACACTCAGAATTAGTGTATTGTGCTAATGAACTTTGATTTTACTGCAGGTGCCTATGACGAGTAGCATCTAAAACCATCCAATCACGTAAATGGATATAGGCTATAGTGTTTTCATATACAACTATAGTCCATTCACGACTGGAACAGACATTAAAAAAGAAACTTTGAAAAATCAACCTAGGCGTAACATGCCAGTCTGTTTTTTCAATAATCTGTTTTCCACAAATTTATAACACTGTAATTAACTTTAGAGTGCTATATTATTGAATAAACGAAATAATAAATTGAATAAACCTTAGTATATTCTATAACTTGTAATATTTATTTCGTATTAAACATGAATTAACAACAGCGAGAGCAGCGATGTGCTGTAAGCGGCTAGTAAGAAATAGTTTATATATATTTATATATATATATATATATATATATATATATATATGCTGTTTAACCTAGTTTTTTGGTACGCCATTTGTAAATTATACGTTGCCTATTGAAATATTTAAATATTTATTAGCCCCGATGGCAACATCATTCATTGCTACAGTTTCAAATAAGAGCACAAAATATCGTGCTTAGGTCCTAGTGACACTGTGTTTATTTTATCCACTGGGGAAGCAACTGTCGGCTGGGCAAGGCTTGTCGCTCACTCCCACTTTTTCTCTCTTCCCCTCGGGAATTTTCGCATCGATAAGTAGTTGAAAATATACATGTTTAAAATTTTAGCATATTTCATACTTATTAGAGCTCAATAATGATTTTTGAATTCGTAATTTACAACTGAAAAAAATATTTTTATGTTTGAATACTTATTTTAATATATTTAGATATGATGGCGGGACGGTTACCATCTGAAGTTGGCAGACGTGGCGAGGCATGACATGGCGTGTTGCTTTTTGCCAAACGAAGCGTAAATTATTCTTACTCCGAAAAATACTTAAAATTACCACATCACGTTTGTAGACGTTGTGATTTTTAAACCTGCCCAGGGAAGTTACGATGTTGTGATAAGTCTGTGTTTCCACGGCAGTAATAAATATACTGTTACGTGTATTTCGTTAACAGCTGCGTGTGAAATGGCATGGGCGTTCCTGCATGGTGGTCGTTACGCTAGCGCTGTGTGTGCGTGCGTGATTTCAAATATTTCATCTGCAATATTCGTACGTTTTAACTGTGAACTCTTTTTATAACGAAGTTAATTATTTACATCCATGGTTGTTTATTTATCACAACGTTGTACCTTTGCCCTAGGTGTTTGAAACACAGTCGTGTAACATGATTTCCCACAATCCCAATAAAATACTAAGCTTATCCCGATAAATTTCAATAAACCTAATAAACAGTAAGTAGCAATACATAGAAATATGGGCGGAGTAAAAGTTACGATATGCTTACTTGTATGCATATTCACCGCTATCTTTTAAGTTTGTATGACAAAAAATAAGCGGCGCGAGTTGCGTGCCTGAATTTAATGTGTCTTTTCCATTGGACTGGTTGTTCCTTCATTTTAATATCTATTTCATTTAATGCCACCCTTTTAAAGAAATAACCCAACTCATTTCAATAACAAAAGGGAAATACCACAGTTCTTTACCCCGCAGTTGTACCAATCACAGTCGCGCAAAATATTAACGTGCATTACGTGCAATGTGCTATGTCGTGGAAAACAAATATGTTAACAGTGTAAAATAACCGTAAGAACTATCGTCAAATCAGGCATTTTTAAAATGAAATAAAGATGACATAAATAATGTTATAGACCTAAAGTGTGAATGTTCGTACGGAATGGTATTCGGAATATGACAGAATTCATTGAAAAGCTGTAAACAATAAACTATACATTTGTCATGTATAAAAGCAGAAGTCAAATTTCAATGCTTATGTTCAGGTTTAGCGAAAGTATACAAACACATGTACACACAAACGCACAATTTAATATAAACATTGATTTTGGCAGATGCTACATGGCAGTCACATGGCAATGTTTGTTTACATTTGGCGGAAGGATACGAAACGGGCCTGCAAGTAGATATTTAGCAGGGCTCCGAGAAATTCTGTTCCAGGCGGAAATGGACTTTAGACAAACTCTTTTCCCGAACGTCTGGTGTCACTAACGTTAAGACATTTAGGCTTATATACCCGAGCCAAACATTCACTGTTCATTGATGTTTCTTATCCGGACGTCGTTCCTGTTCATCACTTAGGCAATTTGTTATAAAAACAAATCAGATAATTGACAACTACGTAGAACGTGAGCCATTCCATTCCTCGTTTCGTATCGGGAATGCTGTTTGTTCCAAGCACATCGCGGCGGATCTAATAATTACACGCCTGCATATTTCGAGTTATAATTTGATGACAAAAGACTTCAAACATGTGTAACACAGAGAGGATGTCACTTTGACATTCCCTTGGAATACTCCGAGAACACCCAAGTACCTGGCTCCCACACCCACTGATCTCAACTCACCACTCATCCAACACGTGATATAGTTACATAAGCTGGAGTTATTAATAGTTGCAGAATCGTAGACAGTAAAAGTGAAGTAAAAATATGGGGCGCTACTTTCCACTAAAAGATATTGAATTTTGTACTTTTCTTTTTTTTCATGTAATTCAACAGCATCACTTTTAACTTTATGTTTTCAAAACACTGCCCAACAAAAAAAAAAAAAAAAAAAAAAAAAAAAAAAATTCGGAATACACGTAATAATGAGATTTCTTTTGCGAAATTGAATCTTATTACGAATTCCTCCCATCTGAAAGAAAACCTCTAAAAGGCTATAAATAATCACTCAAAGCATCTCTTAGAGCAATAAAGATTTCAGGAACAGGCACATAAAAGATGCAATTAAAAACCTTTCAATATCCCCCAAGTTACAGGATGATTATATACTTATATTTTTCACTCAAGAAATCTCTCTCCTAAAACTCGTACATATACACATTCCAAAACTGAGCTTGTAACTTAACAGTTTCTCCCTTTCAGGAAAAGTTATGTAAAATTCCCTATACGGAATTCTTACAGCGATTCCCCTAGCTCATCGAGGAGAATGCCTCCCGTAACCCACTCCCTCTTCCTCAGAAATGTCACCTGATCATCATTCGTCGGACAAGGGTGTTTGCAGTCATGACAGCCGCCATCACCTTCAATGTGCTTGAAGATACTCGAAGCTCCCAAGACGACACCATCCAATCAATTCGAAAGTTGCTGACGATGTAGAGAGCGTGCGGACAGCGCATCGAGCCCTTGGTCACGTTCTCGGTACGAAGATGAGGAGGAACAAGCGAGATGTCATCGTGCTCAGTCGCTGACGAGCCGCGACACCAGATGCTACTCACTGCGAGCTGAGCCCCGTCAAGCGCCACACATAGCAGATCCTCTTCACGTCCTTCATTGAAGCCGCCCACAACGTGTACCAGCTACAACGCGACGAGAAACAGGTGACTCCTCTACACATGTCTACATTTCTATTGGTTTTTTTAAATGACCTAAATTGAACAACTAAGATTAGATTGAAAAGCCTTTTACATACCACGTCAATGGGATAGTAGAGATTGAGGGGATTTGGGTTGAGCCGATGAGGGTCAAGTGAGGTGGGTGTGGATCAGCCCCGGAATGAAAGGACGGGGGAAACGAGAGACCCACGAGAAAACCCGCCCACCAGCGGCATCGTCCAACTTGCGAAAATCCGGGGGCGACCCCGCCGGGAATCGAGCAAGGAGGCGAGAGCTCTACATGCTACACAAACCGTGGCCCCAAAAACAAGGGAATATGAAATGATGTTGCTATTGTGTTTTATATTACATGGCCGTGCTCATGATCGCAAACAGTTTGTATTGATTATCATTGACTCCATATCCCTTGACTCTTGACTGCTGACGTGGTGCTTAAATTCTAATAAATGTGCCGCCGCTATTGGTATTTATATACTACTAAAGTACGGAACATTTATAAAATGTTGTCATTAGCAATTCTCTAACAATCCTGATAACTATTTTTCAATGTTTAAAGAAATAGGGATTTTTTTATTTTTTGATAACGTGCTTTTTTGTTGTAGATCTAAGTTAATTTGTAATTTTTGCCTTATTCTATTAAGAAAATACCAGGCAGGAACCATGAAGAGCATAACAATTGCGGACAGTGAAAAAAATATATCTCCTTCACCTACACCGCAACAAATCAAACATTTAACTTTAATATTTATTTACTAAACATTATTCAATAAAAAGCGAACTCTATTTTACTCTTGGTGGTTATGTGGAGATCAGCTGCTGTCTAAATGTTGCCTTCTGCATGTATGTACATGTCTGTAGTATTCATTTGTGAAGTTTTTTAAGTTGATCTAGAAAACAATTTAGCAAATTTTTGTCTCGCTGCCATCTTACGTTTCCGACTGAATATTCTTATGCACTTTTATGATTCGTAGCAGGGCCTTTTCGGATTTGCGAACTAGAGCTAGCACTAAAATACTGGGTTCTAATGGATGTAAAATTTCCTTATATTACACAACTTCTATGGCTATTAATTTACCGTATATTTAAAAAAAAAACGGGAAACACTTGTAAAATCCCTCTTCTTCCCATACAATATTTAGTATTTCTTATCTCACATTTTTCATCCAGTGTAGACGCACGACTACGCAGCCTTTCAGTGATTAGTGAGTGGCGTAGCGTTTCTCAAAAGAACCCTCCAAGCATATATATATGTGTGTGTGAGTGTGTGTGTGTGTGTGAGTGAGTGTGTATATATTGCTGATATCGCTCGTAGGTATTTGAACGTTTGCTTCAGAGTTGCATTTACATTAAATTCATTAGTCACTCTTCGTCAAAGGCCTCTTTAACCGGTTATAAACACACACCGTTACAGTGGTTGTAACTTAACTGAAAGCATGGTTCTATCACAGAATACTAAGAGTGTAGATGTGAAAAAGCGGCCATTGGCGAAGTTTATCAGCAGACGCCTGCAGAATTACGTCACAGACCAGCAGAACGTCAGAATGTGCCGTTCACCAATCAGCGCCTGGCAGCCTACTTGCCAGCAGGTAGCCCAAACAATTCAGAACCTGTCGCAGCCAATCAGACACAAGGCCCGTTACCAGAACTTCGTGTAGCCAATCAGAGAACAGGTACGCCTACATGATTTCGCCTCTAAAGTATTTATCTTCTCTGTGCTTTTACATGTGCAGCAGGGATGTCGGCAATGTAATCATCTCTAGTATGAAACTGAATACGTCGTTCATAAAATTGAAAAATAGAATTGTATAATTTAATCAGGATAGAGAGCTCTTAATAAGGCTTTTGTGTAGGTCAATTGCTTAAAGCAGAAAACACGACAGGCGTATTCACGGGAAATGTTTTATGAAAATTAACTTCATTAGGGAATAATTAAGTTTTAATATTTCACTAGAAACGGGTTGTGTGAGGAGGGATGGGGGGGGGGGGGATACACTGAAAGCTTCATCTAATAATAAACTGTGGCCGAAGTAGAGACACGGCCATAAAACACGCGTTTGAAAACGTTGGCTTAATTAACACTATCCATTACTACCGCTAGTGTGGAAGGTGTGCAGGTATAATAGCCGAGCACACAGAGGGGCAGTGATGAATATCTGCAATTGAAGCCGGTGGGTTGTGTGTGGCCGCGCCGGACAAAGGGGTAGCCAATGCAAAATGTTAAGTGATGATTAGTATTTCAAGGTTTCCAGATATATCACGCGATGATTTAAGCAGTGCTGAAATTAGTAGGTCGGAGATTGTTGATGGAACATTCAAGCAGGCCACAGGAGTATGCAGAGTTTAGCATCGCTGACGTCAAATCGCTGAAATGCCGAAATGTTTGGCAAATCTGTTTGCACTCTCGATTATTTGTGGCCACCCCTGTCTTCTGTTTTCTGGCCGCGTGACTTGCATGATTTCCTAGTTTTCTCTCCCTGCAACAGGGCGACCACGACGGTTCTGCACTCGAGGGAAATTCTGGACACATTGAAATCGATGGCTTGACCTCGAACACCAGCACATTGGATCGTGAGTAGAGACAATAGCCAGTGCCACTTTTGTTTCCGTGAAAATATTTGCTCGGATGCTATACTTCAATACCCTATGTGTACTCTTGCAACCTCCATTTAGCTATTCGTCCCTTTTCGCTGTGTGAAGAACATTTTACATAACTTAGTCAATCAGAATTCAGTTTCTCCGATACTGACCGCCCGTGAATCGCGGGTAGACGGATAACACACGTAACGTTTCAAAATGATCCAGTCACGATTGTGGTAGTTAACTAAAGTGTTTTGGAACACAACGTTTCCAGAAATCTTTCCGCGATAAACAGGTGCTCCTAACAATAACAAATTGCGGTATTTGTTATGCCAAATTTTCGTTACCCCCATAAGAAAACCTTGTGACCCCAACATTTGTTATTTTACAGGAGAGAGAAAACACATTATCAATTTGATTTCGAAGCAAATTATATTTTGGTTGAAACAAAATAGTTCTTAATAATTTATATTCGTTTGGTCCTTTAACCTCGATTTGACGATAAATCTGTGTTAAAAATAAGAAATGTGTGCTCGAGTGTTTCTCTGTTTGAAAGCTTATAGTGGAGTTAACGAGGTTTGTTTATGTTTTTAGATTATTTACAACATGAGATACGAGCTTTTCGTTGTAGATCAGTTCAATTTTTTGTTTTATAATGATATAGTAATAAATATCTACAAATATATAAAATAATAATACGACGTTTTCTTATGAGGGTAACGATAAACTCTTTAACACTCTAGCTACTTTATCCATTTATGTTTGGATGATCAAGTTTAAGACTCGGCTGGCGCCCGCGATAGTGCACTGGTCAGAATACACGCATCTTACCCTGGGGTTTTTATTCCCTGAGGGGTCACTCCCGGATTTCGCACGTGGGAATCGTGCCGGACGATGCCTCTGGTCGGAGGGTTTTCTCTGGGAGCTCACGTTTTCCCTGCCCTTGCATTACGACGATGCTCCATTCTCACCTCACTTTACCCTCATCGGCTCTGAAGACCACGATGTCAAGAGCAGTCGAAATCTCTCACCTCCACTCCACTACTGTATATACCAATCGCAAACGTCTTTCTTTATTGTATCAGAATGCTCATTGACCAAATGAATTGGGTTAGTAACTTCATACATGCATGAGAGAAAATAAGGAAAGAAAACAATCACACATGTGTATGTATAGTAGACTTACTCATGTGAAACAGTAAACTTTTCCTGCGAGTCACCATCGATCCCAATCATGTGTTAACTGCAGCTGGTTATATACGACCACTATCGAGGAAGAAATGAGCTAGCACAACATGACTGCAAAATCGTATTAACTTAGGTCATATTTATTAATAGTTTATGAGTAGAGACCCGAGTATCTCTGTGACTGTGACTGGAAAGCGGTTGTTTATACACTCCTCGTGTAAATGTGAGCCAGTAATAACCCCGAATCAGTAGAGTGAAGGAGTTTTGAACAATCCTGTACGAAGGCCTCACTTGATCACAGCAATCAATAAGCAAACGATATAATCTCGAGTGTACAGAGGACTGTGAAGTCTAGTCAGTTGCTACAACAATCCGCGATATACTCTGGGCTCTATTTATGAATTACAACTTTCCTAAAACTAATAGACGTGAACGTTTTATTTCAATGCGTCCTTCGTTAAAAATATACGAGTTTACTGCAAATAAAATTAAAGAAACTATTCAACTTATTTTCAGTCGCATGCGTTTTCTGACATGGACAACTTTAACACAATTAATATTACGCCACCTGATTTCAACCAAGTAACATGGGTATTGCCATAAATATAACCCATCCGCATTCTTCGAGGAGATGTCAGAAGTATTGGTAACGTTCTCTATATCTACAACATGATATTACGTAAGCAAGACTCAAAGTGTAAATCACTCAAATTAAAAAAATTGTGCTGTATTTTATCGCACGTAGGAAAAAAATATTGAGACACTTTCAACTCGGCATTACACTGAACGTTGTAAATTACATTACAGTAAGAGTGTACGCTGCTATATAAACTAGTAGAACGGTTCTAATTTGTAATGCAGACAAACGGAATTGATGGTCAGGTAGTCGTAAATATGGGCGAGACATTTCTAGCTTGTCTTAGTTGTAAGTGTGTCTGTACCGCACTTAAATGTTCACCAGTAATTACATTTCTCTCTTTAGAGCACATTCACTAAGCTTCTCATTTTGAAATGTTAATGTACCTCAGTTGATTAATTCTAAGAATTCTGCTATTAAGTAAAATTTTTGTATCATATACCTACGAGTTTGCAAATATGCTACATTTGAGTTAGCTTAGTGATTAAAAACAAAACTAGAGAGGAAATTAAAATTAGTGTCAACAAACAAAAGAACAGTAATAACAGCAAATAGAAATATACGCAAGTAACTAAGAACCAGTGAGAAGGGGAGAGAGAACTTTTAACCCATCAAACGCGAGAGACACGGGCCAGAATCGGGCCAACAAAAGCATGCCGAGTTACCTTTTGCAGCCGATGCTGGCCCGATGTCACATGCAAGAATTGGGCCTATAAAAAAAATTAATATATATGTGCGTGTCCCAGACCTACCGTACCAGCCCTTTTTCTCGAAAACGGTGCATCCGAGAGACTTTTCGGGTAAAATACTTTGTCGGCAAACTCTTAAGGACGAATTGAATGATAAACACTAGTGTCTATAATCTGCGGTAAACTAGAAGACACGAAGGTAACATCAGAATTTCAAATGGGCAGATCGTCAAATAGGGCTCTCAAAGCTGAATATTTGCTGTCCGAAAAGTCTTTTGATACGTGCCGCCGATTCGATTATATCAATAATATTCGAGAGTATGTACATAACAATATCATTGTAATGTTGTTGGACTAGTAAGGAAACAAACTTTTGCTTACACTTAGAGTTTCAAATAAACGCAGTTTGTGCAATTTGACAGTACAAAAATGCATTATAAATAAACATTTCTTTAGAAATTATTACAAAAGAACATATTTGGTTGTTTGCTGTTCACTGTAATATGTGTTTGAAATGTTTTCCGCCTTGTTATAAGCATATTCGTGTCCATCGTGGTGCACTTTGTGTACTGCGTAGTATCTTTTCAGCTGGCAGCGACTGGCATGCTACTTTCATTCGGTCTTTCACTTCATCTCTCGTTGTAGGACACTGTTGATACACAGTGTCTTGAAATTAATGAGGCGACCAGGGTGGCCAAATCACTGGCCTTCTCCCAATACATTGATGAGGGAAATTCTGACCACTTGACATGGTCGAACACGTAAAAACCTACGACCAGATCTATATCATGGCGGTATCCTTGGATATCACGGGAGCTTTTGACAATGCTTGGTGGCCACAAACACTGTGGCAACTACGCTTGTTGGAGTGCCCCGGGAATATCTATAGGATGATAAGATCCATCCTTCCTTAAAAACCCCAAGTGCACCCTGGAAATGGGTGCACATAAGGAAGAGAAGGTGTTGACCAAGGGCTGTCTGCAAGGTTCAGTTCTTAGTCCGACTTAGTTCACTTGGCCAACAAGGGAAAATGTGCCGGGCATCCATCTTGTTGCTTGCAGCCACACTAACAACAGAGTTGCTAGTGGAACATCTTCTAGCAACTCAGTCGGTGCGTGTTGCAGAAATTCAGAGAACCGCTCACGATTTAAGTGTTCATCAAAAAATAAGATCTGATAACTTCATCAAGGGTGAGTCTACGTAGGTATTTAGGCTGCTAATGTACTGGTTGTCATGCTGACGTAACCAGTTAGGGTTTTCTGCTGACCAATAGTGAGCATTGTGGATATTTACATTCCCAAAAGATATGAAAATGGCCTGATCTGTCAACAGTGCCATAGTGGCGAAGTCTAGATTTTTATTTAAAGCCAGTTGCAGAAGGGTATTTTTGTCTGGAAATCATCTTCTCTTAATGCCTGATGGACATGAATGTGGTAACGATATAAACCACCGCCGTGTAGGATTCTACAGATGGTACTTCTGCTCACCCCAGTAGTAGGGGACCACGGGTTCTATTCTTAAGGGGATGCCGCCTTTACTGATATTAAAGGGTTAAATTGATTGAAAGGGTTAATTAAATTGATATAAAGTGTTAATAAAATGGATAGAAAGGATTAATCCTTAGTACGATCTTAATCCGATAAAAAATTGTAATCCGATTTTAATCAGAATTTTTTTTATCCTATGAAATATTTTTTGTGTTTGGTGCAAGAGTGTACCAAGGGATAAATCTATTAGTTTCTTTCTTCCATTTTGTGGGTTGTGGAGCAGGCAGCTCTTGTGGATGTTCACCCTCTGAGCTATGGCACTCGACTGAGGTGTGCGTGTTGGGGACAGGCTATATATGTGGTGAGTTCTGTGCAAGAGTGGCATAAGTATAAATTGTTTGGTTTGGTAATGATATTGCTCGTAGACAGTGCTGGGAGGTAGGCGACTTTGAAAGATACTATTATTCCGAATGAATAACATCACTGACGTAATACACTAAATATATTTCAAACGAGTTCTACGTTAATAACCCGGTGTTGACAAGTGCTAAACGATTACAATTACATGAGTCTCCAGTATGAAATTAATTAACGAATCAAAAATGTCACTATAAATTAAACAGCAGTCTTCCTAATCACAATAACAAGGTATTTGAAATCAAGTAAAAAATGTGACACTACTTGACATCTCTCGCATGTACCTTACATGAATTTAAAACTCGTACATTTGGTCGGGAGATGGCTGAAGCAATGAGTGCAGTGTATGACGTGCGTCAACTTTCGTTGGCACATGTCTTTTCCTCCAGTTCTCTCCGTGACCAGGCAGGGACAAGTAGCAAACCATCGTCCGCATTACCATAGACCATGTAGCCATGTGGCTAGTCCAGTCGTAGCAGGCCCTCAAAGATCACGTTCCAAAGTATCGGACTAAGAACTGAACCTTGCAGACAGCCCTTGGTCAACACCTTCTCTTCCTTATGTGCACCCATTTCCAGGGTGCACTTGGGGTTTTTAAGGAAGGATGGATCTTATCATCCTATAGATATTCCCGGGGCACTCCAACAAGCGTAGTTGCCACAGTATTTGTGGCCACCAAGCATTGTCAAAAGCTCCCGTGATATCCAAGGATACCGCCATGATATAGATCTGGTCGTAGGTTTTTACGTGTTCGACCATGTCAACAATCGCCATTTCAGTGCTCTTACCTCTTGTGAACCCGTACTGGCGAGGATGAATACCTTGGACAATGTCCAGGTATTGCATCAGCCTTTGGTTTAATAGGCGCTCCAACGTCTTCCCCATTACTGGGATAAGCGTTATTGGCCTGTACGAGTTCGCCTTTCTCGGGTTCCTCCCGGCACCTTTATAGATCACTATAAGGTGACCTTCCTTCCACCCAGATAGAAATTTCCCTTCTGAAAGGCAATCATTGAACAATTCCAACATGTCATGGCGTATACGAGGATATGCACATAGGAGCATTTTCCCTGTCATTCCATACTTTCCTGAAGTTTTCCTCAATTTTGTCTTCCTGACAGTCGCATCCAAATCCTTAAGGGAGAGTGGTGCAGTGTTTTCTGTTTCCATGGGGCTTAGCTGTTCTGCCCTGACTCTCTCGTGATACTCTGTCTCCCCTACCGCAGTATCATTGGGCAAAAGCTTTTCAAGCAAGTGCCTCGTGATCTCTTTGGGTGTCTGCAAAAGGTGTTCATCAGACTCGAGGGTGGGAAGCACCTCGTTTCCTCTAATCTTTCCTGTCACCATTCGATAGACCAATCCCCAGGGGTCTTGGTTTCCCCTATCCGTTACCAGCTCTCTCCAAGCTGTTTGCAGTTTTTTCCTTAGCAGGCGCCGGTACTGGGTTCTGGCAACGTTGTACTGCTGCACCGCTTGCTGTCTGAGATCAGGGCGATATGTTCTTTTGAAGCACTTATGCAGACATTTTACCTGTTTGCAGTTGTGCTCCAAATCATCATCCCACCAAGGATGGTGGGGGACCTTTCTCTGGGTCTTGGGGATGGCCCGATCACAGGAAGCCATTACCATTTTCCCCTATCTTAACAGCCCTTTGGTCTACATACAAGAACTGTTTTTCTGCTCTGTATAGTCTCTGGTATTCCAGCAGCACTTTGTCAAAAAAACGCCTGTCTGCTTTTGCCATCATGTAACAGGGACGTTCAATTTTGATTGGTTTTTTTTAATCTATTCGGATGGTGAACAGGATCATTTTGTGGTCCGAGTCCACCTCGTCAGAAACTCTCCAGTCCCCAACACTCCCAGCAGCATGCGCTGTTGCCACAGTTATGTCCAGATACGATTCAGTATCGTGGGCAGGGGACACATAGGTTGCCTCGTGTCCTGGTCTTTGACCATCTGCAGGTCTTCCTCTAACAGGTATCTAATTACCTCCTCCCCCTGGTCATCCATCCTCGGGTAATTCCAAAGTTCCGACTTGGTGTTGATGTCCGCACCAAGTATGATCCTAGGATCATTGGCTCTCGTCAGTATGTTCTCCCACTGACTTAAATGTACTTCGATCGGGTCTTTGCATTGGAAATACGACGAGACAATTGTCATGCCGCATCCCTCCCCAGTCTCCAAACGAAAGCACGCATGGTGCGCGTTCGAGAGAACCTCTAACGGAACGAAGTCAATCTCGGGCTTACACACCCAGATTCCTGCTAATGGATTTTCCCCGAAGATAGCGAAACGACCAGGGCGTGTTGGCACTTTCCCTCTTGACAAGTAAGGTTCCTGCATCAGTACCAGATCCAGTTTTTGCTCCATCGCTATTTTAGGAGAAAGCGGGTAGTAATTCCCACAGTGGAACTGAGAGAAATGAAGGAGGCCACACTAACAGCTTGGCAGACCAGATGGGACCTTAGCATCAAGGGTCGCCTGACACATGGTTTGTTCCCTTGTGTAAGGGAGAGACTGAGATTGGAGAAGTGGCTCCAAGTAGGACACTACTCCGCTCAGTTCTTGACTGGGTACGGGAACTTCCGTGCTAAGTTGTCTTCCTTGGGCCTGGTAGATGACCCCCTTTGCATTGTATGTGGTGAGGAGGATACCTCCACTCATGCTCTGAAATTCCCTAAGATCAAAGACATAAGACTGGAATTTGAGGGGAATCATGGACCTCTCCGCCTCGGGCCTATGCTTCGGGTTAGGGACAAGACGGCTTGTTTGTTGCAACACCTAACAAGAGTGGGTAAAAGAAGGGAAGAGTTTGACGTCTGGTGGTCGGGCCCTCGGTTGAGTATGGACCTGGACTTGTCGGAGGTGAACAATGGGAGGGAAGAGACTTGGATAGATGTTGAAATCCATAATGGATGACCTTCTTCCCACTTACAACCTGTAAGTGTGCATGGGTTGAACCAATGGCAACCCCCCCCCCCCCTCCAGGATAGAAGCAATATCAGAAAAGGGAAGCAAATTACCCAGGTCTACATCTATAACACATGAGGGCTTTGCTCGTGTTACTTGTAACATGAGCAAGCTCAAACGCGATAACAGAAGGAGAACTGTCTGTGCCATGTCCCGTGCCATGGAGGTATGGTCAACGGGAGTGCCCATGGAGGAGGTACGGACCGAACAGCCCCGAAGTATTGAGGCTGAGAGGGAAGTCTTCCTCCATAAAACACTAATGAGAAAATCGTTGGCAACCCCAGAGGAAGTCAAAACAATTGAAATTGACTGGCCGGATGAGAAGAACATGGTGGATGCTGCTGTACAGGCCTGGCCTGCACAAGCAGATCCTTATGGCCCACAATAGCTGTATAATGACCTGATCAGGGGAGCGATGTTAACTAAGTTGGAAGATCCGACGACGTTGACATCAGCTCTTGCTCTTGTCATAAGGAACATGGAGGGGGGAGATAAGGTACTCTTCCCCAGAATGGCGACTGTGGCAAATTACGTGCTGTACGTGGGAATCGCTATTCATACCCCACCTCTCTTCCTCATCACAAAAATTTATATGTCATAAGTCGCTTTCAAAATAGATAAAACATACATATTATGTAAACGATACATATGTAACCCAATTTTAAGCAAATTTAATGGATTAAAAATGATTTAACAGATTTTCATGAATTTTTGCATGCATATTTTGGAATTTAACATATCACAAGTGTATTTATTCGGTTTTAAGCAATTGTATTTTAATTATGTTCTTATTTAACAATTTCGCACATGAGAAATTTTGATTCCAATATGGCCTTTTTGCATTATGAGGTGTTTGTAACCTGAATTTAATCCTACCATTTAACGATGATTACACCCTCTCACATGCAAACGACTATCAAGCTAATGCATTAATTTCAATTACACAATTTCATTATAAGTTTTATGTTTATAAACTAACAATTATCATACATAACCTATTCGGGATTCGAACCCACAAACTAACTTATATTAACCATGTCTTTTCTGGGATTCGAACCCCGATGCTCCATGCATTATCTGATTACTATACGGAGGCTGACGATTTATAACACCTTATTTTATGTATTTAAAGTGTTTTGTAAAATATTACTCAGGTTTATCAGCAGACAGCTTTTGCCAGGAGACAAGTTAAAATATCTTTAGCTGATTAGTAATTTTTGTTGAACTAATAGTTTGTTTGCTATGTGATTTTTCTTCCTCTGGCTTTTTCATTGCAACACTCCTTTTATAGAAACCATACATCTTTTAAAAATGCCTCTGTTGGGAACAATATATATTTTTAAATTTCTTTGGAAAACAAGAATACTTTAAATAAGGATAGATTAAATATACATACCAAAGGCATTCATTTTACAAGATAAATTTATTGACAAAATATATACAGACACAGCTTGTTCAAAGAATCATTTTAACAATGAAGCAGCATAGGATGTTAAAAAACATATACAATTAAATATAGGATGTCCCAAAACATTGCAAAAATTATCACACATAGCATCAAATATGTACAGTTTGGTCCAAAATTTATATACATCATTTTAAACAATTGAAAATACAGGATGTCGCACAAATTACACAATTATTCAAAATATATATAAACACAACATTAAGCAATCAAGTATAAATTGATTCCAAACATATAAACAAGTACAGGATGTCACAAAATATAGAACAAATTTATGTATAACACTAGCAAGTACAGGTTGATTCAAAATATACAACATTTTTCTTTAAAAAACAAATATTTTTTTAAACTGTAAGATACTTTGGTGAACAAAGTTTTCACGCATTTTCTTAATATTGGATCCAGATCCCCTTCTTGAACTCTGCTTTCAAGGAGGTAGCATTTGTTACACCCTGGCTTTAACCTGTCTGTTTGTACACAAACATCTTTACAACTAGGATCATGTAAAACAATGCTTTCAACCAAGTCTGGATATTCTTCAATGTAATGAGAGTGTACATCTTCAAAACTAGATGGAAGAGGTATGGTGGCAGTCATATAAAACACTAGATTTTTTTGTTAACACTGCATTGAATTAGTTCACGACTCTTTTCATCTCCTAGAGGAAAATAAATTACTTTAAAATAAAAGTTACTGTCTCAAGTCTCCGTAAATTTGCGCAAAAGCCTGTTACACCATAGGGCGTAAGTTACATTAGACTTTCCCTGTTTGAGACTGACATAAAGATTTGCAGGATGAAAATACATCTTGTTACTGCTATGACATCCAGGAAAAATTAGCAAGGAACAATGTATTGTATATTGATAAATTAATTCTCTCTAATTTTGCAAGTTATAATGTGTTTGAGGGCTAAATTTTATTTTTTCTAAGTTTATTGTTTGATGTACATAACATTTTGACAAATCACACCCAGTATGAGTCGTGTAAACAAACTTGTTTTTGCTAAAATTATATAAAGTATGAAGGTTATTATCAAATTCTTCGAAACACTAATAGGGTAAAACATTGTCTGTATTATAAACAAGATGTTTCAAACATTTTTATTCCTCACATTATGACATTACAATGCATTCGCCCTTAAACTTACACTTTCGATCTACTATATGAGGTCTGTACTGGATTACAAGACATTTAGAACTATTGCAGTTAGTAAAAGTGGAATCTTACCTAGTTGGTTTACTAGGTGGTGTCATAGCTTGAGAGAAATACATACATTTGAAATTGTCTGACTCACACATTTCCTTAAAAACATAATATGAATATAATAAGCTATACGTTACAGAATACAAGCCTTTATTAACAAACACATACTTGTATTAAAGAGAAAATATTAATCCGAATTAACCACTTCACACACATAAATTACACATGAACGGGAAGACTAATCATCCTTGTTGTGGATGTCCCCATTGCAGATTTCCTTCCAACTAATGTTGATTCCCTGATGAGGTCTGGTGAGTTGGTATGCGAATACTTCATGTCCACGCACCTCCTCGCTATGACTGGCAATCATCAAATCTTCTAATGTTGTTGGTAAGTCACAGTCGGGGCGAAGATATCTCACAGCACAGTCATTGCATGATATTCCTCCACCAAAGTGAATACTGAGACTTTTGTCGAAAGTGTAGCACCAATGTTCTATACATTGCAGACATGAACTTGTAAAATACCACCATACGGTTTAAAAAACACTCTTCTGTACCCAATTTGCACGTCTTCATATATGTCTGTAGGGTCGAAGATTCTAGCCATGACTGACAATTTAATACTGAACAGTCTCCTTCATGTAGCTGTTGTGACACCACTTTTTCTCACTTTTAACTGTTCTTGCTGAGCCAAACTTTATAATTCCAAATGTCACAGGGAGTAGTTAATTCTTGGTCACCAATGTACATAAAATGTTGTGTATGTTGTTACATTTTTCTGTCCAAACTGTAGTATGACAGCAACAACTACACTCCTTCTGCATTGTGTATTTGATTTTCTTGTAGGACATACGTTTCATGATGTATCCACTTTTAGCTTCAAATTCCAAATTCTAGTTGACCATCGTTACAAGGTAGTTTTATGTCAGGACATAAATTATATAAAGGACAAGAATTTCGCCCATAACATACATCGAAAACCTTTAAAGTATAATCAGGACTGATTAAAGAGAAACACCAACATTAATCACTGTTGCACATTTTAATCTGTAGTGGACTATCTTCTTAAAGTCGAAATCACACTCGCCTGTATCCTGGAGTAGCACTGGCATTAGGAAGTGATGTGTCGAACCTCTCCATCATAACTCTATGGTTCTATTTTTCTCTTTATATAGTTAAGTTGGGAAAATATATGTTCTTCAATGTTAACTTAGTTAAATCAAATTTACAGACACAAACATTGCTCTTCCAAACCTCACCGTTCCACATTCCACAAGGAGATTTTAGAAGGCTGCTACTGTGTTGCATTTTCATGATGTTTTCCTTATTATTGCATGTTTCAGTCCATAAGGTGGGGCTGTTGTAAAACTATCTACTCAATTTACATTTTATTTGATGAAAACCTGGTTCTTTGGTTATTTGTACACTTCTATTTTTAAAACACAGGTCCCAAGAAGAATATGGCAGTTCGCTAACAGGCCGCATATTAAATACCGGACAGTTTTCTTCTTCATAACACAATACTCGTTCTGTATACATGTTTCCTCCAAAACTTTTTGCGAAATTCCAATGTTCATCTCCGTTGCACATCTGTGTTTGGAATTATATATTATCTAGAGACTAGAACCATACTTTCTTGTATCCTTGAAAAACTGTGGAGTATGTCTTCCCTGGGTTGAATTTCTCCATTTTTCGAAATCTTACATATCTGTAACAAACCATTTTTTTATTTAATTAATATCTTTATATGTAGGTAGGATGCTGGTACAAGTATTCTCTTAAAGCTTCGCTTTTGCATTGTGAAGAGAACATTTTTCTCACAGTGACTTGTATTATAGCATTTGACTATTGTATTAATACTAGAACTTCTAATACTTATCACTTCAATATTAGTTAAACTTTTTAAATTTTCCTTCTGCATTTTCCCAAGCACATATACTGGATAGCTTCGAGGAGCACATTGTTTACATATTGGAAATGCTCTTCGATAACTATTACACCAGAATCCCATTCTAGGTCATGTTTCTTGTAAGTATGTTCCCGAAACATCGTTTTAACTTGAGGTTTTAAAGTATACAAAGATCTGGGAGGTTTAAAGCAATATACTTTAACATCATTAACATTGGTTGCATAATAAATAGCGAGCTCCTTAATTACAAAGGAGTTGTCTTGATTGTTTTCGAAAACTTTTACTGTATTTCTTTTTTCAATCTCAATTTATACGCTGTGTACAAAAAGTCTGTCAATTCATTTTATTTATAAGATCACAGTGCTCGCCTCAGAATCCACTTCATCGGCTCTGGATGAGAATATTACTATATCTGGAATAATTCTAGCTTCAAGTAGCTGTTCCAGTCTTCGCGACATACTATCCCTCCGCATATGTTGTAAGTTATCATCACTAGCAAAGGCAGGCATGCCATGGGAGAAATCTTCACATGGAAAATAGGATACAATATCCTCAACACCTTATAGCTGTTCATCAAGGAACATATATAATAGTTTTATTTTGTGGCCCGCAAAAGAAATGATAAATTCTTTCACATTGAGTACTTCAACACATTCCGCATCACAATTGTCACAGCAGTGACCTTGATGCATTGTTCTTGTTGCGGGCTGATGAAGACATGTATTACCCTGTAGATACTGCGTTATTGATCTACATGATGTAGTGGAAGTCAGGAGTTGTAGTGGATCCCTGAAGTTGATGTAGGCATGATGGATGCCTTGCGTCGTTCTCGTTGTAGACATCTGTCGTTGTTGTAGACATACAGCATTGATGTAGACGTTGTAGTGGACACCTGGCATCGTTCTCGGTATAGATGCCTGTCGTAGACGTCTGGCATTGTAGTGTATGCATATGTCTCACTACTGCTAATGAAATGCACACGCACGCATATGCTTACAAAGTTACCTTAGCAGATAATGATTCAACGCTGAGAAAAAATTAATTTATCCCTCCTTATATAGTAAATGGATTCAAAATGGCTGCCATTTTCCTTGAAATTTGCTTAAATTTAGCCTTTTAGGAAAATCAGTTGAAATATCGTGAAATTTAACAGATTTCAGCTTCGATAGCAGTCATTTCAAGCTGGATACGTGCTATTTCAGTAATACCGTGCCGACAAAATAGTATTTGTAAATAAATAAGTTCAAATATATACACTTTTTATAGTAGAAATTCTGGGCTAGGAAAATTTATGGAGGAAAACTATATGTGAAATACGCACAAATATTTAAATACAAATGGATTATGTATGTTTTCTCTGCTATACAAATAAATTATATATAAAAAAAACAGATCGAAGGTAAAAAAAATTACTTGTGTATGTCTTAAATCGAATGATGCTTGTTTGAAAAAAGATTGGTGTTCTAAGTTTAACTTCCATAGAAGAATGATGCGTGGTTTTCATTGCGTAACAAAATTTAGCAAGTTAAAATATATCTTATTGTTACCTATAGTTTGCTGGAAAACGGGATAAAGTTTATTGGATTAAAACATAAAGTTTTCGTTGGAATTTTTAATCTGGGTATTAGCTTGTGGGCATTACAATATCGGGAAATATTTAACTTAAGGGATATAAATATCATCGGCGGGACTTGTGAAATTTTATTTAGCTGGGAATACACCAGGCTCTGGCTTTGGGAGAAACAGTTTTTCTCATCGGTTCAGTGTTCTAGCGAAAGGAGCAGTTTGCAGAGAAGAGGATGGAGGGGAAATAGCCAAGGTCATTTCGAAATCCGCTGGCCCAAGGGATGGTTCCTTCCTGACGTGATGCATTAAAGACGCACTTTGACCTTGAGGGAAGCCTCTGTTGCTGGCCGAGGCAGCTATCGTTTCGGAAAACACCCACTTTGGGATGGGGTGAAGGTGGGCCTGTGTGGCCTTGGAAAGGGCGGTCGTCCAGACAGCAGGAAACGCATTCTGGGCTGGTGTTGGCGGAGGGGATGCGTGGTGCTAAACAGGTTTTTGCAGCGTTGGATCGATAGTGGGGTGCTTGGACCGAGCTCTTGGTTGGCGGAGTGAGAGGGGGTCGGGGGTGTGTAACCATGGACAGGGCAGTTCTCTGCGCACTGGGCTGGTGTAGGGGAAGGGGTCAGGGCTGCGTGGCCTTGGAAAAGAACTCTTTTTTCGCACGAAGACACCGTCAGTGTTTTTTTTTTGGGGGGGGGGATGATGCTGTAGGTAGCAGCGATGCGAACAGTTCTCGTGGGTTGGCGCCAGGTTAGTTCTTCGTAAACTGTCTTGGATAGACGCGACACTGGACACCAGCTCTCCCGACATCACTGGGCTGGTCGAAGGTTGGCGGGGTAATGTGCAACGATATAGGGGTATGCAGGCAGCGGGCTTCGGAGAGTGTGAGCATATAATACGCCTGAGTGCTACCCACGATTCTGGTTAAGCGATATTATATATGCGTTTTAATATTAAAAAATTATAAAATTTTTTTTAATTTATCGGGAAAAAATAATTTTTGTTTTTATTAAATTGATATATTGCATATATTGTGTAAACCCCGTTTCTGATTTCGGTCGACAAAACTTCGTAGCATTTTCAACTGTCGTTTTGGTAACTAGTGCCGTGAATTTCACAGACTTAACGGAAAAATTTGTATTACGTCCATTATTTTAAATAATTTTTCTTCTACCAGCTTTTATGAATTTAAAATAATATATAGTTTGTTTCTATAAAGTTTTGCGGGATTTGGGGGCTCGCCAGAAATAAAAAAACAAAGCTCGACTCATTCATCCACCAGCCTCCCAGGCGGACGGATGTGTTTTGGGAGAGATCCTGGTGCGATTTCATTCATTAAAAAGATTAGACTAGCTGGGTTCCGTAATTCGTTTAATGATTGTCATGTACTTGTGTTCGTTACATTCGAATTTATTTGGAAATATTCGTTTTGTATTTTCATTCATTTACGAGTTTTTCACTTCAGTCTATAATAAAACCTAGACCGACGCAGGTTATGTTTGCTCTCTACACAGCTTATAAGTTGGCGTAAGTGCTATATCCAATTCAGTGCTGCAGCGACCTCCGGAGCGAATGGACGTATTTTATAATCACTGACTGTTAAGCGCGATTCTCGTTACGTGTTTTTTTTTAATTCAACTAGTGTAATTCATATATTAGTACGTGCGTCGTAAACACAATTTTTATCCATTTGCCATATAAATCGTATGCTGATCTCTTTCCGAGTAGCTGTATCGCCTGTCAGACACCGGCCGCACTCCACATATCTAACAGCTTATATGCTGGTGCACATTATACACTGCAGTCATTGCTTCAGTCATCTCCCGACCAAACGGACGTGTTTTGAAATCATATAGGGTACGTGCGAGAGGCGTCAAGTGCACGCATTTTTTACATTTTTTCAAATACCTTGTTACTGTGGTTAGGAAGACTGTCGTTTAATTTACAGCGGCATTATTTATTCGTTAATTAATTTCATACTGGAGACATGTAATTGTGTTCGTTTAGCACTTGTCGACACCAGGTTATTCATGTAGAACTCGTTTGGAATATATTTCGTGTATTACGTCAGAGCTGTTATTCATTCAGGATTATAGTATCTTTCGAAATCGCATATCTCCCTACACCGTCTACGAGCAATATCACTGCCAACCCATAAATTTAACACTTATGCCACTCTTGCACAAAACACATCACACACTCACCCTGTCCCCAACACGTCACACCTAATCGAGTGCCAGAGCTCAGAGGGTGAACATCTACCAGAGCTGCTCCCCAACCCACAAAATGAAAGAAACTAATTCATTTGGCCCTTAGTACACTCTTGCACCAAACACAAAAAATATTTGATCACATTAAAAAGTTTAATCTGATTAATATTGGATTAAATTTTTTTATTTGATTAAGATAGGACTATCAATTTGATTAACGTTTTCTACCAATTTAATTCACCTTTTCAATCAATTTAACCCTTTGATATCAATAAAGGCTGCATCCTCTTTGAAGTAGGACCCGTGCGGAGTCTAGATTATATCTGCACTTCTATCATCTTTATCACGTCTTCTGACTTGATTGTTACGATTGCGGGTCGGTTGCACCTGGCTACTGTTGGGAATCCGTGCCTCCAATCGCTGGAAAACATGCCGTGACTGGCGTGGGCGATCTTGATACCTCCCTACATAAACGCGCTCTGCTTGTCGGGCGACATTCGCCGAGCACCATAAGCATGTCAAATGCCTCTTCGTTTGAATACGACATTACTGCACGAATAACATACCCAAGCAAAAACAACGCTAGACACTTTTCACAGTGCCCGCACTGCCAAAATGCCCCTTATTCGACATGACGAATGGCACAAACAGAGGTTAAATGCAAGTACTGCTATCTATCGTCAACAGTTCCCGCTCGCCTCGTTTCGGCTGGTGTGGCGTGGCACGATGAGATTTAGTATGTGCCATACAGATAATATCTCACTATGTTCAAAACGGCGAAACAGCCCGTAAACATATTCAGACAAAATATGTTCAGTTTCACGAGCACCTATTCAACGATACTAATTTTGTAACATCTTGCCATTTGAAATTCTGAAGTTATCTTCGTTTCCTCTAGTTTACCGCAGATTCTAGACACTTTACTGTTCACCATTCAATTCACCCTAAAGGGTTTGCCTACAAAGCATTTTACTCGAAAAAGCTTGGATGCACCGTTTTCGAGAAAAATGGCTCGTACGGTATGTCCGGGACACCTGGCTACTCTTCACCGACAGTTTCAAAAGTACACCATATGTTTACCGGTGAGATAGAATATGTATATATATATAATATATATATATATATATATATAATATACATATGATGGTATAGGTCCAGTGTGTGTTTATTGTTTGACCCTGAATTTAAGGTTGAAGAGTTATTGGTCATACGTATTTTAAAGCAAATGAAAAATCATTTGGCGTGGAGGAGCCTCCAATTGTCGAACCTTGGTTTATCGGAAAAATATACATTTCCGAGATAAAGCGCTTTGTCTTTAAAAATGTACTGGACCAGAATCATTTAGATACTGTCCTTAATGTCATTTAAGTAAAGGCCAAGGTCACAGGCATCCAAAATGGTGTTCGAAGTCATCAATGTAAATTTTTTTCTCGTTTCTCCGATCAGTTGATGTTTAGGTGGTGGTTTGTGGTGAGGGGTAGGGAGTGTTGTTATGGCTAAGGGGCCGTGCGGAGGGGAGGGGAGGTTGGGGAAACGTTGTACGTTTTCCTCGATTTTTGAATTGTTAACATTTTTTTGCGATTTTCTTCTTTTTGTGATTGGTAGAGTTGGTTGGAGCGAAAGGAAGGGGGGGGGGTGTGGTTATGGTGGGAGGAGTGTGCTGTTACATCGTATACTCCTTGAATTTTTTATTTTTTATTTTGATTTGTAATTTTTTTTATTATTATTATTATTGCGAGGCGGTGAGGTGGGGTAACAGGTGATGTGAGTGAGTTAAGAGATTTGGGTTGCTCTTAACAGCGAGTTACTGAGACCCGATGTTGGTGATTATGCAGCAGCACCGGAATGAGAGGGCGCGGAAAACGGAGGATTGCCAAGAAAACCTGCCGACCAGCTGCATCTTACGACATGGTTCCACATGCGAAAAACCGGGAGTGACCAAGCAAGTAATTGAGCTCGGTTCGCCTTGGTGGGAGACGAACAGGCTGACTCTGCAGCCACCGCGGTCCTGCGGGTGATACGGAATTATTCCTATTCGTCGGGCTACCGTCTGGGAAGTTGAGAAAGATGTTACCCCATACTGCAGTCCAGTGAGGCCATTTTGTTGGTGGGCTCAGCTGTAGATAGCAAGGTGGTTTTCCTTCAGGTTTACTTCGTAGTTTCGTACATACGTCTTGCTGCAGTATTTTCTACAAATTTGTATGTAAACTTAGTGTCTTAATTTTTTTTATGATGTTCGTAAATTTGTATATTTGACTTTTTGTTTCATAACTTAGCTCTAATGGGGGATACGCCCATAAAATAGATATTTTCATAGTCATTATTTTACTATCATTGCGATAGTAATCCAAATAACTCAGCGTTTGTGTTTCATATTTTAGTGAAATTATTCAGTCACATATGGTACATTACACATGAAGCGATTACAATGTTCTTCACTGAACAGAGAGTAAAGTAGTGTTAAATAAGCCGAGTCCTTGAAGAACGAAGTACACATAGTTCCTTATAGAGACTACTGAAAGTGTAACAAGTCTTTGCGCCCGCCTCTCTGCGCTTGGTACGTCGGCACGGCCCAGCCGGCAGCAGCTGATAAAATGACTCATCTGTGTACAAACTGTTACAAAAACATTCTGTACGCATCGGCCAATGCGCAACTGATAGTACGCAGACTAATGTTTTTCGTACGGCATTAAGGTTGCGGCAGGCTGCGTGCGCAGCTCTCTCCCCCTTCGCCGGGTAAGTTCACCTCCCCGTCAATTCACCAGCCAGCAGTTATGGCGCTAACAATACAGTGCAGGTTCGTAAAAGCTCCTGACTATAGCATTGAACACAAATGAATTTCATCGATCCCGACTAGAGATACGCAAAAAAAAGCGATACTTTCGGGCTTCGGACTAAAATTAAAGGTGTTGTATGTTCTTTAGACTACTTTAATCAGTCGAAAGCTTGTGTAGAACATCCCAAGGTAAGGTCGCTTTTAGCCAATAATAAATGTTCTGTGGTTAAGCAACCAACCTCTAGCAAAGCGAGGGGCCGCGATGACTGAGCGGTTAGCCCACTCGCCTTCCACCAAGGCGAGCAGAGTTCAATCCCCGGCCGGTTCACTCCCGGATTTTTACATTTTGGAATCATGTCGGGAGATTCCCACGCATTCCGGAGCTGCACCATACTCACCTCACTTCACCCTCATCGGCTCTTAATACCTCGATGTTAGGAGCCATCCAAATATTTCCACTCAACCCCCGTCCCCACTCTTCTGTGGCGAAGGTGGAGTTTTTTGTGTCACGCTTTTAAATACAACAACATACAGCTTCAGTATACGGGAATACAAAATACTTCTATACAGAAATCCAGTCATCTTAGCGACTGGCGGCAAACCATCACAACAGAAACGTGACGCCAAAGAGTAAATTAATACTACCAATCAGAATAAGGCTTCTCCGATACCGAACGTATGTGATTAGCGAGGCAGATACGTAAGACAGAAAAAAAAACTAAGTAATCCAATAATATAAGAAAAGCTGATCTAAAGTGTTTTGAAACACAGTTCGTCATAAAAACTTTCGCGAAAATTGGGTGTCCCTACGTGTAGACATTACTTACGAGCAATATTTCCTGCCATAAAACGTTTTTCAACTATATATATATATATATATATATATATATATATATATATATATATATATATATATATATATACACACACACACACACGCATACATATATATTTTTTAGCATAAGGAAACTCAAAATCATAGTTTTAGTGTCTTTGGGACCTACAAATAATAATAATTTACTCAATTACCGAAATAAACTAATTCACATAGAATATCATGAAACCCAGCACACACGGAAAGTACGGGCTAGAATCGGGCCGATAAAAGCTAGCCGATAAACTCCGTCCAGCCGATACCGGCCCGCTGTCTTATGCCGGAAGAGGCCCAATGGCAATATAGACTGGCGGCTAACTGTTGGCCTACACTGTCGGGCCTGCGATGGCTGGATGTCGTTACGATGCCGGGCCTGCAGCGGCATGATGCCCAGAAATAAGCAGTATAACAATGAAAAAAAAACCTTAACTATTCTATTAAAAATCTTAGTAATAGTAATTTATTTACATATATTCATTTAATTTACTTCTCAACACATTGTATGATATGAAAATCTTTTTACTTGGCGAGTGCGGTATTCGAATCTAAGACTTTTGAGTTGACAGTTCAAGCATGCTTAGCTATACACCGCGGCGTAAGTTACTGATACTCTCCAGTATTTTAAAATATATCGTAACACAAATTATTATAAAGGAATGTATAAATTCGGTGATAATATTACAAATAATTTTAAAACATAGATTATTTAAAAAACGATTTCTTCAGAGGCTTGCAAACAAAATAGTTTTTGTTAGTTTTTAATATATCTGTCGGATGGTTGTACCAATGAAAAAAATTTCAAAGTCAACAAATGCAATGGGCTACCACGTGGCACATATATAATCACAAAAATAACATGATAATGGTTAACACGCAGTCTCAAAAAAATACACCATGCCGTTAACAGCTACCTAACATCTCGCCTATTCGAAACACTTTCCAAAAGTTAGTCGGTAAAATTCACCATATTTATATCTTTATTTTGACAAAGAGCCTTGTCTCGAAAACGTTACCGAGCCGGAAAAAAATAAGAAAATTGCTCACTTACCGAAAATACAAAGATGCTGTATGGGAATCGGCCCAGAAACATTTTTTTAATGTTTGCAACATGTTTGCTCTGCTATATCATGCCGAAATATTTTTGACGATATCCATCTATTATGCTAAAAACTACAGCGGGGCATTGTCTATTTTCTAACGGCTTGCAATCTGTCTCAATAAAGATATCACGCCGTTGTCAGATCTTCTGGCATTGAAATGACATTTTCCGCCAGTAAAGGCAATTGGACCGACAATTTGCTGACACTTTGTCGACAGGTTGTGTTTGCTGGGGTTCCTTTAAGAAATCTTCAAAGCCATGCTATAAACCGCTTTTGCAATTGTTAAATTGCTTAATAAAAGAAAATGTTGTAAAATTTTTATTTGTAGCTATTTGTTATATATTTGTTCTGTAAATAATACTTCAAAACTATTTAAGACATAGTTAGAACAACCTGTTTTTCGCGAAAATATTTCAGCGGAGGCAAGACTTCAGTATTCTATGTGCACTTTTACAACCTTTCTTTGGCCATTGGCCGCCTGTTTTTGTATGAAGAGCATCTGTTACAGGAGTGAACCAATCAGAATGAATTTTCTCCGACAGTGAGGCAGGCAGACCGAGAAGACGCGTAAGCATTCAAATGCTCTAACTACGAAAGAACTAAAGTGTTTTGGATCACAACTTGTCCTGAAATTTTTTCGGGAAAAACAGGTGCTCCTAGACATGACCTTTCAGTTTCAAATGTTACATTTTCTGTCAATTTTGTCTATTTCATGTGTACGTCCAAAAATCACTATAACTGTGATTTAGACATTGCATAATGGAAAAACTGTCTTCAAAACCAACGGTTTAACGCGGGAAAATTCAACGGTTTTCTAGGTTTCAACGTATTGTGCACATTCAGAAAATATTCTTTCAGTATTGGTTCTCACGTATGTGTGTGTATGAAGCCACTTTCCCATTCGTCTGGACCAATGAGAAATTAACATTAAAAGATTTATCCTTCTTGATTAGGTACAGGTGTTCGTGCCTCAAGTGTTTGTCCGCGAATCATGGACGTTCAGTGACGGAGTATTTTATTCTGGTTGGCCCAGTCAAATAACAACATGTCTTCTCACGTAAGAGCGTGGCCGATAACCAAAGTAAGTTTTGGATGTGGCTGCCGGTTGATTAGCAAGTTACTGATTGTGAATGGCATTTCAGCTTGTTGCTGACTAGAGACGCAATTTTTCTGGCCCGTGGATATGGAGTTAGCTGTAAATACATCCATTCCGCATCTATAGTCTGAAGTATTTCGTACCTTTTAAAACATATTATGTAGGTATATGTAAATATAGTATATGTATTATACACACATATTATATATATGCACATACACAATTTTTTCTGCAAGCACATAGTGCTTAAAGTAATGTCAACAAGCTAAACGGAATTTTTACAAATAAAACAATTTAACTTTTTGTCGGTCAACAGCTTTAATTACGAAACATATTTGGAAAGCAGCAGCAGGACTATTTTGGATTTAAAAAAATCGTTACAGTACGTCTTCATAGCCGCTGCTTTGTTGGCCTTGGAGTCACAATATCAAAAGAGCGTCAGGTTGAAAGGAATAAAAAACATTATAAAGCACAAAGGCGGTGTTTCATTTTTTAATTTGGGCCATGCGTCATGGCATGGCAGCGGTTGTATGGGAAGCATTTCCAACTTGACGCGGCGTGACCGCGTAGCAAGGAGGCTGTGAATGGAGCCGCGACAAAGCGATTACGCGCCTGCTAGGTCGACCTATTGTGGCTCACATCGGCCACGCTCCCCGCGGATATCACGAGCCTCGTGTCTGTCGTGGCTGATCCACTCCGCACTGCAGAGCCGAGACGACAGACTACGTACTCTAATTTCCGTCTCATGCATCTCTCCATCTAAAGAGTTAGTAGTCTGGCCATAAGTCCTGCAGAGTAGTTTGCATTTACCTCAAAACCGGCCAGTAAGATTAACGTTGTTCATTATAGTAAGCGTGTCAGGTCTTGCAGTCACGCATTAGAGTATATAGGGGCCTCATTTCTAGCTTGTCTAATTTGTCAGTAAATGTGTACCGCACTCAAAATTTTATGGGCAGTGTCATTTGTCGAAGTTTGCTTTCAAAGGTGTTCACTTTATCATTATCCCTCAGTAGCTAAACAATAGTGTAAAGATCTGGGAACGAAAATGCTATCTGTTTGGATATCACCTGCCACCTGGAGAATAATATACGAGGCGCTGATAGGCGAACGTCATTCCCAAACGTTGCAAGTCAGTGACATAATATTACTGGCGTGTGCGGCTGCATTTAGCGGTAACACCGTGGTTTTTGCATGTACCAATCAAAATTAGACACCGGGCCGAGGATGGCTGAGCGGTTAGCCTGCTCGCCTACCACCAAGGCGAACCGGGTTCAAACCCCAGCCGGGTCACTCCCGGAGTTTCGTATGTTGGAACTCGTGCTGGACGATACCATTGGTCGGCGGGTTTTCTCGGGGATCTCCCGTTTCCCTTGCCCCTTCATTCCGGCACTGTTCCATAGTCACCTCAACCACCCCACATCGGCTCTCAAGACCTCGCTGTTAAGGCGGATGCCAACCCGCCGTCTTGAATTTACCGATTTTTCGCCACAGCTTTTATTTCAGAAGATGTATTGAAATTTTCCGCATGACATATCCTAAAATACAGCTTCCCAAACTTTATCGAACTGCCACAGCTTCGTTACATTTATTAATGTTTAGCTGGTAACTGTCGAGGCCAAACGCGGGATTATTTCTTGCGAACGATTTCAAAGGCGACGATATATAGAGTAATCAACAAATACTGACCACAGATAATGCGCTAGGCAATGCTCTGTAATCTGTCGTTCCAAGGAAAAAAAAAAAAAAAACATGATTCAAAACTGTATTTCTAGAGTATGGCATAAATTCCATAAATTCAAGATTGCTGGTGGGAATCTGCCTTAAGTGCTAGTCAAATCTCTTCACTTCACAAAATTAGACACTGCAGTACTCAACGCCTCTGATTCACGGGCAAGTTTCTAGGACGCGGAGACTTTAAGAACATCTCATCAATAGAGACATGCAAATTTCGCGTTATTATTTGACAACACACTGAACAGTAGTATGTACATACTCTTTACACTACATTTATTATTACAATTGGTTTGAAATTTGAACGGCACACATAAAGGACTCATTCAGCCAATAATACATTTTCGACGCTTTAATGTCCAATATGAATCCAGTTACGCAGACTCGCAGGCTAACGATGACAGATAAGTCAAACTGTTACTACAGAAAATACAAGGCCTTCCAATCTCTGGCAATAAAATATCTGCGTGACATTGTTTCGAAATAAGTCTGAGCGCGGGAAACAGGGAGAACAGAATACAAAATATTCGTGGCGTCTATTGTGTTGCCAATTAGAAAACAAGGAAAGAAATGTTACTTAATATTATATGCTCTGAGTATTTAAAATGAATGCATTTACTCTACTACATTTGTAAACAATAAAGAGACGACGCTCATAAATAAGACTAGGCCACATTATCTAAATATAACAACTCACCGTCAAACATTACGTAATTATTTTATAGTTATAGTTGATTCACAATAAATTCGGCCTTTCCTGAAGCCCTACCAAATTTATACTTTTGGTTACTGATTACGTATCCTTCCGCTACACGTAAACAAAAACACTGCTATGTGACTTCTACTTTTATAACTGTGAAATGTGTTGGTTGCTGTTTACAACTGTTCAAATAATTATGTCATATTGCAGAAACCATTTCCTACGAATGTTCACTATTTAGGCCTATAACAATATTTATGTCAGCTTTATAACTATCTGTTACACACGATATAGGACGTTACATATAATACACAATATTTTTCCACGGCGGTGTTTGTTACAACTGTGGCGTAAACAACAGTAGTATTTAATCTGTTGTTCTCAATATGTGTTTGGAATAAAAGTTAAAACGAATGGACAACCAGTCCAAAGAAACGACACAGTAAATTCAAGCACGCAACTCGTGTCGCTTATTTATTGTACATCGACAAACGTACAAGATAGTGGTGAACATGCAAACACATAGGCATACCGTAACATTTATTCCGCTATTATTTACATGCATTGGTACCGCACTTCCTGATTTGTAGCTTTATTTTATTATTTATTTAAATTTATCTTGGTGGGCCTAGTATTTCGCTGGGATTGTCGCAGACATTCACATCACAGAAACGTAAGCTCGTTACGCAACTGTGTTTCAAACACCTAGCGCAAAGGTACAACATTGTGATAAATAGACGTGAATATAAATGATTAACTTCGTCATAACATCAGTTAATGGTTAAAACGTATAAACTTTGCACATATTTGAAATCCACAGGCCTGCGTAACGATTACAACGCGGCCACCATAGCCGGAAATGGCGACTTCGCCCTTGCACACGCAGCGATCACAACACTCGTTACAGTATATTAATCAACCCTGCCGTGCCGCGGAAACATACTTATCACAACATTGTAACTTCCCTAAGATGTTTCAAAATCACGAGTAAGAACTTGACAAATCATTCTGAAACACGCCGTGTCATTGTATGTCGCCACACCACTGCCAGTCATAATGCACTGGGTATAATCGCCCGCCGCCGCCATATTGGGAATGCTTTCCATACCACGTCTGCCAACCTGCTGGATTTGTAAGTGTCGCGCAACGAGCTGTGTTACGCCATCGCATCTCAAATATGTAGTTCCATCTAAATAACGTATAATAGGCATTTAAACCATAAAATTTCGTTTCAGTTGTAAATTACAATCACAAACATCAATATTGTTACTTAATTAGTATGAAATGTGCTGAAATTAGAACTAACAAAATGTATACCTTTCCTACACAGGTGGTACGATCTTCCCGAGAGCGAGAAGAGAGACAGAGAGAACGAGAGAGAGAGAGAGACAGAGAGAGAGAGAGAGAGAGAGCGACACGCTCTGCTTCACATATTGACCCTTTGCTCCGGATGAAAAAAAAAAAAACACCAGCCTACACACGGGAATTTACGCAGATATTTTTAACTGCAGCAATGAAATTTGTTTCCGTCAGTGCTATCTAACATACAAATATATAAATTGGCAACGTTTACCTTACAATTAGTATACATACAAACGAGGTTAAAAAATATTGTAACTGTGAACTATTTCTTACGAGCCATTGCCAACACGTCGCTGCTCTCGCTGTTGTTAATTCATATTTAATACGAAATAAATATTACAAGTTATAGATGATACTAAGGTAAAGTTTCATTTATTTAATAATACGGCACTCTAAAGTTAATCTCTGTGTTAAATATTTGTGGAGTACAAGTTATTTGAATAACAGGTTGACGTAATACGCCTAGGAGAATTTTTCAAAGGTTCGATTACAAAAGGCCGAAGAAAGCGCGAATGGACTATAGGAACGAGGTAATAGTGTCCACTAGGGAGTGTATTGTAAATATAACCTCTTTGTAATGTACTGTAGCTCGCTGTGTACTGTATTTTGTGCAAATATGTTGTTTGTAATAATTTGTAGAAACTTACTTATTAAAAAGCGAAAATTCTTCCAGTAAATTTGTTTGAGATCACTGAAATGCCTTTAACAGAAGCACAAATTACTGCAAATAATTCATTAAACAAGCAGCAATGTATAACTAAACAAATATCCTTAACTATTGCCTGTGATAGCACACACTCGCGCGCACACACACACGCGCACATACACAAAATAATCTTAAATGTTACTTATGTTTTTTTTTAAGTAGGCCTCGTTAACAGATAAACATCTTCTTACACGTCAAACTTTGTGGGTATGAAGGGAAATGCAACACGTCACATGCCTAAACTAACTAAACTGCCAGCTATATTGGCCACCCATGCAGACCTACTAGTCGTGATGTCACTGGCTTGGCTAGAATAGGTTGTAAGGCCTTGAGAGCTTGGTGTTAACTACTAGACACCAAAATATTATGTTTTCTCGGGCCTCAATTCGTTGTTCATTGGCTAATGCTTTAGTTTTACACCACCCCACCCCACCCCACTCCTCCTTCAGATAGCATGTCTCTCGTTTCGAATTAGAAGATGAATTTGCTTACGAACTACAATCCAATAAAAAATATGACTGAAGATGCATGGATGTGATTGAAGTCTGGCTTGTTCTCAACTGAACCAGCGTCATTTCTGTGTCTATATAAATAGGGACACCCGATTTTCGGCTAAAGATTTCACGATAATTTGTGTTTCATAACACTTCAGCTCAAATGCCCTTTCGTGATTGGATGGTTTCCGTGTTACGCGTCTCAGATGTTTGTGCGCGAATCACAGACTAACGGTATTGAAGTTTCCTAATTGTGATTGGCCAGTCAAGCATGAAAACGTCTTGACATGAAAACACGCCACCATAAGCAAAAGAAATCGGCTGGTACGACTGCATAGTATTGAAATCTAACACATGCTGAAATCTTTTCCCGAATTCGGGTGTCCCAACTATCAGTGACGCCATATAAAGGCCAATAGCCAATGAAATTACGAATTGTAGTCCGGTGTGTACAGGTTAGTGAATTCTAGTGTGTCCTAAATAATTGTGAGAATTTTGCAGGACTACGCCAACCGCTAAATTCAAATAAATAGTAATTATTTTCGGTAAAATAAGGAGTCCTGAGAACTGGTGTTCCTGCTTGCAGGGTTGGTGGTGTTGAAGAAGCTGTGATCTCGCCTGTGACAGAGAAATCCCCAGCCGACACTTGCAGAGGAGTGGAGGAGGGCTTGATGTCTGGAAGAGGTCGTGCTTCTCCATACAAGAGATTCCCTGAAGGAGTCCCTCGAAAAGTAAGGTGTTGTCCCTGCGACGCCCACTTCCTGGGGGAAATGGGGCTCCCTCTACACGTGTGCACGGCTGACACCCCCGGGGGATCCTGAACCAGGGCAACTTGAGGACACCCCCCGAGCACTTCCTGGGGATCCGCGAGGACCATTCTCCCTGCGTGGCCCGCCACCACAATAGCTGCTCATCGGCCCCCAGGTGCGCACCCCGGAAACGCCTCCCCTACCACCCTTATCAAGTAATGTTTGTGCGCATGCGCGCTTTGTGCCGTGCAACAAAGGTATTCGTAGGGTCGGAAAATGCCTATCAAGTATCACGTGGTTCTGGTCCTGGAAGAAATTTCATACTCCCACAGGATTTTCTGGGAGTTTTTTGATATGTGGATTGTTCAAAAATATTTTTTTCTTCGAGAAGTATGTTATAGTCCGGGACACGTGGTTTTCGCCTAAAGAGCTCCACTTAATCTCGACTTCAATATTATACCCGCACACCTGTAGATTTCCTTTGATTACTGGAAGCGTTTCTTTGTGGAAAGATCACTTTAGGACACACAAGTTGAAAAAGCTGCTTGTTCCGCGAGCTCCAGCCGCACACGTGGGCAATATGGCGTCAAAGGCAAGTAGCACATACGAACGCCGTTCGCCAATCAGCGCACGGCAGCTTACTTGCCAGCCAGCACCCCGACCAAAGCAGCACTCAGTAGCCAATCCAACAAAAGGTCCTGTCTCTTCACAGAGCCTAGTTATTTCAATCAATCGATTGGCCACTCCAACATTGAAGTAAGCATCACTCTATTTCGCCTCTGTGTTTGTATCTACCCTGTGGCATTGTCGCATCTGACTGGGCCAGTAAGGATTACGGTACTTCGGTATTTAAAGTCTGTTATTTGCGAGCTGGCACCTCAGACGCGTAGGTGTTTAAGCCCTCCGAGTCGGACAAATGGATCTGAGCTGAAGTGTTTTGGAATATAACCAGACACATACACAAAAATCGCGTGTTCATAATTATGGTCAGTGATTGTCAAATTCGCTAGTTCAGTTCCCTGTAGGCTAGAGTTTTAACGCTTATACCGAGGTCAGCAACTCATGAACTGCTTATTACAAAATTGCGAAGACATGACTGGATCTGAATATAGTTCTCGCTTATTATTAGTCCTAGATTTTCCTAGACGTGTTAGCTAATCTCCTAATGAGTTCGTGCATTTTTTTTTTAGCTCTCTAGTTACAACTGCTTGTGGGTTGTTTGTGAACTTTCGATACCTTCATTAGTTTATTTCCTGCCAGTTGTGCTTGCTTCTGGCACATTTCAATATTCCTAGCAGTGGTTTTCACCTAATGCATGCACCTGTGCGTCAATTACGTGTCATTGTGAAACAATTAAGTATCAAGATGATATAACTAGAGACCTGAAGTATTCGCGGCTTCATTTTGGTACAAGCTAGAATTCTAAACACGTGCGTTTATACAGTATTATGTCAGCGATTGGTTCGCACGGAGTTTGACGCGTCCTAGAGAATGGTGTCAATTGTCCACCTTCCACTGTAACAGCAGACAACTAATGTACAGACGATATCGGCATATTTGTACATAAGACTGTCGAGTCTAGCCTGCAGGTCATTGAGCTCGCAAATTTTTCATATGTCTAGATATAACCAACCAACTTCAGAGGAACCAAATTTGACGTCTTGTCAAAACAGAAGTTACATTTATTCATGCGAGGTTACACTGGAGAATTACATTTCGTAATTCGCAGCGAGTATAAATGCAAGCTATCCAATGGGCATTATAATTAAAATACAAGATTTCTAAACCATATACATAACTGTGTACAAAATGTAGAATGTTCATACGGCAGATAATTTACACTGCGAATGGCCAGACTACTCGTCTCCCACCTAGGCGAATCAGATTCGATTCCTGGTGAGGTAACTCACGGATTTTCGCATGTGGGTATCGTGCCGTACGATGCCGTTGGTCGGCGAGTTTATCGGCGAGTTTATCGCCCTTGCATTCCGACGCCACTCAATACTCAGCTCTATCGCACTCATAAGCTCTCAAGACCTCACTGTGAAGAGCTGCTCAACTCTCTTCATTCACCTTTGACCCGATTTTCGCGAACAGAGATACGCACTTTTAGATTTTAATACTTTACTATCCTCACAGCAGCTTCTCTTTGTTTAATAGGTGTGTGTGTTTTATAGGACGTTTCATCACCTGAGTGACGAATCAGAGTACCGTCACACCAGTAGTATCTAATTCACAGGGAAACACTTAAAATACGTAACAAGTAAATCAGTCAATTACAAAAGTGGATGTGAGTTAAAGTGTTTTAAACTACAACTAGCAATGCAATTATTCAGTCAAGAAAGGGGTTCTGAACTAAAGTGTTCTGGAACACAAATTATCCTGAAATATTTTCGCGAAAGACATATTTCCCCAGACCATGTAGTGCGGGATTCTCTTATTATTTACTTACGTGTTCGCTTGTCATTTGTGTAGAGACCTTCAAAGTGTATCTAATAAAATGCGATCTAATCGCAAGAGTAACACAAATGTATTCGTTTTTGAAGTCTAACTTGCCTCGTGAAATTTCCGTGTTTTTGAATATACCCTCAGAGGTCACATTCTTCCATTGTTTGCTCTCCGGATACACGAACACCCCAGGAAATTGTCACTTGCTCTTCCCTTCCATTCACAAGACATTTTGTAAATTCTTACGTTGCCACGATTTAAGTTTATGCGTTAAACATGTGCTTGTACCGCTGCAACACAGGCTAAGAATTGCACTGTGTAGTGCAGGACTTATTAGCGTATGCTGCTATTATGCCTGATAGTGATGACTTATCAAGAGATGGCTTAGAAACTAACTTATGACCCAACTTAAAACTACACCCATTCCTTACCCAAGTAGCAACATACTGTTCCAAGCCGACGATGCATAAGGAGCGTACCTGAGATCGTAAGGGATGGAGGTTCTAATAATGAATAAAAATAAAAGAAACTAAATTTCATTACTAATATATTCACTCTGTTACTATGTATATCAATGAGCTATCTCCACTTATAGTATTTATATTTAATAGGGAGAGCACTATTTAATATTTTTTCAACTTTTCTAAATGGCCTTCTTAATTTCTCTCTTAATTACAGTCAATTATCTCATACCCATTATTAGCATGTGTTCAGGCTATCTGTTTCCATCAGGTACATAAGGTCTTTCACTCACTCACATGATCAAATAGTCCAGGCTCCAGTCACAACCTTCAAAATGTTGACACTCGCAGTCGCCACCTTCCTTTTCCCACATATGACCATGCCACTCGCTCAGAACCCCGCAAGTTATCCATTCAGCCACTCCAAAACGAAAATAGCCAGCTCAAAGATCTGATGCAATTTTTATAGTCTAACCCTGACCATATCGAAGGTTCAACACACTCCGAGTTGCACTGAGAGCCTAGGTCAGTAATCCAGAGCATTCTTCAGATAAATGCAGATATCGCTACAACCAGGGTCATGCAGCATCATGCGTAAAATATTATCTTGTCGGCCTATTTGTAACTAATATGTGGCGTGGCGCCCGCTTGTCACTCGCACTGTGGCTTATCGCAAATTCTGCCTTTCTACCTGCTCACTCGCATGGTGCCAACCAGCAACATGTCACATTGCTCCCTCCTCAAGTCTCTTCGTCCCAAACAGACTCGGCAATGTCCGGACATTCGTAGAATGCCAGATGGTCGTTGTGGACAACCTTTGGCTTCGGCCAAAAGCCTTGAAGACAAATCCGAAAAACCACATCACCGATCCTCTTCAGAATCCTGTAGGGGCCTTCCCAAAATTTCTGTAGCTTCGGTAAGTACCCTTTTTTCCTGAGTGGGTTGTAGAGACACACCAGTTGTCCTTCTTGAAATACCCCATCTGACAGTCTCTTGTACCACATCTTCATCCTGTCACTTTTTATCCTGAGGTACTGTCGAGCAACATCATGAATGTCAACGAGTCTGTTACATAATTCACTGGCATAATCAAGCAATGCAGCTTCCTCTTCTGGTCGACCAAACGCCAGGTCACTGGGGAGACGTAGTTCTCTTCCAAACCGCATTCTTCATGGTGTTGCCCTTGTCGACTCGTGAATACTGAGCAGTAAACGAGAAAAAACAATGACACCTTTGAATCCCAGTCCTTTTGGTTGTCTGCGACAAAGATTGACAGGTACTGCTCCAGAGTGTAGTTGAGCTTCTCGGCCATTTCATCTAACTGAGGGTGTAAGGCTGTAATCCTAGCCTTTTTCATGCCCAGCATTTTTGTTACCTCCTGGAAGACTGCATCTTCAAAGTTTCCTCCCTGATCAGAATGGAGTTCTAGTGGCACCTCTAACCTCGAAATACAAATAAATAGTAATGCCTCAGCCACAGTACATGCTTCGCAGTTCAGGAGGGAATTACCTCAGGCCACTTAGTAAAATAATCTTGATCCACCGGTAGATACCGATTACCTCTCTCGGTGACAGGCAAAGGACCCAAAATGTCCACTCCCATCCTTTCGAATGGGGCTCCAACATTTCATTTCGGGAGATAACCTGGTCCTCTGGTCCTTGGGCCCTTCCTCGCAGTGCAGGTGTCGTACAATCGCACCGCTTCTCAGCATCCTCCCGACAATGAAGCCAGTAGAATCTCAGTCTAATTCTATTGAGCATCTTATTGACACCAAAGTACCCACAAGCTTCCTCATTATGCAGTTTAATTAAAATTTCTAGAATCCGCATTCAGGCAGGACCAATTGTAACCGTGTGTTTTCCATCATTACTTTCCCAGTTTCTGTAAAGTTACACCATTCTTTAGTATGAGGGAATTCCACTGTGCCTGGTAGGCTTTGACTGCGGCACTCAGACTAGTTATCTATTCCAATTTGAGCCGACAGCCAGCTTCTTTCCTGTTTAATAATGGCGGCAAAGTGGGATTACTCCTTTGATCTTTCCTAACACCCTCATCACTCCAGGTAGGTGTCCCATCACAAGATAGAGAACCTTGAATTATGGTCCTCTGTACATTTCCAGATCCACCACTCTTTACTTCCTGATGTTCGCAATGTCTACAAAATGGTTCACATGACCCCCTAGAGAGTGAATCTGCATTGCTGTGAAGGCGTCCAGATTTTTGCTGTATTTCAAAGTTATATTCCTGGAGATGCTGTATCCACCAAGCTATTTGACCTTCGGGGTTCTTAAAATTTAGTAGCCAGCATAGTGAAGCATGGTTTGTTCTTAAAATAGAATGTCTGCCACGAAGGTAGGGGTGGATGTACGAAATTGCCTTCACCGTGGCCAGGAGCTTCCTCCATATAACACAGTAATGTCTCTCAGGTTCATGCTATACCTTACTGAAGTACTCTAGTGGTCTTTCCTTCCCATTTTTAACCTGAGATAGCACAGCTCCAATGCCTACATCATTAGCATCTGTATCCAAAATGAATACATCCTCACTTTTCGCCTCAGTCAGTTCATATAGTGGCTTGGCAATGTTTGTGAAGCCAGGTACAAATAGACAGTAGTAGGCACATAGTCGCAGAAAACTCCGCATTTCAGTTTTATGAGTTGGCGTCGGCCAATTTCGTATGTGCCTATAATAAAATGGTTGCCTAAATGTTGGCAACGAGTTGGTAGACGTACTATTGGTAATGTGTGTCTATATTTATGTTGGACCAACATTGTAAAACCAACATTTTATGACAAAATTAGGAAATATATATTATTAATTAAAACAATGTTCCTTTCCTGCATTTTATGAAATACAAATGTTTAATGTCGAAGTTGGGGATTAGTTATTCTCACTAAAAAGGGGCCTTCGTGGCCGAGCGGTTAACCCGCTCGCCTCCCACCAAGGCGAACCGGGTTCAATCTCCGGCCGGGTCACCGGATTTTGGCATGTGGAAATCGTGCCGGACGATGCCGTTGGTCGGCGGGTTTTCTGGGGAATCTCCCGTTTACCTAGTCCTTTCATTTCGGCGCTGCTCCATACTCACTTCAATCACCCTCATCGGCTCTCAAGACCTCGCTGTAAGAACCACCAAATCTCTTCACTCACTCGCTCAATGAAAACAATGCCTATTTACTGTATTGTATGAGATGTCAATGTTGTTCATGGTACTGACCATTTTTCTGTTGGGCATTTTAAGTTGGTTTTATGTTGGAACAATGTTGGGAACCTAACAGTTTGTGTTTGATCATTTTTCGTTATTTGGGCCAACATTGTGTAACAAACATAATTTCAACAAAGCTCCCTTAAGTTTCGGATGAGAAAAAAAAACCTAATTTTCCATGGTTGTTTCAAAATTTGTATTTAAAATATATCTTGATGTTCATGGGTGGCTGATTGTTGCAACTATTTGGTAAACACGCAGAAACTTTTTGTTGGCCCAACATTGGCTTAACATCTAGTTCTGGAGTTGGGCCAACATTGGATAACGTAAGTTTGCCCAACATCGAAATGTCACACATGGATCATTGGCCCAATGTGAATTTTTGCATTTGCTGCCAACTGAAATATAATGCTCAACCTACTTTATTAGGCCAATGAAAATGTATGGTTTTCTACACACTTTCCTACATTCTCTTTCTTTGTAATATGTGCCACATTGTAAAAAAAAAAAAAAAATTAAATGCTGTTTGTTGGCTTTATGTTGGTTTATTGTGTGTATATTACGGATCGCCAATCTAATATGACAGAAACTAAACTACTAACTAAAGTTGGTATTACGTTGGTTATTCGTAGCAGGCCTATTTAGATCATTTGTTAAATAATATTCTTTTCTTTTTCAGAAAGGCATTCACACAGTCATTTATCCACTGGTAGCAATGTTCTGCGAATATGTGTTATTGCATACGTAATGCCAACTAAGTAACATCGTTCTGCCAACGTACTGTATAACATATATTTTATGTCAAAATTGGGGAATAGATATTCTTAATGAAAACAATGCCCACTTCCTGTATTTAATGATGTGCAAATGATTTTCACATAACTGGCCATTTCGATTGTAATATGTTTTTGTTAGTCTTATTTTGGAATAATGTTGAGAACCAAACAGTTAATAATTAATACCATTTTATTTAGTTTATTGGCCTGTTAGGTCAATATTATGTAACATATTTTTTACAATACTCAATATTTATATATGGGATAAAAAAGTGATCAATAATTGTTTATGTTTGCTTGCCAGTAAGGATTTTAATCACTATTATTTTAGTTTCAAAAAGATTTTTATAATCATGAATGGCGGATTGTTGGTAGCCCCTTGGTAGACGTAGATAGTAATTGTCATGAATTTGTATGTTGGGCCAACATTGTATATCCGAACTCATGATATATGCCTATTTCTGCACTTGGATAACAAGTTACAGTAGTCTAGTGGATAAGTTGTTGGACCGCTAACTAAAGGGTCGTGCGTTGGAATTCTATATATATTTACTAATGGATTTATTACGCTGTAATGTGAAATTGTATATGGTGAGTAACAGGAGGTTACTGAGTTTTAATATTTCTTTGTTATTGGGTAACATTTATTTAAAACAATGGCAACCAACATTGGCAGAACGTTGTTTATTAGTTGGCATGATGAATGCAATAACACAACTTCGAAAAACCTTGCTAACTGTGGATAACTGACTGTGTGAATGCCTTTCTGAAAGAGAAAAGAATACTATATATAGCAAATGATCAAAATTCTACGAATAACCAATGTTATTTAGTGTTTGGGTTTCTGCCATATTAGGTTGGTAATCTATAATTTACATATGATAAACCAACAGGAAAACCAACAAACAGTATTTTGATTTTTTTTATTGACATGGCATATGTTCGAAATAAAGAGAATTTAGAAAAGCGTGCAGAAAATCATGCATTTTCATTGGTGTAATAATGTAAGTTGGGCGTAATATTTCAGTTGGTAGCCAACATGAAAATACATGTTGGCCCAACTTTACCCCGAGTGACAATTTGACGTTGTGCCAACATACGTTTCCCAACGTTGTCCCAATGCCAGAGACAGGCGTTGGGATAAAGTTGGGCCAGTAAAAGGTGCTACTGTGGTATCTGGGATTCGAAACTTAAGAATTTTCCCGCGCTCTTATACCGGCGACGCGCAAACCGACTGTGTCTCGGGAGATGGACTTAGACTATTGCGCCAAGATTTGAATAGTTAGAGCCACTAGTATTTCGTGAAGTCATTACGATGCAAGGTAGACGTCAAACACTTATTTACTTTGTAGCACTCTTGTAACTGAACCACAGTACTTACAGGCCTGTTTAATTGTGAGACAACAATAAACAGAAAACGGTAGTGCGAAAAATCATCAAAATAAACGCAATACAAAGGCTTCGCATTAAAAACACTATTGTGGCTCGAGTGTATGAATGACTGTGAAATTTAGCTTGCTGTCAAAGCATTTCGCAAAATGTTCGAGCCTTTGACAAATGCAGATTATTTTTCCGATTTGTAGATTAATTATTTCACTGGATGCTTGCTTTGTGCTGCGTACAGTCAAGTCATAAATTCGTTTCTTTGTAACATGTTTGTGTAGAGGATTTTGTGAATGGAAAGGTGGGAGGGTATATAATAACAATGAAGTGCAGATTGATACTGTTCGCAACAGGGAATCAGTAGCATGTGTTTTGACCAGGTTTTTGTGAGAAATATCATTTGTAGAAATGCCTGCAGCTATCACCAGTTAATGTTTAATGCTAACATCAATGAACACATTGCGTTATTGACTAGTCGGAGGAATCCTATTTGACACGAATGTAGCACCCATAAAAAACATAAATGAATGCAACATTTGAGCACATAAATTAACTATGGCTAGGCACCTGCAGAATTCGCGCTTTTACTGGGCGCCACGCCGGACATAACAATAATATAGATACTCGAGCTAGTGGCGATACTCCATTGGCTGCTGTCTGGGTGTCAAGCCGTTACACTTCGGACAAGACATCACGTGATTCACGTACACCATCATCAAGAGCATAGTCATTGGTGCAATGTTTGTCAGTGCGTGTCAAATGAAGCACGGCTCTGTCATAAACTTACGCGTCATTTAAATACAACTTATGCTCTAAAGATAACGCGAAATTTGCAGGTATCTAATTATGGACTAGACAGTTTAAAACACACTGCCGCGAAAGTGGATCGGAAATAAGCATAGCGGTAGTATAGTGGCCCGATTGCGCGCCTCCCACAACGGAGAACCTGGCTGAATACCGGCGTGGCCAACACACGAACTTCCGCGAGTAGTGCGTCGTCGTTCGTCACCAGATGTTCTCGAGGCAGAACTGCATTCAGGCTGTGCTCCAGCTACCCGACGGCGTGGCGCTGGAGGCTTCTGCATCTGTGTACCGTTACACTGTTCCTCTCTCACCCACTCACTCGCTTCCTTCCTCCAACCTTGTTCATGCACGCGTCTTTCAATAATGAACAAAACATCACCAACTGAGAAATGTTTTCCTTATTTCAAACAATAGTTCTCTTAAGTTTCACCTGTTTGAAGGATATTTGTGGGCTCGTGTCTAGGAGTGCTGCAGTTATAAGAGATGATGCAACCATGTAAACCACACGGCTCATCACTTCATTCACGCAAAAATATTTGCCAAATTAATCTTCTAACGCCGACTTTATCCATTCGTGATTTAATAATATGCACGCTTCTTACATGCTCCTAAACTATTTTTAATAAATAGTACTGTCAATTTCATAAGAAACTTTCTTAATAAGAAAATGTGGTATGGCGACGACACAAGAGAGAGAACGAAATTAATAGTTGACACGAAAAATGTTTTATTAAATTCTGTTTATAAGCACATGACGCTATAAATATTAAGTATATGCATTTTTATTTAATTCCATAAAATTATTTTTTTTGCAACATTTGGTGGCCAAAATGACTGACATCTTAATATTGCATGTTCTTTATTTTGTAAGGCGTAGTAAAAAGTAGCGCCTAGTAAACTGTTGAAAAATAAGTTGCTGTGTCTTTATAACTGTACCCAATTCGTGAAGGAAGAAACACCGTATACACAGTGCGTAGGATGGACTAGCGTAGGTAGGAATTTGTAACTATTAAGTGGAGACGTAACAACTGCTCAGGTGGTAAGACGTCAGCCCCATAATAGGTACTTACTAGTGGGCTAATGCGCAACCTTGGAAGCACCACGAAACTGCTTTTAATTCAGGAAACACTACAACGGCTAGTTAACTGCCCACCAACTGGCACAATTTTGAAACCATATCGGGTGTCTTGGACCAAATTTCATGATTGATTTGTAATGTTATGAAGTGGAAGAGCCCCCCCCCCCCCCCTTTTACACCCTTAGTTATCTGTCATCTTCTGATAATGTTATTTACAGCTGCTCATTCGGAGAAGACTCCTGCCATGTTGCTGAAGAGTTAGGCCATTTTATTAACTCGTGCTGGAGGCAATACCGCTACTTCACTAAACTTTTTTTTGTGATTTTACCGTGAGCAAATTTTTTTCACCAGAATGAGTATCACTTTGCCTGTCATCCTGCATTTGCAGTGGACTACTTGTACATAAACTCTAATAAAGTCGTATGTTTCCAGGACTAAACAATATCGAAATTACCTTAAAAATTTCGAGCAGCTTTCGTGCAGAAGTTCATAGACCTGATTACGTTTGAACACTGGGTCTTAATTCTTTTCTTTTTTTCAGTCCGCGACAGTAGCTGCCTGTATTGATCGTAATCTTTCTTTCCCCTTCAATGACGAGGTCAAAATGCTGGAAGGATTTAAGTGATAAAAAAGCGTAGGCAATAGATTTGCAGGCCAGGGGAGTGTGTGTTGGAAGGGTGGTAGGTTGCCAAGAGAATGAAATTTGTCGAAAAGGGGGGGGCGGAGAAGGGCAAGGCAGAGGGCGCAGATGTTTCGAAAATGTTTCAAACTACACGGGTCAACACGCCGTTAAGTGCAGCCACTTAAAAATTAGATCCCACATAATAGCGATCTCCTAGGGGCGGTTTGCGATGGGTTAGGGGTAGGTGAACGGGGTGGTTCGCTGCGTGCAAGCACGGAGCAACTGAGAGCCGAAATGTTAAGCCTCTTACTTACTCCCTGGGACCAGCGCAGTCACAATCCCCTTTAAGCCTAACTGTAATCCTTGCAATGGCGATGCTTGGCGGACTTGTCCCCTCCTGAATGCGGGCGCTTGTTGACACTGTGCCACGCAGCCTCCCTACTTTCTGGTCTCAGCCAACCCTTTTACCTCTCAAACCCTCCACCACGCCCCTCGTGTGACGTCCTCCTGCACCTGAAACCCTTCCCACCAGCCCTCAGAGAGCACACATCAACGCCCTTTTCAACTCCTCCTTCGATAAGGAAGGATAGAGGGAGAAAAAAATGTTCCAACAGCATGCCCTCAGAATGCGTATTAACGGATAGCCTCCTGAAAAGAAGACGTTTTCCAAGACTCCCTCCCTATCCTTTTTGCTTGCCATCTTTTCTCCAGTCTGCTTTATTCTCTCCTCCATGCCTCCCCCCCCCCTCCAAGGGGTGCAGGTGATGATAAGGACGGGGAAAAGGGAGGGGGGGGGGGGGACGCTCGCCATTCTGGAAAACAAACTCGCCGTGTCCATTCAACGACCTGCAAAGAAATTCGCTTTGCGTCGCTCGTGATCCTTCCTTTTATATCTCATCCTCTGGAGGTTCGTTGTCCTGAGGCGGGATGTTTTTCAGGCTCAGTACGTCACCAGGCCATGCGCCAAGGAGGTACACAATATTATATTTAAGATCTGCTCGGAATTTTTAACTTACGGTGGATTTGTGGCTATTTTTCCTGAAACCTTGCAGTGGAGAATATGTTTTATTTAATTTTACTGGCCGACAGGACATATGGTATAGCTTAGAACATTTCCTGAAATATTTCTATGATATAGTTTACTTACGTGCTATCGCATTTGTTGCCTTTCGCATAAAGTAATGAATTGTTCATTTATCAGATGTTGCATTTTTGAAAGTTATGAAGAAAATGAAGCTGTAATAAATTCAGAAAGTGGAAAAAATATCATCTGTGCTCCGACACAATGATAGGGATCCATTCTCCTTAAGAAAAGTTACAGAAGCCATCAATCTTAAAAAAAAAATGTTTCGCAAATTTAACCTATTCTGACCCCGTTTACAGAATTGCACATACACTGAAGTGAGTGCCACATGTCCATACAGTCCCACCTTAATTCATTCCAAATCCCACCAGTCTGAAATGTTCTCGAGATCTCCTAACGCCCTGGTGCACAGGAACACACTACTCGCCGGGTTTACGAAATCTCGTCCTTCCACACCTCGCAAGGACTCGCTGACGTGGTCTCGCAACCTCTGCTCGCCATCAGACAACGCATCCGGCTACTACACGATGGCGCTCAACCCCTTTTAACGAGAATTGTGCGTGACCAGATGAATGCAGCATATCCTAGGCTTTTGGCTGCGGGATTCGTCAAGGTGTTGGTTTACGAAATCTCGTCCTTCCACACCTCGCAAGGACTCGCTGACGTGGTCTCGCAACCTCTGCTCGCCATCAGACAACGTATGCGGCTACTACACGATGGCGCTCAACCCCTTTTCACGAGAATTGTGCGTGACCAGATGAATGCAGCATATCCTAGGCTTTTGGCTGCGGGATTCGTCAAGGTGTTGGTTTACGAAATCTCGTCCTTCCACACCTCGCAAGGACTCGCTGACGTGGTCTCGCAACCTCTGCTCGCCATCAGACAACGTATGCGGCTACTACACGATGGCGCTCAACCCCTTTTCACGAGAATTGTGCGTGGCCAGAAGAATGCAGCATATCCTAGGCTTTTGGCTGCGGGATTCGTCAAGGTGTTGGTTTACGAGACATCCACTGAATCCGAGGAGGACTTTTTATCGAAGGTCATGGCTACATGCGATAAGGTACGAGACACACCTGGTTTATTTGAATGTTTACGCCAGTATATAATGCACCGCTACACCTACTGCAATTAGGTGGGAGGTGCGGATTTTAAAAATTGCAAGTGTTTTTTTCCAATGAGAACCTATAATGTCTGCCATGTCTGTTTGGTTGTGCTTCCATTTAGGGCTATGTGTGCCCATACCAACCCTCTTGCATGCAAAATCACTGAACACATTGTGATTAACCAAGTTTATTAAAGGAATTACTACAGAGTCATACTGCTCGCCGCATAATATTTTACTCCAATCTATTCTTAACACATTACATCAAGAATAATTCATTCACACATTTCGACAACATTCTAATACATGTGGTTACAGTATGTGCAGAACGGCCAGAGTTGCCAGTTGCAAAGAAAGGTTTTTTTACTCCGTTTCTAACCTATTAATTTATATGTAATGTCACCAAACAGAACTTAACGTCGGTGTAATGTATTTTCAAATTGTAATTTGTTTGCTGTCCGATTGTTTTTGGGGATATATTATTCAACGTGGGACCCAGTATTACAGCCAGCATGTGATTACTTCCGGGTGTTTCTACGTGTTGCCAGTAGTATAAAATAGCCAATTCTGGCACACCTGGCGTCAGGCGGAGGATCGGAGGATTGCAATTAGCATATCAAGCGCCCTGAGAATATCCTCTTTTTTTTCCCCCTTTTTCCCGTCAAAAAATTCCGATTTCACGTGCAAAACCATTATTATTTTCTTGTTTCCAAGCAGAATTTCCCGAAACGGCTGCAATCTTGGCAGGCAGTGCCGACCGCCATTTTTGCCCTAATTAGCATAATCCAGCTGGTAACCCTTGAGGATGGCAAATTACTAATTTTTTGTGAGGGGCCCCATGAGGGTCATCGCCGCCATCTTGGATCACGAGCAACATTGACCAACAATATGGCGACCGCAGGACAATATCGACCATTTTGGCGGCCAGTGAGTATGCCCTTTGTGGCTGAGGTTTGACCAATGTGGCTGAATCGGTCGGAAATTGAGAAATACCTGCCTAATGAGAAATACCTGCCAAATGAGAAATCATTCCTGGAGGTCATCTTGGTATCGAAAACCTATGTCTACTCATGACAATTGGAGACCAGTTGAGGGTGACGAACATTTTGGGCGGCCAGCGCCAGAGGCGGCGGTGAGGCATCAAGACGTCGTGGACGATCATTGTTTTGGATCTCGTGTAACACTGCCCCCTCCTGAAATCTGTAATTACTGAACTATTGTATATGCAACTACCCAAAATGTCATAGCATATGCATCAACCCCGATAAGAGAAGAGTTGTGGGGTCAAATATGACTTATAAGCATAGTTGGCTGCAATTACCGATTCTTTGAAGTTTTAGTTGTCAAATTCATAACATAGGAATCCACCCTGACTACGAGAAGGGTCGCACGGTCAATTATGACCTATTTAAAATTATAAAAATAGTTGGTTGTGATAACTGAATCGTTGAATAAACAACTATCAAATACATGACATATGCATCAACCCCGACTATGAGAAAGGTCGCGGGCTCAAATATTACCTATATCGACTTATAAGCATATATGGCAGTAATTTCCGAACCGCTGAAGTTTTAGTTGTCAAATTCATAACACAGGCATCCCCTCCCCCCATGACTATGAGAAGGGTCGCAAGGTCAAGTATTACCAATGTTAACTTACAGTATAAGAATAGTTGGTTGTAATTTCCGAACTGTTTAAGTCATAGTCATCAGATTCATGACATGGGATCCTCCCAGAAGATAAGATGTTAAGGGTGGTCAAGTAAGCTCTATTTCGATGTATAAGCATAGTTGGCTGTTACTTCCGAACCATTTACTTTATAGTCATCAAATCCATAACATGGGCATCGCCCGAGATATGGAGAAGAGATGAGTGGTCAAGTATGTTCTATGACGACCTTAAGCATAGTTGGCTGTAATTTCCGAACCATGTGAGATACAACTACCAAATGGATAACACAGGAATCACCCCAGACAATGAGAATACTCGCAATGACAAGTGATTGTCCTATGACTACGTATAAGCATTGTTGGTCTCCACCAAACACAATAAAATAGCAGAATGCATAACATGGGCATCACCCCAGATGATTCATAAGGCGCTGTATTTCCTATGCCTACCAATATGCGAAGTTGGCCTTAATTTCTGACGAACTGTCAAATTCATAACACAGACAACTCCCCCCCACCCCCTCAGAAGAAAAGAAGGGTCAAGTAAACCCCCATGTCAGCGTACAAGTGTAGTTGTCTGTAAATCTCAAACCATTTAAGATATATAGTGGTCGAAATCATAATGCAGACAACCACACATCCCTCAGATAACAAAAAAGTAGCGAGGGACATCAAGTATGACACATGTCTATGTATAAATATAGTCGTTTGTAATTTCTGAACCTTCTAAGGCATAAAGTGGCTAAAATCTTAACATAGGCATCACCATCACTCCAGACAATGAAAAAGGATATTAGTGTTACGTTCGACCCATAGCTATGTATAAGCATAGTTGGTTGTAATATCGAACCATTTGAAATACAATTATCAATAGTCTCCTAAAAGGATAGAGGGGTCTTGTATGCCCTAAGCACAAATATAAGCACCACAGTTAGCACCGACCAGTTCGGTGTTCATAGATTGAGTAATGACGATAGTTCACAATTAATCACCAGCTTCTGAAATCCACATGTTGAAAATAAATATGCTGTGCCTATTATTATGGAAGTAATGCTCCCAGCCATATTGGCACCCACACAATACTTCCACCAGCTGAAAATAAAGCATTATATATGTAATTGTTTAACCGGTAGGCGCACACACACACATCAATGATGTATTATCTCCGACCCACATTCGGGTACTGAAGCAAGTAATAATAATAATTATTATGATTATAATTATAATAATTATTATTGCATACAGACATTCCCAAACCTTCGAGGCATGTACATACTTCCAGACAGTCGGTTAATACCATACAAGTTGGGGGGTTGGATGCCAGGGGGGGGGGAGGTGGCATGGAAACGACCTTGCACTCGTCCATCGTTTACCGAGACTTCGATGTATGTATTTAATGATTTGTCACTCGCTACATCGCTCATACAAAAAAACATGCTGGACCAATAGGCCCGTAGGCCGCGAGCGCATATCGCCATCGCCGACGTGACCTCGTAGGAAGTGGAGACTGCAATGACCGGACCAACCTTCCATGCACTGTAAATACCGACCAAGTACTGCATCCCCAACACCTCCCCTTGTCAATGTACGTACCCGTATACTATTGAAAGGAAACAATGCATTTACCCTTAACCATCTACGTAGTATCGTAAGTTTAATTCCTGTATAGAGAGGTAATGCAAGTCGTCTTAAGTCGACATTTAATGTCGTTCGTCAAGGGGGAAGCAAGGGGCCCCTCTGCTAAAACACCAACATGAAGAGAGAAATTGTTATTGTCTACAACAGTGTTTGTCACTACAGACAGTCCCCGACCTACACTCGTGTACCAAGCCCTTCACAAAAACACACACACAATTACAGAGAGATAGTCATATGCATTGCTCTGTGTGCTTTCTCCCATCATCTGCTAGAGTGAACGAAAGGAACTATACCTACCAACCAGTACGTACTGCACAAGCAGACAAGACATACAGCATATGCCATTCGACCAAAAAAAAACCATGCAATTCCGTCACTAATACAAATTTCCAGGTTGGCCTATCAGCTTAAGGCATCAGATATAAAATGTGGTCCCAGTAAAAGGGAGCATTGTTCAAATCCCTGCACCTGACAAATTTTCTTTTCTTTACACTAGTTGACAAAATAATTAAACATTGGTTAAATTAAAATTGACAGAGCATGCTGACATGCCTGCAGACATTCGTTGGTACCACTGCCCGAGAAGAGGCAAGCATGAACTCATACTCTGGCTCCGACCTACACTCATATACTGACATTTCTGCAATTATAGACAGTCATAATATGTCTTCGACCTGCACTCATGTTCCGAAACTTTGCAACTACCGATAGTGATAGGTCCCCACAGACACCTACTTGCTCTCCCCAGTTGCGTGCTATAGTGTACGAAAGGGAAAAAAAATCCACTGCAAGATACTAAATTTAAAAAACACGTATGCATGTTTATTCAAAATACTTGCTAACAGAGGTTAAAAAAAAAACTACACTGGGGATGCCACTCTAGCAGACCGCTAACACATAGCAGTAGGTACATTGATTAGCAAGTGGAAATTAAGAAAATTTAATTATTATTAATATATTTATTTATATGCATAACTAAATCATACACACATACATATAACAATTATATAATTCAATAAAGCCTCTGGCTCTGAGTTCATCAATAAGTTAATGTATCTCTCCGATGACAGAAATATATCCAACACTTTGTGAGGAAATCAACAACCGAAGTCTATCGACAAGGTCATTGGGGTCACGTCAGAACAACGTGTACGCATTCGCTTAGCAAATGTCGGAACTTCATCGTCATCAGTAAAATATGCATCATCACCAGCAACCTGTGTACACTTTTGCTTTGCATTTGTCGACACATTATCGTCATGAGTAGAATACACAGGCATCACCAGCAGATTTGGATATCACAGATTTGTTGTCGTTGTCCTGGGTAGCATCTTCGGTTTTCACTTCACATATTCGCGGTGCAGGTCTAATATTTACCATTCATGACAATGTCTGGTTCATGCTCTGCAGCACTCATAGTTCCTTCAGCGCACACATCATGTTCTGCAGCACTCATAGTTCCTTCTCGTACATCGAGCTCTGTAGCACTCGTAGTTCCGTCTTCGCAAACTGGTTTGGGACACACTAGCCCACGTAATGTTATGGGCGGTCGAACGAATGTTAGGGTATATGACAAATCAGCAAGAATGATATCTTTGTCGTGCGACAACACATGCTGGCATATGCAAGGGAAAGGTATATTACCTTTACATGTACCAGTGCATCTCTTAAAATTATTCACATGTTAGTATTCTGGAGGTCGATCGTTTTGTATAGATGCTTCTCTCATGGCGACGAGAATGACAGCTTTTGCTGAGGATCATTCCACACAAACCACACAGTTTTCCAGCCATGGAGGCAGTTACATCCATAGAGGCATGCTCTGTGGTAGACATCATATCGGCTTGCACCATCTTCAAGTAAAACAAGACGGAAGTTCGTACCACAGTAGCTTCAAGGCTTTAAATAAGTATTCACACATATTTCATCAGTGGAAATGAAGCATTGTACCAGTCGAAGCAGCAAGTCCTTCACCCAGCAGGCTGACCCTCACTACAGCTGACCCATCTCTGCAGATTACCCCTCACTGTAGCTGACCCCTCACTACAGCTGACCCCTCACTGCTGCTGACCCCTCACAGCAGCAGACTTTCAAAATGGGCTAACAGATTTGTGTGAATTACTATGTGTGTAGTACGCCCTCATTTCTTCTGGGCCAAGCTATGTCCCCATCTGCTGAGTAGTGGCGGTAATGTCAGAAAGTGAACACCCCACCTCTACAGTGTCAACCCGACACGAATATAACCTTGAGACAACATGTATTTAAATCATCAACATGCACATACGTTCTTAGATAATTATCATGTCAAACAGTACAGGGTTACACATTGCAAGATATTTCTCAGATCAACACATCGGGCAAACTGTGATGATAACGTTTCGAATGTGATCACAGTATGCTCTAGATTCTGATTGCAACTGGCCTCATGCTGTCTGCGGCTGGTTATTTAAAAAAACGGAGGCTTTCAGGAGCAGCACAAATAATGTTTTGTTCCATCATCATCGCCGGACACGGTATCCACACACAACAGCATGTATTGAACCACTATGCACGAAAACCTAACCTTCAGTATCAGTATAAGAGCAAGTACATGACATATCTAGACCTTCACGCAGCAGTGGACGGTGCTTAAAGCCCTGTTTTGATTCCTCCAGTTGACAAGTACCTAATTGCAAAGCGACCTATACAAATTCGTACTCATCTGTAGATGATCTTTCGCAAGTATCGTCCAACCAGAACCTTTCCCCAAATACTCTTCTTCCTCATTGCAAATCTTCTGTATACCAGCTTCTACACTAGCCGCAATGTCGAGGATGTTATTCAGAGGCTCATTAATTGTCTTGAAGGTTTTCCTACTAAAGTCATCATCATGTGATTCTGGTTTGGTATATATGCATTCCAACCATATATTATATTTTATTGTTCCGTCTTTCTCCACTTCATCTGTTAGTTGATCTATGATACTGAGCTTAATTTGCTTAAGGTATATACAAATATCTTTCGCCATGCCCGATGCAACATACATCTTCATTAGACCATGGAAAGCAGATTCCTTGAGGATGAACCCATTCTCATTGGGTAACCCTACAGCAGGTGGTGTTACAGTAGCTTGTTTTTCATATGTACGATTCATCATATGGTTGCTACATGCCTCACGAAATTGATTTTTCTGATAGTTATGTATTTTGCTTTGTGCTTCGACTGGAACACGATATGTTGCCTAATAACATGTGAACTCATGTTTGCACCTATGATACTGGTGAGTATAGAGGCCCCAGCTCGACATCATCAAACATTGTCTTCGTTTCTCATATTAACATGCACTGGATATTTTACTAAAGGTCCTACAACAATAGCAGCATAAATATCTTGATGTCTGTGCAGAATTCTACATGTTCAGGATCAGTGTTGCCCACTGTGACAGTGCCCGAGTATCCACTATAGCAGTAGAAGCCCATACTCTCGATGTCTGTGGAGAATGCTCTGAAATGTTCTGGTCCGATGGTGAGAGTGTACCTGTGTCCAATGTGGACCTACAGTGCTTAGTAGGTATGGAAGTAAGTCCATTACACATTGCAAGATGTATTTTTAAATTATCACAATGTGCAAATGGAGACTTGCACTGTTCACATGTTAATGCTGAACACTTCGTGTTCGTAGCACACCTAGTCTCATGTTGGCGACCATTACAGCTGCTGGAAAATGATTTCTTGCACAAATGGTACAATGGTCTTCTGAAGTAGCTTCCATTGCCATTCTAGTCGATGTTCACTCTTCGCATAACAACAACTCACTAACATTTTCACCAATTCCACATGCTGTTTATACGTACATTTACATATTCCATAAGAGGTAGTGAAGCATTTAGGAGACACGTATTCAGCTAGTTTAATCTCGGTTACTACACTGACATGCAGCTGCAGGTAAGAATCGGAATTTCACATAATGTCAAATACATTAAAACTGATCTCTTTCCAACCTAGACACATCTCTCATGTCGTCATGTGTTGATATTTCTTCTACAGATCTTACCACAATAGTGATCTTGTTTCCGCCCTGAAAGAATGTTTAGGTCGGATTTTGGTTGTGTACCTCCATTATTCGATACGGCAGGCACTTGACTGCCACAGGTTTGTTGTGTAGTAGGTGCAAAGTCTTTACTCTTGTTTTTGTCATATTTATTTATAAACAGTCTGTGCGAGTGAAATAACCGTGACACTTATCACATTGATAGTCCGTACGATATGGAAACAGCTTGCACTTGTGCTTTATATGTCTCTCTGAACCAGGGACATGTACAAATATCATGTTATGGTATTTCCATGGATGCCTAGGAGTTGATAGAGCCATCGTTTTCACTATTGGGTATTTTACTGATGTTGCTGGGTTTTGTTTCACAGGTAGCTTCCCTTCCTTAAATTTCAGTAAATAATATTTGGTTTGAACAGGAAGGAGTTCTTTGCATGTTGCAATATGCCGTTTGAAGTTATCACGTCTTCGAAAATGTGATTGACACTCTTTACAATACACATAAGCATGCTTCATATTGTGTGGACACACAGTCCTATGTCGACGAGCATGGCAGCTTTTAGAAAATGTCTTCTTACAGTACAGTGCTGGTGGAAGAATTGTTTCCTTACCAATATGGCAGGGAGCATTATTTCAGTAATAATAGGCACAGCAGATTTTTTTTCAACAAGTGTACTTCAGAAGCTGCTTATTAATTGGGAAATATCGTCATTACTCAATGCATGAACACCGAACTAATCGGTGCTAGCTGTGGTGCTTATAATTGTGCTTAGGACATTCTACACCCCTCTATACTTTTCGGTGACTGTTGGTAGTTGTATCTCAAATGGTTCGATAATTATGACCAGCAATGGTTATACTTAACCATGGGTCAAATGTAACCCCTCGATCCTTTTTCATTGTCTGGAGTGGCGGTGGTGCCTATGTTATGATTTTAGCCACTATATATCTTAAACAGTTCGGAAATTACATACGACTATACTTATACATAGACATGTGTCATACTTGATTTCCTCGCTTATTTTTCGTTGTGTGAATGGTGTGTCGTCGCCTATATTATGATTTCGAACACCATATTTCTGAAATGATTCAGGACTTACAGCCACCTTCTTTGTATGCTGACATAGGAGTTTACTTGACACTTCTTGTCTTCTGGCGTGGTGTGTATGTTATGAATTCGACAACTGGTTCGGAAATTACGGCCAACTTCTCATATTGGTAGACATAGGAAAAACTGGGCCTTGTGAGTAATCTGGAGTGATGCACATGTTATGCATTTGGCTACTGTATTGTGTATGGTTCAGACCAACTATGCTTATATATAGTCATAGGTTAACAATTGTAATTGCGAGTCTTCTCGTCATCTGGGGTGATACCTATGCTATGCATTTGGTAGTTGTATCTCATATGTTTAGGAAATTACAGCAAGCTTTGCTTATGTGTCGACATATGGCATACTTGACCACTTGAATCTTCGCATCAGGTACAATGTCCATGTACTGAATTTGGCAACTATAACTTAATGGTATTAGTATCTCACATGGCTCAGATATTACAGCCAAATATGCTTATATGTCGAAAAAGGGTGTACTTGTCCACTCGACACATCTCGTCGTCGGGAGCGATGTCCATGTACTGACTTTGGCGACTATAATTTAAACAGTTCTGAAATTACAGCCAACTATGCTTATAGGTTGATATAGTCCATACTTGAAAACTCGGTTCTTCTCCACGTCTGGTGTGGTGTCCATGTTATGGATATGATGACTATAACATAACTGGCTCGAAAGTTACAGCCAACAATGCTTATACGTCGAGATAGAGCTTACTTGACCACTCTTAACATCGCCTCTTCTGGGGCGATCCCATGTTATGAATTTGATGACTTTGACTTAAAAAGTTAGGAAATTACAACCAACTATGCTTATAAGGTGACATAGTGAATACTTGACCACTAGACCCTTATCGTCCTGGGGCGATGCTCATGTTTTGTATTTGACACATACAATGTAAACAGTTCGGAAATTGTAGGCAACTATGCTTACAAATAGGCATATTCATGCTTGATCACTCGCCTGTTCTCATTATCTGGGGAGATTCTAATGTTATGAATTTAACAACAACTTTAACGGTTCGGAAATTACAGTCAACTATGCTTATAAGTCGACATAGGACATGCTTGACCCCACAACCCTTCTCACAGTCGGGGTTGATGCATATGATATGAATTTGGTGGTTGTATCTCCATTGGTTGTGAAATTACAACTAACTGTACTTATAGGTAGGTATAAGTCTTGCGTGACCACACGAAGTCTTGCGTGACCACACGACCTTTCTAATATTCGTGGTTGATGCTTATGTTATGAATTTGACAACTACGACTTAAACAGTTCAGAAATTAAAGTCAACTATGCTTATAATTGACATATGTCATACTTGACCCTGCGACCCTTCTCATAGTCGGGGTTGATGCATATATTATGAATATGGTAGTTTTATATCCAACAGTTCGGTATTTACAACTAACTATGTTTATAGGTGAACATAGGTCTTACATGACCTCGCGACACTTCTCATAGTTGTGGTTGATGCCTATGTTAGAAATTTGACAACTACAACTGAAACGGTTCGGAAATTAAAGCCAACTATGCTTATAAGTCGACATAGATCATACTTAACCCTGCGACCCTTCTCATAGTCTGGGTTGAGGTATTGTTATGAATTTGATAGTTGTATATTCAGCTGTTCGGTTATTACAATCATCTATGTTTATAAGTTAGCATATGTCATACTTGACCTTGCGACCCTTCTCGTAGTGGAGGTGGATGCCTATGTCATGGATTTGGCAACTATAACTTCAATGGTTCGTAAATTACAGCCAAGTATGCTTATAAGTTGACATAGGACATATCTGACCATGCGACCCTTCTCATGGCCGGGGTTGATGCATATGTTATGACTTTGGTAGTTATATACCCAATGGGTCAGTAATTACAGCCAACTATGCTAATAAGTTGGCATAGGTCATATCTGACCCCGCAGCCCTTCTCTTAGTCGTGGTTGATGCCTATGTTATGAATTTTTCAACTATAACTTAAACAGGTCGGATATTACAGCCAACTATGCTTACAAGTGTTATGCATATACATGCACATATACAGACTTCAGGAGGGGGCAGTGTTACACGAGATCAAAAACAATGATCTTTCGCAACGTCTTGATGCCTAGCCGCCGCCGGCGCTGGCCGCCCAAAATGGTCGACATCCACAGCTGGTCGCCAATTTTCCTGAGTAGATATATGTCATCGATACCAAGATGGCCGCCGGGAATGATTTCCCATTTGGCAGGGATTCCTCAATTTACAACCGATTCAGCCACATTGGGCAAACCTCAGCCACAAAGGTCAAACTCACTGGCCGCCAAAATGGCCGACATCCTCCTGCGACCACCATATTTTTGGTCAGTGTTGCTCGTGATCCATGATGGCGGCAGGGACCCTCATGGGACTCTCACAAAAATGAGTCATTAGCCATCCTGAGAGATCCCCCGCTGGATTATGCTAATTAGGGCAAAAATGACATCTGGCACTGGCTGCCGAGGTAACCGCCGTCGGCGGGAGGGAAATTCTGGAAATTCTGCAGGAAAATGGGGAAAAATGATGTTTTTCTACTTGAAAGTGGCAATTTTTGACGGTAAAAGGAAAAAAAGGGTAATTCTCAGCGACCTCGATATGCTTATTGCATTCCTCCAATCCTCCGCCTGACGCCAGGTGTGCAAGATTCGGTTATCTTCTTCTATTGTTGCCTACCTACCAGGAAATAGTATTGCTAAAACTGAAACGTCTGTGTGAGTTTTACACGAAAATGGTGGGTCTTACAGAGTTTGAACAAGAGTGTATTTTTGGTTAATTACGTACTACTTAATACGATGGCATCACACATCAATTTTTCCCCTAAGTATCAAATTTGTATACAATAATAGGGCGCAAACTGCTATTTTTTACATGATAGTGGGGGTACGACGTACACATAACTTCATTTTATCCAAGATATTGGTTTAATTAATTCGTAAACCAAATTATGTTCCTCTAAAGCAAGTACATTTCACAGTATCTCACATAATATGCTTTTCGGACTCCACCTTTAAGGGCTTCCACGGCCCTTATTATTTGAGATGGACCATGGGTATCATATAAAAAATTTCTTCTTTACACATCAGCAATCCCCTGGCATGATTTAGTCACATGTTTCGAAACAAGGTATATATACACACCATGAGGTTCAATATGATTGCTGATACCATTGGATGAAGCCAAATGTCGTAATTAGCAAAAAAAGCTTCCTAGTTGCAACTCCTTACGACCCACCGTTTCCGGTTAAATCGCATACTACGTGTGTAGTACTGGTGAATAGCAATAGTGACTTATTGGCTCAAAAGCGTGTCTCTCTATTTATGTGTGTAAACATATGCACATTCCGCGATGTCAGTATTGCAATATCGATACTGAAGATACTACCTGACAACACAACTGAACATATACTACAATCATACAAGATGAATAGATGGCAGTATCATAAACCAATTCCAAAACAAACGTTCGAAATGCTCTCTTCCAATGTCAGTGCAGTTATTCATACGGCGTATTAGAGATGGGTAAATGCGTTTAAAAATTCCTAGTGTGTCTCGCACTAGGTCGCAGGCAGCCATGACCCTCACTTACAGGTCCTCTTCAGATACCACGAGTGTCTCATACACACACGCCTTAAGAAATCCCCACAGCCAGAAATCTAATGGCGTATGGTCTGGGGAGCGTGTTGGCCAAGTACGAGGCCCACTCCGTCCTATCCAGCGAGCGGGATACGCTGTGTTGAGGTGATCACATACAATTCTGGTGTAATGTGGTGGTGCACCGTCATGTTGCAGCCACATTCGATCTCTGATGGAGAGCGGAACATCCTCCAGTAACAGTCGCAATCTGAACTGGAAATCATAATATTGAAAACCTGATACACGGTTCAGCAGCAAGTATGGGTCAAAAACTTTGTCCCCCACTGTGCCGGCCTAAATGTAGATGACAAAGAGGTGATGGTAACCTCTCTTTACAGTTACATGTGGGTTGGAGTCGTCCCACATGTGGACGTTTATACTGTTGCAAAATCCTTCCTGTGTGAACGTGGCTTGGTCTGTAAACATTATAATCACCGGGACATCAGGATCAATTTCACACTGCTGCATGACCCACCGGTAAAATTGTAGTTGAGGGACATAATATGCTGGCCCCATTGCTTGTACCCAACGCACATGTTCATGGAGGGCACACCATACTGGGCCATTCGATGTATACATTCTGCGCGGAATCGGTTGCGTGCCCGTCGAAGGGTTTTCCACTACATTCTCTAAGACCGCCTCTTCGAACTGTGGAGTGCAGACGGTACTCGTTCGACGAGGTCCACATCGACGCTGAAACGTGCATGTTCCCCGTAGTCGCTGTGTAGGTGTACGAATGTCTGGTGGTTCGACTGACGTCTTGAAAGATATTTTTGGCTGTACGCACACGCAGCTGCCCTGCCGTTGCCTCGCACTTCACCATACACCAACACCATGTTGGTCATTTCTGAATTCGGGTACTCGTCCATTTTCACGTCTACAGGCACGAAGCAGTGGATCGAAGCAGTCGCAGACTGCGAATAACAAGCCGCTCGTGCAGACGGGGCGGGAAACTGCCTTGATCAGGAGAGGGCAAGAAGTACTGGCTGTGACGTGTAACATCGTGCATCATACCACCCACATGTGTTTACCACCGTGTGAAGGACGTGTTGCCTACTCACCAGGCCATGACCTTGCTACCACTGTACCCTTCGTTTGTGTTTACACGGAAACGGTAGGTCCTAAAGAGTTGTAACTAGGGAGTATTTTTTACTAATTATGACGTCCTGCTACACCCGATGGTATCCACAATCACTTTAACACCACTGTGTAAATGTTTCATGCAATCAAAGGGTGCCAACCCCTTTTATTTCCATGATGAGTGTGTGTACAACGTACGATACCAACCTTTTATCCACGATCTTGGTCTAATTAATTCGTCTACCAATTCGTGTTTCTCTGCTGCAAGTTCATACTTTGCATATCATCCCATATAATATGCTTGTCGAACTCCGTCTTTATGGGCTTCTACAGCCCTTCTTATTTGAGATGGATTTTGGGAGTCCTATATTAATCGTCCTCTTTTCCGGTTAACGAATTACCTGCCCAAGTTTCCTAAACACACACGCGCGCGCGCGCCCGCACACACACACACACACACATATATGATGCGTTCTAAGAAACGGTACCTCAGGGAGAAAACAATCTTAAGGTTTTGGGCGGTTTGTGTAGACAATTGTACGAGTAACTCAATGAGACAAGTTGCACCCTTGTAGCTTTATAGGCCTACTATCAGCATGTTCCGTTAATATCCCGTAAACGATATTTTTCCATTTTCAACCTTTTTGGGCCTCCTGACAAATCGTACGGTTTCACACTAAGATGCCTTGTCTAATAACGCGTCATATATATATATATATATATATATATATATATATATATATATATATATATATATATATATATATATATAATTACTAAATTTGGCGAAGAAGTTGTCTACGGTAGGCCCCATTAAGTTATGAAACTTAAGGGGTCCATACACTAATTTTTGAAATGACTACCCCGCAAATTTTTCGGGTTAGAAAATTGTATCAATGAAAACCTTATACTGACTACACCCGGAGTTGATGCATCAAATCTTACCCGCGTATTGCAGTTGATTGCATGTTACCTTATAGAGGGAGGTTTTCTGGGTTCGAGCGAGGCACCAAGTGTATTTGTAATTGTGTCGCTATTCTTGCATGAGTTTCTGGTGCTATATCTAATTATATTTCTCATAAGGAAACCACAACCTGCATTTTTAAGAACTTTGTTAAAAATAATTTGCTCACATGTAGATGAAAGAAGGCTCACTATCAGTAACGTCTTGTTTCTCTTGCCGGCAAGGTTAATAATACAACCGCAAAGAACCCCTTCAATATTAAAGCATGCCTTACTATAAAACTTCCAAATTATATGTACATGTAGAGCGGTCTATCACACGCAGTTGCTTTGATATTAGGTTTCATATGTAAGATCGCATTAGGGCCTCCGTGAAAACATAATCATTCGCCACTTCTGGCTGACCGCCAGTCAGTTAATAACTTATAACTTGCTCACGGCTAATTGAACACTTTTGAAATCAACCTTTGAAAAATTTATTTGCTTCTACCTGCGTGTATTTTAACGAGCAAGCTGACTGGTTTACGCCTAGTAAAGTTGGCAACGATGGAAGGCAAAATAATTTTGTTGGCCTATTTACGTTCAATTTAAAGAGTTAACGTTAAAATTGGTAAATAGTGAAATTATTTTTTCTGCTGTTAAAACTCTCATATGAATAATAATAAGCAAATTTGTTAATTTTTGTTTATCATATAATTTCGCAAATTCACTTGACCGAAGCATTAGTAAAGAGATCAGGTTATTTGTTCATTTTCGAAATAAGGAAAGATTACACAATGTGCATAGAAGAAGATCTTAGGCAGGGCTTTCAAAAGTGCTCAGTATACCTTTCAAAAGTGCTCAGTATACCTTTCAAAAGTGCTCAGTATACCTTAAACAGCCTCTAGTCAAACGCGTAAACGTTAGTGCGAACCAGTAGGCCAATTTTAATATTGAAAAATACATAACTAGTATTACTAAAGTGGCAGGAGGGGGTACAGTATTCGCACCCGCCACTTTTTTTACTAGCTATACATGCAACTAATGGGATCTAGAATTTCTAAGCTTCTTCTTTTTATTACTGATACATACTTGCACAGGACCTGTCTGGAAAAATGTAGCGCAGTTATAAAAGAAAATAGAAGCGTCGATAGTTGAATGAATTTGTAAAATACTGGTGTTTCTTGGTATATGCTACTCACTTAGAACGTGACTTGAATGGCAGTAAATATGCACCGGCCTTAGAGTTTTTAGCTACAATTTTATAACCACGAGAACTTTGGACGCAGATTATTTTCGCAGTAATTCAGTAATAGTTTTAATACACGCGAAGGATTAACACGCTGGTGCTCATAATATTCATGTTGAAATTATACATTTATTCTTAAAATTGCATTCTATCGAACAAAAAAAAATGATTATATCATTTTGCGCACCGTAATAGTTTAATACACGCCACTGAAGTGAGCTAGGCGTAATTGAAGTGATCCGTTTGAAATGATAGTAGCTGCGAACGCCACAATAAACAGTTATTGCGGAAATTTGCGCGAGTTGGTAGAAAGTTGGCTCCTACAAAAGCACGGATGTATGTATGTTTTCTCCAGCTTCTTCGGAGCTTGATGTGAGTGAAGTTCCCACAACCGCCTCTAAAGGAAACTAATCACACGTTTTTTAAACTTTATTTCCAGGTCGACAGTTTAAGAGTTATGCATATAACAAAAGTCCAGATTAAAACTAAAAAAATAGACTTTCGTCGAATTAAAAACTTCGACAAATGTACTACAGCGAGTAACTTAAAGCGTCAGGCTTCCATTTGTTATTCAAGAGAAAGGAAGAAGGTTTTGGCCATCATTAAAAAAAATCGTATGCTTAATCCGAGCTCAAATTTGTGTCTCTCCTTTTTTGGTTTGTGTAAATAAAACTGAAAACGTTTTTTTTTTCCTTCCAGGCAAAAGAGAAGCTCCAGTAAGATAGTTATCTTTTATAGGGGGAGGGGAGCTGGTGAGACAGCGCATTGTTTATGAAATGATGTATCGCGAGCGAGTCTCCATCAAGGCAGCAATGACCAGGCAATGGCGGCCTCAATCCCACCCTCTACGCGAGTTCGTTAGACAAGCGGGTCCCGCAGTCCTGGTACCGCTGTCATTTCAACCCCGTTCCCAAACTCCCCCAGCTCACCGCGAATCTCGTCCACTTTCCTTACATTTCCATCGTCCGTCGTAAACACATGCGTATTTCACTCATCATATCTGGTTGGCGGGGGGGGGGGGGGGGGTGGATCAACTAGGTAAAACGTGTAATGGGAGGAAGGGGGAATTGCTTGGAGATGCGTAGTCTTGATTTACGTCGAGACAGGGAATTGCAGGATCAAAAGAGCGCTCGGGTATTATGATAATATTTGTCCGGAGACAAGAGATGATTCGAAAAGAGGTCTGCTGGCCCGCTTTGTGCGTCCTCATTTGTGATGATATATCAGAGGCCCCTTTTGTTTTCGTGCCCTTGGAGTGCGGGGCGGGGTGGATGGCGAAAGGTGCTGGATGGACCTCGGTCTTTTTATGGGAGGGGGAGGGGATCGCAAGTTTTGCCAAAGTCCACTACCACACTCCTCCCCTCCTTCACCCCTTCCAAGTACTCAATCGCCTTTGTCCCAGCACGAAGCTGTACCCTCCGGTCGGAGTTTATTGCGGGCGCTAGCAGATGACACAGTCTATCTTCTCTCATAATGGCAGTCCCATTGTTTCTCCGATACCCAGCGTCTCTCCCTCTTTTCCATTTCGCTTTCTTCTCCCCCCCCCCCCTTCCACCAAACCACACTTCTTCATCCCCTTGCCCAAACCCACTTGCATCAACCAAGAGCATGTATGTGGTTTTGTTCTCATGTACTTGCATGCTTCTTCCCAACCCTTGGCCACAAGCACAATGGTAGGAGAAACGTAATGGTTTTGGGACACACGGTCCATCGTTCCACTAGGAAGGTAACCATTCTGAAATTTTCCTTTTCTTTGGAAGTTGTTCATCTATCTCATTCTTCGCAACCATCTAACAAATAAAAACCAGCCGCGACTTGCTGTCGCTAAAGCTTCAAATACTCGTTTGCCTGAGCGAAAATCTGTACATTATTATTGATAGATTGAGTCGCTAGATATAAATTTATGATTGTAGCAATACGAGATCTACAGTCTTAACTTTCAGTCTTTAAACAGTATTCAGCCTGTTTAATGTTCGCTTATTTCAATGTGCACGAAATAATAAACTTATTATTTTTTCCTGTAAACTGAGCTGTGTCGTATATATAACGTTCTAAATTTTAAATACTTTGAATATTAAGTAATTGACTACACTATTAGTAATTTAAAGTAGCACCTAAGTAAATTAAATTGTTTAAGTAGCACTTAAAAAAATTAAATGATTTAAGTAGCAAAAGCAAAACCAAATAAATTTTCGCAAATGCTCACATATAGATTAGGACTGCTCCGTGTAATATTTGACAATCGTACATAGGAAAATCTACTACCAGAAAATACCGAGAAAGCACTCAGTACCATATAAAAGAAAATATTCTATTCACCACTGAATAATGTAATGGAAAAATCACATATTCATTCGTAATGAATTTTATTGTGCATATGGCCTCACCATATAATACGGATCACCTTATATTATTCTGTTTGTATCGCCTTGCATTAGATAAAAATTAATACAAATTACCTGCAAAAATTTTGCGAGCCCCTTCTGAAATACCCGTGCACTGAAATAACCTTCAATTGAAAATAACCGTTATTTTTATTTTTTTTCTACCGCATGTAAATTATGTAAAGAAAATCACATACAGCATAAAATATAATGGCTTAGAAACATCCACATATAAGTGTGTATAAGTACAACGTTTAAAGGAGTTTGACATAACATTTGCTACAATTTATACCCATACACACCTTACTTCACCCTTATCGGCTACGAAGACCTCGCTGGTGAAATCCGCACAAATATCTGCACCCCACACTCCGCTGCAAGACTCCTTTCACATTGATGAATGGCTTACAGTGAGTGCTATTCAGTTTTGTTCAGTCGCGGGCCGTTCAGTCACACGTCGTGTGTATTTCGCGTCTAGAGTTTAGAAATTCACGGAATTGAGGGATTGAGGAATGTGTAAAAGTGAACTGGTCGTGAAAGTTTGAAATTACAAATTCAAAATAATGACTGGCCAAGGGGAGAAGCGAAATTGCGAAACCCAAAACTAGCACTAATCACAAAAATTCTCGTACCCAGACACAAAACTCGAAATGCCTTGGTGATGCGATGAGGAACGCTGAGTCGGTAAAGCGAAGCAGACGAAAGCGATAAGCGACAACAATAAATACCCCTCTGCCCCTCTACATCAGACGAACTGCGATGCGCGAGGCAGATTTATAGCCCGTCGTGACCAGTCGCGGATATCGTGATTGCGGAGGAGGGGTGTTTTGGGGCAGGAGGCGGGCGGGAAAACAAAAAAAAAAAGAAGAGAGCTCTGAGAGGAAGGCGCAGAATTTGATTTGGGAACCCATTATGTCGACGACTGCCGTCCAGACAAGCGGCACGGTGGGCTACAGCGAACGACTTTATCCCTAGGCAAGCTCGTTTGGTCGCCTGAAGCCGGAGAACAGAGTTTCATCTGTATCAATCACCGAGAATGTCACTGACTGCTTCAACCTAGTCACTGCTTTAAACTAAGTATGAGGTAGACAGTGATATTTGTGGTTTGCACGTGTCCATGCCCCCACACCTACTCTCTCATAGCCAGCAGGTCTATCGCGCAATAAGGTAGTTAAACACGATCTATATATAGTATAGTATATATTTATACACACACAGTGAAAGCCTATTAAGAAGTTTCCATTTAAAAATAAATTTTGCTGCTTATGAGTGTTATATACCAGTCTGAGTAAAGGGGAATGTGTAGTGACTTTTGTTTAACTGAATTAGAAAAAAGAAGAACTAGGGATGCGAGTTTTTTGAATATAGAGATAAAAGATGGATCTATGGTTCCAACTTTTGAAAAAACTGTTCATCGTTTAATTTTTTGTACAAAAAATTTCCAAATATATGGTTTTTCGTGTCAGTGTTCTAAATCATACGTTACTCAAGACGTGAAAACCAAATATCCTTAGTGTAAACTACGTAATTCTGAATGCAGTGATATAGACATAGTGTATGGTAACCGTTGAAAATCTCTAGCAATTCTATTACAACTAAACACATTCGTTGTGTATTTCTGTAACTGTGGCGTGGTGTCCTCATGCTCCTAATAGGCTCTCGGATAGCTGAGGCATGTTGTCATGGGCGTACAGCAACATCCTTGGCAGGGGAGGGGGAAGAACTCTGCTTGGCAACATAATTTGTCAAGCAGGCAACGGCGCGCTGCTGGTTCCTACCTCAGGCAATGGGTCGCGTTTTCAGCTCTCCGCTACCGTCTACTTGTTTCTCACTCGAGACTTGGCTTCTCTACGTGTGATCCCAAACTGCGTTAGATATACGGAACAACGTCTAATAAATATTCCCAGTGGACTGTTCGTGTGATATAAGTTAAATAATTTTGGCACACCATGCGCAATGTACCATATTTTTTCAAATGAAACTTTTTTTACATCACTGATGTATGCATAAGGAGTACTCTGTAATTGCTCTCTGTGAACTACTCTGAACCAATAGCAAATAATATTTGTCATGACAGGGATTTATTGTTTTTCTCCGTGTCCGATCTCTGACTAATCGGCGTTGTTTTACTATGGAAGACAAGAAAGACTTGACCGAAATTTTTTTTAGTATTTAGGTCAAGCCAAATGAAAATTTACTCAAGTATTTTCCCCATGTTCGTGTACCCTACACATACAGAGTTTTCTCTATAAAGTAAAATTCTCAAGTTTATTCTGACGATTAATGATATATTTAAATATTCTCTCTAATTGATGGGCGATAATAATTCCCACACAAACAGTGAAAAATATTTTCTGAGTTGAACCAATAATATAGCCAGGTTTTCATATTCACTGCCTTGTAATAATAACGACATAAATTTTTGGACCTTTTTTAGAGTGGGTCTGTGGGTAAAAATGCAACAGAAATCATAAATTGAACTATTCAAATTTCCTGTCGAGTTTGGTGGCTCCATTAAGAATTTCTAAAGTTGAAATGGATTTTAATTTAGTTATGAAGTATAGTTTTAACAGAATACTAAATCGTAGAGGGGATTTATTTTTCATCCAGTTTTGAAAACATTAATGGCGCAATACTAAAAATGTCTACAAATAAATTTGGCAGAAAGAATTGAATATTTTGAAAGAGAAGTGTATCTGGAAACGAATAATTATATTTCTTATTAAAATTACGATAATGATGATTAATTGTAAATGTATTTAACAAACATCGAAAACACCAAAATCAGAAAGGCCGGACAATCAATTAAGCCCGCGTCCTCCAGAACGCAAGTCCAGTGGGGGAAAAATTAAATTTAGCACTATCTCGGAAGAAAATGTTTAATGTGACGCGTGTTAGACAAATGCGCAATTTAGACCCCTGGGTACTTTGTAAACAGGATTGAGAGTAATTCAAAGTTAGGAAAAGTGTAAGAAGGATTTTGAAATTTAATTATTAACTTTTCCGTATAAACTTGTTGCTAATGGCACATAAAAGGAAGACATTGAATTGTTCTGAGCTATTCGAAATTGAAAACTATTTAATATGTTACATAATATCGTATGCAGAAACTTATTATATATATATATATATTGTTGGCTCGATGCAGTTTATTTATTTATTTTACGACTAATTTTTACAAATAGCGAAGTTAAGGCGAAGTGGCCTTGTCTTGCACTCAACCACAGGTAATGGGAAATTATAAAACAGGTATGCAAATAGGATCAAGTTAGAATAAATGACAGTTATTCATTATGGAGGCATTAAAGCAATATAAACATTTCATTAAAAAAAGAGTAGCAGTCAGTATACAATAATAAGTCTGTTAATATAATATATTTGTCATATATTGTACACGTCAATGGCAACTGTCGAAACCAGACGTTGCATAATTAAAATATATATAAATTATTAGTTTAGTATATGCTTTAAAGGTAGTTAAACCTATTTCCTAAATCGAGGGGGGCAAATAATTAAAAGCTAAATACATACAGTAATAAAACTCAGTGACCTTAAGCTCTAGTACACAACAGGTTCAAATAAAAACAATACTGATTTTCCCATCGCTAATATTTTTAATAGTATTAATTAAGGGCCTGTACTGTGATCTGTGAACACTTGAGTGGATTCGGTTAAATTAACTTGTTGTGCAATGTGCAAATGAACATTCCTTTAGCTAAGGTATCTTTAAGCATAATATTTCAAGATTTCGGTTCGTTATATTGGTTTCAGAATTCTCTTAATGTGTCTCATAATCTAGCGTTTTTTTAACAGTCATGTATGCGGTTGTTTATATCTATTTTCATGACAACAACGGTACATTTAAAGAGGTCCGGGCAATGTTTTAAGTTTTCAGCATGTTGATCATTGGTCGTAACACGTAAGACATAGTTAAAAGAGGGCAAGATCTCGGCTATTTGCTATTGGCTGTTCATGGTAGTTAATTTTTTACTATCAGCAACTTTTATCCTTCCGCCACATTTTAAAATAAATATTACCATGTAAGTGTTATATACAGTGTGCATATTTCACCACATTCGGAAGTTAATATATAAAGCTACAATAAAATATATTTAATTATTATTATTCCAAATGAGAGGGCTTAAAAAAGTGCTCTTTTTACCGTGAACAGCATATAGCTGTATTGATACTGCAAGAGTCAATCAAATATTTTATATTTAAAGCCAGAAACATTCATTATTACAGTTTCCCCCCATTTTTTAAAATAAAACAGGGCGTAAATGCTTGAAAGTATCTCCATATAAAACTTGAACTTTAATCAAAGTTATCAAATATATTTTGTTACATGTATGTTTTGTCTAGGCAAAATTTCATGCCACAAAGCATACAGAGAGTAACAAAATTAGCCATGTATAATTTAACGTATACAGTACTATTTTAAATCATAGCTTGCATTTTAACATAATTAATTTTAATTTTTATAAAATTTTAATTTTAATGTTTTCTACCTGTTTTCAATAATAGATGTATTTGCTTTATTATTTATAAATAGTTTCACTACAAGTTTACTTGAAATAGTTTTCGTTCCTAAGTTAAGAATTTTGAATTTTAATATAACCTCTGTGACGTAAAGCTTAGCTAAGTAATAAACAGCGTATCTGCAATTTGAATTGATAATTAATTTGACCTGTTGATTGACGTTCTAGTAAATGTTGTATGAAAGTCATAATTCATTAGTTAGCTTCATCTGGCAGCTAGTTATCAAATAGAAATTTAATTACATGTCATAACATAGACCCTAAATCAAAGTGTTTATCGTGCAATCATTTATACACATAATATTAATGTTATCAGCAGCCAGGCGATTGGACTTGCAGAAAATCACCTTCGTTACGGAATGGTGAGACTTCACGTTACGATGACTACGGGTTTATTTTACTGAACGTGAACTGCTCAAAGCACCAGATGAGTCATTCGCAACAAATGAAGTGCAAAAGGCTTCTTTCACAGACTCTTTTGGCTCCGGAAATTTGATTTAAGGTTTCAGAATCGTTGATGTTCCGTAATTTTTACAAAACCCAACGAGGCATTCAAACACAACCCTGCTTTCGGATACTCTTTTTCTAATATGACAGTCACCCAAGAAATCCGTAAGGGATTTTTTTCTAATTTGATATTCCACTGTAATATGTGTAATATCAACCTGAGAATCACAACTCACAATTCAGAAAGCTCCTGTTCAATGGACGTTAACTTACGGGCAGTTGCTGGTGTAAGGGGATTAGAGCAAGATATTCTCACCTTCAATAGTTTTGTGGGTGATAAGGATTCCGTGTATGGCAGCGGGTACGTATTCTAAGCAGGTACCAAATAAATGAAAGAGGCTGCACAGGAAGGAGCAGTAATTGCTGTTGCTAAGTAGACGAGCAAGGGATTCCTCTACTGACCGTGGTAACCGATGACAGCTGATCCAAAAATCATACAAAACGGTTGCATGTTGGTGCCTATCACACCAGGAAAGTCATTTTTATGGGAGTGTTGAGTAAATATTACTATGTTTGTGCATTGCGATTAATGAAAAAGGACATTCTATCCCATGATTATTACAAAAACCATGAAGGGGGCTCAAACAGTATGGAAGCCAGCGTTATAATTTAGGGTTTCAAAAGAAGTGAATAGATGTACGTTTACGAAAAAAAAAAAAGATTATGAAGTGAGAAAGTACAGAAGAAAAATAATAAATGTAAATGAAAATAGTGCTCAAGTAAATCCAGCTTTAAAGAAAGTTGTTTCTAGCAAAATTAGTAAGATGTCCACTGGTGTACAGAAAGCTATTTTATACAGGAAATCTCAGGCATGTGACTTGAGCACTAAGGTCTCGCAAATGAAGAGTGGCATTGAAAATGATTTAAGCCACGAGTTCGATGAACATATGGATTGTGCTGTGCTAGGTTACTTCTGTTCGGGTCCAGAAAGAGCAAGAGACGTTCCAGATTTAATACATAATTGCAGGTATTTTCACATCACAGAAGCTGCCACATTCTTGGCATCTCGTTCCCGTAGCTTGATCAATGATGTAAACAGAAACCCAGTAGAACAGTTAAATGTAGCTGTAGTTAAATTTTCTGGTGGAAAGAGAGCACACTACTCGACAAAACGATCATATCAGTGTAGATGTGCAGGTGTTTTTATAATACACAATATCAAAATTCCTCATTATGTGCTCAATAAATCCATATTTAAAGTTATAAAAGTAATAATGGAATGGTAAAGCATTTATAATGTAGACGTCGAGAAACTATAGATCGTGAGTCTGAGAGGAAAAAACTGCCCGATCCAAAAAAAAAATAATTAAATTCATACGATCTTTCTTTGACAAGATTATTTTTCAGTGACAAGGATTATGGAACAAACTGTCAACAGCCTTACATGGACCCAGATATGTATAAAGAGGAAGAGATACATTTTTATAGAGTCTAGAGCTGTCAGAAGAAATTCGTCGTCAAACTGAAAGAAATACAGTTTTTCACGCAAGAAGTGGGCAATGGCTCGAATTGAGGAGGAAAATTCTGACAGCTTCTAGTTTTGAAAAAGTGTGTCGAAGGAGATCAACTACAAGCTATGTCAAGCTGGTCCAGAACATTATTTATTCTTCCAACATTCTGAATGCCCCTTTAGTAAACTATGGCAGTAAATCGGAACAAAGTGCCATTGAACAACTTGAACAACAAAGGGGAATAAATGTTGAGAAGTGTGGTTTGATCATTGACAAAGAATTTCCGTTTTTGGTCTCTACACCAGATGGTTTGTTCTTAAATACAGTAATTGGGGAGATCAAATGTTCGTCATCAGCAAGTGCCAAAATGTTTACTTGGCAGTGAAAGAACGAAAAATAATATACGTTAAGTGGCCAGGAAACAAACTTGGACCAAAAAGTCTTATTACTGCAACAATTACATATTGCAGAAAGAGATTAGTGCATTTTTGCTGTCTGGACATCTGAAGAAAACGAAATTCGTGACATTGAAATTTAAAGAGATGCCCGAGTTAGTATGTCCCAGACTCACTCGAAAAATATATGTACATTCGTAATTCGATTTGCATTAAGGAGGCTCAGGAAAAGGATAAAAACAAAAAGAAAGATATGCGCACAGTACAGAGTTGAGATTATCATGTTCTAAGTTGCGTTTATAAATTACATTGTGACAATATAAGTCAACAGTGCGTATTGAAAATGTTCGGTAACTGACTAAAATCAATATTTAACACACAATCCACTTATAACTATACGTGTGTAAGACTGATTGTTTAGAACATAACGGTTTCCAAAAATACATCGTTATAAAATTGTGTTTCAATTGACTTTTGACTTTCTAAGTAAAAATTGTTTGTGTGTTTTACATAAAACCCTTTTTAAAATATGTATCAATTGTTATTTCAATAAAGTTTCAAGCAAAATATTGCATGCTCAACACATGTCATTATATAAAAATAAGTCATTAAATATGTATCTACATGCTTACAAAAATACGAAGTCTAAGTACTTACTAGTTAAAATAGGACTTGGGCTTTCCATATTCCACGAAAGCGTGCTGTTTATTGCTCTTTACTTGTAGTGTCATACAAGAATAATCGTGTCAACTCGTTTCCAAAAAATAAATATTTGGTAAATAAGAAAAATTACTGTATAGACTTATGCCTTGAGAACACAAACGAAAAGTCGGCATGGTTGTACCTGGTTAATGCAGTGGGTAGTTAATCCCGTCAACGGTTTTTTTAAGTCAAATACTGGTAAAAAAAATCAGCTAGGAATAACCTGGAAATTTGTCGGTTACTGAAATCACTCACAAATAGTTGTATTTCAGGCATATCCGTTCCGTATTCTCTTCGGAATATGGCAACACCTTTTTGTAGAAAATGCGCGTGCTCTTGCCATTCAAGTGAATGAGCTTTAGAGAAGGGTATCCACTCATACTCTATAGACGACTTCAACGAGAATTTTTAAACAAGCATTCCATCAACAACAGAGACGGTTAAACTCGGTCATACCTTTGTCATTTTATGCAGTTCCCATCATAGAGAATGTTACAGTTACAGTTGAAATGAGTGAATAATAATATTTCTTTACCGGGCTTTACTATGTTTTACAAATTGTGTCAACAAACTTCACACGCCCAAACACTTAACAAAGAATAACCAGTGAATTTATCGACCTACTTCCAGTTATGACAGCTCACAGAAGGACGAAACCAAGTTATCAGGATGGTCTATTTATTCAACAAGCATAATTCTTTAATTTATTCACTGATTATCATATATGTGTAGTAGGCATTACGTGAAAAAATTACTATAAAATTAATTTTTTAAATTATAAAAGTTAGTGTATCATTGTTAAACAAGGAAAAATACTATTCAGTATTATAATTACTATTTGAAAACAGCTAAATAAGTCTACACATAATTAAGCTGCAGTTAATTGGAATTGTGCAAGATAATGGTACTCCAAACAGAATACTGTAAAATGTTGGCTAAATTGTGTGAAAATATAAATAATCACTTAAATTCTGTCATGTATTTATAGTGTTATGTGATAATCGAAAAGTTGATAAACGGTAATGGTTTCATGTACTAGTTTAATTTTCATAATATATAAAATATACTTTGTGTTTGACATTATTTAAGATTTCCTATGTTTTAATCCATGAGAAATGTTTTCGAAATGAGTGATTCTGGTACTGAATACGTGAAAAGTGTTATAAGTGCAAATTTTTTTACACGCAATAATATCGTGTAACTTAATGTACAATTTTCTATGCCTTAGTAATTTGAGAGTGTGATATGCATATGTTGTTCCACTCACATAATTTTATTTTCGTACCTTTTGTGCAAGTAAGATTTAAAAACAAACCACTTTTCAAAATATAAATAATCAATGTTTTCTTATGTAGTATATTGGACTGATTCGTTCGTTCTGTAAAGAAAACGTGGCCAAAATGTAGTAATTTATTTTCGTGCACCTATTTGATTACTTTATAAACCGAAGTATGTAGAATTTTTATCTCTGATGCCTATTTTTCTATAGTTTTTTCTTGAATTTACTTGCAATTTAAAAACATATGCCATTTCTTCTAATGAAAATAGAAATGTGCGTGTTTTCTTTATGTGCTTGGTATAATGTTGACTGTGTCCCAAACAATATTAGTATGCAGTGAAACACTTTCAAACCATCTTATACGGCTCTTGATTTAATAATGTGTAAGTTTATTCAGTGTTGTACGTGAAGGAAAGTTGATAGATTACATGTTTAATATTATGAAGAAGTTTTTAATTTGCTGCACATTGTAATTTTGTAATTTCCAAATTATTGAATTCATTCTCATTAATCAAGCAAGATATCAACGCCTTCTAAATGCCAAGTTCAAGAGACAAAGTAGTGGTTTGTAGTCTTGTGTTGTGAAATAATAACTGGAAAATGAAAGATTAAAGCATCTAAAATACTACCTCATTTAGAATTATTATGTATAAATTTTGATAAATGCCTACATCATACTTCTAACTTGATAACGAATTAATTTTTTTAGACGTGTTGGCTTGTTTGTTGTATGTAATCGTGATGTTGATAGTCAAGTCTTGCTATGTATTAGAAAGTTGCAGTAACGAGTAGTGTAGACTATTTACTGATAATGGATTTAAAGATACGCCCGAATACACTAGTTTATTGTACGTGAATAGGAACCAAAATGATGCTGAGACGGAGCGAAGGCCAAACACAGGGATGATTCTCAAAACTGGTTCTGGAGAGACTGCTGTCCTTCCTCTGGGGCCCCGTAAATTACTGGCGGCGAGGGAGGAAGTGCAAGTTGCCGTCATCTCCTTTACTTCCTTTGCTGCCGCGTGACATGCCTAGTAATGTTCACGCCCCTGGCTAGAAACCCCACTCCAAGGAGCTCAGTTCTGGGCTGTCTAAACAGAAACCTAGGTCACGGATTCCGTAGATAGGACTCTTATAAGTTAAATATTGTTGCACCCTGTATAGGACTATACAAAACATGGGATCTCCAACTTTATTAAGAGTAAATTTATTGCATTCTTTGGAAGAGGAGGAGCTGGAGGGGTTGCCATCTTTATATATGACTCCGTTGCTTCCTCCGATGTTGCCGCCTCTGCCAGATTTGCCTCCGCCGCCTCCGCTAGCCTTGTGGACCTCTCCTCTGCTATCCTTGTGGACGTCGCCTCTGCTATCCTTGAGGAAGTCGCATCCACTAGCCTTGTGGAAATCGCCTCCGCTAGCCATGTGGACGTCGCCTCCGCTAGCCTTCTGTACGTCGCCTCCACTAGCCTTGTGGACGTCCCCTCCACTAGCCTTGTGGACGTCGCCTCCGCTAGCCTTCTGTACGTCGCCTCTGCTAGCCTTGTGGACGTCGCCTCCGCTAGCCTTGTGGACGTCGCCTCCACTAGCCATGTGGACGTCGCCTCCGCTAGCCTTCTGTACGTCGCCTCCGCTAGCCATGTGGAAGTCGCCTCCGCTAGCCTTGTGGACGTCGCCTCCACTAGCCATGTGGACGTCGCCTCCGCTAGCCTTCTGTACGTAGCCTCTGCTAGCCTTGTGGACGTCGCCTCCGCTAGCCTTGTGGACGTCGCCTCCACTAGCCTTGTGGACGTCGCCTCCGCTAGCCTTCTGTACGTCGCCTCCGCTAGCCTTGTGGACGTCGCCTCCGCTAGCCTTGTGGACGTCGCCTCCACTAGCCATGTGGACGTCGCCTCCGCTAGCCTTCTGTACGTCGCCTCCGCTAGCCATGTGGAAGTCGCCTCCGCTAGCCTTGTGGACGTCGCCTCCACTAGCCATGTGGACGTCGCCTCCGCTAGCCTTCTGTACGTCGCCTCTGCTAGCCTTGTGGACGTCGCCTCCGCTAGCCTTGTGGACGTCGCCTCCACTAGCCTTGTGGACGTCGCCTCCGCTAGCCTTCTGTACGTCGCCTCCGCTAGCCTTGTGGACGTCGCCTCCACTAGCCTTGTGGACGTCGCCTCCGCTAGCCTTGTGGAAGTCGCCTCCACTAGCCTTGTGGACGTCGCCTCCGCTAGCCTTGTGGACGTCGCCTCCAATAGCCTTCTGGACGTCCCCTCCCCTAGCCTTGTGGACGTCGCCTCCGCTAGCCTTCTGTACGTCGCCTCCGCTAGCCTTGTGGACGTCGCCTCCACTAGCCATGTGGACGTCGCCTCCGCTAGCCTTCTGTACGTCGCCTCTGCTAGCCTTGTGGACGTCGCCTCCACTAGCCTTGTGGACGTCGCCTCCGCTAGCCTTGTGGACGTCGCCTCCACTAGCCTTGTGGACGTCGCCTCCGCTAGCCTTGTGGACGTCGCCTCCAATAGCCTTGTGGACGTCGCCTCCGCTAGCCTTGCGTAAGTCGCCTCCACTAGAGTTGTGGACGTCGCCTCCGCTAGCCTTGTGGAAGTCGCCTCCGCTAGCCTTGTGGACGTCGCCTCCCCTAGCCTTGTGGACGTCGCCTCCGCTAGCCGTGTGGACGTCGCCTCTCCTAGCCTTGTGGACGTCGCCTCCCCTAGCCTTGTGGACGTCGCCTTGGACGTCGCCTCCAATAGCCTTGTGGACGTCGCCTCCCCTAGCCTTGTGGACGTCGCCTCCAATAGCCTTGTGGACGTCGCCTCCCCTAGCCTTGTGGACGTCGCCTCCAATAGCCTTGTGGACGCCGCCTCCAATAGCCTTGTGGACGTCGCCTCCCCTAGCCTTGTGGACGTTGCCTCCAATAGCCTTGTGGACGTCGCCTCCAATAGCCTTGTGGACGTCGCCTCCCCTAGCCTTGTGGACGTCGCCTCCAATAGCCTTATGGACGTCGCCTCCAATAGCCTTGTGGACGTCGCCCTCCCTAGCCTTGTGGACGTCGCCTCCAATATTCTTGTGGACGTCGCCTCCCCTAGCCTTGTGGACGTCGCCTCCAATAGCCTTGTGGACGTCGCCTCCCCTAGCCTTGTGGACGTCGCCTCCCCTAGCCTTGTGGACGTCGCCTCCGCTAGCCTTGTGGAAGTCGCCTCCGCTAGCCTTGTGGACGTCGCCTCCGCTAGCCTTGTGGACGTCGCCCTCCGCTAGCCTTGTGGAAGTCGCCTCCGCTAGCCTTGTTGAAGTCGCCTCCGCTAGCCTTGTGGATGTCGCCTCCGCTACGCTTGTGGAAGTCGCCTCCACTAGCCTTGTGGACGTCGCCTCCCCTAGCCTTGTGGACGTCGCCTTGGACGTCGCCTCCAATAGCCTTGTGGACGTCGCCTCCCCTAGCCTTGTGGACGTCGCCTCCAATAGCCTTATGGACGTCGCCTCCAATAGCCTTGTGGACGTCGCCTCCAATAGCCTTGTGGACGTCGCTCCCCTAGCCTTGTGGACGTCGCCTCCAATAGCCTTGTGGACGTGCCTCCCCTAGCCTTGTGGACGTCGCCTCCAATAGCCTTGTGGACGTCGCCTCCCCTAGCCTTGTGGACGTCGCCTCCCCTAGCCTTGTGGACGTCGCCTCCCTAGCCGTGTGGACGTCGCCTCCAAAGCCTTGTGGACGTCGCCTCCAATTTCTTGTGGACGTCGCCTCCCCTAGCCTGTGGACGTCGCCTCCAATAGCCTTGTGGACGTCGCCTCCAATAGCCTTGTGGACGTCGCCTCCAATAGCCTTGTGGACGTCGCCTCCCCTAGCCTTGTGGACGTCGCCTCTCCTAGACTTGTGGAAGTCGCCTCCGCTAGCCGTGTGGACGTCGCCTCCGCTAGCCGTGTGGACGTCGCCTCCGCTAGCCGTGTGGACGTCGCCTCCGCTAGCCTGTGGACGTCGCCTCCATAGCATTGTGGACGTCGCCTCCCCTAGCCTTGTGGACGTCGCCTCCCCTAGCCTTGTGGACGTCGCCTCCGCTAGCCGTGTGGACGTCGCCTCCAATAGCCTTGTGGACGTCGCCTCCAATATTCTTGTGGACGTCGCCTCCCCTAGCCTTGTGAATGTCGCCTCCAATAGCCTTGTGAATGTCCCCTCCACTAGCCTTGTGGACGTCGCCTCTGCTAGCCTTGTGGACGTCGCCTCCAATAGCCTTGTGAATGTCCCCTCCACTAGCCTTGTGGACGTCGCCTCCCCTAGCCTTGTGGACGTCGCCTCTGCTAGCCTTGTGGACGTCGCCTCCCCTAGCCTTGTGGACGTCGCCTCCCCTAGCCTTGTGAATGTCGCCTCCAATAGCCTTGTGAATGTCCCCTCCACTAGCCTTGTGGACGTCGCCTCTGCTAGCCTTGTGGACGTCGCCTCCGCTAGCCTTGTGGACGTCGCCTCCGCTAGCCTTGTGGACGTCGCCTCCAATAGCCTTGTGGACGTCGCCTCCAATAGCCTTGTGGACGTCGCCTCCCCTAGCCTTGTGGACGTCGCCTCTCCTAGACTTGTGGAAGTCGCCTCCGCTAGCCGTGTGGACGTCGCCTCCGCTAGCCGTGTGGACGTCGCCTCCGCTAGCCTTGTGGACGTCGCCTCCAATAGCATTGTGGACGTCGCCTCCGCTAGCCGTGTGGACGTCGCCTCCGCTAGCCTTGTGGACGTCGCCTCCAATAGCCTTGTGGACGTCGCCTCTCCTAGACTTGTGGACGTCGCCTCCCCTAGCTTTTCCGATGCCTTCGACATCGGCTCCCGCAGCTCCTTCGATGCCACTTCTAGAGCCTCTAGACTCATGTCTAATAAAAGCAAGGTAGCGTCAGTCGGTTAAGCATGAAAAATGTTTGTGCTGCAAACCGTTAGATTTGACTAAGGATAACGTCAATTATGCTAGTGTAGGTGACGACGGGCGCTTATTGTATAATGATTTGGAGGAGTTTTTAAGACTTAAAATTTTTTCTTTCGACACCTCCAAAACATACCTTCCTCCTATCTCATACGCCTGAAACACCGCAACGATATCTTGGTTTCCTAACTCTCTACTCCGTTCATGCCATCACCCCTACAAATTCGATGTATCCCAGTTCTTTCACCTATATCACCTGCATCACCTATCACTCCTTAAAAGAAACGAAAATTAAACTTAAACCTTCCTTCTAGGCGAATATTGTAGTAAATGTGTTAGTATTTTCTTTGTAAAGAAGTGATTTTCTGTTAATTGTAATGTTTTCAGATTAAACTTTTCGTTGATTTTAATGCTTTCAGAAGTATTATGGTGTATAGTTTAATATTTTCAGGTGAACGTTTTCTAGATATTGATGTTTTCATAAGTACCATGGTGTAAACTTTAATGTTATTATATGAAAGTTTTCGAAGATTTTAATGTTTTCAGAAGTATAATGGCGTACAGGTTAATGTTTTCAGATGACAGTTTTCGTAGATTTAAATGTTATCAGAAATATTATCGTGTAAAGTTTAATGTTTTCAGATTAAAGATTTTGTACATTTTTATTTTTTCAGACGTATAATGGTGTGAAGTTTAATGTTTTCAGGAGAGAGTTTTAGTAGATTTTAATGTTTTCAGAAATAACATTTTGACTATAGTACGGAATTTTTGTGAGTCGGTGGCAGGCATATAAGCCTGAGTTGTATGAAATGAGTTGATTTTGAATATTTTTTTAATGAGTTGTACGAAATTGTGTGCTCCAAGTTACGCGAATCATTTGCGTATCTGATAAGATTTCTCAGCATGTGACAAGTTTTAGGATGATGCGTATGCTATGCTTAACAGTGGAATGGATGTCATGTTTTTGTAGGGCAATGAAAGTAGTTACAATTAGTCGATTTGGGGACAACTAGTACCTGGTTTGACACCACGGGACTAGCTTTGCTGTGTCACTGACACCGCACGCGCTGTCATCCTGTTGGGGCTGGGGCTATCAATCTTGTCTAGAGGTGGCTTTGAGCTTTGACATTAGTAGATGGGTATGGTATACTCTATTGAAAGGGCTGGGGCTTGTGGATCGTGGATCTGACCCTGAATGACCTCAACCCCCGCCATGTTGTATTCCACCAGGTTGGTAGCCAATATGCCGCCATATTTGTAGCCAGTACATAACCATCTTGGACCACCATATTTGTATATTAGTAGTACGCCATCATATTTGTAGCCAGTATGCCACTATCTTAGACCGCAATTTTCGTAACATGCAATTTTTTCATAATCTTGCATTCTGAGGGTTTTCCTCAAGTGCTCCCTTTTTCTTTCTCTCTTGCGTTATTTCATTCCTTCTTTCCTTTCTTTCGTTTGTACTTTCCGAGGGTTTTCTCCGAGTGCTACCACTTTCTTCTTTTTTGCATTATTTATTTCCTTTTCTTCTCTTTCTTTCCTTCTTTCCCTTACTTTCTTTTATCTCTTCCTTTCTCTCTCTATCTCTCCCATTCGTTCATTTGTTTACATCGGCTGTTACTGGAGACCACCACCTTGGTTTTTCGTTTGTCATTTGTTTCTCACCTTTGTTCAACACCATCTTTGTTAACATTTACACGGAGGCCACCATCTTCGTTTTTTTTTTTTGTCTCTCACTTTCATTCGGCGCCATCTTTGTTTTGTCTGCCATTTGTTCCCTACATTAGTTCTGGCTTTGGCCAGTAGAAGCGTCACCATCCTGGTTCTGCCAAGTGTTATATAAAATGAATATTGATTATTCGCACTTTCCCATGCTGAAGATTTTATTTACATATAGTACATTTTCTTTACACGTCCTGTTTTTTCAACGGTTCATTTACAGAAACAGAGAGCTCAACATATTACCAATCCACACACACCAATCCTTATTAATCTATCCATCAATCTTTACCAATCCTGCCATCAATCCTTACCACTCTTTACCAATCTCTCCATAAATCGTTAGCAATATTTACAAATCTAAGGGTTTGTCAATTCTCTATCCATACATATAAGAAAAACGATTCGCCTACTGTCTCCCAATATTTTTGCATATCGGTAGAATGAATGTGTATATGAATTCCACTAAACATGCATTTTTAAATTGAAGTCTTTACTATTATTCTATTAAGTTTTGTAATCGAATGCTCATAGCAACACTTAAAAGTTGGAAGGGATAAAATTAATCAAAACAATAGTCTTTCATACACTTTGTTTTTATTTCACACACTTTAAAAAAAAATGCATAGTATTACATACATACACTCAAACATATTCTCCATTAGAAATAAGTATTTATGCTTTACTCGAATTATATAGTAGAAAGGGTATTGTGAGCAGTGAAGGTAAGTCCACTCGCATATACAGCATTGCAGTTAACACAAGTGTAAGTCTTGTAACTAACTGCAAAGAGGCAGTTGCTATCGTCGAGTTGTCTGACGCTACAGAGCGTCTCACTCTTACATTGCAGTGTGCGGTGTAATGGCCAATCACTCTCTCTTTCCAGTGCACGATTTCTGTCGTTAACGCTGTTCTTGTTCCTAAGGGTGCTGTTGCCTGATAAGTTATTGTTTTGCAACTTCGAAAAAGAAATCTATTTACGTTGTGTGCGCGCCATCCAATCGCAATGACAGGCTTCAGTTTCAAAGGAGCTGCTTAGCTTTGCGCCTCAGGATTGGATTCTTTTACGAGTTGGCAGGGAAGTAAACAGATAAAAATAATTTTAATCAGGCCGTTTCCTCCACCGCCCATTTGTTTCTCAACTTGCCAGTTACCTCAGAAAGCTGAAACAATCTGGCAACAGTGAGCACCATAAATCCTGTACTGCAATATAAGCGTGAGACGGACTATACACTCTAAATCGGAATCAGTTATTTTTTACTGATTGTCAGTTGAAACTGCTCCAGCCGGAATCAGTAGAAAAAGGAAACTACTAATCATTTCAGTTAAATGAAATCCACTAATACAAACAGTAGAAAATCAGTCAATTAATTAAAAGCACAAGGATTGAAAACCGCGAATTACGGTTTGAAATAAATTAGGCATACAATTATTTCGTCTCAAAACAATAATAATAATAATTTATTACAAGTATATACAAAGAAATTTTGGAAGTGGTTGGTATCGAACCGCCACCTCAACACATTTTTTTTTTTTTTTGTTTCTTATGTTCTACCAACTCTGCTACGTTGCCGCTGAGATACACGGTCTCACATTTGCGTAGTAATATAAACTTACAATGATGAACGGCTGTAAGTTTCGTAATGTGAAAGTACTTCATGTTGTCGAAATATACACATATTATGCGTACGTAGGTACATGTCTTTGTAAGGCTCGAAAGTCATTCTAAGTTAAGTTCAGTTCTGATTGCGTGCTCTAAAATAGAAATATAGTGGTTTTAACAGCGTTGTCAGTGTTTTCTATGTATCTGCGATTTTACAATGCAACGAGATTTTACATAATAAAACTGTTATTTTGAAGAGACAGATTGACTAGCAATAACTGTGTTAATTAGACAGTGTAACGTTAGAAACAATGCAATATTTTATAAAATTTGTCGTTTCCTCATTATTTTATCTCTTAACTTGCAGTCAACAAAACTTTTGTTGGTGTAAATCCACCTCTCTTATTGAATCACCACACTATCGAGTCAGTAAAATTATCACTGATCTATCTCTCACTAAAAATAACAGTTTAAATCTGTCGTGTCTCGTTGCATTGTAAAATGGCGGATACTAGTGGACTTTGATAACCTCGTACATTGAAACCACTATATTTATCTTTTAAAGCACATAATACGAACTAAACTAAAGATAGATTGAATTTCAAACTTTGCAATGACATGTACTTTCGCAGATAATCTATATATTTCGACAATAAGAAATACTTCTACATCACGAAAATTAAAGTAATATTTGACATTACATTTTGTGGTCCAGTAGCCATAATACAAGCACACATTTGGCAGTGGTAAAGTAGGGCAGTGGATATGACTGATCATGGAGAGCTTTAGCATGCTTTGCTTTATGGGTGGAGGTTCGAGCCCAACCATCTCCAAAGACGTTTTTGTGTAAACGATATTTGTGATCTGCGACAAAATAAATCGTACCTAACTCACATCACATAGGAATGCTCTGTGCTTATTTATTAATAACAACTATAAATAAGTAGTTTTCTACTGCTTGAATTAGTAGATTTATTTTAACTGATGAATTAGTGATATTTTGTCTACAGATTCCGGATGGAACAGTTTCAAGTGACAATCAGTAAAAAATAACTGACTCCGATTTAGAGTGTAGAACTAGTAGCGAGTGTCTTGCTGCGACACTTGCTATCGATTCCCGATGAACGACAGACACTACATTTACACATCTTGGTATATCTATACGGGTTATCTCGAAAGGTAAACACAGCATCGCAATTTTCACAGTGGAACGCCTTGTATACTGGACTGAAGAAGCAATGACTGCATTCATGAGGAAGTTCATTACAACTTTGACTGAAGATATTTCCACAATAACAACACTGATGCCGTAATGATGTGCCGCCTTGGTGGCCCACGCTTTCTAATTTACTTATTTCTCGTCGTTTTTGTGTGAGGCTGTGACTCGGATCCCCCTTTCAGGAATCAGTAAAATCGCGAAATTCAGTTCCAGTTGTTATCCTATTTTCTGTTAAGGTAATGGTTAAATATAAAGTATTCGTTATGTACTAGTTACAGTGATAGATGAATTCGTTAACGATTTTTTGCTCAAAAGATATGAATTACCATTTGGAAACCATTAATATTTTCAAGTAAGTACGATAACGAAGGCTATAACAGAATAGTAATATATGGTATTTTCATTAACTATTTCCTTTTGGCGTGTTTCTTTTATTTTTTCATTTTTGAAGCAATATATATAATTCGTAAATTTTATTATTTTATATTACTTTCATTTTACTACATCGGGATACCGAGCTGTATGTTTTTTTATAGGTACAAATTCAATTATCTTTAGTGGCCATTTTGGCCAACCATACTAGCACACATTCATTTTGGTTTTTACAAAAAATAAATAAAAAATTTTTTTGTGGTACTGACAATCTGGAATCGTCCATGTTGAATGTTAATAAAGAAATTTAAATCGGGTCTTGAGAGATGAACGGAAAGTCTGATGAATTAAATATTCAGAAGTATATCCGAAGTTTATATCTGAAGGTTAGTAGAACATGCTTATGCGAAAGAAATTAAGAGTAAATTGGCTTGGTGATGCACGAGCTGCATATCAGGAACACATATATAATCGGGATGTTCTCGATAACAGGAAACTAAGTGATGGAGAAAGGATGGGAAAGAAAATCCTCCAAAGTACGACCATGCCTCAGCTGCGAAGCCACAAAATTCAGGTCGTCATCTTAGGTCAGTCAGGTAAAACCGCTGAATCAATAATTGAGACATAAATCAGCAAATGCCGCGACAACCACTAAGTACAAAATGTGATACGGAAAATTATTTACACAATAAAGATAACTTTCGAGGTGAAAATGAAAACTTTACATCAGGATTGTACGATTTAAATTTGCACTAGAAATAAAGATGTCACAGTTGATGCATGTTGAGGAAGATGAAGGAAGTGATGTACCACAAATCGTCACAGAGTAAGATCGATTTGAGATGATCGGTACCAACACTGGTCGATTAACATTTCGCGACTTCTAAAATTCAGTTTACAAAAATTACATTTAGTGAAAAACAAAATTACAGAGACGACATAATTAGTTATTAATTTTCAAATGCACCACATATATGAAATATTAAATTACAAAGATTAAGTACTTATTTTTTCTGATACTTGTCAATCTTTGACATACTGGTTGGCGTTGCTTGAAAATGTATAGGGATTTTTAACATTAGATAAATGTTACATTAGCAATCAAAATACTAAAATCTTAAAAATACTAAGAATATTGGCGATAGTTAATACACAATTCACTTATTGATCCGATGATATAATTGATGACATTAATATTATTAACTCATTTTGTTAATAATTCAAAATAATTTTCTAAATAATTAATTGGTTTTACTGAGCAAAACTAAAATATGCACATTAGACAGAACAATAAAACCAGATAGAATTATATGAATAAAATCGTTGCCGTATTAAGTTACCACAGTAACTAGAACATAGCAAGTAATTTATACCTAATCAATACCTTGACAGAAAATGGGATAACAACGGGAACTGAATTTCATACTTTTACCGATTCCTGAAAGCGGAATCCGAGTCACAGACTCACACAAAAACAACAAGAAATAAGCAAATTAAAAAGCATGGGCCTCCAAGGCGCCACATACTCCCTCCCTAAAAGGACGCCAAGGGGCGGAGGGACCACAACAAACATTGGCACGACACCACATACACTAGGTCAAAACAATGCTTAAGTAAAAGTTAAAGAAACAATTAATCATTAGAGTTAGCAGAATTGGTAGCTAAGGGAAACATAACATACCCTTCTGGCGCAACTTTTTGTTGACGAGAAGGTGAGGGAGTATCCTTAGTAAAAAATGTGAATTTTAACGAAAAGAAGGTAACAATCAAACAAAAAAGTACTGAGACACAGGAGACAATGATGGCGGTGAAATTTATATTGGAGGAAGGGCGAGGAGGGCGAGGACATAAGAGACAACAAGAACATGGAAAGCAGAGCCTTTATGATTTGAAACTAGGAGGTTATCTAAATATTTAATAAAGAAAGTATTCATGGTGAATTTATGCAATATTGAAACACTGACATGTGATAGTTTGGTTATCAATTAAGGCACATGAATAACTGGCAAGGATAAGTTATAGTGAAGGACGGAATTAGCCGAACAAAAAGTTCTGAAAAAGGGGCTGATAATAACACAATAGCATGCATTATTGATCAGGCCAGAACATGAAAGAAATAAAGTAAACGGTGCAAAGGTCTGAGTGGTAGAGCTGCAGAGGAATGTGAAGTCAATAGTGGCATTTGAGGCAAACACCTAATACACGCCAATCTTGCATAAAAAGGGAAGCTGTAAGTTACTTACTGACTTGTCACGAAATTCAAAATATTCTCTCCCAGTAAAAAGATTTAACTTATAATTGTCAACGTGATTATTAAAGAAAAGAGAAATCAGCTGGACAAAGATTAATGCTTTGTGAAAAACAGTTACTGAGAGCAATATGGTTAATGATGGAAAATATTTACAATCGGGACTAACAATAAAATACTCTTGTACATGAAATAATAATTTCTTAAATTTTGCAAAAAAGAAGTGAATTGGGATTACATGACATATTTCAAAGAGACTGACTTTGTTTGCTATAGGGACATTAATAACAACGACGTTCAGTGAAGAGTTGTAGATAATGGCTTGAACATTACTTAGACCATAGAACATATACAGATTTTCGTGCACTACAGGGGCTATCATATATAGGGGCAAAGTGATGTTAAATTTAGGTATGTGCACAATTATTTGGATGACCTGGTGATATACACCAAGACTTTTGAGCAACTTTTGGTCCACTTGAAGGAAGTTTTATATTGTTTACAACACGCAGGTCGACAGTCAATCCCAGTAAGGTTAAATATGTTGTGCGGGAATTGAGGGCCAAGGAAATTGTGAACTTATGGAGATACCTTTAGAATAAATGGTGTGGCCTAAAAGGGAAATCTCCCGCACAGCATATTTAACCTTACTGGGATTGACTGTCGACCTGCGTGTTGTAAACAATATAAATGTTCCTTCAAGTGGACCAAATGTTGCTGAAAAGACTCTGTGTATATCACCAGGTCATCCAAATAATTTCACACATGCCTAAATTTAACATTATGGAAGATTTCGTCCAATAGTCGTGTAAGGACTTGGCCACCAGATACCAAATCTAAAGGTAAGCACATAAATTGGTTAAGATTCCAGAGTACACAGAAACTAGTAATTGGTTTGGACTGTGTGGACAACATAATTTAGTAGTAGGCCGAATTAGGATTAATGGTGGTATAAAATTTCGCTTTCCTCTGTTTGTCGCTATATTTTGGAATCCGAAAAGCAGAGCTAGCGAATTGGGAAGCGGAGTGGTCAATCACACCCTTGTCTAATAATTCCTGGACCTGATTTCTCAAAATTTCCATTTTGTGAGCGGCTAGCTTATAAGGGTGGCGGCTGACAGACTTCTTGCCTACCAGTTTGATTTCGTTTTCCAACAAGTGAGTTAGACCTAATTTCTCAGAGACTTAACGCCTATACATCCATGTGAAGTGCCCAATTTTCAATTTAATGATGGCATAACACAAAATAGGCAATACTTCACTAGAAGCTGTATAACAGAGGATATTACATGGCTCAACAGTCTTCAGTAGTTTTAATTATTTTAATGCCTTGAAGAGTTCACCTGAATTGATAGTACGAACAGATTCCGAATATACTATGGCATGTACTAACAAAGGCCCAATATTGAGTTCAACACGAGGGGTGGCAACTTTCTGTGCCCCTGCAACATTTGGGAAGTTAACCTGAAAAGTACTATCTTGTCCTTTAGTTTCACTTGTACCAGAAGGACCAAAAAAACTATTGGAAACTGTGACCAAAGTTAATATGTTGAATGAAGTGAGCATTAAACTGAAAGTTGACAAGGTTGTCCCTTTGGTGGGAAGGAACACTCACATTTCGTCCCCGCCGGATTTGCTTTTTGTAGCTGGCACAGGACATCTGACTATAAGGTGACCCGTTTCCTTACAATAAAAGAATATGCGTACATCACTACCAGAAACCTTAGCCTGACCTTTACTGTCCCATGACATTCCACTTACTTGCTTGGTGTCATGGACACTTGCATCTGGATTATGTGTTTTGCCCTTCTTGTCTGGGATAGAGCCTGACTTACCAGTATACCTATTATTAGTGGAGAAACTCTTGTGTTTATGGTCTATCAAACTAATGTTTTGGGAATGAATGCAGGCACTGTCCAGTTTCGTGAATGAATTGGTGAACAAAATGGTAGCCTTTTTTTTTTATATTGCTAACATAAGATGCAAATGATTCATTAAATTTCTGCAGCCTGTTTAACATCCTAAATTGTAGTTGGGTGAATAACCTGGATAGGATGAAGTACTGCAAAATGTCGGCATGATACTGGTCGAAATAGAAATGCTGGGAGATGGCATGTCTGGTCCTCTCACTTAGAGGTCCCAGGGTTGAAGGGTATAAGATTTATAGCCACTGGGTTTCTGGTACAGTCTTACTTTGATGGAATTTAACAATATGTTTTAGGAACTCTAAAAAGTTGGGAATTAGAGTCCATCGGTGGTGGAAAATCATGCAAAATGCGCTCTAGTGGGTGGGTAATTTTGGCAAAAGGTGGAGGCACCAAAGGTTGGGAGGTGATACAACTGCTACTGTCATGAGTGGTGAGGTGGCAAATGTGGAATGGGCAAATGTGAGTGGGATGTAGGTTGGAATGCACACGGGAATTGAGGGCCAAGGAAACTGTGAACTGACATCGGCTGTCGATGGGAGACTAACCATGCTAGTGTGAGCTTGTGTGGAAAATGAAATGGTTGTGGTGAGAGTATTGAGGCTTAACTTGACTAGCTGTTCACTGGCAACATTCTGGGACACCTTCTGAGATTCAACAGCTTTCATGTTACAAAGGACCTCAAAAAAACTTTGTGCCTTCGTAATCACTTTCCTTAAAGATTGGGCTTGAATTTAAGAAAGTGAGTCAGGGCATGGAGTTAACAAATTGTTAGTCCTATTTTTCAAATGGGTACTCCTATTTTTAAGACGGACATACTTCTTTAAACTGGGGTCAACCTCTATATTTTCAAACATTTCCTGTAGGCAAAGTATCTTTACAGCGCAAGTTCTGAACCCACTACCAACATTAACGACCACCAGAAACTCCATGTCCACTGGGGCCTCAGAATGGAGTGCCGCTCGCAAGACAATTCTACAAGCCAAATCAGTAGGCTCAGAGGGTAACACTCCTCTGATGGCACACTTATAAGTGACCTCATCACGTAGCAAAAATTCTGGGGTAAGTGTGGCCATTGCAAAGGGACTAAATAATTTCTACTAAAGAGCAACAGTAATAAATAACTTATCACTGGGCAAGACAATTCAAAAGAGACACAACTAACATATTTTCTTAAAGCATGCAGAATTATTCACGCAAACACACAAAACCACCACGCTTTGCTTCGAACTTTCTTGTGGCGGTATTTATGGGGCCAGACAGTTAGCAGGGATTAGTCTACAGAAAGCATTCTCCCTTAAATAGCACCACAAGAAATTAAATACCCGAGGACCAGGTTGTGCTGCGATTGTGCATAATTAAATGCTATTAAGTAAAACTAGAGGCTTAACCCAAAATTCAGTTTTTTACAAAATACTCCACTACAATTTGATAAACACTTAAAATTTTATTCAAATGAAGTGCTAGGTGTAACTCGCTTGTAAACGAAAACAACACAACATAGAATCGGGTAACATCTATATTTTTTTAATTTTTGCTCAAAAGATACGAATTACCATTTGCAAACAAGTAATCATTAATATTTTTCAAGTATATAAACAAAGGCTATAACAGAATAGTAATATATAGTATTTCCATTTAATATTTCCATTTCGTATATTTTTTTACTTTTTTAATTTTTCAAAGCAAATATATATATATTGTAAATTTTATTATTTTATATTACTTTCATATTACTACTTCGGGATACCGAGCTGTGTGTTTTTTGGTAAAAATTCAATTATCCTTAGTGGCCATTTTGGCCAACCATACTAGTACACATTACATTTTGGTTTTTACAAAAAAAATTTGGCACTGACAATCTGGAATCATCAATGTCAAATGTTAATAAAGAAATTTAAATTGGGTTTTGAGAAAAAGTCTGATGAATTAAATATTCAGAAGTCTATCCCAAGTTGATATCTGAATGTTAGTAGAACATACTCATGCTAAAGAAATTGAGAGTAAATTGGCTTGGTGATGCACGAGCTGCATATTAGGAACACATATATAATCGGGATGTTCTCGATAACAGGAAACTAAGTGATGGAGAAAGGATGGCAAAGAAAATCCTCCAAAGTACGACCATGCCTCAGCTGCGAAGCCACAAAATTCAGGTCGTCATCTTAGGTCAGTCAGGTAGAACCGCTGAATCAATAATTGTAAATCAGCAAATGCCGCGACAAACACAAAGTGCTAAATGTTACATGGAAAATTAGTTACACAATAAAGATAACTTTCGAGGTGAAAGTGAAGACTTTACACCAGGATTGTAAGATTAAAATTTGCACTAGAAATAAAGATGTCACAGTTGATGCATGTTGAGGAAGAAGAAGGAAGTGATGTACCACAAATCGTCACAGAGTAAGATCGATTCGAGAAGAACAGTACCAAAATTGATAGATTTACATTTCGCGACTTCTAAAATTTAGTTTACAAAAATTACATAAAGAGTAAAAAAATTTTAAAGACAACAGAATTAGTTACTAATTTTCAAATACGCCATATTATAAAAAATAGTAGATTACAAAGAGTAAGTACTAATTTTTTCTGATACTTGTCAGTCTTTGAATTACTGGTTGGCATGGCAGGATTTTTAACCTCAGATAAATGTTACATTAGCAAACAAAAAATAACAACTTAAAAATACAAAGAATATTGAGATAGTTAACACACATTTCACTTATTGATCCACTTATATAGTTGATGACATAAATATTGTGAAGTCGTTTTGTAAACAACTCAAAATTATTTTCAAATAATAATTAATTGTTATACTGAGAAAAACTAAAACATCCACATAAGCAGAACAATTAAACAGGCTACACACTCATATGAACAAAATCAGTAACTAGTAATTAACAAGTACTTTATACTTAACCAATCCTTGACAGAAAATGGGATGACAACTGATATTGAATTTCACGGTATTACCGATTCCTGAAAGCGGAATCCGAGTCACAGACTCACACAAAAACTACAAGAAACAAGCAAATTATGAAGTCTTAGGTCACCAAGGCGGCACAGTGATTCTGGCGACTCTTCGAAGGTTCTTGACGTCGCTGACTGTGTAAAAAATTGTACGTATTTATTCATCTTTATATTTTAAAAGAGTAACATTGATAGCGCATTGCTTGTACCGACTCTTCAGACACCCTTGCTGTCATTGTAACATATGGTAAGTCTTCAACCATTGAAGTCATCTTTAGCAGAATATATGTTCGTAGAAGATGATTCCACTCATAACGATCCACCTTCCACTAAGATAGGTGGCGAAATCACGTCTGTCTCTCTCATCATTGCCGAAGCTCAGAGCGGGGGGTGTGCTCGGGCCCTTGTGAGGGCCCTTATACCACCCATACGGTTGCAGCAGTTGTATCTCTCTGCGGGCTGAGGAAGTTTCCCTCATCAGACCGCAAAGAACACATAGCCCAGAGGTCAGGACGCCCTGCACGTCCCGGCGAAATCACGTCTGTTTTTACATGATGCATGCTTATATACACTTTTCACAATAGAATAATGTATTTATGTGTCACATGAACTCACTCAGAGAGAGAGAGAGAGAGAGAGAAAGAGAGAACTCTTACTCGAACGACAGACGAAGGGATAATGACACTAAATCAACTATCTTAAGGTTACTGGCTGGTTTGACATCAGTGAGAACATGTTGATGAATTTTCATTTAGAAAAGCTAATTTCAAAGATAAAAACTTGAAACAAAAACATTGTGTGAGAAATGATAATGTGGAGCTGTGGTTATAGCCAAATATATCAATTAGGCTTTACATTTTTTAATGTAAGTTTTAAGTTTTTAATCTTTCCAGAAAACTGGCTATAAATTAATGGTACAAAAGGATTCTTTTGTCAAGAAATATGTATCTTTCTGCTCAAAATGGTCAACTGCGGTATATATATTTCTTAAACAGGAACCCCACAAAAACGAATATTGTTAAAATATATTTGGTGATTTGTCCAGGGGCAAAATTACTTACAGGAGAGCGTACATACTATTGGTGGGAAGACGGCCATGTACCTGCCTTGCCAGGTTCAGGTAGTGAGTCACCAGTGTCCACCAAGGGAGAAGCTATTAACAGTAATCCCCCGTTACTCTGCCAGATGATGCATGTTGTGGTTTGTGTGGGTAGGGGGTGTTTGTCCTTGAGAAGAATAAGTAAGTGAGTTCTCCAAAATCTGCCATTCGTTATTCTAGTGCTTTGCAGTGCAGTGTTTTGTAATGCGAACATTATTTTGTGTGGTCATGTAAGGCAAATAACATTGGGAATGCCAAAATAAAATTGACTGACAAGGGCAAAGACAACTACCCGCAGAAGATTAACCGTATCAAAACTGCATAAATCCATCAGAAAAATAGCAGCGCGAGGCCGGTAAGCCAAGCTGTTGAAGTCTTTGTAAGAATGATATTACCTTCTTTCACACCTAGTTTTTATAATATTAATAAGTAAGAGTATGTTATTCAAATTGTATTTTAGTCTGAAACAAGAAGTATTAAATGAGCTTTTGCTATTCATGAACACTTCCCATGAGTTGCTTTACGAAGTTCGTATTCGAACTAGTATTAGTCTAGTGGCGGACACGCGAAATGAAATCTTTCGTGTGCGAGCAACTGGGAGTAAAGGCGCTATAAATAAAAATGTTGCAGCTGCATTTTCTTGAAAGTCCTCGTAACCAATTGAAACGAATGAAACATTTGTAATAAATAATACGAAATTCATTAAAATATTTTATTTATTTATTTATCTTCATTTCTCAACGAGAAATAAGGCATTAGGCTTTTCTTACATTCACACATGAACGCTGTTGTAAAGCATATTAAAATATAATTGATTTAAAACAAAAAAAAACAACTTATACAAGTTCCGTAAAACTACAAAATATTGACAAAACACTTGTAAACATACATATAACAGCGGATACAATAATCGTTATGGCTCATGATTTGCAGAAACAACAAATTGACAATTCAAATCTAAGTTGAGAGGATTGTTGTACTGTATAATACTGCTTTTCTGTCAATTATTTAGTGCGATCGTGTTTTCATGTCTCTGCAATAAAGTAATGCATATAGGTAAGATATGTTTTGGAGAAGTAATTGATATTCAGTCATAAGTTTCGAATTCATGTTGGTCTCGAAATTAAATAACTGCTTTACTTAAATACAGATGTGCGTGAAATATTTGCAAACTCTCTTCACATAAGTTAAAGGGACAAAAAAAGCTTAGTTGATAAAACTTTTTACTGCGCTAACTAATTTCATAGTTTTTTTACCTTACATATACCATCTAGCTCACTGGAATATCGCATATGTGTTAACTTGGTAGGTAAGGTAATAACCATGACAAAATTTTTCCAGGTTCAAAACACGTCGGGAAATTTTACTCATTCCTTTTGTATAAATCCGACTTACGTATCATTACACAACAGTGTGGAATTAACTATCTTATCGCTGAAAAAAGTGTTGCTAACTGTACACAATATCAATAAATTAGTCTTATATACTCTCTACTTGTTTGCAGCACTCCATAGCATACGAGGAAAATGAAATGTCACATCAGTGTATTACAGCAAGGGAATTATAAGGAAAAACGTATTATTCTAAAAAAATAATAATAATAATATTACGTTGTGCATTCATACGCGATGCCGCCTTATATGTTCACCTACTAATCGGATAATGGTAGTGTGAGAAGGAAAAAATGTATTGATAAACGCAATTAACCCACGATACGATTTTTTCTCGGATTTTTTATCAATTGGAATTCGTGCGGACAACCTTCCAAAAGTGTCGCCACGGGTAAACACCAATGACCTGCGATTATGCTTACATTATGTTTTAATCCAAATTTTCGTACACTCCTAACTCAAATCAGTGAGAAATCAACTACTCTAGTGAAATTTCATTATTTTCGGTCAAAAATGAGCCACTGATATTAGTGAAACCGAACTGATTGTTTCAGAGACTGAATGACACTGATTTCAAGGTGATTCAAACTTATTTTCAGTGAATTTCACTGGCTTAGTAAATGGCTGACAGTGATTTCCAGTGATTCGCCAATCGGTAACACCTTGTTATCTGGATTTTCAGTGATTAATATTTCACTGATTGTAACCGCTGATTCGTATTTTCCATAGAAACTTGTAAGTAGGAGGAGCGTAGGGGTCCTACCACACATTTGATTAATTGAAAGGGTTAAATTAATTCGAATGGTTAAATGGATCGAAAGGATTAATTTTAGATTGGATAATTTTTTCTTTCATTATTTTGTGATGGGGGTAGCAAGAGCTCTATACAGTGTTGGCGGTAAGATGTTCTGGAGGCGACTGACCAGACTGATAGGTTGCAATGTCTTATATAGTTGAAGAGTTTAGTGCAAGAGTAGGGTAAGGGTCATTATTTTCTAGTTTTTCTTATTTTGAGGTATTTGTAGCGATGATGATGGTAGAGAGGCGATCTTTACGAATATATTTAATACACAAGAGAATTTCAGAGTGTTTAAACGATTTTTAAAAGTGAACTAAATGTAAATTTTTTTTTTTGGGGGGGTGGGGGTAATTGCTCGTAGATGTTGGTGGGAGATAGGCGACTTCGAAAGATGCGATTTATGTGTTAGTAATGACAAATGATCTGTTTTCCAAATGCAATTCAACGTTAGAGAATTTCAGAGTGTTCTACGTATGAATAAATTACACCCATCAATTGGAAATTTCCAATGACTACATTAATAATAAGTGGAATAACTCCAGTATAGAATTAAATGCAACGCGAGTCTCGAGCTTAGAAACATAATTATGAGAGGCATTTTAACTATGTAAATATCATCTGATGTCGACAAGTGCAAACTGACTAAACAAAATCCGGCTAGTCAGTATGAAAAAATAACATGTACAAATTACACGATTCAGACGAATGTATAATACCTTATGTCAAAAAACTCTGAATACGATTTAAACAAAACACAATAGTGTATGTCTAATCTGATAAGTAAAATATTATTTAACGATCTAAAAGAAAGTAATTAACAATAGAATATCTTACCCGAAACTATATTAAAATAAGTCCATTTGATGTATGAATGAATATTGCTTACTTGATGAATGAGTGGATGCTATGATTTACACCTGCTTATATACATGGAGCTCGAGGGCGAGTAGAAATTTACGACTGACAGTAAATCTACCAAGCTACTATTAACAACTTGATTCGTCCTACTAGTCCATGAGTGTATAAAAGTTTATTAATAAGAAAAAATAACGTACATACTACAAATGTTTTTTTGTCACGTCTGGTAAATAGAGCACACTTGTTAACACAAATGCTATTTTTAAACTGCTAGGAATTTTTGCAGCCCGAGCTCAGGAATTGAATATTGTAATGAAATATTGACATAGCATATGAAAACTTAATATTTTCCAGATAAAATACAGTTATATTATAATTTAAATCGTGGCTAGCTGTAGAAAATAAGGTAGGTGTGATGGTCCATAGTTGAGGTAAACCCTGATCATAGCCTCACTGTCCGCCAAGTTCTAGATGTGCAGTGCAGATGAGAGGAAGAGCTGTACATGTCTGTCTAGGCCAAGATTATATCACCAACTGAAGATGGTGGTGACTGGGTAGCTGAGGTCCCTTCGCGCCAGAGCTCCCTACACCCCCTCTTGCCCCTCGCCAGATTGCGACCCTGGGATGTCTGTTATTGTCAACTTTTTTTGGCAATGTAGCAAGATGGCATCAACTGCCTAGTTGAGTTCCGATCGGGAGAACCCTGCCTACCACCCCTACCCTCCACCCTACCCATCAAATCTTGTCCTCAGAGCCAGCCAGAATCCACGATGCCAGCCACCCTACACCCCTTCCTCACCAACCTTGTGTCTGTGAGGTCCTGGGATCATAAACTCATATGCCCTCGATTGTCATTGTTTTGCAACTGAGTCAATATAGCGACAACTGCCTACTTGTGCTCAAATCGGGAGAGCACGACCCCTGACATTACCCAACACCCCTCAGAACTGGCCCAAGTCCAGAAGAATGTGCCTCCTGTCAATGCAACACCCCCTCCCTCCAGTCATGAAGGTGTCTTTTCTAAAGAGCTTTGCTATCGATCGAGCCTGGCATATTCACAGCAAAATAAAAATTTCACTTGACCCGCCTATCAAAATTTGTATCCCTGAAGCTAAATATTACCCGAAGTCTTAATCCCCAGATAAAATTCCAAAAATTTTATATCTTAACCCAAGAATTAAATTTTATTCCAATAAATTTTATTCCATTTCCAGCAAAATTATTTCAGTATTTCCAGCAAACTAAGTATATTTTCGTACAAGATATATTTTAACTCACAAGAATTTTTATTTTAAAAAACATGTATCATTCCTTTTACATAAATGTTTCAACTATTACAATGGAAAACACCACACATGCTTACATATTCAAAATTTTAAATCTGTTTTTAAGTATATATGTATAGCAAAGAAAAATATGTATTTGACACGTAGACTTGTTTACAAAACTAAAATTTACTTATAACCAAAGTTTCAAATCAATAACTTCCCAATCGAGACTTTTAGATATACTATGGACTATAAAATGTGTATATACTCGAACTTATTTACAAATCGATTTCCCTGGCTAACAAATTTTTACACAATATTAAAGAAATAGCGCAAATGAAGTTGGAAATGACTTCTATCAGAGTTTAAATAAATCCAGTTATACAATATTTATAAAAATTTAAGCCCATACTTGAGGATAATTTATTCCGACTATAAACAAATGTATTTACATTATAAAGAGATATCTGGGACAAAAAAAATTATTCCATATAACTTACGAATCGACATAACAATTATCAGACAAAAATTAGTGGGAAAAACGAAAATTGTATTACATATGCATGTTTAAAACACAAGATCATTTAGACAATCACAGCTCAAAATGGCTTACTCAACAGACTAACCTCCTACAAACACAATTGTTTAGTAAACAAACCCTTTAAAAATTCCCTACAAAATACTTCTAAACCCCCATCTACATTCCTAAAATAAAATAATTATTCATTTCAATAGAATACCATGCAAATACATATCCCATCTAACATTCATAGATTTGATCACATGGTGAATTAGTACGAATGCCCCTGCAATTATCATACAAATATTAGAATGGAAGATATTTTCTCATCATTGCTGAAACCTGATACTGTTTAAAACAGTACATTCATACAGAAACAAGTTAGTTGTCATTCTGACATTGTGAGGTGGACATCTATTCGGAAGTAAAATTTCTCCTAATATCGAAGATTATTTATTCAATCTTTATTGATGAGAATAGAGACATCACCAAATAAACTACACTGCAAATACTGTGGGAAAACTTTCACTTTCGCCTACAATGTTCACAGACATGAGGGGAGTGAATTTTTGAAGAATCCAGCACTTATTGTTCTCAACTGTAAATGCTGTTTTCATCAGTTCACACAAACTGATAACTAGAGGTCGCCATTTCAAGGTCTGTAAAAAAAAATTATCTTCCGCCTGAGAAAGTAAATGTAACGTCTATTCTTCTTAATATCACAGAAGGAGAGAGAAGTAATGCAATTACAAAAAATGACATAGAATCGGATTGTATGAAATATAGAATAACATGCGAACATAACGATTTTCGATATTACCTACCGCAACCAGATGCGAAGACCAGTGTCGGTGACGATACACCTAGTCTTTTAAGCAAAGAAAAGTCGATATTTATTATGAAACTTCAGGTGCAGACAGTAGCGAGGATATAAGTGATATTGTTCAAGGCATTTCTTAAACAAATTCTGTGAAGAAGGCACAAGGTGTCGACAACACGCGTTACATATTTCCCGAAAACCCGACTGAATTTATTAATAAACTTAGATATTTATTGCAGTTTAAAGAGACAATGAATATTAACGAATAAATGATATGGTTTTCATTTTAACAACACTTAAGGAAATTAGGTAACATCGAATGATGAAATATATGCAAACACCCAAGAAGTATCATAATACATTTTAGTTAACCCTATTACTTGACAAAAAAAAGTAATTATTTCAAGTAAACATTGCACGATATGAATATTTTTCAATTTGATATATTATGTCTTCTTTAAACCAATTAAGACATTTGGATTTGCCCTAAGTGTTAATATGGTTTGTGGATATAAACAGTCATACTTGAGGAATAAAAAAGCCTTATTTGAGTACTACGCAGACTTATAAAAGGAAGAAAGTATGGTTTGTGGAATAAAAAAGCCTTATTTCAGTACTTAACAATCTTATTTGAGTAATAAAGTATGTTTCGAGGAATGATTTTGAGTATTAAGAAACTGACAAACCATCTTATAACATATAGTCAGTTATAAAATTTTTGTATTTATGTTTGTGAAGTGCCCTATACTTACTGGTGCTATGATTTTTACAGCCTCCTGTACTTGGTTGTGTTACAATGTTGTACAATTATTTTTTGGAGCACCCATATTTGTATATATTTTGAAACAGTAATCTAATTATGTTCTATTGTTTTGTACCATCCTATAGTTTCCTAATATTGTAAATATATTAAATGTTTTAAAATTAATTTTTATATTTATTTAACCTTTCCTTATTTAAAGTGAACTTGTTTTACTAAGAAACATATTGTCTCGACAGAGAGAGAGAGAGAGAGAGAGAGAGTGTGTGTGTGTGTGTGTGTGTGTGTGTGAGGGAGAGAGAGAGGAAAGTAATTAAATGTTGTAACATGAGAGCTTCTTACATTTTCTATTAAGAGTATATTGCAATGAGTTAAAATTCTGTTAGTTCTATGAAAAACACACTATGTTCTCATTAACAGAAAATACTGTTGTATTGAAAAAAAGCCAGAGGAAAAGTTATTGAAGGGACACTCTAACTGCTTTTTCATAACATATAATGTAATGTTCCATCCCGGATAAGGTTTGGTTGATATAAACGGGGTCCGAGTCTGGGTTAGATCATGTATAAATGTAATCTAGTTTCTGACTTTCAGTGTTATGTAATTATGATTTTAATATAAATATTCTGGGTTCGAGTCTCATGTTAGGTACAAATGTAATAAAGTTTTCCTTCTAAGGGTCCAAACATAATATATGGAATGTAATAGACATTATGCTATGTTGATACATTATATGTTACATTGGCACATTGTGATAGATAACAATATGTAATGATACATTATATTAGTGCATTACAATATATATTTCTATAATATTCTTTCATGATATAATGAATGTAACACATAATTAATAATATAAATTTATTCATGCATATGAGAAAGCTAGATATGCTGAATTTTAAAGATGTTTTAAACTTGAATGAATAGCATGGAATTTCTCCTATTAATTGTTATAAATTTTGTAATTTATACTCGCATCGAAATATTATATTTATAGTGTATCCAAAAATATTTCAAAATGTGAAAAAACCATTACATTTAGCAATCTGAGGTCTTGGCAGTGTGACCATTCTTTCAAGGTCAAATTGCTATGCTCTTTTTTCCAATAATACCAACCACAGAAACTGAGATTTAAGAGGTTGTCAGCCTGAGTGCAACAACCCCTGCAGAAGACATTTCAGTTTTGTTATACCCTAGAGAAAGTGTCTCTTTTGACAAAGAAAACTGCCAATGTCCATCCTGGAGGGGAGGAGACTTCAGGTAAATGTTTTTAACCATTATGAATAGCAAGGTCATATCGTCTTACTAGATGTTTGAAATATCTGGAGCAAAAATATTTTGTCTTCTACTTGATAAAATTTAATAATCACTTTGCAAGCTCCATTGCGCAGGGAGGAGAGGGGGAAATATACACATGATGTATATTAAAAATGAAAAAAATAATTTATGAAACAAGTTTTTACTCCTCCACACTCACCGAGCTTTACAAAAAGTTTTTAAAAATGTCTTATAAGATAGAATTGCAACCAAATTGGGAACATGCTCGGATACATTAATGGAAAATTTCTGTATACGGTTGAAGTAAATATGATTATCAATATACGAATTAAGAAAAACATGAACATAATTTACTATTATTAGATCGTAACATGCATCTTGAACTTGACAAGGAATCAAGCTGAAAACTGTCTCTAAGCCAGAAACTTCAATTTCATGTTTCAGTGTTGCACAGCATTACCATAGCAAACTTTTAGAGCTATCGACACACGATTTTCGGCTACACTATCGTATAGGAAAACATAATAAAATATAGAAATTTCACTTTCTTACTATATAATTAAGTCAATAAAATTAATAACAAGTCACAAAATTGAATTTTACTTTTTTGAAAAGTTTTTCAATTATGTTTTCTGATTTTGTGTGAAGTATAACAGTGTTTTTTCACCACCAGACATCTGCATGTTGAGTCTGCAACAGTTGTAATCTTGATGCTGTGAAGGAAAAATATTTTTATTTTAAAGGTTTGTTGAATGTTCCCAGTTGTAGGGCAGCAGAGAAACCTTGTGGTGTGTCGCCACGAGGTCTTTCTACATGTCCCCTGAAAACGTTTTCGTGTGATATAGTCTCGATATTTTAATTTTCCTAGACCTCTTGCCCAACTGCATAATAAAGTTTTCTCGAAATTCTCAAGATTGTTCTTTTCTTCTGTGTTCAAAAATTCATTCAGAAATGTTCGTTTCTCTCCAGCATTTTTGTAAGTTCTCCTCAGCTCTTTAGACTGTGTTTGTTTTATTAAATTTAAATTTAAGTGCTAGTATTCTCCTTCATCAACTTGATAACAAACAACTTGTAAGATTATTATTTTCCAGTTACCAGGCTTTGAATTCAAAGCACCACTTGTACTCACCCAGTCTTTTAATAATTATCAATTTTTTTTTTAATTTGGTTAAGTAATAAACACAAAGTAATAACATGGGGCATTTTTCAAAGTACTAAATAACAACTCACACTTTTCTTTTTCAGCATTTTATTATAAAATATTCTTTCAAAATCCATTCTTAAGAGCTAAAATATTTACAATTTGTTTTAAATAAACATTGACACAGTAAAAGACATTTTAAATCACTATTTCATACAGATATATACATAAACTTTGTTGACATATTTTAAAACGAGCATATCAAGAGAGTGCAATATACAAGAATCATGTTACAATCTTTAATTACCCTATAAATTTTTCAAAGATATTTTAACAAGACTATTATGATTTAAACTATCAAACATTTACTCATTTATGGACATTTTAAACCTACTATAACTACTACTACGACTACAGCTACTACTACAACTACTACTACAGCTACTACTACAGCTACTACTACAGCTACTACAGCTACTACTACAGCTACTACTACAACAACTACTACAGCTACTACTACGACTACTACTACGACTACAGCTACTACTACAGCTACTACTACAACTACTACTACAGCTACTACTACAGCTACTACTACAACTACTACTACAGCTACTACTACCACTGTTACAAAATTCTCTGACACAGATTACATGATAAAAAATATATTTACAAAAAGAAATGTTAAAATATTAAGAAGTAACTTAATCACTATAAATGTACATTAATTAGGTACAGCACATCACATCCGTGACAGAGTGAAACACACACTCTACCACGTGCAGTTTCCACTGTGAATTTAATTTTCTTCTTTGACAAGGGGTAAAGATATTAGTAATCTTGTTAGGCAAACAGGGAGCAGCAATATTGAATGGTCACACAATTTTTAAATGGTGTAGTCAGCCGCGATGATGTTTGTAGTCAGCTGCAATGAGAGTGGAACAGGAGGTTGCGTGTGGTGGCGGAAGGTAATCGCTGTTGGCAGTTGTGATTTTGTATATGACAAGGCAGAATTTAATATGACATGAGTCTTTAGTAAGACAACATCCAATTTTTGGTGATGCACACACATCATTCTGCATGTGCATATGTGTGTGTTTTGGAGTCGATTTTGGTCCTTTCGGGTAAATTTTGGGTTTGATTTGGGTACACTTTGGCTTATTTTGGTTTAATTTGGATTCATTTGGTTCATTAGGATCAAGTCTTGGGTGGAGCATGTTTTCCAATGTGTTTTTTTAGATTATTTGTGTTTATTGAGTGTATTTTATTCTCTCTGTGTGTGTTGGAGTATATCTATAAATGTTTTGTTGTATTGCGATAGCTTGTTAGATATGTTCTATGAGGAATAAGGAACGATTTTGAGAAATTAAGGAATGATTTTTGAGAAAAAGGAATGATTTTCCAGACATGCTGAATCATTTTTTAGGAATAAGGAATTATTTTCGAGGGTTGAGGATTGATGATTGGTAAGTAAAGTAGCGATTTCACACATGCTTGTGTTCAAAAGTATAATTTCCAAAGTGTATGAATTTTTGAAAAAAATTTTTACAACAGTATTCTTTAATTACATATATTAATTTTGAAGTTTTTGATTGAGTAGCCTCCATAGATAAAGCACTCACTTGCATATTTTCCTCGAGATCATTGTTCTCCTTCCAGAGATGACGTTAGACTGATGGAGACCTCTGTGGGTGTGTATATGTATTTCTTTGTTGTCGATGAGCTGTAATAGATTGGTGTAGCGAGATTATGAATGCTGAATGTGTTTGAATATAGATGTTATGCATAATATCTAACATAATTTAGCCGGATATTAGTTTTAGTTACGGTAAGATGTATACTTAGAGTGGAATAACTCATGTTAGTTATTTAATATGTAGATAAAAGTGCTTAAAAGTGAGTTTTATATGCAATGAACCATTAAGTATGCTCTCAAACCTATAGTGGTATTCCTTTCTTGTGTGTTGTTTTTCATCGTTCGATGGGCAGTTTGTTTCATGTCGTTACATACATACTACTTCAAGATGGATATTTATTATGCCAATACATTCTTTAATTTACTTGATAAGCGATTAAAAGAAATATCTACTTACTCTCTATGGTTCTTCAATCGTTATGTATATATTACTTATATGTAAATATTCGCGCTAAAGATGTATTTCTTTATGCGAACATATTTTACTCATGATGGTTGATAATGTGTGTGCTCAACTCTCCTGATGTACATTATCGATATTTTTTTCTCAAACCATTCTTTGAGTGTTTTATCAATCAAAAGGTTATGCTGTATAGATAAGAATTAAACATGGTGTTTTTTCGGAAGCTTGCGAGATTTTGTCACTCATTCACAAATCAGTCTTCTTAGAATTATTAACAAAAAAAAGTCTTTGGTAATGACAGGGTATGTTAGGTAATGCATCGATTTCCATTATCTAAAATTGATGTTTTTTGCATAATGACTACTAAGCATGTGTGTTATTACACTATATTACATTTCCATGTCTTTAACTTAATGATAGATAAAAATTACGATAATTTAAATAAATATTTAACATTTAATGTTTAAGATGAGTGCGTTTAAACAAATATCGTACATAGTTATTCATATACGTATATTTCCCTCGCTGGGAATTGAAACAAAGAGTATGTTAGTATATCTGTAAATGATTATGTTGAGGTTGAAGTAGTGACTAAATCAGTATGTGTGATTCAACTTTTTGATGCTTTTCGAGTAGATACATATAGTAACATTTAAACAATACTTAGCTTCCTCTGAGATGAAAGAAGGTTTGATTGCATAAATGCTTGCTATGCAGATAAGATCTAAGTATCCTGAAAGGATCGAACGAATAATTATAAAGAGCAGATCTTAACAAAAATTCTTTGATTAAGGTATTATTATGAAATAAACAATTTTTGATTGCTATATGTAGTATGGGATAATAGTATTTGAGTGAGAAGAGTGTTTTATTTGGATAATATTTTTTTAATTATGCTATATAGTAAATTATAGAAAAGGACTATGGAAAGTTTTTTTTACTCTTTTTTGTATATCAGCAACCTTTAAATTGAATATGTGTGATAATATTTATTGGATGAGAGATGATAGACATTTGTTCATTTGTGTTGTATGATAGTTTTTATTTAGTTGTTAAGTATTTAGTTTTGCTTGTAAAGTTTGATGTTAGGGGTTTTACATGTAGATGGTTTGTTTTTAGTAAAATAGTTAAAAGAGGTTCTATAATATGATCGTGATTGTTTTTGTATGTTATGTTCATTTGAGTTGTATGATATGTTGATATAGTTTTCACGTATATAGTTTTTCTTGTAAAGTTTAATAGTATGGGGTTTAACAATTGCCTGGTGTGGTATGTGAAAGTGAATTGCGTGTGTGTGTTTGTGTGTTATACTGTGTGTTTGTGTGTGTGGGTGTGCATGGTTTTGTGTATATGTGTGTGTAACGCATGGCTGTGTTTTATGCTATTAAACGATGACAATTTTAATCAGAGTAATTCATTAGAAATATTCTATCTGTGGGCATTGGTACATGTTGAAGCTTAATACGCGTTTTTTTCTTCTTAGGGCTTGTTGACCTGACATGAATAAAGCAGGAAGTTTTCTCGTTTGAAAATATCCTATTGACATCATATTTACAGTAAGGCCTTAGACTTGAGCTGTCGTTTCTTGTGAGCATACATATGTCTCTTCACATATGATGTGCATACTTGGTAAGTGCGTATAGTGAATGCTAGCATAGTATAACTGAAATATCTTCCATCCATAATAATAATAATAATAATAATAAATTCTGAAACAAATGAAAAGGTATATGACATTTGACATCTGGTTGGTTTGCTCAGAGGAAATAATACTTTGGTGAATGTTTGGTTGTTAATTATTAATGTGTAGATGTGCATACCTGGTAAATATTCATTGCATGTTCATGCAAATATGGATTTGCACAATTATGTTGATTACACGATTACATCATTACCCAACTACTTTATATAACTGCATTCCCCTCCAACATTATCAACCTTCAACAGTTGACATAGAACATGTTACATGTTAGTTGAGCAGTAGACACCGATCAGGTAATATGATAAACAGCGAGCGGAAGTGAATGCGTATGATTACATTTCCTACGAATTGTTTTTTAGATATTAAGTGATTCGCCTGGGAATCAATCTCTGGAATCCAAAAACTACATTACATTAATGAATATAAGCAGGAATACAAAGCATCACAATTTTTTTTTTCAATTCGGATGTAAATATTATTAGGTGTTCTGACCGAGACTCCAGCTTGATAATCCAAAACTAGCATTGTATTAATTGCTTTAAGCAGGTATCCAACTCACAAATAAAATTTAATAAATTGGGAAATAAAATAATATTTCATGCCTTGATCGAGAATCGGACCTAAATCCGAAATTATCATTATATTTAGTAAGGTTAGCATCTATCCAACCTTAAATAAAATCTGTTTAAAATCTAAAATAAAATATGCGGATAAGTATGCACTAGGTAGGTATTTGGTATGTATGCATTTGACAAGTGTGCACTTGGTAAGTGCGCACTTGGTAAATGTGCACTTGGTAAGTGTGCACTTGGTAAATGTGCACTTGGTAAGTGTGCACTTGGTAAGTGTGAACTTGGTAAGTGTGAACTTGGTAAGTATGCACTTGGTAAGTATACACTTGGTAAGTATGTGCTTGGTAAGTATGCACTTAGTAAGATGTTTATGCCTAGCTATGCATACAAAACATTTTATTTGTGTTTGAACCTATGGCTTTTGTTGTCGGGGTGATGTGTAATGAATATGATCACTATATCATCAACTGTTTCGAAATTATGAGAAACTATGCTTATCAAAGGACATATCTCATAATTGGCCTTGCCAGAAATGGTTTAGGGCCCAAATTACGTGTTATAAGGTAATCGATGTGTTGTTGATTCTCGGAGTGGTTACATAATTAATTTAAAAAATTAATATTACTTCAATGGTTACTAAAATTTAAGATGGCAATGGTTATAGTTGGATAGTATTTTTTTTGCTGACGACATATTCATATCTGTCTAAAAAAAATATGATTGTTTTGTTACGTCGCTCAGTTATGTTTGTTTTGTAAAGGTTTAATAAATATTTTTTTAATTTAAGCACATATCTTTACTTTGAAAAAAAAAATACGTTTTGAATATTTGGATGTTGTGAAGCCAAACGAAATCTCCTTAAAACACGATTTCGTATACATATCGCTTCATACATTTATATTTATGTTTGAAAATTTTAAAGTGTTAAATAGATAAATATATCTTAAACACCTAAATTTTTTTTATAAAATTGCATCTTAATTACTCAATTGTTCAATCATGATATATACTACAAATTCGTTTCGAATGTGCGAATTTGTAGGTGTTCGTGTTTTTATACCTTATTAAAACTTCCATTGGGATACAAGCTCTTGTGGCCCGGACGAGCTCTGCCCTCATAGCTCAGGGGTAGGGTGGCCGACTTGCAGTCGGAGGGTCGCGGGTTCGCGCCCCAGTGCCTCAGACGTGCAGATTTTCAGTTTGCTTGTCGCACTGTGAATTTGTCAACAAGTTGGTCAAACTTGAGCTCAACTACAAAAACATCTACTACTATAACAACAATGGAAAAAAAAGAGGTCAAATTCGTTAATCTGGCGACCTAAGGGCTGCCGTTTCAAATTAACCAGAGAGCAATTTTTTTTATAATGTACTAGGGCACTACATATATGATGCAGAAAATTGTCTTAAGTTTAAAGGAGACCCCGGTGCTCATAGTAACAGCTGATAGCATTAAGTAGCACAGTGGTTTTTGGTGGCCGAGCAACTGACACTCCATATAGCAGGCAATGTGAGAAATTGACGTATCGATTGATTGAACTGGTGCCCTACCTAGCAGCGTATGACATCAAGAGACACCAGCACTATCTAATGAGCAAGTTCAGAACTATGATGGTGGCCGATGATACCATCATCTCTGCCTGTTAAGCAGTTGCTTACCTCGTATGTGAAAGAATAGATGGAGGGGAAAGGAAGGAGTTCAATCACAACAGCGGGGAGATGTGAGGAGGGTATTAACCATATCTGAGGAGAGGAGGTCAAGAGCCTACAGTCTCCGAGTAGGGACCTGTTCTAACCTAAACTAATCACAACATAGTTCGTTGTGAAAGGGGTTTGTGATGGGACGGGTAGGTGCATAGGTATGTGAATTTGTGTAGAGGGGTGTTAGTGAATCAGACATTAGGTGTAGATAATTCCAGTATAGCTGTTTGTGAAGGAGGATGGTGAGGGGTGGGGTAGAAGGGGATGTAGGTAGGTGAAGGGTTGGAGCGATTGTGAAGCAGGTTGCGGAGCATCTAGGGGAAGTAATTGCGGAGCTAAGTGAACTGGAACCCCTTCCCAGGTTAATCTTATGGGACTTCATCTGTCGGTGGGGTTATCGTTGCAAGATTGTCCACGACATCGTTTCCTCGCTTAATGTGCTAGAACCAGTGCATTTCCCTTCTTACTTGCCATTGCAGGAGAGGGGAATCGAATCTACTATTCTTGCAGTGGCAGCCCAGAATGCTAACCATTACTCCAATGTATATTCTTATGTTTAGATGAATTAAATAAAAATATATTCGGATTTCAATTACTAACAAGCACTAATATAATATAAATTACACCACTTATTTCATAGCCTTAAAATTTACCATGCGAACAAATCCGATTTGAAAAGATGCAGATAAAAACAATACTGTCGTTAAGAGACATGAATTGCGATATTAACCCAAAAACTTACCTTTAATGTAATCATTCGCAGTATGTATGTCACCTGGATTATATTCATCTGTTTGGAAAAGTAGTCGCAAGTTATGAATATGTTAGTGATGTAAAACAACAAAAGCCCTGCAATGTTAATTTTCTAAAGGTGGTTATTTATTGCTTTTTTTTAAATTTCTCATTTTATTTATATGCTGCCATACATGGAAAACATTACATATGTAGAATTATTCAATACCAATAGCTGTATTTACTGCATTTTTCATAAATATTTCCATCACTATATATAAAAAATAATGTATAATTATATTAGAGCCACTCATATATGCATATACATGTATATGTATTTTGAAGAATCTATCTGCAGAAAGTGGGAGCCATAGAAATGCCAATATTAACCCAAATTGCACCAGCAATGGTCCATCGATATACCACTTCACAGCCATAAAATGGCCTATAGATGGCTAATCAAACTTTTATCAGCAATAAGTATAGGTTATGTGCAGCCATTGCTCGAATACCGTTGGTATGTCATTCATGTGCCATTTATAGGTCACTTACTCTCAGCCATCAGTTTCATTTCCATCAAAAATTCCATCAGTGGGTCATAAATAGCATGACAAGTGTCTTGGTGCTAGCAGTTAACCATAGCAGGGCCAGTTGTGAAGACCCATATGTTTTCTCGGTTAGCAGTTTTCCAGCACTGCCAGTAGTAAATCTTTAGTCGGCTGACTATGGCTTGCTACATGGGTATATACACCCACACGCGTATATACATATATACGTTTGTGTGTTTTTATGTTTTTTACTGTCCACCATTTGGTGTGCGCTCGTGGACAAGGATATGATAGGAACCTTTCTTGAGTTATATTAAACATATGGCTGTCGTAATTTTACCACCGAGTAAGTTTACAAAAAAAATATTTTTAAAGTTTACAAGAGAGATAGTTTTACTGCTACGCACGTTTGCTAAGTTACAGCAATATTTCAGTAAAAATTGCAAAATTTTTCACAGCGAACTATTAAGTTTTAGTAGTTCACAAACGACACTCGTTAATCTATAAACAAAACATAACTAAAATTTACTTTAATTTTGTGAGAGTTTGTATAAATAATGCATTAATAATATTTTTTTTTTTTTTTTTCAAGTTTAAAGTCAAGCTCCAAAAGGGAAGGCTCAGGCCTGGCTATCGCAAAAATATTGTGATGTAGGCTTTGTGCTCAGCTTAAGTGATGTGATCTGTTAGTACAGTGTTGTTGATACTACGTTACTCAGTCTTATAAACAGCTGCTGCCAATGACATTCCACACATTTACATTGGTTCCGACATATAACCGAGAGTTATAATGATACTTGTACCGTACAACAAATACAAATGTTTCCGTTGCAACAACTGCTATTATATAATTACATGTGACCGATTGGGTTGCGTAAAGCAGGCATCAGACAGTATCTGCAACCTCTGAAACAGACTGTTGAAGTTCGACTGGGAAGTACGTGAGTGGCAAGTATGGCGACACGCGTGAGAACTATTTCCAGGCAGAAATCCGGGCCAGTAGGATGGGGACCGGACGCTGATTGCAGGATCGCAACTTCGGTTTTACACACTTCCGACTAATACTTGGCACGCCGGCTCGCGAAATATTTCACGGACAGAGTTTCGCTACAGCCTTAATTGACATGTGTACGTCGAGCACGGCTGCCGTATAAAAGAATCATTCCCTGCACGTTCCAGCCATTGTTTGCTGGCGCGTGAGAGCGCGCGAGAATGCCCCTGCGTCCTCACTTCAGCCGGCACTACCTTGAGCGACGCTTCTTTCAGCTGCAATACAGAGCTTCAGTCAGCTTATAGCCCATTCACGGTTTCTTACAACTTACCTGAATTCATGCTGAAGTTCCGCCTCGTGCTAACATAGCTTAACAAAGTCTAGAAACATGAACCAAAGGGTCAACACACCACATTCGTGCGCACTCAGTTAAAAGTTTATTTTGCAGAACTATTTCTTAATAGGCATTACCAACACACATATTTACTCTCTCTCTCTCTCTCTCTTTATTCGTATATTAATTGTAAATTAGTATTTTAATTTGTAGATAAAATATATATAAAGTTCAATTTATGAAAATACAAGACACATTTACAGTTACCACATATGTATGACTTACTTAGAACACCAATCACGTAATACATGGGATGATTTTTTAAAGGTTTGATTGAGAAAATTGTGAAGATGCCTCTAATGAGGTATAATTTGTGGCTGGCTCTCAGTTAACCGATTTTTTTTTTTTTTTTTTTTTTTTTACTGATTGTCGCCTGAATTCTACATGTAGCGTTTCCTTCGATGAAGGCGTGCACATTCTCCGATTGACTTAAGGTAAGGAGTTGCTGAGTATGTCATTTTATAGTTCGTTTTCGATCCCTCTGTAAACGATCCCTTCTCAATCCCCGTTTCTTTTCTTCTCTCAAGTTTATCTGGTGGTCCGATGACATTTAAGACGTCATGGATTCTACACATCATGGATGCAGTTACGGTGGATTTTTAATAGCCTTAGTGGTTTTCCATGCATATTTCAGTTTTATATTAATGCAATTCCTTACAACCAGCCTTCCTAACTCCTATGGTATTGCACCAAGATTATAAGTCTTACTGTTTTAAAAATAAGTCAAAATTAATATTTATTGTTGTTGATGTTAAAATACCTGTGCAGTTAAAATTCAACCCCGCTTACATTTATTCCTATGTTCTTGTGAGCTACTTCCATCCGTCGACCGACGCAAGCCGAGGCGTTATATGTATTCTGTAGTAGTCCTACAGTATTATATCGTTCGTCTCCTAATTTCAAAATCGGAATTTTTTTCACCTCGTTATATCTGTGGTTGCCATGCGGATAAAGTTTAACTAGTTTTTTCCTTTGTGAATTATGTTTCGCTTTATTGTCGTTATTATGTACGTGCTGTGTTCACAGCGAACTGCTCTATGAAAGGAAAGTACTCTCTTCCACACTTACAACAACGGCGAAACCAGCTGATCTCTATTTTTCCAGTTTTTCTCTTTCCTATTGACGAAATTGTGTTTTTGTCTCGCGTGATGAAGGGTATTAATATTATAATACTGTATGTAAGTGTTGTTTTATCCTCAACGTGGTGTGTTGAATATTTTGTTTTTACAACTTTATTTTCCCGAAGGTTTATATACCACAAACGTATTATCTGCTCACCGAAACCATGCATGCACCTTGCATGTTATATATTAGGTAACGCTCCATTGGCAGCTCTGTGTTTTACCAAGCTGATTAGTGTAAATGTGTAAACGTTCGCCTCGTATTGTTTTATATATGTAGAGCTAATAAGTTCTCGCAGAAAAAAACTGAATGCAAAATGGGTTTCAGCGGCCTGTTTCGTTTCCGAATGACTTTCTGTTTGCATGTTAAGCAATTTCGCCATTAACCCGCCACGTAATCATAAACGTATATTAATATATGGTCTTATTTCAAATGTGTCTCGCCGTAATATATTTTCAAGAAAAATTACATAATAAATAATAAATTACACGTGGAGAGTGCACCCAGGACGAGGTGACGCCCTCATAAAGACTGGCTTCCAAGCTGGGACCCGTAGATGTACGTCATCCAAGGACATGGCATGAAATGAGATTGAAGGATGGAGCGGTGCTGGAATTCAAGGGCGGCGGAAACGGGAGCGCTCCGAGAAAACCCGCTTGCAAGCGGCATCGTCCAGCACGATTCTCACATGCCGATATATGGACGTGAACCCACCGGTGATCGAACCTGGATCGGGGAGGGGGAGGGGAGGGGAGGCCACTGCGCCGCCACCGCTGCGTGTATGTGAGGAAACACAATATTCAAATATTCCGACAGTCTACGCTTCAATCTCTTTCTTACACATTCACCATCCTTCCTTTGTCTACTAGCCGAGTGACTCTGTGAGAGAAACCTATGTTTTTTACTAGGCCAGCCAGAATAAGGATACTCCAGTATTAAACATATGTGATTCGCTGGCAGGCACGCGGGACAGTTAAAACACTCCTATCACAAATTGGACCTGAGCTTAGTTGTCTTCAAATACATCTATACGGGAAATATCTCGCGAAAATCTGTTGTCATTCAAGTGTGTCATGAAGACACCCACGATCAGCTACTGCAGTGGTTTGTCCCTCTTATGTACTGCCATAAATACCGCATATTATCAGGTAACTCGTGAGGTTGCGGCCAAGCATTAAATTGGTTGCGGCCAAAAAATGAAACAAAAAATATTTAAGACAAATTATAAAACGGGGTGCAAGTAGTAGTGATATGTCATCTATTCCCTCTCCTATCTCAAAACCTCTCTCAGCTTCCAGCTGGTACACCTAGTTTTCTCAGACGAGTCTCTGGCGATTGTACATAACTCATTAATGAACTGTAGAAATATAAATGGAACTTAGTAAAGTGAAAATAAAATCTAGTTCTCCAAAAAATTTTAGCCGCTGTTCGGCCATATAGCCAGTATTGTTCATTAAATTATATAAAGTATTCATTGAATAAGGAATCAGTTAAACTTATAAAATTTCTTAATTAACATCTTCAAATAAAGAGACCTTCATGTTGGCCTCTGTTGGCTATGTTGTCATAATAATAAACAAACAAATCCAACAAATCGTTTTAAAGGTATGCCATAACCTGCGAGTTTGGCTAAACATCTGTTACACATCTGTAACACAATCAGCGTCTCTGAAGAGATTACAAGCCTATAATGCTACTGAAATCTTGTACTATACTACAATACGAAGATGGAATCATTGGTTCGAAGAGTCTGTAACACCATCAGTGTCGGCAAGGGTCTCTGAAGTGTCGCTACAAGCATTGAAGTATCAATGTGTGTAAGTCCAGGTATTGGTGATCGTGTGTATCAGAACTTGGTATGTAGGTATCGTGCTTGTGTAAGACATCGCTGGTCGTCACACCGAGCCCTTCTTGTAAGTGGACCCTGAAGAAAAACAATGTACATTGTTTTACAGATGTGGGAGAGGTCAACATTTGATGTAGTGGTGTTTTGTTTGTCACGAGGAAGTGGTACTTTTCTGCACATAAGTTCCTATGCAAAATATAACCGCCTTGGTCCCCAATACAAGCCCTTACAATGTGTAATGGTAATACAGAAACAACCTGTATAGTGTATGTGCATGTTGTCAAGGGTGGTGGTGTAATTACCATGTTGCTTCTGTGGTCGTTAATGTATACCGAGCACGGAAAAAGGCAGGATAGTCATTGTACTCTGTGCTTCGAGTAAGTTCATGTCGACGTGAGGTTTTCGTGGCCTAATTAAGGCAATACCTACGTTCTGCATCTTCTAAGAGCAGAAAACATACATAGTTGTAATATGTGTGTGTCTGTGTGTGTTTCAATATCTCCTCCTTACTTGTAATGGGTAATTCGTTTCATAATAAGTTTACTTACTGTTTTCTCCTGAGATGTTCTCTTTCTCTTGCACGACTAATGGTACATATTGTGTTCGTATGCGCTTACCATTCTGGTACAAGGTATTGAATTGCTATTGTAAATGTACATTCACTCGACTGACATCTAACGGCTGTACATGGGATGGAAAGTAGTAGTATAAGCATGCAGAGAGAGATAGGACTCCAGCTCTGGAATGGCAGAGCAGGGGGACTCATCACCTAACTCCTCATGATCCCTCACTTGACCCCTCCCCTGACCCATATCCTGAGTCCTGACCTCCACTAATCCCTCCCCTGACTGCTCACGCACAAGTTGTGACATGGTGGCATTGGTGTGAGGAGTTAACCACCATTTTGGTGGTGCACTGACTGACACACACCCAGTAAATTAGTTCCATAACTTAACGTCAAATAACAAGTGTTAGATAACCATTTGTGATAACTTAAATTATTTTTCTCACTTCTAATGCACCGAAGTGCAAAATGATCAGATTTATATAATATTAACTTTCCTAATTATTTCACAGTTTTACTTGATTGATGCATGAATAAAGTAATGGGGTCTATTGCAACGTTAAATTTACATACAGCGAATGAACACACAAGGTGCATACAAGTAGATTGTAAGTAGGGCTTTCAAAAGTGTTCATTATACCTTGAATAACCTCTAATGATAGAGGAAGTGCACACCAATGTAGTATCGTGGGATATTGTTTTGACAGGTGTAGTTCTTAATACATTTGTCGAATTCTCGCAGTACGACTAACAGACTGGGAGAAAAATTACATGTTTTAACAAACAATAGTATGAGTGATCGTCGGAACAGGTAGGATGTGATATAGAGTATATCCATGATTTATTCACATTTTGAATCTCACCAGTTTAGAAAACACGCTGCATATATGTTGTGTTTGGTTAGTTCTTAAGAACATTATGTTAACATCAAAGTGTCTTAATTTTTTTGGCATTATGCAGCAAGACAAATCAAGTAACATTGACATATCTCCCATTTGCATGACACCTAATAAATACACATTTCATATTACTTCCACACCGATTAATTACTTACACGATGATTACTGTAGACAGATTTTATTTCACATCGTACATGATGACCATCTTTAGGCAGGCTATCGCTGTGGGACAAACGTGATGAAGTGTATTATAACGTTTACTAAAAGTATTTCCACATACTGGTAATGTTGATATCGTAATGTCTGCCAGAGCTCCTTGCTGTTGACAATACCAGAGGTGTTTACAAATGACTATTTGTCTGTAGGAGAATGTTCTTCCCGCCATGCTCGACGACGAAGTGCTTTTTTCACTACATGAGGTCAGTTTGTGTCTCAAGTTGTCAGTGTGTGACCTCCGACTGGCAGGCTGCACGTATCTGTGATTAACATACATTGCATGGTGTGCTCATTGCTTAATTACTTTTCCTTTAGTGAACTTTAGCAGACGACTGGTGAGAGCAAGTAGCTGTCTGCAGTGACCGATACTTGTCACAGGTTATCACTATGGGTAAACACACAGCAATGCAGTTATCATAGTAAAACGGCTGAACATGTAATGCTGGATGGAAACTGTCTAAGTACATACATTGAAGTTTAGGGCAGGATCGACTGCTTGTAATTGCAAAGGCTTGGTGCATGCATTGAAGGTACGTGCAGGGTCGACTGGGAGTAAATGTAAAGGCTCGGTTGATACATGAGTGCAAGTAGGGTCGATTGAGTAGGACTGTCTGTCATTACAAAGGCTCTGTCAGTACATGAGTGCAGGTCGGAGACAGAGTGTGACTAGCATGGTCGCTACGTGCTAGTCTTCATGGACAGTAGGACCAATGACGAATGATTGTCTGCAAGCGGATATCTAAAGTCGGCATGCATTAACACTCTCAATGGGAATCGAAACTACGATACCTTTTTTTCAAGGATGGTATGCTGTCCTCGTCAGGCTACATGTAATAGTTCCTATCAAGAAGGTACGTATTCACACAGCGTGGTTGTACTGTACTTTCTTGGTTGGTAATGTATACTACACAGGGAAAGACAGAGCGATCATTGTGCTCTGAGCTTCCAGTGAGTTCAGGTCGCGACCTACATGTCTTCTGCTCTACAAACAGAGTATGTACGTAGTTGAAATATGTGTTTTTGTGATATCTCCTTACTCGTCGTGTCTAATTCGCTTGCACTTGGTTGCCTAGAACCATCGATGGCTGAGTGTGTGATGTACATTGATGACTCGGTACACGACGACGAGTGCAGGCCTGTTATCAGTGGTTGTGGGGATAAATACTATCTGCAAGCCAATACCGGTATTTATTCTCATAACTTCACAATGTGTGTCGATGATAGGCCCAGAAGCAACCTTGCCTCCTTGTGTCTGGCAAGTGCGAGTTCACCTAACTGTCTTATGTGTACACTCTTTCATATATTAACACATCTCATGCAATGGGGGTCAAGGAATCAAACTGGTAACCCAAGGGAAGCTGGTACCTGTACCTCCTTCTGCATTTGTTTTGAGCTAGGCCTATAAAATAATTTCTTCTTCTCTGCTTAGGTGAGTCTGGAGGTGATCTATGAATTTGGTGCAAACGAGTCAGATCCTGTAGTGCAATGTCTGATGGCTACAGCGATTACAAGACTGGTTATTGCATAGGCCCATGCTAGTATTTACTTATTCTACCCATGTAATGAGGAACACATTAGTTTAGAAATGTCCAGACAGCGTCTGGTGAGTGTGTATGCCAATTTGGGTTTTCTTTCTTCTCCTAACCACACAATATATGACGACAGTCAAGCATTCCCTGCTTGATCTGAGGCAGTGTGCTGGACCCCCACTCCTTTTCGTTGTGTGTGGGATGATGTTATTATTTTGGTCGTTCTATCTTTATCAGTTCGGAAATTACAGCCAACTATGCTGCGACCCCTCTTGTCATCGGGGATGATGCTTTTGTTATGAATTTGACAACTCTATCTTATGTAGTCTGGAATTTACAGCCAACTATGCTTATAAGTAGACATGGGGCATACTTGGTCTTGTGACCCCTCTCATCATTGGGTGTAATGCTTGTATTATGAATTTGACAACTATATCTTAAGTGGTTTGGAAATTACAGCCAACGATGCTTATAAGAGGTCATTGGGTATACAGGGTTCGGCGACCCCTCTCGTCATCGGGGATGATGTCTGAATTAAGAATTTGATAACTATATCTTATGTGCTTTGGAACGAAGAGCCAACTTTGCTTATAAGCATGCTTATGACAAATTTGACCTATCGGTCCTTTTCCTTGTCTTGTGTGATGCCTATGTTATGAATTTGGTTGCTTAATCTCAACAGTTCGGAAATTACCGACAACTATTCTTATATGTAAGCATAGGTCCCCTGCCACATGGAATGTGTGGACGGAAAGTGCACTATTTCGGCAGGAAGGAACAATTATAATACTAATATTGGTTGTGAGCATCCAGTGAACACCGACTGGAATGCCAGAGTGGGAAGTGCTGTCAGGGTGACTTTGCACCGGACTCCACATCCCACATGAGTCAAACGCCACAATGACGAACCATCTCAGCCGAATTGTGCAAGGACACTTTCGCGAAGGAAAAGCGGGAAATTTTGAGGGAAAAGGGGGATTTGGTGGGAAAAGGGCTAAATCGGAGGGAAAAGGGAATTTTTCCGCTATTTTGGCGGTTTTCTGTGCGAAAAACAGGGTGTTTTTGTGCGAAATGCTTTATTCAAATGGCGGCGGTGTCATCCGTTCGTCCTCAGTCAGGAGCCACTTGCACTGGTATCGCCATTTCCTAACTGCTCGCAGAATCATTCTCATATACACAGTGATGTACAGAACCGCTTTCTACTTCATTATATTGTTATTTTAAATTAAGTTTAGTGTATCCCATTCTTGTATATTGTTGTGTGCTGTGAACAGGTGCCAGTTGTTTCGTCATTGTCATAAGGTCAGGCTTTAGGTTTCATTGCATTTTATATTGGAATTATTTAGCATAACATATTTAGTTTAGACTGTCGTGCCAAGCGAGGCTACAAGAGGAAAAAGTCGGCCATTTCTTTTATCCAGTAGCCACGTCCAGACTTCACTAGCAGCCCCGCGAGGCTGTATGGGTGTGTTTGCCTGGAACGTGGCAGCCTCAGGCATGTAGCTTCGAAAGTGCAGGTTTATTACATAGTGCTCACTAATTGAAATAATGTTTTTCCTCTCCTCTCTTATTAATTCAGAATATTTGTTATCGAGAACATTAAATGTTCACTAGCTGTAATATTGTAGATTCCATTATCACAATATATATTTCACAATATATATGTTCTGAATAAATAATAAGGCATCCTGAAATTTTTTTCTCTAGTGTTTCGATGATGTCGATCTTCGGCACCCAGTCAGTGGGTAGCATGCTCGTTTTTAGCAGGTTCTTTTAAATGTTAAACTTAACAATGCATATTTCAAGTAACCTACATAGTTTGAGTTCAGTAAATGCACATGTTCGTTGTCAGCTTTAATTTAATACTGTTTACTGAATCCAATATCAACTTAAAAAAAACATTTTGTCATTTCTCAACATGACAGTGCAATTAACATTTCTTCAGTGACTATCCAGGGAGTGAACAGTTTGATCAGCACCGATTTAACTCACTCGAAATCAGTCGTACACGTTCAGTGAAAGAAAACCACTTTTATAGTTGGTGAAGTATTTCGGCAATAATTCACATAATGTGATGGCGTCCCAATACCTCTACATTCAAAACGTTGCAACGGAAAATAACCGCCTACTCCTATATGGCGATATTGCAATTAAGCCTAAAATTGCTGGCAGCATACCTGTTTTTTCGATGTATGAACGTTCTGGGTGGCTACAACAAAGCGTGATTCGTCATGCAAATTTGTCGTCCGACCCCGGCATGGTTGATTCCTGCAGCTTTTCATCAGCACACACGACGCACTTGGTGGTCAACTCGTCTCCGCTGTGGTAATTGATTTTACCGCCTCCCGTAGTTGATGGTAGCGACACCTTTAGGGATACTGCTAATTGCTCTAGCTGGGCGCTGGTGTGTTTTTTCCATCTACTGCGCATGCGTGCAGGAGTACCAACTTTGGGAAAAACATGGCTGCCCACGACGTTACACCCTGCAAACTCGCATGGTTGACGGAAGTGTGTCGATGTTATGGTGACTTGGTCTGCCATGTATGGACATAATTGCTTAGATTCGTCGCCAAATAAATATCCCCCTATCAGGCTAAAATAAAAAAATGTGTACCAATAAGGCATTGTGTTTTGATATTGGCGGAATCTTTTTTTTTGTATTATGGCCCTGATTGGCCATAATTTCAGTGTAACCCATCTTAGAGACATTAACCTTAAATGAATATAAAAAGGTGTTCACGGTCTCAGTCGAGGTTGATCGTCGCTACGAAGGAGCTCCACTTGCAGTGAGTTAAGTAGCAAAAATAAAACATGACGTAAAATTTAACTTTAAACTTATGTCTTCATGGTTGGGTTAGGTCAGGCACACTTGGTGCCCTAATAATTCCAGTACGCACCATGATGGCGAAAATTGCTACTATCATGAGAATACTTTGAATTTGGCATTTTGGAAAATTATAATATGTAATTTAACATCAAAGTTGACTGCCAAAATTTTTGAATACCTTTTAAAGGAAGTTTTAATGTTTTTTCTGGAAAACAATGAAACTATGTACGTGATGGCCTTTGGGTTAATTTGAAGCTGATGTACAGTTTTCTCAGATTTTGGCGTTTGTTCGGCCATACGGCCAGCAATTTCTAGAAAGTGTTTTGAGAAGTTGAAATATAAATGGAACTTAGTAAAGTGAAAATAAAATTTAGTTCTCCAAAAAATTTTAGCCGCTGTTTGGCCATATAGCCAGTATTGTTCATTAAATTATATCAAGTATTCATTGAATAAGGAATCAGTTAAACTTATAAAATTTCTTAATTAACATCTTCAAATAAAGAGACCTTCATGTTGGCCTCTGTTGGCTATGTTGTCATAATAATAAACAAACAAATCCAACAAATCGTTTTAAAGGTATGCCATAACCTGCGAGTTTGGCGAAACAATCGATATTAATTTTGTCATGTACTATTCCCTTGTTGGAGTGAGTTAAAATTAACTTAAGTACCAACCTGTAATTATTAAACTGCACAAAATAACCATTAACAAATATTAGGACTGACTAAACTAGAGATATTGTCCTAACTGTAAACAAATATTCCGTCGATCACTAATGAATATTACAATTAATTAGATTCGTCTCTCAAATGAAAAATAGGGCAAACTAAACAAACTGAAATTCTTAATAAAATCAATTGTCTATTCTTTCGTTACAACATAATGTTTATAAAGAGTTTCACTCTTAGATTACAGTGTGTGGCTTAATGGACAGTCACTCTCTCTTTCCAATGCACGATTTCTTTCGTTAACGCTGTCCTTGTACCTGCGGGCGCTGTTGCCTGAAAAGTTATTGTTTTGTAACTTCGAAAAAATAAATCTATCTACGTTGTGTGTGCTCCATCCAATCACAATGATAGGGTTTCTCACAGGCTTCAGTTTCAAAGGAGCCGCATAGCTTTGAGTCACAGGATTGGATTCCTTTACGAGTTGGCAGGGAGATAAACAGATAAAAATGATATTAATCACGCAGTTTCCTTCACCGCTCATTTGTTCCTCAGCTTGCCAGTTACATCACAAAACTGAAGCAATATGGCAACAGCGAGCATCACAAGCCCTGTACTGCAATCTAAGCATAAGACGGACTATACCTGTGGATAATAAGTATCCTTGAAATACTGAATTAGGAACTTAGCTTACCTGCAGGATAAAAACAAAAGAGAACTGTCAGGAGCTCAAAAGGGCTGAATTTAATGGCTATAGAATTTTACCTTAAATGTTTCTAACATTCATTACAAACTAATAAAATAAAATAAGACCGAAATATACCAATGTGGTAAACTTTAAAATATGATGTGCCTTAAAATTATCCCTTAAAATTTTTAAATGGCACATAATAGAGGCTCTAACATTTGGTGTCACAATTTGGTAACATACTAGGTGTCACAGAAATATGCTTTAGATTGACGTGCGTCATGGGATCTCACACACCTGTGAGACTGGTGAGGCACTTTAGAAACATAATCCACATGCTAGAAGCTCTAGATACAAGGGTATGCCACCTTTTTTTAATGGCTTCATTAATTTGATATCAAAGTTTTAATTAAAGTGATTGGAAGGGTAATCAAAAAAGCACTAATCAAAAAGGGCTAGTCAAAAAAGGGTTAAATATATGGAAATAAATAATTTCTTATTTTTTGGTGCAAGTGTGTTAAGGGTAAATGTTCTTTCTTTCTTTTTGTGGGGAGCTCTGGCACTCGATTAGGTGTGATGTGGTGGGGACAGGGTACATGTGTGGTGAATTTTGGTGCATGAGTGTATTCAGGGTGAATTATCCTTCTTTCTTTTTGTGGGGATCTCTGGCACATCCTCGTCCTCAGAGCACTAGCACATGGCTGAGGTGTGGCGTGTTGGGGACGGGGTATATATGTGGTGAATTTTGTGCAAGAGTGGTCTAAGTGTGATTTTATTGGTTTGGTAGTGATCTTGCTCGTAGATGGTGTTGGTAGATAGACAACTTTGAAAAATAGTATTATTCCAAATGCAATTAAATGTTGGTGAAATTTATAGTGTTTAAATAAGTTCTATGTTTAAAGAAATTACACACATCGAATGGCAAAATTTCAACCATCACAACTACATGAATAACAAGCGCAATTATGTGATGCTCCAGTATGAAACTAAACATAAAGAGATGAATTATTCTACCCGACCTGTATGCTAGAAATATAATTTACACGAGAGAAGTATAATGAACGAACACAACTACGTGACTATGACAATAATGTCAGTGTGCAGAATGGAATTACCGATGCAAAAAATGTTCCTATCAATTAAATGGCTAACAAATACAATAACATGGTATATTTAACACTACTAGAAGCCTCTTGCACATACCTTATACTTCCATCTGCCTGTGAGACTGGTGAGGCACTTTAGAAACATAATCCACATGGTAAAATATATTAATTGATTAATATGTGTAATAAAATCGCACCTCTCCCAAAACACATCCGTCCGCCTCAGAGTATGGTGAAGGAATGGTGTGAGTGTATGACGTGCGCCAATTTATATACGTGGATCTTGCGGACGAGTTGAAATTATGGCAAAAACTCTGAATAAGATTCACACACTACTCATACACATCCTGAACTATATCTATAAAAAATGTATCCTTACCAAGCACTGTGTGCAATTTAACTAGCGAAACCCACAGAGAGTGATTTAGCACTTCCAGTTAACACTGACAAATAAAGATTTCCAAAATAACATTTTGAATTCTAAACAGACGCAATAGAAATACACGTAATGAACTCGTACAAGGAGATCTCCCAAAACATACTCATCCACCTTGGAGGCCAGTCAATAAATGACTGGATCGTATGACGTGTGCCTGCTTATAAACTTATTTGTTAGAATATTTTTAAGGCACATCATATTTTAAAGTTTACCACATTGGTATATTTCGGTCTTATTTTATATTATTAATGTGTAGAGAAGGTTAGAAACATATAAGATAAAATTCTATATCCATTAAATTCAGCCCTTTTGAGGTCCTGACAGTTCTCTTTAGTTTTTATCCTGCATAGTAAGCTAAGTTTTTAATTCAGTATTTCAAGGATACTTATTATCCACAGGTATAGTCTGTCTTATGCTTAGATTGCAGAACAGGGCTTGTGGTGCTCCCTGTTCCCAAATCGAGCAATCTAACAAACTCATAAACACACATGGAGCACGGCTGAGTTGAAATTTATAACTGACAGAACCTATTTCCCTACCAAGCTACTACTATCGACTTGATTATGCTATTCGTCCTACAACTATGTGCATGTATAAAAGTGAATTATTTAAAATAACGGATGTAGAACAATTTTTTTCCAAGTCTGTGAAATTCACGACACATGGTAACAAAAATGTGAGTTGAATATACTACGAAGTTTCGTCTACCGAACACAGAAATGTTATTTACATGATAAACGCGCCATCACACAAAAATTAAATTTATTCACCCGATGAATTAAAGACTTATAAAAAAATAACTCTATAGTTTACAAAGACTGAACGAGATATGAACTCCGGAGCATATAATATCACTTAACGAGAATCACCACTATCACACTCCACAGGCCGAGAAAGTCGAGAATTCCAGGATCGCGTTTCTTGCAGCGTGATGGTTGGAGAAGAACTAAAATCGCGGAAACCCACGAAAAAAATCCGTATCGCTCCTGCCCAAGGTCAACCACCCCCTCCCCTTACAACAGCCAAAAACGCATTTTTCAAAGGGAAGTTCTGTCCACACAGCCCCAGTCCCCCTCCGATTTAGAGTTCGTTTTTGCCCTTTCCAAAGCTCCAGGCCACGCACCCTGGTATCGATTCAAAACTGCAAAAACCTGTTTAGTGGCAAACACCCCTTCCACCTACACTGCTCGAGATATGCCCCATTTGTGTTGGAAGGGGCAGTTCTCGAGCGGGAATTTGGGGGGGGGGAGGTTTACCACTAAATTACAAAAAAATAGCAACTTTTGCACAAGGGAGTTGTGGACTTCGAAAAGTACCATGTGGAATTTGACACTGTAAGGTTTGGAACAGCATTGTTTGTGTTTGTAAATTTGATCTAACAAAGGTGATGTTGAAGAACTAATAATTTTACCACAAACTGGAAGAACATGTGACTATATAGAGAGTGAGAGAATCGTACACCAGTGCTTCAGTTACAATAGAGAGGTTCGACTCATAATTTTCTTATGCTAGTGTTACTTCAGGATTCAGGCGAGTGTGGTTTAGAATTTAAGATGAAGATAGTCCACTACAGATAAAGATGTGCAACAGAGATGAACATTGGCATTTCTTGTTAATCAGTCTAACAGAAAATTTAAAAGTTTTCGATGTATGTTTATGGGCGAAATCATTTTCCTTTATATAATTTATGTCCTGACAGCAAACTACCTTATAATGAAGATCAACCAGAATTTGAAACTCAAAGTGGATACATCACCAAATGCCAGTCCTACAAGAAAATCAAAAACATTATGCAGGAGTGTACTTGTTCTTTTACTACAGTTTGGAGAGAACAATGCAACAACAAATTTCATTTTATGTATATAAGTGACCAAGAATCAATTTATCTCTGTGGTATGTCGCAATGCAACTTTTTTCAACTCAAGAACAGTTAAAAATGAGAAAATATGCTGTTACAACTATAAAAAGGAGATTGTTCAGAATTAAATTGCCAGTCATGGCAAGAATCTTCAACCCTACAGACTTTACGAGGTCATGCAAATTGGAGACAGAAGAGTTTACTTTAAACCATATGACAGTATTCTACAAGTTCATGTCTGCAACAATATAGAACATTGGTGTTACATTTTCGACAACAGTCTCGCCAAACACTTTGGTGAAGAATAGCATGCAACAATTTTGCTGTGAGATATCGTCACCCTGACAGTGACTTGCCAACAACATTAGAAGATTTTATGATTTCCAGTATTAGCAAGGAAATATAAGAGGAACAGGGAAACGGAGTAATCACCTACCAGCTCAACAGACCTAAACAGTGAATCACTGTTCATTGGAAGGGGATGACATGTAAATTGATATGCATGTAATGTGGCTAATTCAGAATAGTATTCCCAATTATAATACAAGTATGCAATTTTTACTAAAGGTTTGTTTTCTGTTACTTACAGTTTGTTATATTTTCATTTTGTTGTTAAGGAAATATGTGAGCCAGATATTAATTTCAAATGTACATATTTCTCTCAAGCTTTGACAGCACATAGTAAACTAACTAGTTATAATTCCACTTTAATTAACTGCAATAGTTCTGAATGTCTCGTAGATCAGTACAGACCGCACAGAGTAGATAGTAAGTGTAAACTTAAAGATGAACGAATTGTAACATGATAGTTTGAGGAAGAAAAATGTTTTAAACCTCTAGTTTATAATACAAACATAGTTTTACCCTATCAGTATTTCAAAGAATGTGATAATACTTTCACACTTTATATCATTAAAGCAAAATAAAGTTTGGTTTCTTCAGTCATACTGAGTGTGATTCACCAAAATGTTATATACATCCTGCAATAAAATTATCAAAAATAAAATTTAGCCCTAAAACCTATTTTAACTTATAAATTTAGAGAGAATGAATTTATCAATATACATACATTGTCCGTTGCTAATCCTTCTCAGTCGAGTGTTGGATGTCAGAACAGGTACATGATGTTTTTTCATCCTGCAAATCATTACATCAGTGTCAAACAAGGAAAGGCCAATATAACTAACATCCTATGGTGCAACAGCATTTATTTTCCTCTAGGAGATGAAAAGAGTTACCAACTCATACAGTGCAGTGATAAGAAGAAATGCCCAGTGTTTTACAACGGTGCAAACACCTCTTCCATCTAGTGTTGAAGATGTGTACTCACATTATGTTGAATCCGATCCCAATTTGGTTGAAAGCATTGTTTTACATGCCCCTACTTTTAAAGATTTTTGTGTGCAAACAGACAGGTTAAACCGGGCATTAGAAATTCTCCCTCCTTGAAAGCAGAGCTCAAGAAGGGGTTCTGGATCCAACATTAAGAAAATGCACAAAAACTTTGTTCGCCGAAGTTTTAAAATATGTTTTAAAATATATATTTGATTTTTTTTTTAAAGAAAAATGTGGTGTATATTCAAAATCAACTTGAGTGTGTCCCATTTTTGTGTTACACTGTAGTTGTTTTGGAGCAAGGTGAATTTGTTGTACATACAGTTTTGCATCTAGCTGTATTTTTTAAAAATAATTTTGTATCTGTGTCATCCCCTTTTTGCTAGTGGTGTACATAAATTTATGGATCATTCTATAGTTGTTTGATGCTGTGTGAGAATCCTTTGGTATGCCCTGTAGTTACTTATGTGTTATGAAATATTGTATATTTAGTTTTATTGAAAAAATAAAATAATTTGGTATACATTTTGTCAATAAATATGATGTAAAATGAATTCATTTGTATGTTTATTTAACCTATTTATTATTAAAAGTGAACTTCTTTTCCTAAGAAAGAAAATATTTATATTTATAAATACATGTGTTAAAGAAGACATTTGAGAGAAGAATATGTTTCATTAAAACATACAAGTTGTGTAAAGAAAATTATATAATAAACAAACTATTCGTTCACCAAAGATGACTATTCAACTAAATATATATTTGAATCTAACAAAGATGTCTGCTGAAAAACCTGAGTAATATTATTTTTTTACATATCACTTTAAATACACAAAATGAATTATTAAATGTCACCTGCCACCATAGTGTAATCAGCTTATACAAGGAGGCTCTGGATTCGAATCTCAGATAATGCATGGTTGATATAAGCTGGGTTCAAGTCCAGGTTAGGTAATGTTTGATGATACTAAGTTTCTGGGTTCGAGTCCCGGTTCGATCATTTATGAATGTAGTTTAGTTTCTGACTTTCAGTGACAGGTATGTTTGATTGTAATAATATTACATAAAAGGAATAATGAATGCAACACTGTTAATTAAAAAAAATATACAATAGCTTGTTAACTGTTTGTTCATGATGGGGTGTAAAAACCTAGTATTAAATTCATTTCACTTTATAATGTGAAAAGTTTTTGTTGGAATAACAATTGCATGTGTACAATATCGTTGAATGAGAACATAATTCAAATCTAATGGTTTAAATTTGGACAAATACACATTGAATTCTAACACATACATGCTAAATTTCGCATATAATCCATTTAAATTCGTTAAATTTGCTTAATAATGTGTTAAAACAATTTCTAATATGTAATATGTGAAGAGTCCACAGCAAAAATGATGGAAGTCACTATATTGCCTAATATGTGACAATAGTAGCAATACAAAGCATGGAGTTTTTTAAATCTACCATGACATTTTCATAGCAAAAACACTAATAGTTAACACATAACAGCAATTTACAATATATCGGTACACGAAACGAACGGCAGATGTCAGTGCCTTATAGTCGAAATTAGCTGATTGTCAATCTTACAGGAGGAAAAATTATGATTGTCAATGCCAAAGTTCACCTTGCCTGTTTTCATAATATCTATGGTGATTTCTGGTTTCTTTATTAATGTTGTTTCACTTACAAATATTAACTAACCTGTTTTCATATATATGGCCATTTCTGGCATCTTTGTTTGTGTTTCATCATTGCCAAGTGCTAATTAACCTTTTGTCATATATATGGACATTTATGTTATGTTTGTTTATGCTGTTTAGTTGTCAAATATTACCTAACCTGTTTTCATATGTATGGTCACTTCTGGTGTGTTTGTTTATGATGTTACAGCAGACTTCATATCAGATGTTAGTCTAAGTGTGTAAATAAAGTGTTGCTGTTACTTGATGAGAAAAGTGTAAACATGGAAGGTGAAGGAAATGAAACAGGAGATATTCCTACATTGTTCTCATGGGAAATTCTTCAACAAGGAAAAAATATAGTCGCATGACTGATGTTTTGAAGAAAATACAGCTATCATCTCATGAGACTGGCCCAGACTGTAAATGTAAGAGCTTAAAGTGCTTTTATAATGTTTCTCCCGAACAGAGACTGCTAAAATTCAAAGAGTTTAATGAAACTAAGACATATGATGAACAGAATTTTTACTTTTTTGGACTGATGTATATTAATCAGGTAAAACAACATAGACCTAGAGAAGATGTGAATCATGCAAATTTCCATAACAGTGCTTATACCTACAAAGTGTGTGTCTCAGCTGGTCAAAATATAATAGAGGTAACTGTTCATGCTAAAGCATTTGTTTCCATTCATTGTATCACAACACAAAGAGTACAAACCTTGCAGAAGTCAGGAAAGGCTTTGGGTGTGGCACCAAAAGATAAGCATGGGAAGTCAACCACGTACATGGTAAAAAACCTACACACATAGAAAAGCTGTGTTAGAGTACATAACTTCTTTCAAAGGTATCCCAAGCCATTACAGTGAAGGAGTTAGTAAGAAACTGCACTTGCCACCTGAGCTTAATGTTAACAAAATGCTTCAGATATACAAAGATAAACATCTCCCTGTTGTGTCATATTAATATTACAGGAAGATATTCAACTTACATTTCAATATCAAATATGGTTATACGAGATCTGATACATGCACCACTTGTGATAAATTTCAAGCAGTAATCTGCATTTTGGAAGAGAGAATTAAAAGTGCTTCAAATGAAGAACATAATAATATTATCTTAAAAGAAGACAGAAAACTGAGAGTAGAAAATGAAGTTCACAAAGCTAACGCAGAAACATTCTACACCAGATAAAGAACTTCAATAACCAGGAGTAGAAAACAAACAGCTTACGAAGGTATTGTTATGGATTTCCAAAAAAAAGCTCTGAACCTATAACATTTCCACAAATGATGTATATTACAAATGGCAGCTCTCTCTGTTCACATTCAACATTCATGTATTGTCTAACAGCGACTCCTTCTTTTACTGCTATGATGAGACTACTGGAGCGAAAAGAGCAGATGAAGTTGTATCTATGCTGCACCATGATGAAGTCTTTACATAGCTGAAACAAGAGGTTAAACATCTTGACATCATCTGCGACAATTGTGGTGGGCAGAATAAGAACTACACAGTTGTCAGATACTTACACTATGTTGTTCACAGTACAAGAAGTCTGAACTCAAAGTAACTTTCCCCATTAGAGGGCACTCATACTTGGAGTGTGATCGCAATATGGCCCTGATACAACTCAAGACGCCTGCTGAACTTCCAGAAAATTGTTGGAACCATTTGTCTGTAGCAAGAGTGAAACCTTCATCATTTCATGTCATTTAAGTGGACCAGGTGCTTCGCATGGCATGGACAAACTTTCTATCGGCAGACTACAGAAATAAGTGTCCTTTTGTCATTAAACCAGTGAAGTAGGTGTTTCAACATGAGCTGGGATCCGTTGTTTACCAGAGAAGTACCTACAATGGTGCATGGGTGAGTCGATCACCAAAGGAACCTCTTTGTTGTTCATATCCACAGGACAGCAAGGATGCAGCTGGGCAAGATGAAAAATTTTGTCTTCAAAATTTTTGTATGATGGTATGCTGGCTGCTTTCTTTACTCTATAACACAACCTTTACTCTTTGGTAATTTCAGAAATTAAAAGGGTTTTGTTTTCATTATATATATTATCAGCTAATACTATTACATTGGTTCCCCATATTTTCTTTGTTTGAAATACCATCAACATCCTCTAACCTCTGTTGCAGTTATGATCCCACTCTCTTATGAAAAATTCAAGGATTTACAACACCTTTTGCAATTCTGTGGTACACAAGGTAAAGAATTCTGAGCTAAATTGCTATACTGCCAGGCAAAGAAGCAAGCAGAATCTGATAGACAAAGAGTGTGTCCTAACTTTTAATAACCGCATTTATATACTCTGATATCCAGCATTCTTTTCAATGAAACATAGTACCTTGCATTTTAAAATGTTGAAAAAATAGTGGTATTAATTATCTTCAGATAATTGACTAATGACTCTTGAAGAATATTTTAACTCTGGTTATAGTGCACATATGTATTCATTACAATAAGAAGGTTTTCAGTAAAGGGGATTCTAACATTTAAATCACTGTACCAAAATCCATTCCTAGTGACACCAATCATTTTTGCAGTGGACTCTTCATGGACATTTAATACATTCACATAGCGAATTGCATAATACCAATTTTTTTGTACATGGGAGAGATGTGTGGTATAAATAGAACCACCCAACCCCCAGCTTGCTATTTTTGATTAATATTCACAGAGGCAATATCTCCCACCCTCTCACACTCAGACAGCCTGTCAACCTGTCCGCACTGTCTAGCCTTGATTGTTCAAGAACATCGGTCATCCGTTCCACCATCCACTACTGGGACCTGGTGCGGCGGGGTTGTGTGGTGAAGGTACTCTCGCTTCAGCTTCACTTCCAGTTCTTCCACCCCGCTGGGAAATTCGCCTGCTTTCTTGGGATTTGGCCGACTCCATGTCTGCAGGAGTAGGCATCCAGGACTTTCGCCTGCCTGGGCGGGGTAGCGCTCAACCAGCTTGACATTAGGTTCAGAGCTCCTTCGAAGCCTACCAGCTTTGCTACCAGAGTTAATGTAAGTGTATGATTCCGAACTTTTTAATTATTTTGCAGCATTTTGTCAAAACTTTTCATAAAATTTATAAAAAAAAAAAATTTATTCCACCATGTTTCATATGTTAGTTACTTTCTTAGCAAATCGTTAATCTTTTACTGGTTTTTCATAAGCTTTTCTTTAAAATTGTTTACCATTTATATGATTTCATTAAACATTTTTTTTACAAATCATTAAACAAGTCTTTAGAATCGTTAAAACTTTTTAACAAACTGAATGATGTGTCTTAAAAATTGCAAAACAAGTCTTTAGAATTGTTAAAACTTTTTAACAAACTAAATGATGTGTCTTTAAAATTGTAAAACAAGTCTTTAGAATCGTTTAATATTTTTTCATTCTGAATTATTTGTCTTTAAAATCATAAAACAAGTCTTTAGAATCATTAAATCTTTTTAACACACTCAATGATGTGTCTGTAAAATAGTCAAACAAATCTTTAGAATTGTTGAAACTTTTTAACAAACTGAATGATGTGTCTTTAAAATCATAAAACAGGTTTTTTCAACTTGAATGAATTTCGTTACAATTTAAATGACAATTACATAAAATATATTCTGAGTGTGACATATTTTTTAGAACTTAATAAAGTGTAATTTGTTAGTGTGAATTAATGATAATGCATATATGTATGCATGTGTGTATATGCATGCACATGACTGAGTGTGTGAGTGCAGGGAAAAATTGTGTTTTCAATAAATGTTAGGTGGCTCGTTGGCATATATTTAAGAAGACATTTAATAGAGTGTCGAGGGTGTAACTGAATGACCACCATAGTATTACACTATGGACAGAAGATCGAGACAATATCTCGAATTCAGGCCCTCTCTGCACCTTTAAATACACGTGAATATATTTTAATACCATCTAGAATAAAAATACAAAGTACTCTGAAGAAAATAGGTTCATGACTGCAAGTGTGAGTGCAGGGGAAAATTGTGTTTTTAATAAATTTTTGTTAGTTTTATGTAGTTTTAAGAAATGTTTAATTGAGGGTTGATGTATGTATGAGGTATGAATTGTGGAACAGCTATAACAATAGATAACTACACTGGATATGCCTCGTGTATTCAGAAGGTGCATAATGTCAGTTCCCAAGCTTGTTCTATGTGAGTTACCTGGAGAAGGATGATTGGAAAATGGATAAAACAGTATTTCTAACAAATTAAATTTTTTTGATGTGTACATGACAGGGTGGATTGCATATTTAAGTTAATTTTAAGACATTTCATTTTAAAAGTTGTTGGGTAAAGGTGTGTGTGACAGAGAGAAAGAGAGAGAGAGAGAGTTGAGTATTGTATTTTTTATTTTTTATAATATTTAGGATTAAGACTGTTTGTTTAATTAATATCCAGTGAGTTTCTCCCTTGCTAATACATTTACACAACATTCATTATTAAATTTATGTAAATAATTTCTATTGTGTACCCTAGAATGTATTTTTTACGGTGAAATATTCATTTTTTTGACAGTTTAAATGATTTTGATGGTGTACACTAGGTTTGACAGTGTCGAGTAACTCACAGTCTTTTTCAAAAAGCGTTTATAAGTTGCAAAGTTTTCCTCTTAAACAAATTGTTTTTAAAACTGGGCTTAAAATTTAATGCAGTATTTGAAACGCAGTCCACTTGTTTTAAAACTTGTGAAAAACAGGCGAGACAGATCCCGGGATGCAGTGAATTGTATAGTGAATGCGAGCTGCAGACCCGTAATACATGCTGCAGAGAGATGTTGACAGACTGGCGAGGCTGGAGGGAAAGTCGCAGTCTCCCTCCTGCCGGAGTGCATGCAAACAGGCTACCGCCAGGCTATGCATGATAAGGGGTGGGGGAAGCGAAGTTGTCAGTTGGGAGTATGCCTGTATGGCGGTGCATGGAATTGACTGTGAGAGTTTACTGAAGCATTTTTTTACCTGCAGCTCTACAAGCGAGCTAAAACTCCCAGCCTGTGTGCAGTATTTCACACTGCTCCATCTCCAAGCTATTCACCCTCATCTGCTTTTGAGACCAAAGTTTTGCTCGCTCCCCAAACACACTCAGTTCTCGGCCATCCGCTTCCTGGCTTTGTACATGAGACTTTAGAATGACTCAGAACAATATATTTTGTAAAAATATGTCGCTATAGTCCACTTTCCTAAATAAATTGTATTTCACTCAAAAATTATTTTATTTATAGTAAACAATAAGGTGTTTATGTTACTAATATTTACAACTATGCTGTGATGAGGGAATAAATAGGTCTTATTTTTCTACATTTTTTCAGAACAACGAGACTCTTCAGTGCAATTTATTGCGGTGTTCTAGGTATTGTAGAGGGTAAACTAAAGAAACTTTTAGTTATTTAGGTAAAATAGGTGACCGTAAATGTATCCAGTATTGACATCTTGCTTGAAGATGCTTACGTAATTCAGATTCAGCATCGCAGATGGAAAGACATTCTACAACAAGCTTTCGAGACAGTGTCCCTTCGCCTAAATGCTCACGAGTTAATCTATTGGAAGATGATCTCTACTTAAGTGATTCGAGCATGGATTCACTTACGGAAAGATTGTCAACACCAAATGGTCAAAACGTGTCCACATCCCCCAAAACATCAGAAGGTTGAGCTTTTAAATTAGATTTATTTCTATCAGGCTAAGAAGATTCGTGTGTTTTGGAGAGTGCTCAAATCATTTCACGACCGATTTTCGAATTGATTAGAAATATTTCGCCAAGGGAGCTGTAAAATAATTTGCTTTCCTACTTGCCAGCCTCAGTAGAGCCTTTGCCAGACCTGACATATGAACTCATGGCTATGGCATTCATGGGAAGATTAAATTACACACACATATTTAACAGTAGGCTTGATAGTGATGTGGACCTTTCTCGGTTTTTCGAGAGGTCCCTGTATTAATCTTAATAATGGCATCACCCCGGCTTATTAGTTTCAGTTACCGCAGCATGTAAATATTAGAAATCCCTCATGGTGAAGGAAGGTTCTACAGAAACCTTTTATTTTCAAAGTAAAGCACTCCCTGTCCAACATTCACCCAATGTAGGTTTAATCTATAATGATGATATCGTTCCTTATCTCACAAAAAGCATGGCGAGTTTAGTGCACGTATATCTGGCTGGAGCCTGCAAATATTGTCATATAGGCTGTTCACGATAAAGTGAGCACTTTTGATGCTCTAGTAACTTTTTTATTTCTGTCATATCACAGTATTTAACCGACTTTTTAAGGAAGTATGGTCATGTAAGTAATAAACACAGTTTATAGATTCCACCATACTTTTAAGTTAACATCTAAGTCTAAATTAAAATATGACAATTAACTATTACTCCTAATAAGTAGGCTTCCAAAAGTGCTCACTTTACCATGAATAACCAGTACATGGATGTACATTTGAGCCAATATCGGCCATTCACCGTCAGTGCTGTGCACACTAAACTACCAAAGTTTATTGCAAATAGGAAAGCTTGTGTCGATGTACACAGCCCGGAGGGAATGTGTTTCCATTACGCCTTAGTAGCATATTTGTTTCCAGCCACACAAAATGTCAGTCATTCTTCTCCATATCCAAATCCTTACAAGGTTTTGAATATCTAAAGTCTGTCGACACCTGTAGTCATACAGGATATTCGTAAGTTTGAGGAGAACAATTCTATTTTTATCAATGTCTACTGTGTGGTGGACAACAATAGCAATATAATTGACGAAATTTGCGAAAAGGGTAGGGTTGTAGTACCCATGCGTATTTCTCCTGTACGTCATGACAAATATGTGAATATTTAGGCGATTTGCGCAAGTGGAAATGCTGCTTATTTGCATTTTGTCTGTATTAGAAATATGTCAAAGCTGGTTGGTAGTCAGCTAAGAAGAAAAACAGGAAATTAGTTTGTGAGCATTGTCTTCAGTATTCCAAAACCGAGGAGAAACTCGCAAGTTACACTATTTTTGTTAGCAACAAAAGCTGTTCGCATTACTTTTCCCACAGGGAACGACAAATATTTGGAATTTAAAGATTATGGCAAACAGCAGAGATTGGGTTTCGTCACCTATTGCGACGTAGAAAGTTGCCTGAAACCCATGTCCACTTGCTTACCTAATGATGAAACTAGTAATACAAATAGCACCAACCAACATGTTCATATGCTTGTAGCATTTATTTTGTCTTCTCATACAATCAAAGTTTGTTTAACTATTTTGAGTTTGTGGGTTCTGATTGTATGTACCAATTAATTGATCAATTAGTTTAACTTACAAAGTGGGTTGTAGGAATCTACTGTGTGATTGTAACAATGAATCCAAAATCCCCTGCTGATGAAGCTAGGTTGGTGCCTCAGAAAATTTTTCAAATCTGTAAAGAAATGCTCGGCACATATGATATTGTGGTATATTATTACCATCTGATTGGCGAAATCAGAGGTCACACACATAATAAGTGCAACTTAAATTTCAGACTTCCCAAAAGACAACATGTTACTGTTTTTCATAACCTGCAAAACTATGATGCTCACTTTCTTATAAAGCCTTTCTCTGAACATCACGTACCACAACACAACAGAACCATGGTAATTGAAAACCTGGGTAAAATTCAAGCGATTGGAATGACCCTGATAAAATACAAATCTATTACAAAACAAATTCCCAATGGGATTCATTCTAATGGAAAGTTGTAATATATCGAGTTATGATTTACTGATTCATTACAATTCATGAGTACATATCTGAAAACTTTGGCAGGACATAATTTGATGAGAGGCGAAACTTTAGCGATGAGGATTACACTCCCACCCAAGCTGCATGGGATGTGTTTAACTACATAAACTTGCTGTAGAATGCCATTCATTACTTACGTGTGGACACTTGTTTGCTGGCTGATTATTTTGAGAATTTCAGGACCATATGTTTTCCTCATTACTGTCTTGACCATGCTATGTACGTCAGAGCTCTATCTATTTCATGGGATGCTTCATTGTCAATTACACGTGTGCAGCTAGAGCTGTTGACTGACCCAGACATGCATCTTTTTGTAGAATGCTGTGTTAGGGGCGGCATTAACCAGGTTTCAAAAAGATGTGCAGAAGCCAATAATGTTCACATGGGTGAGAACTACGAGCCCAGTGTGCCATCGAAATATTTGTGCTATTTCGACATCAACAGGCTGTACAATCATACAATGCCATCTAAGATTCCGATCGACAATTTTGAGTGGTTTGAGGCTGATGTGTTTTCAACATGGGATTTTTCAAGCACAGTGAATGACGGTGACAATTCTTTTTTCATGGATGTTGCTCTGTCTTTTCCCGAGGAGTGTCATGATACACTATCTTATCTGCCTTTGGCCCCAGAAAATGGCATTCCCCCGAACGGCTCACGTAAGAAAATTCTTTAACACTCACGCCGTGAAAGAAACATTTTATACATGGGGAAACACTGAGGCAGTACTTGATGTACGGGGCCAAACTTGACTTTGTTCATCGCATTTTGTGCTTTGAACAGAAAGCGTGGATGGAAACGTACATCGAGTTTAACAAAGAGAAATGTGCCCAGGCTGCGAACGAATTCGAAAAAATCGTTTTTCAAGTTAATGAATAATTTCGTTTATGGAAAAGCCTTGCAGTATGTCCGCCAGGAAAGGGACATCAGAGTCGTTTCGGGGTATAACGAGCTATGGGGCTACAGAGCTGATAGGACGTCCTATGTTCCAGGCAAGGCAGATTATCGATGAAAACTTGGTTTTTAAGAAGATGTCAAATAGTTCTGCTGCATTCAACAAACATCTGTACACTGGTCTTGCCATTACTGTTGTATCAAAATCAACACTATGAATTTCATTATCAGTACATGCTTACAAAATTTCTTCCACCAGCCTTACACCTCTTAAATTGTGACAGATTCTTTGGTATATTGTGGTACTTGTGAGGACATCTATCAAATAATTACCCCAGATTTAAAGGTGCAGTTTGATACATCTAACTATGTGCTCGATAACCCGCAAGGATTCCCTCACAAGTACAAAGGCTGTACCGGGGTGATAAAAGATGAATGTGAGGTCGCATCACCACACACTTTGTGGGTTTATGTCCAAAGCTTTATGCATGTGTTGTTGGGAATGTACAATGTATATGTAATGCGAAGTGTTTAAAAGCTAATGTGTTACAGTCAATCAGTTACGAGGATTATCGAGATTGTTTCGAAAATTGTACAAGAGTTTTGGGGACCCAGTATCAGTTCCGTTTGCGTGCTCATCAAGTCTACACTGAACGTGTATCCAAGGTAGTGTTGTCAGGAATGGATGATAAGTGGTGCATTGAGGCAGATGAAATGTCAACATTAGATTCGAGGGACTACCGAATATCTAAGTAAATTATTTATTTTTATTTTCCTCCTAACAATAGTTTCAACACCACACTTAATGCAGCCCACCCACGACAGCACAACTATCACCACCACTCCGCCGATGACAGCCATCTGCCGCCACAACACGCACCTCCTGTTCCACAACCAACTTCACAGCTATATTTTGCTGCCCACAACGCCTGCAAAATGTATTGCATCACCATTCAATGCTGTAATCCCTGTTTGCTTATCTGTAACACCCATATTTATCAAGAATACAACTGTCTTGAATACATAGTAATAATAATAAGAGGAAAGTCATAGTGTGACCAATAATCTACAAGAAACTAAGTGTGTGTGAGTGTATGTTACACCCTGTCATCGGCGTGTGTGAGTGTATGTTACACCCTGTCATCGGCGTGTGTGAGAGAGAAGTAGCCAGATTTTACAAATGAACGCCCCTCTGTGTGTCATTATCACCTTCTCAAGAGTGTGTAAATATTATGTATATACACATAGTTTAGATGAAAATGACGATTTTTGAATTGTTGTATTATATTTGTTGATATGTTTGAATCAATTTCTGTAAATATATTTTTTTGATATTGTAATCTGTGACAGAAAATTTTTGTAATAGTAGTAGCAGTAGTAGTAGTGTATCAGTAGTAATAGTAGTTGTAGTAATTGTATTTTAGTTGTGTTATGATGCACAAAGCTTTATTTGCAGAACATTGAATAAAAATAGTTGTCTTGTCGTTCTGAAAATGTCTGTGAAAAATTAGACTGGCACTTAAGTTTGTAATATGTATGTTGAATATTGCATTATCTTGTAGTATTTGTTTTAAAATATGTCAAAAAAATTATTTTTATATTTGTAATAAAAATTATGATTGAAAAAACTTTTTTTAGTGTGTTTGTAAATGTTTTGTTGTGAAGTCAATGTAAATATTTTAGCTCTTAAGGATAATCTTTTAAAAAGAAAAATATTTTTATATAAAATTTTTATATTTTAAAATTATATGCTGTGACTTGTTATTTATTAGTTTCAAAATTTCCCATGTCATTATCTAATATTTGTGTTTATTACAAAAAGCAAAAAATAATCTTGGTTATCATTAAAATAGTTGTTGAGTATCAGTGTTGGTTTGAATTCAAAACCAGGTAAGAGCTTATTTGTTTATTTGCTCACTTTCAAGGAAGAAAAAATATAAAAGTATCTTGAAAAGAAAGGAAAACAAACATTTAAATGAAAACAATCTGAAGAGCTGAGGAGAACTTACAAAATTAAATAATGGAGAGAATCGAACATGTTGGAATTAATTAATTTTGAAACATAGGGAATTATACTCTATCACTAATAGTAAAAATTTTATTCACATAGATGTAGGACGAATACTGTAATCAAGTCGTTAATAGTATCGTGGTAGGGAAATAGGTTCTGTAAGTCGTAAATTTCAACTCAGCCAGGCTCCAGGTATATATAACATCTTATAAGCAGGAGCACATCACACGATCCAGTCATTCATTCACTGATCTCCGAGGTCGATGGACATCTTTTGGGAGAGGTGCGATTTCATTATGTGTGTTAATCAATGAATTTCTTTTAATCTGTGAATATCATTTCTAAAGTTCCTCACCAGTCTCACAGGCATACAGGCGTGTAAGGTAAGTGCGGAGGGGTCAAATGGTGTTACATATATTGTTATTGTGTTTGTTAGGCATTTAATTTATAGGGAATTTTTTTGCTTCGTTAATTCCATTCTGCACACTGATGTAATTGTCATAGTCATGTAGTTGTGTTCGCTCATTATACTTCTCTCATGTAATTTATATTTCTAGCAAACAGGTCAGGGTAGACTAACTCATTTATTTACGCTTAATTTCATACCGGAGAGTCACATGATTGCACTTGGTATTCATGTTGTTGTGATTATTTGAAATTTGCAATTCGATGCATGTAATTTATTGATATGTAGAACTTGTTTAATCACTATCCATTACGCTAACATTTAATTGCAATTGTAATAATACTATCTTTCAAAGTCGCCTATCTACCAACACCATCTATGAACAAGATCACTACCAAACCAAAAAAAAAAAACACTTAGACTACTCTTGTTCAAAACTCACCACATATATACTCCATCCCTAACATGCGATACCTTATCCGTGTGCCAGAGCTCCAAGGGGAGGATGTACCGGAGCTCCCCAGAAAAAGAAATTAAGAAAGAAAATTCACCCTTAACACACTATTGCACCAAAAAATAAAAAATGAACCCTTTCAATACATTTAACCCTTGCAATGAATTTTACCTTTTCAAAAAATTTAACAATTTTTTGATTAAATCTCTTTTGTTAAACCCTTTTACTGACCCCTTTTGATTAAGCCCTTCTCTTTAAGTCTTTGGTATCAAATTAATTAGTTCAATCAAAAAGGTGGCATCCCTTTGTATTAGGACCCCTATGGCCCTACTACTGACCGCCGCTCATCGGGCATCGGGCATCGGGCATCGGGCACTCTCCGAAGAAGTTTGAACCAGTTGCATACATTCAGCGCTAGGATGGCTTAATTCCGTGTCTGTGAGTGGAACAAGGGAACGAGCTCTGACTGTTATAGCTGCTAATAAACTAGTGATCTTTGTTCGAATAAGTAGAGAAGTGTGATATCTAGTCTGGTGCTGTTTCATAACGTGAAACGATAGGATCTCGTCATGTGAAATAGAAAGGTAGGTAGGTAGTGCTTAAGGTCTCGTCGACAGCTACGTCATTAGGAACGAAGCAAGTTGCTGAGGGACGCAGGAACGAGGAAGGAATAGCTCATGGCCTATAATAAGAAACCATCTCAGCATTCGCCACGAGTGATTTCGGAAAACCATGGAAAACTAAAATCAGGATAGCCGGACTGGAACTGAAACCATTGTTCCACCGACTGCGAGTACACTGGTTAACCACAGCGCTACCCAACATGGGAGGAAAAGTAAAATCTTGGTGATTCAGCGACACATTTTATAGACTCCATAGGAGGCCATGCTACGTATTTATAGACAGAAAACCAGCTTTTCCCAATTACCTCTCTGTGGTGTTGTAGCAGGTATTTATAGACAGAAAACCAGCTTTTCCCAATTACCTCTCTGTGGTGTTGTAGAAGGTATTTTCGTTTTTCGTCTTGCTGTCTGGGTGTGTGCGAGATTAATATTTAGTCTCATGGTCGGCAGTGGACAAAGTGCAATCAGTTCATCGTTACATTAACTCACCATTGCCATTAAAATAAATACAATGATTATGATGTTTGTTTAATCATTGCATTTAAAATAAGTGAAACCATTTTAAAATCGTAGCCTGTCATTATGCAAGTATACATTTTTATGGCAGAGAAAAACCAAACTACAGTTGCATTTAAACTAACTTGTACTCTGTGGCTGACATCTCCTTTGGTATAAAACGATTATAAAATTTAGTATTGATAAAGTGCACGTATGCATCCAGACGTGAAAGAGCCGCTTATCCTGCGAATTCCAGCTGCAGATACCAGCAAAAAGGCGTCACCGATTGCCGTTCGCCAATCGGCGCCTGGTATCCTACTTGCGAGTCGGAATTCCAGCTGATAGGGAAAATCCAGTAATTCTCAGTATCCAATCAGATTCACGGCCCTTTACGTGGCCTCGCGCAACTAATCAGCAAATGAGTACGCCCGCATAAAAGGAACCGCTGCTCCATTCCGCCTCTGTGTACTTACCTACTCTGTGGCTTTGAGGTCACATTACTGAAATATTTAATCGGTCTGCGCTCATAGGAATACACAGCGCCACATGAAGAAAACCACGTGTTGAATGGAGAGCTGTTTGTGAACCCTCGCGTGTGTGAAGTTTTTAGTGAAACACGGCTACAAATGTAAATAACCAACAGTCTATTTACTGACGGTCCAGAAGTACATACGTCAACAACAAACATCAACAACGAACAGTGTTTATAACGACAGCTATTGTAGGGCCGTGTGTAAATTGTAGCCGGGATACGTGTTGGGTTCTCGCGCAACGTAAAAGATCGAAAATTGCATTTCGAATATGTGAGCTTACCGTTATCGGAAGAAAAGAAAGTTACATTTTCGCGATTCTTTTTGGTTAACTGCTTAGACGTCAAGCAGAAAGATGTGTTCTTTACTGAAGTTATTCCAGCCGTCTTAAAAAAAAACGCGCTAGAGAGCTGTACACAAGAAACATACTTTAATTACTTTGGTGTGCAGATTTGCTTGGTGGAAAAAAATACGTTAATAGCTACTGTCGAAAGAGGCAACCATCTCACTGATTTTCCAACATTTAATTACTTCTAACCAAGGTTTTTTTTTTTTTTCAATTATAAATATAGATAATGGTAAAAACTTTACTTATTGGCCTATCGCCAAATGTTTCAGCACAAATACAGAAGGGCACTAAGGCCCATGTAAAATATTTCATTTGACAGTAACGTACGTTATATATCTTGTTTCTTGCTTTCTTACGGAGAAGCATATTCTTCGTGTAGGCGCAGCAAAACTCGTACGGTTTAGAATTCAATTACGAGTTGAAGTGTTGTATGTACGCGATGTTTTGTGTGGCGTGCTTCTCGCAAGCGACGAATGACGTGCTGCATGCTCGGTGATGAAATGATTAATCATCAATAAACGAAAGGTGCAAAAACTTTCACAATCAGATTACTAGAACATGAGAAACTCGCGTTATTATTGGGCGTCGTGCTGTATTTCGCAGTCCTGTACCTACTCCAGCCAATAACTATAATTTGTTCATTTCCTGCTGCGTAGGTGGGAAGCACTTTCCGTTGTTACTAAACTGCATGTGATTGTCTGACACAAATACTGAGTTTACTGAGTGGCATAGAGTTTTTCAGAGCGTATAGAAAAAATAAGGTCCAACGACAAAAGCTGCTCCTACGTACAAGTATTTGAAGAATACCCTGACTCCAAAAGGAAGGGCGAATTTTGCAGGCCTTTACAGCTTACGTACTTACAATGAAGACATGAGGCTGTTTCCTTGATATGCATAGTAGCGACAATCAGTATCCATCATTATTTTAAATCATGTAAAAATAAAATGATGTGCAACGTTTCCTTGATAACGGATACGGGACTGAAATAAATTACCTTTGAACATTTTATGGACGGCACAAGAGTACTCATGCCGGAGACAGTATTGAAGTGAGCTTCCAGTATTCTCCAATAGAGTAATGCCAATTGTATTGATCTCTGTATTTCTACTTACCTTCGTCCTATTGGTCTGGCTACACCGGACACGTTTATTGTACTGTGCAACGATAATTATTGGCTGGCCGTTGTCCAATGAAGTCGTACATTGATTGTGCACCATTTCATGTGCCGGGACAGATGAAACAGATTTTAAAACTTATAGCACTCATCTCAGAATTCATTAAGACGCAACGAATTTATTCTTACTAATTGACGTGTTGACTAGTTATAATTTCGTATTTAGATTCCGTTTAAGTCAAGAGAAGCAGTAAAACTAAAGGTGTGAATTTTGCCTTCGACTCCAAAGAAAATTTCCATACAAACGTAGGCCCCTATCAATGTGTGCATAATCCTTAAAGGGTTAAATATCTGCCTGAATATATTTTTGCATCACTGAGAGTGAGTAGCGATATAGTTTTTTGTGTAGTAATTTTTTTCAAAGCATTGAACCCTTTACCTTAGAATTTAGAATTCCAAACAATACTTCATTGTTTACAGACGAACGAATTATAACTGTTGAGTAGTTGACTACTAAAACTCTCATTGGCCTGGAGAAAATAAAACTTCGTCATAAACGGAAGACAGCGAACAAGTAAACAAATGCGACGGATATGTACCAAGTTTATCAGGAGCTATCAGACTGTCAACATTTACCCCATTCGATCAGCACTTGTAACTATCTCAAATTAACACCGCTGTGAAGTTCTTTTCCGGCGGACACTGAACTCGATTACTACACTGACAGACAATGGGAACAGTGAACTCCGACGGAACCACGCGACAACCACGAAACGATGTAAATAGCGAGAGTACAGTCTGGTACGCACATGGTCCTATGTTGGTGCGTTTTCATTTGACCGCACACACAGCAGTCACATACACTGGACCGTAATAGAAGCCAAATTAACGCGAGAAACACTTAGCGATACCAAGCAAGCGTACAGAGAAAATAATAATGCCGGGAAGACGCCAAAGACATCGTTTTACGCAATTGACGGATTCGAAAGAACTGTCCGAGGCTGTTGGAAGCAGTTGATACATGAAGGCAACACGTAGGACTGGCTCAGGACGGACAATGTCGACTACTGGTCGAGAGATTGTGTACCCGGTCCGGCGCGGAGAGATCCCATGTCGGGCCGGTCTACGATACTAGCCAGTGTTAGGGCTCCTGTATACCCACGAACAATTTTCTAACGATTTGCGAAGGCGAATCTGCTTTCCCAGCGCCCTCTACGAGTGCTTCCATTAGTTCTGGAACAGGAGCGTCTCTGTTTGCAGTGATGCCAGTTCGGAGAAATGTGAAACGACGCATACTGGTGATGTGTAGTACCACTTCGTCATGATGATCGTCGAGCTCAGGTGTGGAAGGCCCCTTGTGAACATCACAACCAATCTCGCTATTGAGTGGATCACTTTCCACACGAGAGATATTATGGTCCGGGAATCCATAGCCTACGATATCGAATCCGTTCTCGCAGTGTTAACAGCGTTATGTGTATGAGATTATACGCCCCCAACGGTACAAGGCATGAACCGCCGAGGACTGCCTTCGTCATGTCCAAAACCCTATTATGGTCTACCGCCTCCTTTGACATGTCACCAACCGAGCATGTGCGGGCACATTTGAAACGCCAGCTGCCGCCGTGCCACAGTATCCGAGGTTTGTAACACATCGTTCTACAATTCTGGTCCCTTCTGCCTCAGGACAACATCCGGCGTCTGCTGGACTCCATGCCAGTCTGTGTTGCAGCGTGTGTCGCACTGCGGTTAGGTTCGACACACTACTGAAGATGACCGGACATCAAACCACATATCCGTATGTAATTGTTCTGCTGCTTTGTTTTTACATTCATGTGTATTAGTCATCTGTACCACAATCGCTGATAAGTTTCAGCACCGTCTGATGCATTCTTCTGTGTACGCTATTTCTATTGTCCGGCTGTGTATAAAGCCAGCACAATATTCAGTACCCAACACCGCATCATTTTGCAATGTTACCAAACTACCTATTCTCCTCTATCATTGTCTGCGTTATTTATTCTGAATAATGAAATTTTGTTTTTGACAAATTATTTTTCGAATACCTATATGTAATTTTTAATTAGCGAAATGAATTTTTTTTCCGTACTTAAAAATTTATTGTGGTGTAAAAATTGTTCTGTATGAAGTTCTAAAATGATAGTTTAAAGCTCTTAAATAATATGGCGCAAACAACTTCTTTGTGGGGACTCCAACTTACCAGTTTGTGTGTGGTTTACACATACATTGGTGGTTTACATTTACTTAAGTATTTCTGAAAACCCATTTTAATTTGCTGTCCCCGTCTATTGTACTTGTTTGACTTACGTCTGAAGCCTTGTAACTACGTTTGAGAAAACAAAACAGGGTGGCTAAATAACTACGCAAAAAAAAAAAAGAGAAGTTCCACAATTTTCAAAATTATATAGCAACGTGATTGCAGACTCGTTGCGGGCCAGTGAAACAATGCGGCTGTATTCTCAAGTAGGCAATCTGTGACAGAATGCACTGAGAAAAAAGTTTTGTTGAATCAAACAAAATTTTTCTGGTGCAACCAAATTATTTGCTTGCATAGAGGCACTGAAATATTTTGTTGCTGAAAGCAAATTATTTTGTTGTTCTCATTTGGTTGCCCCAAACGGTAAGATTTGGTTGATGCAACTAAATATTTGCTTGGCTGCATGTGTATTAAACAGTTTGGGCCAATATAAAGGAAAGCTTACAGGTTCGACAGAGCTTCGAGCATAGGCCACGTGTTTCTGAGCGCTACGCCTTAGTAATCTCAGCTAACGTTGACTCTGACGATCTCAGAACGCCTTTAAATAGATAACCTACACTGCAGATATTGGGCAACGTGTGCAAACAAATATTTCAAGTTTTACTTGTCAGTTTCTTGTTGCATTGTCTTACTAATGTCTTTATACGATTGTTAAGCATCAATATATGCACTAACAAACACCTTTAGTATCCTAATTGTCACAAAAATATAAACAAACTCTTGGGCTGTATTTCGAACGAAGGCAGTCAAATGAGTGGCCAAACAAATATGTACCTACAGTTGTTACAACAAAATATTTAGTTGACAATCCAATGTTTTTTTTTTTTTTTTGGCCCAACACAGAGATTTTGTTCATTGAAACATATATGTTGTTAGATGAACAAAAGTAATTTTGTCGCTTTTCAAATTTTGTTTGCTCAACAATATATTTTGTTAGGGCAACTAAATATATATTTAGCCCTATGCAAAAAAATATTATGTTCGCTTTTCTCTCAGTGTGTGCAGACATTGAATTGGACAGCGGGCTTTTAGAACTAAGCCAACGATATCTCTTTTCCCTTCACCACTCCTAAACACACACAACTGAAGTTTAACTACGCAGTCGACCTATAAGATGTTCATGGTTAATCGGGAACTTTTTCAATCAACTGTTGAAATATCTCACTGCCACTAACTGCAGGCCTAAATTCTAACGCGCACTGAATGGCAAGAGTCTAGTTAGGTTGGTAACGACTGCGAGGAAATATTTCCATAGCGTAGCTAACGTTGATTCGAAAGTGTAAGGTAAACACTCCTGATTACTGAAATTAATTATTCAGATTTCTTTTTTTTATGCATAATATGTAAGAATAAGCAAATTTGTAAAAATTTACTTTTATAATAATTACACAGTTTTACTTAACAGGCACACGAATAAAGTGATAAGGGCTTATAAAATATTAATTTTACGTATCGTTGAATACACAGTGAACATACAAGTAGATCTTAAGCAGAGCTTCGAAATTTCTCAGTTCATCGTGAACAGCTAATAGTAACAAGTACAGCTAGATCAAAGTTATTTTAGCACCTTGAAATCATTTTTAGAAACATATCGTTGCTAGTGTCTAAGACTCCATAATTTTAACGGAAAATCTAGGTAGAACTTTTAAAGTAAGTCATTTTTCGCTGGGAAAGCTGGCTCATCGTTAGACTCCAATGAATTGTGTTTTACGTATTAAATTCTCTGCTTGCTGTCATCTGTGAGCGAGTTAATATCATTCCTCAACTGCTGGGCCGGTGAGAAATTTCGTATTTTAAAATTTTGCGAAATAGTCCTCGAATGTAGATCGGGAAATTCTCTTTTGAAAATTTCTTTGTTCTTGAAAACACTTGCACGGATATAGATGCATCGTTCCGCTAGTAGCCTGTTTCATAACGTCGCACAAGAACACTGCCTCCTATGTATAGGCCTAATACTTTTCCTGTCGGAAAGCTTTTTTTTTTTTTTTTAGCTTCATTAAAGGAAAGTTGTGATTACAAAACATCATCTTCGCAATCGGAACACAGAAAAAATTTCGTCAATCTGCAGGATTCCGAAGACAATTAAAACCCGAAATTCGCAAAGGAAAGTAATATATGCTTATGTACAAAAGACTGGAAGGCGAAACCGGCCTATCAAGAAAGCATTCTTCAAAGAAAAAAATTAAGACGTTGGTTTGTTAATACAAGAGACTGTAGTTTTTCCTCAGACCACAGAAACCGCGGAATTTTTCTATTCTTTACCAGTTTGGCGGGATTATTGACATTACTTCTTTAATAACTGCTGAATGAGGAATTATATACAGAAGTTTTTGACCTGAAGATTGGAAATAGTTGCTGTTAAGCTTTTCAGTCGTAAGTAAATAAACCATTCTAGTCGTTGCATCGAAAGCACGATGTTTTTTGTTCGGAATTGTACTACATGTATTAGCTAAAGACTTTGAGTTGTGAACTTATTTACACATGTTCAAGGCAAACTGGAATTAAGTCACCTGCAGCCACCGTGACAGGAAAACAAGTTCTCATATTCGCTCTTAAGAATCGTGCCGGAGCCGCTGGTCGGCGGGTTTTCTCGGGGATCTCCCTTGCCCTTGCATTCCGGCGCTTCTCCATACTCGCCTCGTTTCACCCTCGTTGGCTCTCAAGACCTCGATGTCAAGAGCTGCCTAAATGTTTCAACTGAAGTTCTCTTGGGCTCTGTATACCCACTCACTTGCTCCACACCACACCAAGACGCTACACTATACTGTGCAATGTTATTTACTTGCCGACTGTGACACGACATGGTGCAGCGTTAACTGTCTTACAATCAACTTCTCTGTTAGAGTTAACATGGTTTGTATACTCTCGTGTTCATTTTTAGTCATACAGAATGTAGTACTATTTTCAAGAACATATATTTTGACTACTCGATGTGTTCTTGCAAATTCACGATAAAAACTGTCAAAACAATGAAATTATATTTGTATGGTGAGTTTTGTCTTTAAGTGTCGATATATATCTCAATTAGCTTCGCCTGAACTACACTCGGGCACAATGCTCAGAGTGTTATCGTTCAGTTATATGTCGGTATGGATAAAACTAGTGTAGCGCTTGTTATAGGCGACAGCAGTTTGTGAGACTGTGAATGCAGTCTCAACAACGAACTATGTCTCTGACCACGTTAGGTATTTCCCTGTATAGACGCTATTTTCTGCTGGGTATATTGTACGTGATTGAACCCACTCTTTGAGCAACGTCGCATATCTAGGATACTATGAACGGGTCATGTCATTACTGAGTTAAGATCACACTGAGCATATTGGTAGTTTCGCCTTGGTTAAAGTTTCTGATTTTGAAAGTAATATACCAGGGCAGGATCATTCGGTTGGTGTTCTCCAATCCGCTAAGCTACGTTCACGTCCCCAAGGAAAGGTTGAAACAAATTTGCCCCGGAAACCTCAAGGGTTCGATTGGTGACTGCCGAAGGGGCAGGATGTGGCTAGGAAGGATGGTGGTTGGGAGGGTATAGGCGAAGGCAATTTGGGAAATTGGCGCTGCAGATTTCCTCCCGGGACCCCCTACAGCCGCCCTCCCGCGGCCCATGTGCACGAAGATGTGCACACAGGGGCCTTAAACCATCATCCGGCATGCATTGCACGCCTGGGAGAGCCTCTCATGTGTGTGTGTTTGCACGAGGCGTGCCTGTTGGTCGTTTACTGACTCGGGGGAGGGGTAGAAGAGAGGGAGCGGAGGGGAGTGTGAAGAGGTCGCGAACTCCATCCTGCAGTTCGCAGCGGCCTCGGGGGTTAAAGAGGACGACGGGGGTGTTTTGACACCTAATATATGTGCACGGATTCTCGTTTCGCCCTTGGGCTACGGCGATAATTCCTGTGACATCTTGGTCGCACCCCAACCTCACGTACGCTCCCTCTCTACCTGCCACCGGCTAGGAAAGTGATGCAGCACCAAGAGCGCCGCCTGTGTCGGAGAAGCATGCCACCCGCAAACTATGTTGCAAATTCATACAGTGCTTAGGCTGCATGTAGTAAAGAGTACCTGGCGCGTTCTCTTGCCAAATGGCTTCCGACTACCAGCAGACAAAAGAGCTGCTGTGGTGTAGTGGTTAGACTACTCGCCTCACACCTTGGGTAAACCGGGTTCGATTCTTGACGGGGGGGGGGGGGTCGCTCCCGAGTTTTCGCAAGTGGGAATCGTACCGGGGATGCCTCTGGTAGGCGGGTTTTCTCGGGGAGATCCCGTTTCCCCTGCCCCTTCATTCCAGCGATGAACCGTACTCAGCTAGCTTCTCTCCCATCGGCTCTCAAGACCTCGACGTTAATAGCCGCCCAAATCTCTTTACTCTCTCACCAGAATTCAAGAAGTTACGCTTTGCTGAAAGAATAAGCTTGTACACACAAACTACGTAACAAAATTGTCATACTGTATGATCGCATATAAATATAAAAACGTTTGATTGGCTATCCACAGACTGCATCCTAAGGATGAGACGCACCGTAGGAAAGTCGCAGCTGTGGCCAGTGGCGCCTGGAGTGTTATACGTGGGAGGGGCAGACTTTCTGTGCATTCCTCTAGTTAGTGTTCGCTATCTATGGGCTATTCCATAAAGAGTTGAAAACATTAACATTTTCCAAACCACATTAATTTAAGTTTTCAGCGGTTTCAAATCAGAATTTTTTAATGCCTGCATTACTAAGTCGACCAGCCCGTATCACAACCAATGAACTATAGGTTTTGTGGTCGGGTAAATTAAAATGAAACTTTCGTACCCTAGGATAGTAGCACATTTTATTAATCAGATTTCCATACGGAAAATCATTGGGCATTGACCTTCACAGTGTATATTAACCGCCAATAATAACCTTCTGTACTTTGCGTACGCAATCGTACATACTGAGTCTGGATGAGTTAATGGAAATACCTGTTATCAAACTTAAATATATGTAAAATTGAATCATTAATTTAGCAAAAAATTTTGAATTTGTTATTATATAAATACTTGAAGATGTAAAAAAAATTTTTAAGGGAATGAGAAAAGGGGATTACTTATATTGGAAATTAATCGTTCCGTGATAACTTCCGGTTTAAAAAGGAGAAAACATTTCTACTAGTTTTCTTTTCTGGCCGTTATAAAAGGCAATTTTTAAAAATAATTGGGTAGAAAACTGAAGTCCAAGTAGTTATATATTTTGTGTGCCGTTGCAAAGAGAACGTATACACTTGAGTGTGAAACATAACAGGGAACCGGAAACACACGGGAACAGTTTTGTTTATAGTTTTTTTAGTATTTGTATACAACCAGCATAGTGCATATTATACATCATTTGTCTGTTAGGCTATATTAGGACTCAGCTTTTAAACGGCTTTTTTTGTGTCTATAATTTGTCAAATTTTGCAGTGAGTTTCTTTTGAGAGCCTATTGTAATTAATTAATTTTCTATTGGTTTTGAAATGATATATATATATTAAGTTCAATTTCGGTTATAAATATGAATAATAAATTCTTTTTAAGTGTTGTTGAATTAACGCGTTATACTAATATTATTTTCATAATGATTTATAACGACAAATTTTGTGGGCGACATGAGGCAAATCACTAAACAATTTTACGTCCCCACTTTTTTATACTTCTATTCAGTAGCGAAATGTTTCCGTATTAAAGGCTTTCTGGAAAGCTTATTCAAGTTTGATGCTGCCAAGAATTTTCGATAGTATCTCCAGTCTCAAGTATTTACTTTCTTAGAGATTTTTTTAAAATTTTATTGAAGATATTTGGGTGCCATTTAACAGCTGGGTCTTCAGAGCCGAGGGATTTTTTTGGCATTTACGAACTCCAAGCAGGATGACTATAACTAGAGCTATATGCTTTCGCGAAAATATTTGCGTGCAGTCCATATTTCAACATGCTACATACACAATAGCAAATTTCCTTGTGTTATTGGCCGCAGTGTTATGGCAGAAGACATTTTATACCTGACTGGACCTATCAGAAGAAAGTAGCTCCAACACTGAACGTCCATGATTTGCTTGTAGATACCTGAGAAGCGCGTCGGTTAAAACCATCCAATGACGAAATTGGTTGTGATATATAGTGTTTGAAGGTACAACTAATCTCGGGACCTTTCGAGAAAAACATGTGCCCCTAGTTATACCCATAACACACACTCATATTTTCCAACCCAGAACTTCATCGCAAAAATAGTTTTCCAGCTTGTATCCTTGAATATGTTCTACTCATTTCGGAAGTGATCTAACCTTCTTATTCCCGTATTAACTTATGATTTCAGGTATTGTAAGTAATGCATTTTCGAATGCGTACTGCACTTAAGCTGGTTAAGTACTTGTTTCGTTACCACAACCAATCAACTGTCGGCTTTGTGCCCCATGATCGGTGATATGAACCAGTCGTAACACAGAACAGTAACACAGTTCACGAGTCAGTAACCCTCAGGGAAGATCATTGGGCAGTGACCGTCGCAGTGTACTGCAACGGTCAAATATAATCTTTTTGTGCAACATGAAGACAATTTTCTACACTGGGCATGAAGACAGTTTGCTACACTGGGCATGAAGACAGTTTGCTACACTGGGCATAAACAGTTAAGGCGAAGAGTCAAAATATTGTACTGAAAATTTTATCGGTTTTTGCAAAAAAAAAAAAAACGTATTTGGAAGATCGCACAACGTAAAATTATTTTCTGGGTATTATTTGTAATGACCACTGTCCACTAAAATTATTGTTAATATCTGAAAAAGGAACCTACATTATCGCGACTAAGAACAAGTTTGTAGGTCATTATAAAACAATATTCCACATATTTTTTACCGTCCATAAAATCGTATAAAGTAAATAAAAATATTAGCTCAATTTACTGCAAGGCCAAACTGAAAATCGAATGCAAGGAAAAAACTCAACAATTTAAGGAGTGGTTTATTTCAGAAAAAAAAATCAAAGCTGTTGAGAAATTTGATGCTTAGATTTCTCTAAGCTTATTATGGACTCGTACACAATCAATCATATTGCATCTTGTACGGCGACCACGACGAGCAAACCAAAGTTGTTACGTTTTTACCACCATGCTGATTGGAACACCTCAACCATACCACGCAACAGGCATACCGCCAGCAGCAACAGATGCACGAACTGAGGTTGACCGATTGTAATATGCCGCACGAGGACAATTACAAAGTGTTGGAGGAAGCCATAATTCCCGACTACCCCATGTACGTGTATCGTCAAGTGTGTGTCCTGTCGTACGAAGATTGTGGAGACTCTAGAAACAATAACGATGTCCTCCGTTCAGGTGGCTGGTAGAGATGTATGTCGCATGGATTCGCGACTGCGCAAATGAACAGTGTGCATCGTGCAATAACCATGCATTAAGACTCTGGACATGCGATAATTCGTGGTACATATTAACATATATTACTTGTGTGTAATGTCTTCAAAGACTGGAAAAAAAACATTGTGTGTAATACGGATATGGATGAGTCTTTGCATTTGTCTGCTATGCAGAACAGAACAGTATTGTGATGTGTGTAAATAAATACACGTGTTTATATCAAAAAATTGTGTATCGTGTGTTATGCCCTACTAGTGTTATTTAAAAAAAGTGCTGCACCAGTTTGACCATATTGTACATAATTTGTTGTTAGAATAACAAGGTTGAATTAAAAAGTATTCTACAAAAGTTGTGGTAATAAAACACATGGCTGTTATATATATATATATGTGTGTGTGTGTGTGTGTGTGTGTGTGTTTAAAAGTTGTTACATTGTGAAGGTATACTTGATACTTGATTTCAGTACAATTTAAAGGAAAAGAGGACAGACGCGAGGCGTCACAAACATATGTATACTTCGTTTACGAACGTAATTGAATTTGAAAACCAAGCAAGAGCGAGTAGCGCTGTAATTGTCTTCATTCGCATGCGGCGCAAGGCAAATGTCGGCCGGAAGTCGTTTGCCAAATCGGCACATTTGCAGCTTGACGAAAATATAATTGCCACTCGTAATCCTCTCGCTGGCTTGCAACCGTTCTCCAGAGAGACAACTGCACGTCGCCAGGAACCGTATTCATGGCAGCTATCAATATGAAAAATATTTCACACTTGATGTCTGAAGCACGTCGGACACTCACTAGCCAAAAAAAAATGTTTTGGTAGGGACATACTGACAAAACTGCGAACTTATCGAGAAAAACATGGTACAGTAGCAACGAGAGAAAATATGGGACAGTACTGATAAGAAAAAATTACACAGAACGACGAAAAACAAATAACATCTCCGTTACTGTATTCATTTTTGAAAAAAAAAATTGCTCTAATATTGGTGGAAAAAACACGGAACTAAATACACACCACTATATTGTCCCAGGGAACAAATCCAATTTGTTTTTAACCATACAGACGGAACTATATAAGCGCTACTTTATATATTGCCGAAGGAACAAACTGACGAGATAAATTATACACGTCACCGAGACATAACATACGGGAGGGGCAGGTTAAACACCTGGTACCCACCCGATAAAATACAGGCGGGGACATGCCGATGGTTAAATCAGCGCCCAAGATATATATAGCATACAAATCCCCCTACACCGCCAAGGCATCATATATATATACACACACACACACACGTACGTATATGGTAAAAGTACATTTGTTGTGATAAGGAATATTTTCCAACTCTCGCTAAACCTACAAGACACCCATGAAAAAAAATTTTTGTTGTCCTATCAACCAGCAAAATACATTTATATATAAAGGTGTGTAACATCTTTGTGAGAGAAAAATAAACGTTATGGCCGGCCACTAAGTACATCACCAAGGGAAAATGTATAGAACATGTATCTAGATACATACAAATGTATATAAGCGAAAATATACGTACACGTCCCCCCAAGGTGCGGAAAATAAATCAGGTTTATAGTTTTTTTAATGTAAACAATTACAATGTTCGTACTCATGAGCGCATACACATCCTTCAGGCATTGGGAGGGATATAAATGAAAGAAATCGATCAGTTCAGTAAAACATGCAAAGATTTATCATAGCAAAAAAAAATATTGTACAGTTTTACATTAAATGTTAGTTGTAGCAGGGTTGCTATGCCAAAAGTCCTTCTCGTCGACCCAGGAATCATTACACTTCGATTAACTCAGCCGCCGCACATACATACGGCCGATATGTCATTTCAGCATCTTCTTTACCAAACACATGTCTGGAAACTGTGCAGGCCAGATATCTTCGGCATAAAATCCACCAATAATGGGTTTGCCTAGTAGGTCCTACAGGTAAAACATGTGTGGGTACGCATGTTGTACTCGGTTCACTTTGCACAACTCTGCAGACCATTTCTAACGGAAGACTTTGTGGAAAATTCCAGGTTTTTTTTTCGAAACCCACACCTATTCACCGATCTTGACTTTAGGCTTCTAAGGGGGCCCCCTCTTCGGGATAGCATAAATCGTTCGAAGCAGGGAGTCGTTCTTCACATCTTCGGGCTTCATGCGAGTGGTAGAATGAACAGTAGAATTATACTTGCGTACGATTTTCGGGAGTAGTGTTAACCACTTGTAGTTTACGTTCGGCATTAAATGTCGCCACAGTTTAGATTTTAGAGTCCTGTGAAAACTCTCGACGATGCTAACCTTGAGTCCAGAGAATGTAGAATAGTGATTATGTATTGTTTCGTAATCAGTGCATGGAAAATAGGGTTAAAGTATTCTTTACCATCGTCAGTGTGGAGATTTTTCGGTATGTGCCCTTCGCGCAATATGCTTGCCCCAGCGCTTTCGCTACGTCGTGTGCATTCTTCGACTTGAGCTGTCTGGCCCAGGTGAATTTGCTATAGATATCGACTATGGGTAAAATGTAGCAGTGGCCTTTATTCGCATGAGTAAAGTCTTGCATTTCGACCAGGTCGGATTGGACAGTATCGTCCAGTCCTTTCATGATGTATTTTCCGCTTGGGTAATTTTTCGTAGTGTATTTGTGTAGCTGGTCGGCAACTGCATACCTGCTCATCTAGAAACATAGCCTGCCTCTGAGAGACCTTCGATGATGGAAATTATTTTGTTGGTGGGTGAGTGGCTTCCAGCAGACTGTGAAGCGACCAAAAGTCTCAGCCTATATACCAAATCATTCGGATCGATCCAATACTGAGAGTCGATTTTTTCTCCGCTCTCCAATTTCAGAGTCAATACCGATACTTAAATTTCACATACCTTGGGAAACAGTCTGGCTAAAATGATAAATTTCCTGTGCATCACATCCTTAAGTAGCTACGTTGAGGGGTTATTCTCGGCGTAATGAGTGTACTTGCGCAAATCTGATTCGGTGTAGAGTCCGGGACGCCTACGAAACAAAATTTCGCCCAACCCCTGCGTGATCTTCACCTTGCGCTTACCGATCTGCAGTACATCCCTGGGTAATAACCAAACTTCCTTGTTTCCAATAAACCATTTTCCACCACTTTTCTGCAAACCATAAGTATTGTCTTCAGTACTGTCAGAGTAGGAAGTGATGTAATGAGATATAAGAGTACCCAACTCAGGTCCATGTTCCCAGGTTCGTTTCCTTTCCAGTGCACGCAGTAAAATTGATCAGGGGGGTAAATCACGTTCGTCACTAGTGATGACTCCTTCTGATTCGTTCAGTTCCGGACTTCTTTTCCGTTTGTGCGTGGGGGTTGGTTCATCCACCTTACTTTCGCTTTTGATATCAGTGTGAGCATCGACACTCGCGAGAACAGAAGGAGTCCCTCGTGCCAACAGCCGCTGGACGGCCAGCAGGAAACATGAAAAAAAAGCTTGCACAGAGTAATTCTCCAACATCTGCTCGGCTGTGCCCTGTCAATCATGCCCTGCAAGTCAATCAAAAAAATATTACCCAGATAGAATCAGTACGTGTTTCCTGGTGTCCGCTAGCCGCATTTCTGCACTTATGAGTGATTTGCAGTTCCGTCAGTATCCTCTCCTGGGAGTCGCAACGTGGCTCTTATGGCGGGGAACACCTCCCACTCCATTTACCTGTCTGTGGCTGTCCCCGCTCCACTAAGTTGTTATTGGCTATTGGCAGAATTTCGTCGATAAATAATAATACTTTAATCGTAAACAGTATCTATACGGTTAAAGAAAGAGACAAACTGCTGCAACACCTCTCTACCAGAATCACCAGTTGCCAGCTTGGAACCGAGTATCTGCCTCCATCGGAGCCCTCTTCTCGATTTATGTGGCCCATCTACTTGCATGACCGCCTGACTGTCAGTCCTGTAACTCCACTGCATGGCTTCTTCTATAGATCTGCTACTCCACAATGTCTACAAACTTCAATGTAGTAAATTAAAAAGAATCAACAGCAAGGGAAGTTAAACTCTTCCAGCCTGCTTCATCATCTAGGAATGGGAAACTCCTATCAAAGAAGGAAAAGTGAAACACCAATTATGGCAATATAAGTGTGCATTTTCTCGGATGTGACCTAAGAGAGTATAACTATATGTATCAAACACGCCATTAGCTGTGTGAGTGGAGAAAGATGCCAATCATAGTGCTCAAGTGATATATATATATATATATATATATATATATATATATATATATATATATATATATATATAATATATATACATATATATATATATATATATATATATATATATGAAATAGTGTTAAAAATAAAAGTAAAGAGAGATGCCGATCATGGTGCTCAAGTGTAAATATTAATAGAAAAGTGTGTATATATTTTTATTAATAATGTTTGTGTGTGCATTGGATGGAATCAAAGAAGTAAGTAATAATGCACTAAGTATTTAACTGTGATTGTGTGATGTAATCTATTTTTTAAACCTGACAAGTGATTTACAAAAACCCTTTCATTATTACAAGTGTGATAATGCAACATGTTTCGGGATCAAACAAATAAATGAGTGAAAGAATAGCAATAATGATGAGTAACTTTAAATAGCCATTACAGATTATATTACTTCAACTAATTATATGTAGTTTTTCCTGGGTTGACACAAGTGTATTAAAAAAAATATTGGGTGGGCACGACAAGACTAAACACTTTATTTTTCTTGGTTCACTTAGTAAACATGTTTACATACAAAAATTGACAACATATACTTTTTAAAATACATTAAACTTTTAAAATCCAAGGATGTATGTTGCAATACAAGAGTAGGAATATGACATGTTGATGGCATACTATACACGATTATCTAAATAGTTTGGTTCGTGCGCACGTGTTAATACATGTGTGATGGAGCAGGCCAGCTATCAGCCCTTTTTTTGGCTTAGTGGAGCTGCCTACTGAGAGGTGGCGCAGACGAGCAGTGGCCGGTGGACCTACATTTTCTGTGAATGGAGATTTGGCACGTACTAATAGTGTGTGATGGCTTGTGATGTGCGTGCAAGCTGCAACATTTAACTGTATTATTCTTTTTTAATCAAGAGTCTTTGCTTACACAAGATGGGAAAACATGATTCAACAGAGTTTATTTAAATAATGAGATGTAAAATAATACTTTCTTGAACTTACTGACAAACACAAAGGAACTGTCTTTATTCGTATAATAATATTAACTTATACTCTGCTGAACTTGGCGGTATACTCCTTTTTAATATAAAGCATTTGAACTAAAACAAATTATTCTTTTTATAAAATGGATTTTTAAATGGTACAATGTAAAAATTAAGTCTTTGCTTACACAAGGTGAGAAAGTTCAAAGGGACAGTTTTTTATATTAAAACATAAAAAACATCACATTAACTGTAGGGCTAACATGTTACTTTACTGAAGTGTTAAAAAAACTCAAAGGAATAGTTTTCGTTTTGGTAAATATTATAAGAAGTGATGTAAAATAAAGAGTCTTATTAATGAGAGTTTCTAAACACTGGGTGAGAGATATTATAAGAGGTGATGTACATTTTCTCTAATGCTGGGAAAATACGAAGAAATAGTCTTTGCTCACACAAGGTGTGAAATATTATAAGGAGTGATGTACACTTTACCTTAATGTTGGGAAACATGAAGGAATAGTCTTTGCTTAAATGTCTGATATGCAAGACAGGAGTTTCTTTGAATTACATAAGATTGGAAAAATTTTTTTTAACACTTTTAATTTAATAAATTTTTTAAAAATTGTAACTTCAAAGGAGTGTAACAGTTAAGGTTAGGCTAGCTAAGTGCTGAGTGTGTGTTTGCTAAATATTCCTACAATTTACTATAATATACAATTGCACATACTTTAACAAGGGGGGGATACACAAAGTAACTTACATACGAAGTAAAATGGAAGAGTCTCGCACTAGGTGGGAAAAAATATGAATACTTTACTGAAAATTCGAACACAACATTTAGTAAAACATACAATAACAAACAGGATATTTATACATACTTAACTGAAATTGTCTAAAAAAAAAGGGGGTCTTCATTTAATAAAATATTTGAAATAAAAAGTGTTGGGACCTTTGGTGATTGGGAAAGCTGAGTGTTGGTTAGTGGTATAATTAATGTCACTACAATATGAGTCCAGTCTGCATTCGGGAGTGGTGCTGTGTGGATGCGCAATTAGGGCCTCTGTATTTGGTAATTATTCAGTCCTTAGTAACTTTATTTACTCTAATTAAAGTCTCAGTACTTGCTTGATTGGTAATTAGTATCTCAATACTTATTCATTTCTATTCCTCTAATTAATGTCTCAGTACTTATTTCTTGCAAAGGTTTATTTGGTAACTATACATTGCTGGATACGTAATGGTCCAAATACGTTATTTTTTAAACACTATATTAATAACAGTCATTACTCTAACTGCACAATACCCACCACAGTTTCTCGTCGACTTCTGAACAGTCAAGGCATTCGCGGGACCCGATCCCCCTCAGAGCTCAATCGCGCACCAGACAGTGAACTAGCAGGACCTCTGCAGCTCCCGACACCATCTCCCTCCCACTCCCTCCAATCGCAGCTCAGTCGTTCGTCAGACACTAAACAAGCAGAAATCGGCAGATCGCGACGCCATCCCACCCCCCTCCACCCAACAGAGCTCATCCTTACACCAGACTCCAAACAGGCAGATTCTCCGCAGCTCCCGACACCATCTCCCTCCCACTCCCTCGAATCGCAGCTCAGACGTTCGTCAGACACTAAACAAGCAGAAATCGGCAGATCGCGACGCCATCCCACCCCCCCTCTCCAACCAACAGAGCTCATCTTACTCCAGACTCCAAACAGGCAGATCCTCCGCAGCTCCCGACACCCTCTCCTCCCCTCACCCAGCATCACTGCTCAGTCTTTCTCGAGCCAACGATCAGTAAGGTCTTCCACTGCTACCGACAACCTCCCCTCCGAAGAGGTAACATCTATGCTGTTCCCAAAATGACAGAACCGAACCTCACTTAACACTTTGAATTCATTTAACCATTTCAATCAACTTTACCCTGTCAATCAATTTAACACATTCATGCAATTTAACTAATTAAATTAATTAAACCCTTTGAACACTTAACCTTTTCAATGGATTTCACCCTTTGTTATGGGCGGGACCACGTCGCCTTACGCCCTCGAAAAATTATTTATTTCAACTGATGATAATGAAATCTTAAATTAGTTGGCAGGACTACATCGCCTCACACCCTCAAATAATTATTGTTTACAATTAAGTACACATAATAATAACCGGTTACAACAGTGGGCCGGACCACGTCGCCAGTCACACATTCAAACAGTTACTGCAGTTGCTCACCTGACATTTTGTTCGGAGCAGTGCCCGACACAATGGACATTTTAAAAATACGTTTTTTTGGTGTTAAAAATAGTATAATAATACTTAAAACTATAAAAATACTAGCCTGTCATGTGCTCGCCAGGATCACATTACCTTAAAAAGATCTTGGAAGACCTGAGGTAACGATGAACTTGTGTTGATTATACGTGCTAATTTTCACGTACAGCAGCAGCCAGCCATGGAAGACTACTGTGTGGCGAACAGTGGTTTCACCTGTTCGCCGCCCGAGAGCAGCACCATCGGTTGCAGGCGCTGAGAACTGCCTGTGTCCATGAGCGCGCAGCTCCACACTGTGATGTTTGGTTGCATCAGTCCTGGAAACTTGGTCAAGAGGCGGGAAGTGTGGTTGCATATTGTTATATAATTGGTGGTTGACTTTTAAACTATGGAGACCCCTCTAAGGTAATATGGTGCCCACTGTGTCAGTTATCCTTATTAGGTAACATGAACTGCCATTGGGCGTGAATATCACGATACCCATAAGGGGAAATGAAAACACCGCAAATTTCCTGGAATTCTGAAAACAAAAATGGATCTCATGTGAGATTGGTGACGATAGGTGGTGGATTGGTGTATAAATTGCCTGTACTTGCTTCATTCGGGGTCAGTCAGCTACCTCGTGGGGGCAAACTTATGCCAGATAAGTAGAATTCTTGATTAACACACTTGTAGGCTCATCAAGCGATTGGGACATTTACGTCATTCTGACGTTATGCGAGAGCCATGGTGGCTGGAAATTTAGAATCTTTTACTCAACCTTGCGTAATGTTGCTCCATTTATCCGAAATGGGATAGTGGTAAAATTTTGTAACAGATTTTTGTAAACCCATAAAAAGACGTGACCAAGTATTAACGAGAATTTTAGTGGTTGTAATCACTGGTAACCAACACAATAATAATCTGCTTAGCAATTTGAAACTGAGTCTAGGCAATGGGGTTTCAGTTATGCTTATTTTTAGCAAACACTTTAAAAAACTTTGCGAAGTTTAGGAGATTTTTAATAGTAATTTTAGCTTACGGGTGTTAAGGCTGGCATTGCTAAGCAGTTGTTACTATCACGTGGGATCGCGAGCAGATGAAGGAGAAGGCATTGCACAGACATTGAGGTTACACTGTAACACGAGTAGCTATATTGATTTTTCCTGTATAGGATTTAATTTAATTTTCGAAAGTCCAGAGTACACGTTGGTACAACAAACCTTGATCCGCCATCTTGCGACGAAGTATGTTTTGGGTAATTGACCGGTTTGTATTCTGATAGCCTCTGTATTCGCTATTGGCCAAGGTATTTTGCGTAAATATTACCTGTCATTTTGGTCGGAAAATCCAAGTATTAGCTGTGTGTCAACATAATTATTTACCTGCCATTTAATTGTATTTTACTAAATTTTTAGTGTAACTTGGTTTTTTGTACATGTTATTTCAATTGAAACTGAGGGAGAGAAAGTGTTTAGTTTTTCCACATGTTAGATTGATAAACAACGAGATATTATCCACATATAAGATCGATAATCATTGAAAAGAATGCGTATAAACTTAATAAAAGAGATTTACCATACTTCTTTGTGCCTGTTATAAATCGTTTACCATCATACTTAATGCACCCTTATATTGCACAAATAACTGATTTTTTGCATGGGTTTTATGCCATTTTTGTCATGTGTTGGTTTTTCTAGGTTTTTTTTGCAAATTCTACCCTGCCACGCCCTTGGTATAGGCCGTAGCACGGTAAGGCCTTTAAGTAAATTTAATGCTTTTTAAACAATTTTTACCCCTTTTTTAAAAAAAAAATGTACTTTCAACAATTCAAAACCCTATTTATACCTTTTGCGCCCTTTTTACACTTTCACTTAACCCCCTGGAAAATTCCTGATCCAGTGATCCCCGCTCTCTCTATTGGCACATGTTTATACTTAGATAGTGTCGCTATTGTTTCAGCCATCGAGGTTGGATGCTAACGAAAATATAGTTGATACTTTCCTCAATAGATTGCAGGGCAGACAAGTATTTTGGAGCACATCTGGTGAAGAGGAAATCATTCCTATCCAAAGAGACGGTGATGCAGGTAGTGATCGTTGAGTTAATTGTGTAAATTAAAAAAAAACTGTTTTAGAGTTTTTGAAATGGCAAATAATCGGTATGAGATAATGCGGAAAGTTTCATAGAATAACTGTTCCAGATATTAATGTGAGCAAGATCTGTAAAACGAACCCGATAAATAAATTTACAGAGGCGGGGCGTAGTGACAGATAAACCGCACAGTTGCCGGCCAAGAACCACATGTGAGCGTGAAGACAGATTCTTTAAAGTGGCTACAGTGAATCGCCAGTCGTCTCTACCTACAATCAAGAGGGTATTTGAAGTCACTATAGACATGACGTTTCAAAAATAACTATTTATGTTCCTCTAAGGAAAATGTTTTTGAATAATATTCACAAGAGGAACAGTAGAAATCGTGTAGAGGGAAGAAGAAAAGGTACATGGAATATTGGAAAAAGTTTTCTGTGCAGCGATGAATCGAGATATAAGCTCTACAGTACGCGAAAGGTAAGGGTTCGGAGGGCATTAACAAAAATAAGTCGTCTTGATTTTATTGTAGCAGCTGTTCGGGAAGGAGGTAGCTCAGTCATGAAATGGGGTCGTATGTCATCTGACGGGATATTAACACATATTGATAGAACAATGAATTCGCAATAATACATGGAAATCACGCAAGAGAACATGTTGCCATTCGTTCAGAAGCATCATGGTTGGTATTTCGTTTTCCAAGCTAGATAACGTTCCTTGCCACAAATCTGCAGCAATAGAAGAATGGCTCGAACAAAAGGGAATCACAATGTTGGACTGGCCTGCTAGAAGTCTGGACGTCAAGCCAATCGAAAATCAGTGTAATGTCATAGGCCGTCGTGTAGCTGCACGCAAGTCAAGAAGTGTCCACGTATTTCGCGAGAAGATTTCAGAAGTTTAGAACGAGATTACAACCTATGGATAAATGAATTAGGTCCAGAGCATGCGAAAAGTATCCGAACGTGTTAAAAAAATAAGAGAGGTTTTACTGACGATAAGAACGAAAACTTCGGTTGATTGGCGTGCAACGTACTGACATTTTAATTTTGTTTATTGTAGACTTGAAAAATTTAACTCACAGCAAATATTATGCAAAAGTAAATAAAGGGATTATGTGTCCTTGAATGTTATGTAAAACCACGGAGAAACTTTTAAAAGTATTGAAATTAAGTGTTATAAGTACAAAAAGCTATATTTACTGTGTGATCCATAGTAGGTAGGTAGGTAATTGGGCTTAACGTCTCCTCGACAGCGATGTCATTAGAAACGGGTGATTCATATTAAATATTGATTTCATTTTCCTCATGATTTTCAAATTTCAATTTCAATTGTAGATCTTACGAAAAAGCTTGTAGTTGGGACCATCAACCTTACTAACATCGATAAATATTTAAGTAATGTTAACTAATATTATTTTACGAACAATTAATATGGTATGTTAAAAAATACTTAGTTATTTTGTTCTTAACAAATTTACATCAACAATGAAGGCGGTCTTAAAGTTTTTTTTAGGCAGTATGTATATAATGTTTTGGGTTACATCTAGAATTGGAATATTTTTCGCGAAAACCAGGTTACTTACATCATATGATAGTAGTAGGGGCGGGCGGGTCCTACTGCACTTTTGATTAATCTGATTATCAATTTTATATCAAATCGATTTAACGAATTAATTCTATCAAAAACAATTTGTAATCAGCTAATCTCAATTCAATAAAATTACCGTAATGAAATTTTATTGATTGATCCAATTAATTTAATTAAATTAATCAATGCTTTCTTATTTTTTGTACATTTATAAGCATATAGTTTGGTGCAAGAGTGTGTTAAGGATGTTTCTTTTATTTATTTTTGGGTGGGAGCATGATAGTAGGTCCTCACTCTCGGAGGTCTGGCATTGTACTGTGGTGTGATGTGTTGGGAAGGGGTCTATATGTCTTTAGTTTAATGCAAGAGTATACTAAGGGTGTTTATTTTTTCTTTTTCGGGCGGGATCATGTGATAGGTCCTCCCCTTAGAGCTCTGTTGTTATAATGAGATGTGATGTGTTGGGGAAGGGGTGTATAAGGGATTGTGTAAAATTTAATGTTATTGTGTTTCTACCCATCTAGCAGGCGACTGAGGGATACATGTGCAGCGATATGATTATAGACTGAGTTATGGCGGAGTTCGAAAAGGCGTATTTAATTAAATAATAAGGAAATATAAAATGAAAGACAATATATTAAACGAAAAGAGGCCTGAATACGATTTACATCCACATTAATTTCCTAACCCATCCTGTATGTTAGTAATGACAAACAAGAGAGATTTGTGGACAAATAGAAGATATTAAGTGTCAGAAAAGATTAATACCCAAATACACAATGACCGTTTAAAAAACCTAATTAAAACGAACACAACTATGTGACTATCAAGAATGGATAAAAATTATGTTTACAATGCACATACTAGACGAAACAACAATTTCCCTACAAAATAAATTACACAACTCAAATACTAAGGAATTAGAAATTACAAACATATTACAGAGCCCAGATGTCCTGGTTTGATAAAGAATTCAAGCAACGAATCCTACACTAAGCAATCGAATTATAGAAACTAATCCTGGTGTCATAAATAAATATAGTAACAAGTTGTACCTAAAACAAACTAATTCCCTACAGACCCCAGCTATCCTGGTGTTATAAATAATGCCATGAGTTATATCTAGAACAAATTCAAAACATGTTCCCTTAGACATTAAATGTTTTTAATATACCTCCATTCGGTTGGGATGTTGCTTTATATATGAGTCCAGTATAAAACTTGCGAAGAATTATAAGCTCAGTGAGGTGTTGGGAGCAACCAGAGGCAACATCTGCTTCGGGCGACGTTTGATTTCAGACTGAGGTTATGGCAGAAACTGTTCGACATTAAAATAAGTAAACATTACATCAACAAAAGTTATTTATCGCCGTTTACGAATTCACCAGTTTAAATTTCCATGGTAAGCTAATCACAATACTAGACATGTATCACTTATAATTTACCATGGAAAAATATAGATTTACAAACTGAAGAGTATCTTGCATTCTGAATTATACCTACAAAGAGGTCAAAAATACATCATATTTCCCTACGAATTTATGAGTTATAAAACTATTAAATTTTAATCAAACACAATAGTAAATGTCTCCATTAACATTAAATATTTCAAATTAAATTTTAAAAACTTACCCTAATGCCATGTTATAAATTATTATTTCACAATTTCACTTCCCTGGGAAAAATAAAGAACTCACTTGGACTATGTAACATAGTTTTCACGAACGTATTTTACCGCTGCGAATAAATTTCCCTATGTGAGAAGACGTAGATTAACTTAAAAATGTAAATATCACGTAATCACGATGTAACCAAATTATTTGAATTAAAGTTCCTTGAAGAAAAACAACAAAATTATTTTTAATCAATACTAGACAAACACAACTATTGTGCATTGGTCCAAACAATTTCCATTTAAGTCTCACAAGACCAGCTTTGGTAATTCACCACACTTCATAACACAAAGTGGTTAAATCCTATGAACTCTCGTAGATCAACTTCAGAAACGTACTTGACACTCACATTTTCCAAGATGGTTATTAAAACCTCATATTATTTTATTAACACACAATAATAATATTATGGTTCAAATCGCATTATATGTTACCAAGGATAGGATATGAAAGAAAAAATACATCCAATATACGAAACCCCACCCTTAATGCAGAACACCCAACACTCCTTGGTGGTCAAGAGCAACAGCCGAAAGTGCCGTTAGGCAACATGCACCGGTCACCCAGCTAGGTTTCATCCGATCTCACTTACTCTCATCCCCTCTCTCTTCATTCCTGAAGCAGGATGTTATTGGAGGAGCGTTGTCCCTGTCCTTTGTCATGTAGACCGTTGAAAAAACCTCGCAGTGTCGCCCGCTAATCCTTTTTCCTAGAAAAAATTTAACATGAGAAATAAATCACCATGGTAAACTACGCATTTTCCCCTAAACATGAATAATTTCATTCCAAATGTTTTAAAACTTAAACAATTTTCAAAAAATATGCCATTCAAAAGAAATTAACATACCATTTGACCGCTGAAGCACTAATCCAATGAAACAATAATCCAATCAAACAAGCAGAATAATTGCACAATCGATATCACTAGGTTTATTAAAATAAATGACATCAAATATGTAAAAATTTTTTATTTAGTATCATAATTTTCAAACATTGTATTACAATATGTAAGATCTTTATGCTTCTCCTTTGAGTTATGTTATTTTGAGGAACCTCTATCGAACCAAAGACCTATCTTTTTTCCTTTTAATGATTTTATCAACTAAATATTTATTTTGAGAAATAAGTTTTTGCAATTCGTTTTCGTAAAATCCATATTTTATAGGCTGACCATTGTAGGTTTCGAGATAATACACTCTGGGAAATGAGTGTCTAACTGAAATAATTCTCAATATTTTGCAATACCAATTAGCCATTTTTTTTTCTAAAAGATGGCTTTCTGCTTTGAGATCCATATTAAACGGACAATTTTAAACTTTTGTTTTCACTCGTCAAATACTGTTGCATTATTATACATGGTTTTCACCAATATTTTGTCCGTAACCTTTTCAGGCACTATCTTGATAGTTCAATGATATTTCGTATTATAAAAATTAATATTTCAGGCAAAATGTCCACCCAATTGTAAATCCCCTGAAATCACGTGAAATTCTTGTATATTAGCTGTTTGATTGATTTGTTGAATTGTTTCACAGAACTGGGTTAATGGTCTGAATATGTTATATAATGAATGATACTGTAATCCGGCATTAGTTTCTGGAACAGTTCAGAAAAAATCGTTTCTTTTATTGGTTTGGAGCGAATTTGGAATTTTTTCTTGCAAAACTATTGAAGTAGTTTGAAATGGTTCGTTTCAACCATGAGTTATATTTCTTCTTCTAGGAAAATTTATCCTTGCAGGGCGATGGAGTTCTTGAGCAATCTTACTGAACTTCATTAGTAATATAACCATATATCTTCAGCTATTCAATAATAGAAACAATTTTGTTAGTATGTTAATTATTCCCAGACTCTCTCGAAGCGATGAGAAGTTTAAATATATAGACCAATTCATTCTGATTGTTCTAATATACAGGAGAAAACTGATCACCACCTTCATCATTATATATTTTACTTCCAGCAATATCACTAAATAAATGTAGTTTCGGAGGGCTTTCATCTAACAAAAGATTATTCTCATTTCTACAAAGAAAATATTCTTCATAATTCTCCAAATTGGTATTGGAATATCCATTTGGAAATTTTTAAATAATAATTCAACAAATCCTTCACTCGCATTAGTTACATAATCACCTATTTTAATTATATTCTTATGTAAAAACATAATTACCGAATCTCCCACGAACCATACTTTTCCATGCCGATAGACACCAAATCTCATATCACTCATAGGTGAAGAATGTTTTAAACCTAAGTAACATTGTGTTAAATGGGAAAGGTTTTGCTTTTTCTTATTTAAAGATTCATCCGAATAAATTTCCATTGGTGTTTCATTAGGTGTATTCAACACAGAATGTAATGTATCCATTCTACTCATAACAGGTTTAAATATTTCTTTGTTTAAAACATCCTGTTCCATACGGGATCATTTGGCTTGTAAATATTTCTCTTTTACAGCAGATATAATGTTTTGTTATTCCGAAACAGAGTCCGACATGTTTTGATTACGTTACATTAACGTTCAACTATTTATATATATAAATTAAGTCATTGGTTTTCTAACTCATGCAGTAGGTCGACTAACTGCTACACTAGATCGATTAGTTTGTGCTTTTTCAATCTTATCAACTTTGCTTAAATCTGCATCTAATTTACGTACATTTTTTGCTTTCAAATCATTATTAAAAGAATTTATTCGGGTTTCCAAATAATTAATTTGTCATCTCAGATCTGTTTCGATAACTAAACCAAATTTTTATTAATCAATTCATCACTTATATATTGCATTATTTCTTCCAATCATATTTCAAGTTGATTAGTAATAATAATTGTTACCACTTCATTAATTACAACTCTTAGATTATCTTGCATTTCTGTAAGTTGTGCTGTAAACATTATGTTTATGATAGCATTGAAGTGTTTTAATAAATCCATTTAAACATTTTTTTATTCTAAATTCATTTCTCTGCAACTCATTCCGAATACTGGGTAAAATACTTACAATTACACACGTGTTTTATAAACATTATCATTCCCATAAACTAACTTTGTTAACATCTCTCGTGTATTGGTTGATTGCGATTTAAATACATTTAGCATAATGATGTTTAAATATTCCACATAACGTTTATTTACTGTATCAGCGACCTTTCACAGCCATACCCACAATATGTAATATATGTCCATTCAAATTCCAATCCCCATCACGATTTTTGGTTAAACAGGTATTGTAATGATTATGTTTTATACCGCTATGTGTATAGTTTGAAATGCTCATTATTCTTGGTTGGGAGTAAAAAATTCTCAAATCCAGACCTATATCTGCCTTTATATAGAAGCGTTGGTATAATCACCAGAAAACCGTATTTGTTTTTCCAACAGTAAAAACACATCTTTAAACTTGGTAAATTTTATATCGCCCAAAACATGATAATTGTAAATATGTTGTAGATTTATATTGTCCATTTTAAACCCAATTATCATATTTGCATTATTGCACAAAATATGTTTTGGAATACGAGTATAACTTTGCAATAGATAAAAACAATCAACATTTGAATGTGTACCAAAGCTAAAATATTGCTGAATTTCACCATGCAGTTCGCACCAAACATCGTCAAATATAAATCCGGAATTGGGTAATATATAAACACTTTTCAGCCTTCATTATATATATATGTTTAGCGCAAATATGAGTAACATTATACGTATTAATATAACAGGAACCTATTTACTTAAATTAGTTCGTAACATGTTTCTTGAAATCAATAACAAATGTAGATGATTTTTTTATGTTATTTTAAGGTGTATAGATATATTGGGTGATGTCTTAATATTACGAAATGAAACAGTTAATGTCATTGAAGAGTAATTAAGTAAATGAAAACTTAAAAAAAAAAAAAAAAAAAAAAAACAAAGTTTCCTTAAAAATTTATAACTATTCTTAGAAATCCGTAGACGTGGAATATCGCAAAAAGTGATTTTTTTTAGAGAATTATACTTCATTCTTTTTCCATTAATCCACACATTTGGTAACACTTTTGATTTATTTAAATACATATATATTTTTAAGGAACCATAATTGATTTTGTTATTATTGAAATCAATTGGTTTTCTTTTCCTCGAGGAGAAAACTTAGTAGAGAAGTTTGTCTCAGAGGTTGGGGCGAGGTGTTGAAGTTTTTTGAGAGCTGTGGATGCGGGGCGGGTGGAGGTGTATTACTTTCTGGCTTTCTGATTCGTGGGAGGGGATGAGTGTCGCTTCTTGCCCGTTTACCCGGGAATTAGAAAGTTTTAGAAATAGGGGTTTAGCCTTTACTCCCACGGTTCCACTAGTTTCTCTGTGCGGTTTGCATTGCGATGGCACGTTTCCACGAAGATTATTTTCTTGGACTGTCTAGTCAAGCACTTGACCGGGAGATTCTAGACTTCAATTGGGATAATATTAATGACAACATGGACTCTGCAGATCCATTAATAGCAATTTTTTTGGGTTTTTTGGAGGAGGAGCAGGAGAGGATTCCCACATTAGAACCGGCGTCAACGATGTTGTCAATGCCCTCCTTAGGGCCAATGCCACCTCCAATGACATCAGCTTCGCCGCCTCCAGCGACATCAGGCTTACCGCCTCCACCCTCGACGTCGTCAACACCATCTTCAACGCCATCTTCAACACCATCTTCAACACCATCTTCAACACCATCTTCAGCAAGCTCGACGTCATCCTTCCCATGACAAGCTATAGATATATCACTACCAAAAGCAGGTGTTCACTTTCTACACTAGCAGGAAAGGTGCTGTTGCAAACCCTTAGAATTAACTGTTGCCAACTGAAATGATGCGAGGTTAGACGTTTAAGACAATGTTTTATTTAATGAGTTGGAAGAATTTTGAAATTTCAAATTTTGACCCTCGCCTGCTCCAAACATACCTTCACCCAATTAGATATCTCCGGAATCACCACAACAATATTTAATTTCCCAACGTCGTCCTTCTTTTAGAGCATCACCTCAGAAAATAAGATATTGTCCTATCTTGTCACCAATATCACCTGCATCACCTCCAACACCATCTGTTGCTCCTCCAAAGAGACGTAAATTAAATTTAAGCCTTGTCTCTAGGCGGAAATTGTAGCGAGGCGGTTTTCCGTTGCAAATTTTAAAGTTTTAGTGATTTTAAGACGTAAAATATGTAATGTTTTTAATAATTTCAGACGTGACATGTTGTGGTGTTTTTAACCCTTTCAGACCTACCTTTATTTACGGTTTCAAGTGTTGCAAACAGAAAAAATATGATGTGTGCTTTACTTAATTCGACACAATACTTGTTTCGCTGTCACAGCCGATGAGATGTAGGCTATAAGTTCGACTACAGTTATATGAAGCACTTATAACCTATATCAGTAAGATTGGTTTGCGAATTATTTAACCATTGGTAACAGAGCTTCGTAGTGTGCAGTGCAGACCAAAAATTACCCACACGTGCGTAATGTACACAATTGTGTACACTAGGTTTGAATGGGTTAATGAATTTCAGGTGTAAATGGTGTGAGGATTTAATTATTCCAGACGTAACATGGTTTAAAGTTTTTTTAATGAATTCCAGACGTAAAATGCAGTGAGTATTTTAATGATTTCAGGCGTAAAGTGTTTTGGTGTTTTTAGATGTAAAATACAGTGAGGTTTAAACTTTTTAATGAATTTCAGATGTAAAATGATGTGTTGTTTAAAGTTTTTAAAATGCTTTTAAGATTAAAATCTTGTGATGTATTTCATAATTTCAGATTTTAAATGGTGTGAGGTTTAAAGTTTTTAAAGATTTCAGGCATAAATGGTGTGAGGTTTTTAACGATTTGCAGACTTAAATGGTGAAAAGTTTGTATGCTTTGTAATCATTTCAGATGTAACATATCCTAATGATGTGCTGTTTACATAGAGTCTTTGTTTGTAAGTAATTTTATTACTATTAGGATAAAATAATTAAATGTTTTTACGAAATGTCTTTAAAACAAGTGGTTACTAAGAAATGTCTTTATAACAATTGATTACTAAGAAATGTCTTGAAAACAAGCGGTGTTAAGAAATGTCTTGAAAACAAGTGGTTATTAAGAAATGTTTTGAAAACAAGTAGTTATTAAGAAATGTAAACATTGTTTTAAGAACGATTTTATGCAGTTTTTTTTTTTTTAAGGTTGCTAACAATCTGTTTGTAAATATTTCCATGTTTGTCTATGCTTTAATAATTCCGTTTTTGGGAATAATAATGTTTCAATGTTAAACTAAATTATATATCTTGTTACTTGTTTAAAACCATTTAACTTTATACGAATGTGAATGATGAAGTACTTGGAATGATAGAGTAATTATGAATTATGAAGTGATAGTTTCAATACCACTAAAAAATTCTTTATATTATGTTAAAAACTTGGTTGTTTATGAAGTTCTTTTTAAGAATAACATTTAATATTCCTGCAGAGAAGTTTGAAAAAAAAAAATGTAGGTCAGTGTGAATGTTTCCTCAGTGGCAATGATGGCAAACAACTCGAGCTATGTCCTTGAAAGGAAGCGTGCTGAACCTTGTATCTAAACGAGAATTTGGAATTTCTCGTGCAAGGCAACAGACACCCCCCTTCCTTGTTCGTGGGAGTGAGAAACAACTATGACACCATTCACTATGATTTTATTTAATGTATGACGGGAAAGTATAATTTCAATATGAGGTACAATTTGTTTACAATAAAATTAGAACCTATTATTACTCAACATAAAAGGATACACGTCAACGAGATCGTATTATGTTTTCCTATACGATGTTGTAACCCAAAATCTCACATGGAAGCTTTGTTTATAACTAAAATTTGAGCGAAATCTACAAGCAAAATACGTATTTTCTCTGCTATACACAAATATTTGAATATGTACTTACATGTCCATAGTTAAAACATATTACTTATGTATCGCCTAAATCGAATGTAACGAGTTTGACAACGGTGTTCTTTTGAAACATTGTGTAAGATTTATTTAGTGAAAATATATCTTGTGTGAAATTACTTGTAGTGTCCTGTCTTTCTGTGGAATTTTAAAATTAATAAGATTACTGGAATTACTATAAAATTAACATTATTAAGTTTATAGGAAATAACATTTATTGTAAGTTTCAGGATTCAAATTCATTTCATGTAAATTTTTGGGGATTAATTAAAATTCAGACTTAAATTTTAGTGTTGAAATAATTTTTGAGTGGGAATTGATATTTTTTTTTATTCGATGCGAGCAAATTTTTAAAACAAGCAAGTGTCTGGGGTTGGAAGCTTCAGCAAACGGTCATCAGGACAGGGTCAATGCTCCAGCAAGGTTCAAGTTCCCGGCTGGAGGAGAAGGAGGTAGCCAGGGCTCGGGCCAGACAAAAACACGCTTTGGTCTAGGGGAGGGAGGGCTAGGGCTGTCTAAAGGTACCTTCCAACCGATCCCGCAGCCAGACAGGGCAGAGCTCCTTCTCGACAAGCTACATATTTAGTTGCTCCATAACCCTCGACTTGAACACACGCAGAGATCCGCTGTTAGGACTTACCACTCCACAGCACGCTCGGATATGGCAGCACAACCTCACCTGAGCAGAGGTCCCGCCTGACTGCTAGCCACTATTCTCGTTAAGCGCTTCCTTTTTTTACGTGTGTTAATAAAATGATTTCCGTTTTAATAGCCATCTCGGAAAACGTGAGTGTCAAGAACATTTCTGAAGCTGATCTACGAGAGTTCGTAGGCTTTTAACTGCTTTATGTTAAGAAATACGATGAATTTCCAAAGCTGGTCTTGCGAGACTTAAACGGAAATTGTTCGGACCTATATACTGCAATTACTTTTGTCTAATATTGATTTTAAATAATTTTGTTGTTTTTCTTCGAGGAATTTTAATTAAAATAGTTCGGTTACATCGTGATAACATGCTATTTCCGTTTTTAAGTTAATCTACGTCTTCTCACAATAGGAAAGTTTATTCGCAGCGGTAAACTACATTTGTGGAAACTATGTTACATATTCCAAGTGAGTTCTTTATTTTTACCAGGGAAGTAACAATCTGTATTAATAATTTAAAATGTGGCATTAGGGTAAGTTTTTAAAATTCCATTTGAAACATTTAACGTTGACGGAGACATTTGCTATTGTGTTCGGTTAAAATTTCATAACTCATAGATTCGTAGGGAAATATGATATGTTTTTGACTTCTTTGTAGGTATAAACCAAAATGCGAGTGTCTCTTCAGTTTGGAAATCTTTATTTTTCCATGTTAAGTTATAAGTGATACATGGTTAGTATTGTGATTAGCGTTCAGTGGAAATATAAACCTGTGAATTCGTAAACAGGGATAAATAATTTTTATTGGCGTAATGTCTACTTATTTTAATGTCAAGTAGTTTCTGCATAACCTTAGTCTACAATCAAACGTCGGCCGAAACAGATGTTACCTCTGGTTGCTCCCAACACCTCGCTCAGCTTATAATTCGTCGCAAGTTATACACTGGACTCATTCCTATAGCTCCTCCCAACCGAACACACCAATATTGTAAATATTTAAACGTCGTACGGTACGTGTTTGAATTGATTTTGTAATCCGGTGGTTTGCGTCTGAAAGGAGGACGGAACCGTCAGGCTTTGTTTGGACGCACGCAGATTAAACAACATTACGATTAAATCAAGAGAGAGCCCACTTCCGACTGACGAGTTATTGCGACTGTATCATGGAGTGCGCTACATGTCGACAATAAATTTAACTCACGGCTACTGCCATGTTCCTCTTACCGAAGACTCGAAACAATACACAGCTTTCTTGTTCAGGAATCAGCAGTTCTGTTTTGAAGTGCTCCTGTTCGGACTTTGCAACGCTGTATCCCAGTTTACAAGATGCATGAGCGTGACTTTAGGCGAGCAGTGCACATAATTTGTGATGTGTTATATCGTCGACATTTTAGTGATGTCGTCGACATTCGAAGAGCATTTAGAGCACCTTCAGGCCGTACTTAATCAACTAACTGCTGCAGGAAGGACAGTGAAACTTAAAAAGTCGCTGTTCTGTCGGGACGAACTGCTTTCCTCAGGGCATGGTTTAACGCCTGACGGATACGCACAGCTGTTGATAAACTCGCCGCTATTACAGACTTCTCCGTGCCAAAAAAAATGTACGACAATTGCGAGCGTTTCTCGGTATTGTCAGTTTTTACTGCAATTATTCTAATATCGTGGCAGAGGTATGTTCACCAGTTTCTGAGCTCTTAAGGAAAGACATAGTCTGGAAGTGGACCGCCGAGAAACAGCAGGCCTGTGAAGCTTTGAAAGAGTTATTTTTACTGAGCATGTTATACACCACCCTATTCAAGGTGCCCCATATAATTTATATATAGATGTGTCAAGTTATGCTTTAGGAGCAAAGCTCGCTCAGCTGAGCAAGATGTCATTAAGAAGACAGTCGCCATGGCGAGTAGGGCTCTTAATAAGACCGAAAAAAAATTATATGGTTATGGAAAGAGAAATGCTAGGAGTAGTTTGGGCCCAACAATATTTCCGTAACTTGTTATTGGGCGAATGCATAGTATTGCAGACAGACCACCAGTCTTTAATAAGTCTACGAACAGGACATATTTTGTAGTAGCTGCCCCAAGATGGTCACTTATAGTTCAGAAGTTTGATTTATGTTTTCAGCATATCAAGGGATTCGATAATCTCGCAGCTGATTACCCCAGTCGAATACCGGATGATGTACCGGAAACAGCGAGTAAAGAGCCTAATGAGTTTTTCGTTGTTTTAGCCTCCAAGCAGCCAGAGTTGACTCTTATCGCAAGAAATTTTGCAATTATTCTAGAGGACCAGACAGATGATAAATTTTGTAACAAGAATTTAAATAAACTATGGGATGTACCAGCTGAACATCCACTAAGAAATTTGCTTTGCGCAAGTACCAACGGAGATTAATTTCAGAATAGTTTACATCAGACGGATTTTGAAGCTGAATGGAAAATTGTTGTACCGAAGAAATAACAGGAAAATTTAATTTTGGAACGCACTAGTTAGTGGGGCATGTTGGAATACGGAAAACATACGAAGCTCTGCGGAGACAAATTTTCTGGACACGTATGCTACAGTCAGTCACCGTTACTGTAAGTGCATGTGACTTGGGCCATTAATGCCAACACCCACAAGTAAACTTAATGGGAGAAGTGGTACCTATTATCCCGTAGAATCTGTTAGATTACGTGTTGGTAGACTTACTAGGTCCGTTACCACGTTCTAAGGCTGGAAGAACATATATTTTGTGCTCATGGATGTGTTCTCAAAATACACAAAGCTGTACGCTATAGTACAAGCAAATGCTAAGATTATGTTAAGCAATTTAGAGCTATTTATTAAAGATGTCGGAAAGCCTACGTGTGTGTTATCAGATAAGGGCACACAATTTACCGGGTATTTATGGTAGAATAGTATAATAGAGACGGGGATCATACTGATGACAGCTGCTACTCGCCACCCCCAAGGCAGCCTGGTGGAACGAAGAATATAGGTCGGAAACACGCTAAGAATATTCTGAGATGCGCAACAGCAAGCATGGAGGGATAAGATTCCCATTGTAGAGTTCGTGTTCAACCATGCGATCCACGAGAGCACAAGTTACACTCCTTGGGAGATCCATACTGGCCAGTGTTAAGACCTAAGTCAGGACGCACGTCCAGAAGTTCGACGTAGCATAGGGATTTAAAGTAGTAGATTAGGGTGTTGTTAGTTTCTACAGCATCCTATATTAATATTGTTTTGTTTCTGAATAGAGGAGTGTGTTGTAAGCCCCTCTGTATAGTTAGCAGTTGTTTAGGAGCTTAGGTTAGTTAGTAAAAGGCAGTGACGTTCCGTGATCTGTAAACCACGTTAAGAAACACCTTAATACTACGAAATTTGAATACTACTCAGCATTTTACTGAGATCCCGTCCTGCTTTCTACTATAAATGGCACCATCCTACAAGTAAACTATTTTTCTACACTGCTATTTTTCTACGAGTTTAGTCTACATGTCGTATAGGCCTAAGATAGCGGCCATTTGTAAGAGAACATTCTGCACAACACCGTGTTGGCACGACATTTTTAACAGCTAAGAACCAGCATATTTTAAGCATAATCTAACCCGAGAAACAGAGTTTTTATTGTTCTACCAATAAGCTGAGCCAAGTTTAATTTTTTCAATAAATAATTTCAGAAGTTTTCATTCAGTGATTTTTTTGAAGTGACAAACTGACACGTCAGACTAGTTAACGGTTTTTTTTAATAAGGGTATTGTTAACGACCGTTATGTCTGAACACTTCCTATCGGCAATGCTAGTCTGAATGTTTTTCACAAACCTTTAGCTATTGCCATTCGGGATTTTTAAGTAGCTTAATTTACAGCCACAATACATATAAATTATGTGAAAGAAACTGAATTTGAAATAAAATAATTTTGGTGGAAATTTTACGTAATCTGATGTCTTTTCCTATTTGTATGAATAATTGTTTTTACTTCCTTGCCTTTACTGATAGCCTAGTTCTGCATAATTTTTGCATGTCCTTATGAAAAGTAAGTTGCATAATTTTCAGAGTGCGACAAATGGTCACTGGTCTTAAGTAAGTGTGGTGAACTGAGGCGAGTGTTCTTAGCATCGAACGCCTGGTTCCAGAGCCTGCAAGGGGCAGACAGACGTTTTCCTCAGGGGAGAAATATTCTACTATCACACTGCTCAGTTGTAATACATTTTGCCATTAATATACCCAATCTAAAACAAGATATTAACACATTATTTTGTTTCACACTGTTATACAAGCCTATGGGAGAGTATGGTTATGCAAACAGCTCAATAGTACACTACCGTTATTCTGCGCGTTATCATGTATTTTCTATTCAGTGCTACATGGTGATATCCTGTCTGCTCATATTTTATGTTAATACTGATTGTAATAGGGCTGCAACACGACCACAAGCAGCAGACATATATACGACAGGGCACTTGGCCTTGTGTGACGCATGTACGGCAGGCAAGCTAAGTGTACGTTCTTCAGTAAGCTGGTGTGCATTAACTATATTAATATTCTGGCTATATCGACACAGGGAAATAAGACGGCCTCGTGTTACTTCATTACATAAGTGTATGCAACATCTCTGCTATCAAATATCAGAGTAATTCTTGTTGCATATTTCATGTCTGACTATCCCACCATGGTAGTTTATAAACATAATTTGAATATGGTTTTGCTTTACATCGTAGTAATAAGTTTCTTTGTTTAGTCAGAACAAATATTTCGTCAGTGAACAGGTAACCGCACTTCAAGCCAGTGGCCTTGAGATACCCAATCTCATTTAACACGAGTGTAACGAAAGGAGACTGCATGCTGAAATATGTAAAAGAACGGAATATGTACAAATGCAAAGAATAAAGCTAGAATCTTCCTTATAAACAACTACAAGTTTACTGCGAAATCTAGAGAATCATTTTTAAAAAATTAGCTAAACAAACCTGTGAATTTTATGGTTGCATTTATGCAAAAATTAGACGAAGACTTCTGAGAAATACCTGAACTAGAATTATAGAAAGATATAAGGCCTATTGATTTCCAAGTGGAAATGCACAAACTCATTTAGCCAAACGAAAACCACTGCCTTAAAAAGAATTACTTTGTTTTCTGGAAACAAAACAGTAGTAGGGAAATGTATGTTTGGGCACAAGGGTGTGTGGCGTCGGATCCGGATTCGCCCGGCCGCCATCTTGTTAAAACACCCGAACGCCATTTTTCCCTTATCGCTTAAAATTTTTCATTTTTTTATTTCGCTTCCTCCTAGAAATTTCCCTTTTTCCCTTAAAATTTCCCTTTTATCTAAAAATTATTCTTTTTCCCCTAAAAAAAGTTAGAAGCCCCTGAAAATGGTAGAAGGCTTCCTCGTGCAAAAACAAGTCCGTGGAATCCAATTTTTGCCAATTTAATTAATTTGTGGGGCTACCTTCGGACCTACAGAGCAGTTGCGGGCATATTGGTTTTATAGGCATATCCTATGCCAAATCGATACAAGGTATAGAGGATAGTGCTCATACCTAAGAAGCAGCCATCTTGCATCCATATTATATGCAGATGACCTTTGACCCCTACCATGAGATTTGACCCCGAACATGACCTTACATCCGTGACCTTGACCTTTGACCTTGAAATGCAAAAAAAATTACATATTTAAAAAATCACAAAAATTCCAAAAAAATTCCAAAATATTACACAAAAAATCCCCCAAAAATGTATAATTAAAATTAAAATATTAAGATATTATTTAAAAACTATTTTTAAAACACATTTTTTTTATTCCATTTCCCAACACCACCATTAATCCCTTTCATTCCATCCCCAGCGGAAGACTGACTCCCTCGCACCGACTCACCTCACCTTTTATCATTCCACCATCTTGTTTTTTTCATTTGTTATTTGTTTATACATTACTGGAGCTACCATCTTGGTAGGTGACCGCCATCTTGGTAGATAACAACCATCTTGGTATAAAACACTTGTCTGCCATCTTGGAAGCCAATGCCTATTAGTAATTGAATTTTAACCTTTGACTCATTACCCCTGACGCTAACCTTGACCCTGTGACCTTGAAAACCAAAACTTGAGAAAATCACGTAATAGCCAGCAAGCATAATATATTACATAGTACTGCCACCATACTAGATGCAGACTATTTCAACCTTGACCCCATAGTCTTGAATGACCTTGAAAACAAACTCAAGAAAAAATTCATAAAAGTCAGCAAGCATCATACATTACAGACTGCCACCACCATATTATATGCAGAGTACTTCAACCTTGGCCCCATGACCTTGAAGACATTGAAAACAAAATCTCATGGGAAAAATTATAAAAAATTGAGGAACATATAAAATTAGACACCCTTTCCTTGCTAACCCCTGCACCACCACCATCCCCTTCACACTTCACCCTGTCTTCTGGCCAACACCTCTTTCCACACCGCTAGTACAGAACATTTTTTACCTGCAAGAACTCTACCTTTACAGTTGTTGATATGACTCTTCGGCTTATCACCTCGTTTTAACTGTCGTTTGAACTTAACACATTGTTGCATAACACAGGAAGGACCCTTCACACAAGTAGTTCTTTCATGCTTCCTCGCACCATTGCTGTGGCATCTTGCCACAGTAGCAGCAACGTAGTCTTGATGAAGTCGTCGATGGCTAAACTGCTGTAGGTAACCCGCCCGAAGAAGTCGCTGATGCTGTCGGCGTCATGGCTGAAGAAGTCGATGGCACTGCTGGTACCACTCCCGAAGAAGTTGATGGCAGTGCTGTAGATACCATTAGCTCTGGAGTACCCGAAGACATCGCAGATGTAGAATAAGACTTTGTAGCGGAAAGGCACAAGCCAGCCAAGACGATCCACCTTTTACAGGAGCTGCCGTCCGACTAAGCCTCTCAGTTGACCTCCTTACTGCTTATATACGCGTAAGCAAGCCCTATGACGACACATTGACGTTGAACCAATCGTATTGCGAACACAAATCAACCAATCACCGACCAGCTACTCACCAAGTTGTCACATGGTTGCAGCTGGCCAGTCACGTGCAAGGGAAGGGTTTCTAATATTATACGATCCTTGATTTTTATAATTTTATCACTGAGAATTTGTTTTCAAGGTAATTTGAGGTCATGGGGAGATAGTCTGCCTCTAATATGGCGGCGGTAGTCTGTAATGTATTATGCTTACTGAGTTTTGTATTTTTCTCGAATGTTTGTTTTCAAGGTTATTCAATGTCATGGGGTCAAGGTCGAAATAGCCTGTATATAATATGGTAGTAGTAGTCTGTAATCTATTATGCTTGCTGACTTTTACGTATTTTTCTCAAGTTTTTGTTTTCAAGGTCACTGGGTTTATGGTTAGTGATTGGGGGTCAAGGGTCAATGGTTAAAGTTCAATTACTAATGGGCATTGGCTCCTAAGATGGCAGACAAGTGATGTATATCAATATGGCGGAATGAGCATAGATAAGGGGAGTGGGTGCGAGGGAGTCAGTCGTCTGCTGAGGATGGAACGAAAATTATTAATGGTGATTTTGGGAAAAGTAAGTTAAAAAAAATAATTTACGTATTTTTAAAATAGTTGTTTAATATTTTTTTTAATATTTTTTAATTTTGATAATGCATTTTTGGGGGATCTATTGCAATATTTTGGAATTTTTTGGAATATTTCGTGAGCTTGTTGAATTTTTTGAATTTTTGCGTTTCAAGGTCAATGGTCAAGGTCACGGGTCAAAGATGGATACAAGATGGCTGATGATTAGGCCTGAGCCCTATTCTCTACACCTTGAATCTATTTGGCATAGGGAATGCCTATACATCCAATATGGCCGATACTGTTCTGTAGGTCCGAAGGAAGCCCCCCAAATTAATTAAATTGGCGAAAATTGGATTCCAGGGGCTTGTTTTTGCACGAGATAAATTTCTAACATTTTTGGGGGCTTCTAACTTTTATTGAAAGGAAAAAGGGATATGTTTAGGGAAAAAGGGAAATTTTAAGGAAAAGGGAAATTTTGAGGAAAAAAGGGAAAACATAGCGGTCGGGAGCCGTAACACGATTGCGGCCGGTCTCATCCGGATCCGACGCCCCACGCCCTTGTGCCCAAACATGCATTTCCTACTACTCATAACATCGAAATCCCTCTCTTCGTTATTACGTGCATAAGACAAGGAAACAATTTTTCAATCAAATAATCACACGCGCGCGCACACACACACGCACCTTTCGTTTACTGATTGCAGCCTACGGTCGTGTGAGAACGGAACAATACCGCGTTACAAAATAATCAATTAAAATGAACAATAACTGCAACTATGTCACGGTACAGTTAAAAATTAACAGTAAGAAGGGAATATGTTTTCATTCAATCTGCATTTATAGACTCAACTACTGGTCACTCGTCAAACAAAGAGGAAATGGCATGCAGCACGCGTCAGCCAATCACACTCACTGCACGTCCTTGAGCAATACGTAGAACGCACGCACTCAGACAGGAAAAGAACGCTTCCATCGAAATGAACGCATCTGCTCGGCGCTTCTGTGTTTAATACCATTATGTAAGGTTGCGTCCCCAACCGTATAATTGGTCCTTCTTTTATAGCAACATGCTTACACTCCGGCGTAGGAGAAAGAGAGAGAGAGAGAGAGAGAGAGAGAGAGAGAGAGAGAGAGAGAGAGAGAGAGAGAGATCTGGGCGGCTCCTAACATCGAGGTTTGGAAATCCGATGCAGGTGAAATTAAGTGAGTATGGAGCAGTACTGGAATGCAAGAGCGGGGTAAACGGGAGACCCCAAAAAATCCGTAAAATAGCGGCATCGTCCTGCACCATTCCCACGTGCCAAAATGTGGGAGTTTACCCTGCGGGAATCGAACCTCTTCGACTATGTGGGAGGCGAGTAGTCTGACTACTAAACCACCGCGGACCCTGCTTCGGCGTTATTATAATGAACCGAGCAAGGTGTTTTTTGGAAAATTATCCCTTGAGAATGGTGTGTTGGTTCCTTTCCACAGGATGTGGCAGATTCCTTCCCGTTCGTTATTCTCTGAGCAAACTTAATCCGTCTCTAATGACCTCGCTGTCGACTTGACGTTGACATTTACCTATCTGCTACAGGGTGACTTGTTCATAATTCTACGATTAGTGTGATATTTTCCCGTAAATATCTACAAAAGAATCCAATATAAATCAGTTAATCCTCAGAATATGAAGTATACAGAGCTGAAAAGGCGTGGATGTACCATATCGCCGACTTGCTGCGCGACGATCTAGATGTGTGCCTTTTGTTGATTGGCTGTTGCGTGTTGTAAAAGACTCCCTATCGGCTGATCAGCCGGCCTGGAATGCTACTTACTACACACAAATTAGTGAATGTCGTTCCGAGATGTAACAACCCTGCGACGATGTTTTCGTGTTGTTCCACGCCATATCACTGTACTGAGCATCGTTCATTACTGGCCGACTGTCAGACAATATAGGGCCGAGTCCACTGCACTGAGCATCGTTCATTACTGGCCGACTGCCAGACAATATAGGGCCGAGTCCACTGCACTGAGCAACGTTCATTACTGGCCGACTGTCAGACAATATAGGGCCGAGTCCACTGTCTTACAATTAAATTTACTTTTATAATTAACTTATTTTACAGTCCATCATATTCATTTGCGTTGGCAGTAAAAATGTCGTTTTTTGTTCACCAAAATATTTATGTGCCGGAGTGTCCGTGTGCAATAGTGATAACGAATATGAAAACAATATAATGATACTGTATAATTTTATACGTAACAATAAAACAAATTATTTTCAAAACTTTGTATGTATAAGCATAACACCGTGACACTGTTGCAACCACAAATGTGTGTGTTTGATGTTATTGTCAGTAGGTGTTTATGAGACAGGAATATAGTCTCAGCTACGAATAATGTCTCCCACAAAGTGAGTGATTTTAGCTTATTGGATTTAGTTTTCTGTTGTAGACAGTATTGATCATAAAATCCATTAGCTGTGCAACATCCTATTTATAGAATACTGTTATATATCACTGCTTTACATTGCACGAGCGAGCGGAGAGTTTGTGGACTACACAGTCGTAAATATGATAGCGGGTGGCGAGTCACGAAGTAATGTTTGAATGACAGGCGAGCGATATCGCTGAAAGTTACAAAGTGTGCCGCCGTTATAAGCATTTTGCTCACACGCTCTTGACTTTCAGCAGATTAACTGCCTTTATCAGAAAGACAATTCTAGTTTGATGAACTTCTTTCTCTCAGCGTGAATCGGGGTGTGGGGAACCTTCCAGATCGGGCGACTGAAACTATATAAGTACGATGGGCCTCTGAGCTGGGAGTTTCTAAGAATCAGGAGTTTGGATAAATGTGCCACCTTAAGTGATAGTTGATGAGCCAGAAGAGCAACAGTAGTGCCGGAAATTACCAGTGGGAGGAAAATCTGCGACTGCGAGCATCAGTGCAGTGAAGAGTGCGACTGGCAGGCTGGGATATTGAACTGGATGTGTGGGTGGAAGACATTTCCAATGATGTCAACAGACAGACTGAACATGTGTTAGTGATGAGTGGGAGTTAATTGACTACAAACAAACAGAGAGATTGAGAAGGACTTAATTATAGTTGAGTTAGACATTAAATATTACGTTCACTGGGAAATAAAAATAGTAATAGTGGATATAGACAGTTTAATGTTGTAAATAATAGATGTGTGAATAAATCAAAAATCAAATTTTGTGCATTTATTTTTCTTAGTACCTCCATCCCTCATGGCCTAGGATACGTCTGTCTGGCGTCGTGTTATAATACTTTCACCAAAAGGGTTAAGATATATTAATAAACTATTTAATGTTTACGTATTTAACTAAACGTAAAATTATAATATTTAATATTCTTTCCACTATACTTAAAGAATTAGTTACATATAATTATTGGACTAAAAAAAATACACTATTTGAAAAGAAAAAGTAAAAAGTTACGCCATTTAAATAAATATTTTCATTAAGTTACATATAATTAATACACTCATTAGAGAAAATAAAGGAAATGGCTGATCTAAGGACGATTGATAAGTTTTATTTGGTGTTTAGTGGTATTAGGTTTATAAACTGGAGGTGCAAGTCGAGAAAATAATTTAACTGAACAATCAAAGTTAAAAAATATGGTCATTTATGCAGCTCTTTGACATTAATGGTGAATTCCAATATCATCGAAAAAGCAGTAGGTTGTTCATTAGCTGAAAAAAAAAAATGCAGAACACAAGTACAGTTCATAGAAAAAATTTGCATGTTTGCAACACTACAACTAGGAAATTAATTTTTAACCGAACGGGTTAAGAATTTGAATGAAAGCTATTATCTAATATTTACACAGACGTAATAAATTATGTTATGAAATTATACATGAAAACTTTAGAAAAAATTGAATTAAATTAAACAAAAATAAATGCTCTATGGGCAGAGGTTATGTTTGTCGCGGGGATGTTCGACACCTTAAAGTACAGCGTGCACCTAAAAATATTGTATTAACAACACTTGAACTATAAATAAACGTCGGTGTGAAAATCTTTTAACTTATATTACAATTACGTATGTAAAACGAAACCACAGCTTTTCGAGCCCATCTCGCCACAATATTTTCGTATTTTATCGTATTTGGTTTTAGTTTTTTTATTGCTGTCCGTTAACGTTACAGCTCTTATTCCGAAACAGTGCACACACATCAGTGAGTGAGTGGAAGAGATTTGGGGGGCTCTTCACAGTGACGTTTTGAAAGCCAATCACATCGGAGACTGTGGTTTACTTGAATTGCGAAGCCGTATAAGATTTCTTCCGCTATTTTGGAGATAATTTTCCGTCCCAACACAAGGTGGCTTACTTTTTCTAGTGTCACCATCGTGCGGAAATGAATCGCACTTTCTCTTTCTTCCTTGCCATGGCTCAAGAAAGCTGCGCGTTGTGATATTTGATTGCAGATAGAGAGTTAGTGATGACTAGTGTTACTTCACTCTATTTGCCGCAAAATAGAAGTTCGTTGGTAGTAGTTACTCCGCGCAGTGGCGCTCTCTGAAGATCAACCCTTCACAGGTGCATAGCCTATAGCATTTTTGCATATAACTTCCTGAATCCATACTGTTTCACCGTTGTTTCCCGTATCGGTAAACGGGTTAAGTCACTGCGTTACTGGACTGATTCAACATAAGTAACGAAGTGGGAATCATGAGTAAATACATTCGCGATAACTTCCGACTATTCTGATGCCCTGTTTAAGTTCTATCTCCATAATATTCCTCCGCCTCGTGCAAACTATACCTAACTAAGCTTAGAAAATTACACCAGAGGGACAACGCACCTAGTTCATGCGCACTCAGTTGTAATGATATTTTCATTGAGAACTATTTCTTACTAGGCGCTACCAACACACGTGTTTTATCACTGTTTTTATTCATATGCATTATAAATTACATATTATAAAGTCTATATAGATATAACTTCAATTTCAACACACACAAAAACCTCTATGTTGACAGAGGCATATAGCCCTTGTAAAATATGCAAGGAAATAATTATACACGTCATACATGGGGCGATTTTCAAAGGTTTGATTCAAAAACTGTGAAGAAACTGCGAATATGCTAGGCTATAGTCTTTCAGTGAATGTCAGATTTTCGACAAAAAAGAGAATTTCGAAACGTCGAGCTGTCCAATCGGTACACGCGTGTACCAAAACTTACATTAAGAATAGTTACTCTTCCAAAAATTCGTAACATTCTGGGGAGAGGAGAAAGGAGGAATACGAGAAAGGTAATCTAATCTCATTTCTCAGTGCGTGACGCTGGGTAATAAGTGAACAACGACTACTTTCTATATTTCACTGCCGTTTCGTGTCAGTTCAACACAAACGAACAATTTCAATTATCCTGATTGTACGTGTTTCCGCAGTAGCTCCCAAACCCATCCAATAATGACTGCATATAATATTATCCCCAAGGCAGAGGGTTAGCTTAACTGTAAGTTGTTAGTGTTCTTCCCCAAAATATTTTCATTATTTTATTGAGAGTTGATTGGTTTTTCGTTGAGTCGAGCTTGTTGTCAGTTATTGTATTTTGTCAATTTGAATGCATCTGATGATATATGACTTGCCTAGATACAAAATGTATATGGAGCAAGTCATAATAATACATGGACGTTATTTGAAGACACTGGCGACGTAGCATTACGTCGCCAAATAACGCCTGCTAAAAATACACAAAAATTTATTTTTTGGAAATAATATTTGGAACCCTGTGATCTAATGCATTGTTTACAAATATGACCACGAAGGTCCCCTATACCCTATAAGATGGAATTATTTTGCTGCACACGACTCTGCAGCTTTGAAGTACATTAGGTAACTTAAGAAACATTAAATCTATAATAAGTGATTGCTTGCGGAAAAATAACTATTTCTGGAATAATTTCACAAATTGTAGTTAGATATGGCTTAACGTCTCGTTGGCAGCGATATCATTACAGACGGAGCAAGTTGCTCGCTGAAGCAGGAAAGGGGAATATATATGAAAGGGCTTGTAGTAAGGAACTATCTCAGCATTCGCCTGGAGTAATTTCGGGAAAGCAATGGAAACCCGAAAACAGGAAGTACGGGCCAGGAATCGAACCAGTGTCCTCTCGAATGCAAGCCGAGTTGCTTACTACTGCGTCACGTAGCTCGATGATTCGAAACAATATCTTACAGTAGGAATAAACGACTTACCAGCTTTGGAGAAAATTTGAGACACTGCTTTCCAGACTGAGCGAAAGTTGACAGGGGGAATTTCACTGCGTTATACACGTACGTGGAGATTTTTAAAATTCGAGTAGTTTGACTCTGAATGGCCGTGAATCATGCGTGAGTGGCTAAAAGGTGTCAACGAAAAAGTCAGTTCAGTCATAGGAGAGGGATGGCACCGTAATATAGAATATTAATGTTTTCGATACCCTTTCAAAAATAAATAACTTGTCTGTACAGCACAACCGGATAAGTAAATTGCAGGAGCGCTGTTAATCTTTGAAAACACTGCTCTGAAAGTATATAGGCGAAATGTGTTAGGAACGTTGAGGCGTACTTGTGGTTGCATGCAGTAAGTTTAGTGCACGGTAGTTACTGGCTCCTGCTGCGTACAAAGGAAGGGCGCAGCAGTGAACAAACATGCCAGTCGTCACAGTATACACAGCTTATCGGCGGACTGCGAGCTCGCGGGTGTCCTTTTAGCTATCAACTGTGGGATCCCTGCTTGCAGCACAGGACAGGGCTGCTATGAGGGATTAGCGGTGGTCATTATGGTCGCACCGCGGGAATTTCACGGCCGTATGGCAACCCTGCATGCGGCCACTTCCACACCGCCGGGCACGATTAGCCGCAAGCCGACCGGAATCACGATGGTCCGTTTGATAGGAGCCTGGGGATGGCGCGGGCTCTGAGGCCCTGAGGTTGTGTCTACTCTCTTCGCTCCACACAGTACGTTATCCCACGCCTAATTGCCCACAAAGATGACGCAGCGTCACATGCTCCACGGCTACTCTCCTACACAGTGCTATAACTACCAATTATAAAGAACCGTAAAGCTAGATTCGCAGTATCACAGCAAGCACAACACCATAGCTCTGAATGGGGCCGCAGTGGTGTAGTGGTTAGACTACTCGCCTCCCACCTAAGTGAACCAGGTTCGATTCCCTGCGGGGCCGCTCCCGGATTTCTGCATGTGGGAATCGTGCCGGACTATGCCACTGTTAGACGTATTTTCTCGGCGGTCTCCCATTACCGCGACCCATGCATTTCGGCGCTGCTCCTTACTCACCGCACTTCGCCCTCATCGGCTCTCAAGACTTCGATGTTAGGAGCCGCCCAAATCTCGCTGCTTATCTATTACTACAGCTCCGACATGACGAGAAATGTTAAAAAGTCAAATGAAGCAAAGTCAAAAATACAAAATCGAAACTCCGATGCCACGGCAAAAGTTATTTTCGTTTCTATTTAACGTCATACAAATTTTGTCAGAAGCGAAGATTCGTTGGTTTATCGTGATATTCCAGCAGTAAATAAAAGTAAGTCTAATTTTAAGTCAGTAGCACTTAAAAGTCCCAATTCTTTAATTCGGAATACGTACGGCATTCCAAAGTGATAGATCACTGAAAGTAATTGATATCAAATTTACTACAACATTGTTTAAGCATATCGTAAAAGCACGAATGGAAAATGTATTTTCCACACAACCATATTGACTTCCCTAAATTTCTTTAAGAAGAAATATCAAGCGTAATGAAATTTCATAATTGGTGTCGTACCTTTAAATACTGATGTATGGTAAATTTGACACGTTACGCACAGGTTAAAATTTTACGTTTAAGTTACAAATTTGCCAATAATTTTTATGAAGTTAAATTATATCTTACACGGTATATCCAAAGAAAATATGCTGGATACCCAATAGTTAAAAAGTGTTTTGTTATAAACTCACAGACATAACGAATATTATGAACAAGTGATTTGGTGAAATTCATAACACACGTCAGTTATTTCATTTGTTATTGGCTTAGTACACACGAGAAAATATATTCCGTTACTTTATTGGGCATCTCAGATCCGGACTAGATATCTCGCGGAAACTTTGGCTTGTACGTTTCACTGACAGTGAAACAGCCATTGTACCGCTCATTCCCTGCTATCTTCATGAGCAGTGGCATTTGCTTGTTGGTTTCACTGACAGTGAAACAGCCATTGTACAGCTCATTCCCTGCTATCTTCATGAGCAGTGGCATTTGCTTGTTGGTTTCACTGACAGTGAAACAGCCATTGTATCGCTCATTCCCAGCTATCTTCTTCAGCAGCAGCATTTGCTTGTTGGTTTCACTGACAGTGAAACCGATATTGTAACGCTCATTCCCTGCTATCTTCTTCAGCAGCAGCATTTGCGTGTTGGTTTCACTGACAGCGAAACAGCCATTGTACCGCTCATTCCCTGCTATCTTCTTGAGCAGCAGCATTTGCTTGTTGGTTTCACTGACAGTGAAACAGCCATTGTACCGCTCATTCCCTGCTATCTTCTTCAGCAGCAGCATTTGCTTGTTGGTTTCACTGATAGTGAAACAGATATTGTACCTCTCATTCCCTGCTATCTTCATGAGCAGCAGCATTTGCTTGTTGGTTTCACTGACAGTGAAACAGCCATTGTACCGCTCATTCCCAGCTATCTTCTTCAGCAGCAGCATTTGCTTGTTGGTTTCACTGATAGTGAAACAGATATTGTACCTCTCATTCCCTGCTATCTTCATGAGCAGCAGCATTTGCTTGTTGGTTTCACTGACAGTGAAACAGCCATTGTACCGCTCATTCCCAGCTATCTTCTTCAGCAGCAGCATTTGCTTGTTGGTTTCACTGATAGTGAAACAGATATTGTACCTCTCATTCCCTGCTATCTTCATGAGCAGCAGCATTTGCTTGTTGGTTTCACTGACAGCGAAACAGCCATTGTACCGCTCATTCCCTGCTATCTTCTTGAGCAGCAGCATTTGCTTGTTGGTTTCACTGACAGTGAAACAGCCATTGTACCGCTCATTCCCTGCTATCTTCTTCAGCAGCAGCATTTGCTTGTTGGTTTCACTGATAGTGAAACAGATATTGTACCTCTCATTCCCTGCTATCTTCATGAGCAGCAGCATTTGCTTGTTGGTTTCACTGACAGTGAAACAGCCATTGTACCGCTCATTCCCAGCTATCTTCTTCAGCAGCAGCATTTCCTTGTTGGTTTCACTGACAGTGAAACAGCCATTGTACCGCTTATTCCCTGCTATCTTCATGAGCAGTGGCATTTGCTTGTTGGACACAACTTCGTCTGTGTCTGTTGTCACGGGATTCTTAATTAGAGACCTACAGTTCTTGTCAGATAGTCCATGGTTCATTTGCAAACATTTCTCGAACATATGCATTTACACGGCAGTTATGTAAGCCGACTCAACAGAACTACTATACAAACATGGTTGAAAAAGAAGTGCGATTTCTTTAAGGTATATATATAAGTTTAACTTTGAACTATCATTACCTCCATCCGCCCATCTTATCTTTCACTAATCTAACGATGTGTTTTTTTTTTTATAGTCTACAGGTTAGAGTTGCCAAATGCCTCAGATTGTGGATTGAGATCTCTCTCGCATCTGGCGAATGGTAAAAGAGTGAGAGGAAGCATTTGAAATCTCTTCTTTGCCAGGAATCAGTAGGCACAAACCCCTGCTAACTCTGTGAAAAAGAGTTTCTGGGAGCAATCAGAGGGGTCCTTCATTGATTGGAGCAATTTCCACTGCTTCAACTTGGGAGCGAGCGCTTACAACAAGCCCGTATTCAGAACTTGATTGCTGCGTCAGGAAGCAAAAGTATCTTCAGAAAGGGACTCGGGAGGAAAGAGAGAGATATGAAAAAAAGCTATAATAATAATAATTTTCACCAGAATGTTGCAGTTTTTTATAGCTTGAAATCAAACGAAATCTATTCCAGCCCCGTAACATTAGAAAATGTAATAACCAGTCTTTATAACATTTTGTTCGATTGAGAAATAAACATATTAATAATTATTCATACTCTTTTCTAAAAACATAACGGTGATTATTTGGATATTTACTGAAATTTCAATGGATGTTTAACGCATTCGGACTCAATATACACATTTGATTGTTTATTTTGACAGGACCGTTCACTACGATACTCAGTAATTTATTATTTATCGCGGGGGGGTGGGGGGGGACGTTTGGTAATCGTCCTCAAGCTCTAGCTTACGACTGACTGGCTCATAAGACTATCACCGAACATAAAGCCTACAAATCGTGGTCTGTGATAACTAAATAAGTAGTGTGTCAGCTCGGGCACAAGTATACATATGCTAAATGGCATGTCAGTTGAGCGTACTTGTTCTCTGATTGGCTGTGCGACACTCTGAAACGAATCTTATGTTTGACTGGATACCGCATGTTGCGAAAAATTCCCTATTGGCTGGACAGCAGGTTGGCAAGTAACGTACCAACCAGTGACTGGCGAACGGTGTGATGTTATATAGTGACGCAATTTTGCTGGCATATGCCGCTGTAGCTCGCTGCGCTCTATGTGCAGCTGTCTGACGTATGCTTTTCCAAGTATCCTGTGGTAATAGCGCGACGCCTTTGAACTGCGACGTCCACGGCACTCTGTCTCTACTGATTTCTGTCTATTACTGGTTTGCAGTTTAAAATGGTGTTCCCTAACAATTTCGGTCCAATCGTAGCAGTGCAAATTTAAAATAAATAATATAAGTGGCAATGTTCCTTTCGTTTGTAGCACTCATCTCACACCCCAGTTATTACAATTATATTATTTACAAGTGTTGTGCTTCAGCTGAATCATTATTCATTTGAACAGTCAATAAATATGCAGTATATTTATATGTTCTGTATTGGCTAGTATAAACGAACACTCTCAACACGACTGGATATGCTTGTCTCTGAAATATTAAATTAAAGGATGCTAATTATCTACGGCTACGGTTCGCACTCTCTTCGCATCGATGTAGGGCTTCCTGCAACACCAGCCGTGATAACAGTAGCCCTCGCTCTCCTCGGAGAGCTCTGGACCACTGTGTTAGGTGCATAGTGCCGGCGAAAAACCTCTGACCCTCGTCTTGGAGCGGGAGGATAGCCTCTCCTTCTCCTAGGTGGGGCGATGCTCCCTCCCTTCCATATCTCTTACTTGTTCTGTTCTTCGGCATTGTTGTGTGGGCGTGCTAATACTCAATATGCATTTATTGATATCCAATTGCATTTACAATAAAAAATTATCATATATTCTGTTAAACCATGCTGATTTCACTTAAGTAGTGTATTTCCTGTTAATTATTAGGATAACACTTTTTAAAATCCGTATCCCTGTAGCAGATGACAGGGAGTTAAAAGAGAGAAGGAACAGAGGTATGAAGCCCCCTCGCTGTCTGTGCACCACGCGTACGACCGGAAGTGACCGGACGCTTCTTCCAGAATGACCTGTTGTTCGATACATGTAATAATCTCGTTATTAAAACCCTTACTGCGATATGAAAAATTATCTAATATTACAACAGATGACGAAATGACGTTAAAAGTGACGCTAAACAACAGGCACTAAGGGGCGTATCATAGTTCATGACGTATGGAGGTCTTAATAAAAATAAAGAAATAAATTCAATAATTATATTTACTTTCAATGCTACAGATAGTCAAACATATTTTACTTACCAATATGATTGTCCTATTAACTCTTATTGTTCTAACTGAGCGCAATATTTAATTAATTACTATCTCTTATCAATGAAAGTCTTTATCACAGTCTTTACTTTTACTAATATCCCTTAAACTGCTCCAATTATTTCCACACATTTAGTTAAAAATGTATATTTCCATTACCCCGAATGTCTTTTCACTCTCGCATCCAGTTCACAGTCCCGCAGATCAGTTCCACTCTTCACTGCACACAAGCTCATCGAGGCACTCTCGCAGATCGCTTTAGATGTCCCTCGCTGCTCCAGAATCGCCCAACAGTCGCTTACGGTCGTCTGAGACGCCAAACTCTCGGCTCTGGGGCTGGCTCCGGATTGTCAGTATATACGTGGAAGTATGCACATTTACGTATTAGCAGTGATGTGTACTTACTTGTCGTGTACTTGTTGAAACTATTTCGACATGTCAACGCCTATTCATGTTTGACTGGTCGCACATTCTGGCGGAAATATCAGAAACTATGTGACAACAGAAGAATGAGGTGCAATGTTATATATATATACATACGTTACAACGTCTGTGGCTATACATTAGGAAGACACACATAACCTTATAAACATTTGTTATTTATTTTTGTGTCATTTTTATCTTGACATCTTACGAGTATAAGCGCTGAAACATGGCTTTAGCCGGGAATGAGGAATTAATAGAGGCAGTACTGTGCCCGTATTATTTACAGGAGGGAAATGAAAGACTGTGCAGAAATATTGATGTACATTGGTTGCTTGGCAGAGCAGCAAGACAACAGGCCTGTGTTGTTTTGAACGAAAGCTAAATCACACAAGTATGCCAATATAATGTATGTTTTTGGTCGTTGTACACTTTGAGTACAAATTGTGCAGCAGAAAACCTAATCGCAGGAATATAGGAATTTTTGCACCTCGGTATCCTGAGGTTATGTTTATCTGTTCAGTTTCTCTCGATTTCACAAGTATATTCATACCACGCCAATAGCCTTGGGACATTGCTTGATCACGTCAGTGGAAGATTGTAAACATATTAGCGCAGTTGGTATGGGATCTGTTGCATTTGTGTATCGTCTGTAAAGAGGCATTACAAAGAAACTGGTATTCTTTTCTTGTTTCTCGATACCAAGTTTGAAATATGAACATTGATAACAAAAGAAATAGAAATACGATTCAGTGGGGTCTGTAATAACTTGGAAATGCGGATTGCAAATGAAATATTATTTGTACGCATACGACTGGGAATATGCTGCATACGTCTACAAAACACTCAAAATTGTATTCATTCATTGAAGCTGATATATTAAACTGACAAGTTTTTACACATACAACAGAACGACATTTTGTAAATACTTGTTAACTTCTAAAACTTGCGAGCTTTATAATCACAAAACGTTACACGTTAATTTCCACATCTAAAATACGATTTGGCCACTGTCGTAAGTACGCAAGCATGCCCAGCAAGTATACGATTTCGAATTCTTGCCCAGTATAGAGCCTGTGTGTACTATAATAGGAATTCGGACAGCGCTAGTAAAGACATGGCGATGTCACTTCCGGGGTCACGCGCGCAAAGGTACGCATTTCTTGCGAATCCGGAAAGAAACACTGAAACACTCGCGCTCACTTGGCTACTTAATCCCTCTCAATCGGCATTGTCCGGCAAGATTCCCACGTGCAGAAACCGGTATTGACACAGCCGGGAATTGAACGCCGTTCGTCGCAGTGGGAGTGAAGCAATCCAGCATCCACGCTACCGTGGTCCCCAGAGATATAAAGATACCCATTTGTTCTACAACGCGCTGTAAACGCGCTCTGCTGCTATATACGGTCCAGAATTTGTGTTTGCCCGGACTCGTTAGCAAGGGCGACGCGGCGGTATCGGGTTATCGAACTATCCGCCTCGGAATAGGTTTAATTGTTTACAACAACATTAACAGAGACGGGAAAATATAATTGTGATCTCATTTATCTGTAAGATAAAGTTATACATCGAATTCGCTGGCGTTATTTATGTTATTGTCAGTAGAGACCCCTGATTTTTGCGAAAAGAGTTCTTGTTTGCAAAACAATTTAGCTCATATCCTTAGTAGATTTCACGATTGAATACTTTCAGAGAAGGTTATCTATATATTCGACATAGCTCAAGAAGCATCTTTAGTGAACTACATCTGTCCACAGCAGTAAACACGTGTATAATATGTAAAGTCCCTCGTCTCAGTCGCATAAAGAAATGCTGCCAACAGGGCAGATCAAGACATGTCATACTTCATGCGCCTTGACCCCTTGATTCTACTCATCACAATTCGTCCTCTTTTTAACCGTAGTTCTCATTCTTATGGCAATATTATGGTAACAATTTTGAAAGGAGACTGGCAATTATTTAGTAATTTCTATGAACTATATAAATTCAGGCAATGTACTATTATAAAAACAAAATAATATTCGCTTTTAACAATGTGATACTTTTCATTTAATTGAAATACATAGTAAGTATATGTCAGAACAAACACATTTCAATGAGAGCATATGTCAGAAGTTAAAAATTCACCTAAATATGAATAACATATTGGGATAAAACATAATAGCCAAGAAACTTTATATCAGGTTCCTCGAACAGATAAAATAGTATAGGATGATCAACGTCAAAGGCGCTTATATAATGGTGAGATTTAATTATTCCAACCTAAAAATGTATTTTGATTATAGCAACTTTCCTTATGTACTGCAAGGTATAAGAGTTACGGCGGGGCCGGCACGGGCTCACGACAGTTCGGCGCTTCGCATGGGCCTTAATGCGTCCCTGACTGCCAATAGACCTCGAACACAAACACATTTTTTTTTGGTTCAGACTATGGAGTTGCTTTGTTTGTACAGTTTTGAAACAAAAAATTCATTTAATGGAATTTATAAAATTTAATGTTTTTTTTTTGTGATGGAAGGTCATTTATATGCGTCTTAGATGCACGCGCACGAGTCACGGAATTTCAAGTACTGCCATAATATGATTCTAACTGACCCAGCCTAGTACCAACAATGTTCTCCCAAAGACACGTGCCCCATACCTAACCAAAATAAAACCGTGCGTGTATACGTATGATATTGCAGTTCAGCTTGCGTTGAACTCATTTGACGGAAATCACGCTTTCCACTTTAACGAAAACTGTGAAACACCATTTTTGCCATTTTAATGCGTTCCATAGAATTTTCTGAAATAGTTTTGATGTATTCGCTACCGACTCTGTTAACTCCACTCGTTCTTTAATGTTCTAGAAGCAAAAGTAGCCCAAATACGGGATATTCAGTTGTAGCATCCCATATAATTAGTTCGCCTGTAGTCACTAAGTGATACAGGACGTAAGCAGTTTTCGGACCAGCCTGTACATTCTTGAGTGTGTGGTGGCCTTACCGTCATTTGGTTATATTTTAGCGTTATTTTGTTGAGGCTGGCAACAACCTTCTGTAATTATGTTTTGTTACCGTTATTTGTTCAGTTTTATAGGTCTGCCTATTCTATTGTACTCCATTATATCATTCATTCTTAGCGGTGTGTATTTGATATAATACTTTTGTACGTTTCAAATACGTTTTATATGCACATGTATTACTTATGACACGTATATCTGTTTTAGTATTATTTGGAATAACGCTCGCAGTTTGTAAAGACAATCGCCACTTGGCGCGCTGCGTGTGGGTGCGTGTGACGTCACGTGTATGAAGCGAGCAGTAGGTTGTGCGCCGGTGTCTGGCGCAGACAGTAGAGGCTCAGGGTTGAGAGAATTAACAGCTGTTCGCCGGGCGACCCGCGTCGCGAGTGGCAGTCTGAACGTTTGAGGAGTGAAATGCGGCGAGCTTGGTACTCCGTGCGGACATTTTAAACTGAAATTGTCTTTAGTATGAATGCCCATAAGGAACGAGGTCGGCGCGACGTATTAAGTTTCAGTAAATTATTACGATTGTAATCTTTGCAGCCGCCGCAATTGTTCGCTGCAGCAGGCGTAATTTTATCCGCGGGACTGAGATTAATTGAAAGTATACGCGAGTGCTGCAGTTATTAACAGTAGGGTACTGTGTATTTTGAGGACCACTGAAAAGCTGGATAAATTATTCCGTGTGGGGCGACGAATGGACCGAGCAGTCACCTGGCAGACTGCGTTTTTCTGCGACGCATTGGAAGGAGCTACGAGGGTTTTAGGGCTTGTTGTACCCTTTGCCTCGCAGATTCCTCGTTCAAGAGATTTAACATGTATGAGAGGAACTTATTTGCATGCCCATTGGTGTTGGCGCGAAGTCAGTTTTTGTATGAAGTACGTCGCAGGCAAGTAAACATTTTAAATTTCCACACGTATCGCCCGACCTTGGCAAAGTGTCACATTGCGGACGATGTTAGTCGTGCTTTCTGTTGGCAATAATACTTTAAAAATGTTTTTTGGGTTCCAATGTTGTGCTGTGGCAGTTTTATATGTACGCTGGGCGAGGTAGTGTTGAGAATCGCGAGACCCATGGGGGTATTGGGCGATTCATGTGCCGGGGAGATCTGTGGTCGTAGGAGCGTATCGAATAGCCATGTCAAAAGAAGGAAGAGTTGTGTTATGAAGTCTAATACGATGACAAAGTGGCCGTTTTTTAACCGGTGAAGTGTCAAGCAGTAAAATCTTCTTCTTTGCACTTTTATACAGTGATAAACATGAAAGTTTATTCTTACAGATAACCAACCGCGAGGTGTCTTATTATTTCCCAGCAGGTTTCCTTTAGACCCATGAAAAGAATGTGTAAGATCTGAAAAGATAACGACAGGCTCCTAGCGTTGAAAATATTTGAAAATGAATGTATCATTTAACTTAGCGAACACTTTATTATTTTCTCAGTCGTGTCTTTCGCTTTTGTACATTCGGTGTATCTTGGAACTAGAAAATTGCTCCAGTTGTTTCTGCGGCTGGATACGGTGCAAGTAACTATACACAATTGTTGCCGTGAGATTTGTCCACGAGATTTTTTATCGCACTGCGGGGCTTCTGAACAGCAAAAATACACACAGGCTAGTTTTCATCAAACATCTTTTTGTCCCGAATAAATGAAGTTTTCAGAAGCAAAATAACAATAACAGCAGTTGGATTAAATAGCTTGTGGAAATATATCTCATAATGTCCAATTCATTCGCAAGATTATCACGTCTGTAGGCATAACCAAATATAATTTCTAGCCTAGACGACTTCAAAAATATTTTCTTTTGCTATATATGTATTAACTTCTAAAGTTATTTTAAGTTTCATTTATTCATACTGTTATTACAGCTGAATTTGCGACATTAGTTCCGGCCTATAGCAGTTATCCGTATTTACGAGTCTTTTGAGAATGCCAGGATCTTTTACTTGGCGAAACTACAGTAATTTCTCTACTTAACGTAGCAACTTCAGACTTCCAAGGAAAGCTTTCAGCTGAAGGAAGCACACAAATGTTGGTTTATTAGGTTGGCGCCGCCCTTCGAAAGCACATTGGAACGTAAAGCCGTACGCAGTTGACGCCAAGGAAAGCTTCACTTGCCTCGTGGGCAGTTTGTGCGGTATATTTGAGTCTATACTATGATGAGAATTTGCAGATAACTCTGGCACTTGTTCACATTAGTAATTAACTATCTCCGAGTTTATGCAACGATTAGCAAAGGGTATCAGCTTATCTCATACTATAAAGGAAATATTCAACGCAAATGCTTGCGCATTAATTGTCACAGTATTTTGATCGCAAGGCCTTCTGTTATGGTTACTAATTAAAGATGAGCATATCAAATAATTAAACTAATACCAAGCAAATCTCGTACAACGCCTCTATATTAAGGTGAATTAAATACAGTAATTAAAACCTGGTAAAATTAACGAATGGCTAATTAATGGTGAACAACGCAAATCTGTTATTCATATTACATTGCCTTAGATTGCAATCTAAATTTACATTTACTGGCAGGGCCCAGACAATGCAAAATGTTTTTAAAAATGCTGACATACTAACGTGTAACTGGGGAAATATAATGGCAGCGGTGCTGCAGCAGCTATAACGCACACCACCAACCACAGTGAACTGAGGAAGTAGAGTGGCCGTGTTACTGCAGTGGCTGTAACGTACACCTCCCACCACAGTGAACTGAGGAAGTAGAATGGCAGCTGTGCTGCAGTGGCTATAACGCACGCCTCTCACCATAGTGAACTGAGGAAGTAGAGGGGCAGCAGTGCTGCAGTAGCTATAACGCACGCCTCCCACCATGGAGAACTGAGGAAGTAGAGTGGCCGTGGTACTGCAGTGGCTGTAACGTACACCTCCCACCACAGTGAACTGAGGAAGTAGAGGGGCAGCAGTGCTGTAGTGGCTATAACGCACGCCTCCCACCATGGTGAACTGAGGAAGTAGAGGGGCGGCTGTGCTGCAGTAGCTATAACGCACACCTCCCACCACAGTGAACTGAGGAAGTAGAATGGCAGCGGTGATTTAGTGGCTATAACGCACGCCTCCCACCATGGTGAACTGAGGAAGTAGAGGGGCGGCTGTGCTGCAGTAGCTATAACGCACGCCTCCCACCACAGTGAACTGAGGAAGTAGAATGGCAGCGGTGCTGTAGTGGCTATAACGCACGCCTCCCACCATGGTGAACTGAGGAAGTAGAGGGGCGGCTGTGCTGCAGTAGATATAACGCACGCCTCCCACCACAGTGAACTGAGGAAGTAGAATGGCCGTGGAGCTGCAGTGGCTATAACGCACACCTCCCACCATAGTGAACTTAGGAAGTAGAGGGGCGGCAGAGCTGCAAAGCTATAACGCACTCCTCCCACCACAGTGAACTGAGGAAGTAGAATGGCAGCGGTGATGTAGTGGCAATAACGCACGCCTCCCACCATGGTGAACTGAGGAAGTAGAGGGGCGGCTGTGCTGCAGTAGCTATAACGAACGCCTCCCACCACAGTGAACTGAGGAAGTAGAATGGCAGCGGTGCTGTAGTGGCTATAACGCACGACTCCCACCATGGTGAACTGAGGAAGTAGAGGGGCGGCTGTGCTGCAGTAGTTATAACGCACACCTCCCACCACAGTGAACTGAGGAAGTAGAATGGCAGCGGTGATTTAGTGGCTATAACGCACGCCTCCCACCATGGTGAACTGAGGAAGTAGAGGGGCGGCTGTGCTGCAGTAGCTATAACGCACTCCTCCCACCATTTTGAACTGAGGAAGTAGAGGGTCCACTGTCTTGCATTGGCTATAACGTACACCTCCCAGAACAGTGAACTGAGGAAGTAGAATGGCAGCGGTGCTGCAGTGGCTGTAACGTACACCTCCCACCACAGTGAACTGAGGAAGTAGAGGGGCAGCAGTGCTGTAGTGGCTATAACGCAGGCCTCCCACCATGGTGAACTGAGGAAGTAGAGGGGCGGCTGTGCTGCAGTAGCTATAACGCACTCCTCCCACCATGGTGAACTGTGCAAGTAGAATGGAAGCAGTGCTGTAGTGGCTATAACGCACGCCTCCCACCATAGTGAACTGAGGAAGTAGAGGGGCGGCAGGGCTGTAGTAGCTATAACGCACTCCTCCCACCACAGTGAACTGAGGAAGTAGAATGGCAGCGGTGATGTAGTGGCAATAACGCACGCCTCCCACCATGGTGAACTGAGGAAGTAGAGGGGAGGCAGTGCTGTAATAGCTATAACGCACTCCTCCCTCCACAGTGAACTGAGGAAGTAGAAGGGCGGCTGTGCTGCAGTAGCTATAACGCACTCCTCCCGCCACAGTGAACTGAGGAAGTAGAGTGGCCGTGGTACTGCAGTGACTGTAACATACACCTCCCACCTCAGTGAACTGAGGAAGTAGAATGGCAGCGGAACTGTAGTGGCTTTAACTCACGCTCCCACCATGGTGAACTGAGGAAGTAGAGTGGCCGCGATGCTGTAGTGGCTATAACGCACGCCTCACACCATAGTGAACTGAGGAAGTAGAATGGCAGCTGGGCTACTGTGGCTTTTAACGCACTCCTCCCACCACAGTGAACTGAGGAAGTAGAATGGCAGCGGGGCTGTAGTGGCTATAGCGCACGCTCCCACCATGGTGAACTGAGGAAGTAGAGGGGCAGCAGTGCTATAGTGGCTATAGCGCACGCCTCCCACCACAGTGCACTGAAGAAGTAGAGTGGCCGCGGTGCTGTAGTGGCTATAACGCACGCTTCCACCATGGTGAACTGAGGAAGTAGAGGGGCAGCAGTGCTGCGGCAGCTATAACTTACGCCTACCACCACAGTGAACTGAGGAAGTAGAGTGGGCTTGGTGCTGCAGTGACTGTAACATACACCTCCCACCATAGTGAACTGAAGAAGTAGTGTGTCCACTGTCTTGGATTGGCTTTAATGTACACCTCCCACCACAGTGAACTTAGGAAGTAGAATGGCAGCGGTGCTGCAGTGGCTGTACTGCACGCCTCCCACCACAGTGAACTGAGGAAGTAGAGTGGCCGTGTTGCTGTAGTAGCTATAACGTACGCTCCCACCATGGTGAACTGTGGAAGTAGAGGGTCCACTGTTTTGCATTGGCTATAACGTACACCTCCCAACACAGTGAACTGAGGAAGTAGAATGGCAGCAGTGCTGCAGTGGCTGTAACGCACGCTTCCCAACACAGTGAACTGAGGAAGTAGAGTGGCCGCGATGCTGTAGTGGCTATAACGCACGCCTCCCACCATAGTGAACTGAGGAAGTTGAGGGGCTGCAGTGCTGCATTGGCTATAACGCACTCCTCCCACCATTTTGAACTGAGGAAGTAGAGGGTCCACTGTCTTGCATTGGCTATAACGTACACCTCCCAGAACAGTGAACTGAGGAAGTAGAATGGCAGCGGTGCTGCAGTGGCTGTAACGCATGCCTCCCACCACAGTGAACTGAGGAAGTAGAGTGGCCGCGGTGCTGTAGTGGCAATAATACAAGCCTCCCACCACGGTGAACTGAGGAATTAGAGGGTCCAATGTGTTGCGTTGGCTATAACGTACACCTCCCACCACAGTGAACTGAGGAAGTAGAGGGTCTACTGTTTTGCATTGGCTATAACTTACACCTCCCACCACAGTGAACTGAGGAAGTAGAGTGGCTGCGGTGCTGCATTGGCTATAACGTACACCTTCCACCACAGTGAACTGTGGAAGTAGTGTGGCCATGGTGCAACATTGGCTATAGCACATGCCTCCCACCAAGGTTGAACTGAGGAAGTAGAGTGGCCACGGTGTTGCAGTGGCTGTATTGCACTCCTCCCACCATGGTGATCTTAGAAAGTAGAGGGTCCATGGTGTTGCATTGGCTATAACGTACACCTCCCACTCAGTAAACTGAGGAAGTAGAATGGAAGTGGTGCTGCAGTGACTATAAAGCACGCCTCCCTCCATGGTGAACTGAAGAAGTAGAGCTGCAACGGTGCTGCAGTGGCTATAACGCATGCCTCCCACCATGATGAACTGAGGAAGTAGAGGGGCGGCAGTGCTGCTGCGGCTGTAACGCACACCTCTTGCCATGGTGAACTGAGAAAGTAGAGGTGTTGTGGTGCTGCAGTGGCTATAATGCATGCCTCCCGCCATGGTGAACTGAGGAAGTAGATGGGCTGCTGGGCTGTATTGACTATAACGCACGCGTCCCACTTCAACGAACTGAGGAAATACAGTTGCTGCGGTGCTGCAGTGGCTATGATGCACCCCTCCCACCTCGGCGAACCGAGCTCGATAAAATCAGCATCGTAGCTATATTGTCGCATGTGGCAATCGTGTTGGACGATGATGCTGGTGACCGTGTTTTCTCGGGTATCTCCTGCTTCCCCTGTCCTTGCATTTCGGTACAGCCTCTTACTTACCTCACTCCACCCTCATCGGATCTCAAGATCTCGATCCTAAGACCCTCAGAAACCTCTTCACCTTACTCCACTCAGGAAGTGGAGAAAATTGTTTCTCTTGATTTTATCTTCAGTGCGGGAGCCAGTGGAAATCTTCAAGTTGTTAGAATAAGTGAAATGGATTGTTGCCATATCATAATTATAATAAGTAAATTGTATAGTTTTAAACAATATAATTTTTGTTATATAATATCAACATCATAACCTTTTGTTGCTAATGAATCATCAATTACCTATTGCAAATATATATTATCTCAAATATAAATGAAAATATGTGCCAATCAAAGGATATCTAGGTATACAAAATCTAAATGGCCTGAGTTTTTTTTAACCATACCGAGTCATTTTTTGATAATGGGACATTGCTTATGCCTTGCTGGCTACACCATGCTGTACAAAAATTTTTACTGACTCTGCCGAATTCTAAAATGAGGGTTAAAGGATATCGATTAGCTGATAACATTGCCTTATAGCTATAATCTCGGAGCAATTTACAGATGCATGCTGCCGGAGTTTGGAACACAATTATAGTATGTGTATGCCCGGTTGTTCTATTTTTCTATTTATCGGGCAAGGTGGCATTTTGTATTGGGATTTGTAATCGGGAAGGAATGGGTTTATTCCCAGTCCACCCTCCCTGACTTTGGTTCCCCATGGTTTTCCAAAATCACTCCAGAAAAATTCTCGGGCTGGTTCCTTTAAACAAGCCATTGTCGATTCCTTCGTGAACCTTAAAATATGTTAGTAAAGTTCATTTTTTGGTTACTTCCTACTTTTTGAAGCCCTACCTAAGTTAAACTTCTAGGATATTCCTTCGCCTCATTCAAATAGTGATTAACCTATATTGGAAAATTACATAAAAGGGACGACGTACCGCATTCATACGCACTCAATGTAAGAGCATTTAACATAAGAACTATTTCTTGCTAGGCATTACCAAAACACTTATTTTCTCCCAGTTTTTATTAATATTATATAAAAAATGAAGTGTTATTTTTAATATATATCAAATGGAAGTAGATGTTCAAAATAATTAAAATCTATTCTGCCGAAAGTATAAAAACGCTTGTGATTCATGGGATATATAGGAAACCACGAAATACATCATATATGGTGTGATTTTTCAAATGTTTAATTCTAGAAGTGTGAAGTAACCGCAAATATACTATATACGTCTGGCTGGCGACTGCGTGCTGCGAGCAATACCATATTGGCAGGGTGGGTGGCTAACAAGTACAGTATGTTACCAGGTGCTGATTGCCGAATGGCATTTCGACATGTTCCTGCCAAACATGCTATTTTGCTGGCCTCTGCGGCTGGATTTTGCTTTATAAGTGGCTGTTGCTCCTCTCTGTTCTTGAGTATTCTGTGCCCAAACCCTGCTTATCTGAACCTCTGGTTTAGTCTCTATAGCCATTGTGTTTAATGAGATGCTAAGCTCTACATACATAACAACTCTGTAAACTTTTTTGTATTTGTGCAAAAAATAATTTTGAAAATAGTTGTCTAACATATTCTTGTGACCCTACAAATAAATAAGAGTAAATTTCACAAAACCTATAGTGCAATGTCTAAAATTAATGTTGAATTTTAACAAATAGACTTGAAGTTTGTTTTAAACAGTGAACTATATAAAAACATTTGTATGTTTTATATAATATTATAATGATACAGACTTACAACATTGGCAAACTACAAGGTCTGGCATGAAAACCTCTTACATTTTTAAGGGCAATAATAAATGCAGTATAAATTGCAGATAAAATTGTATTATAAAATATGGTTTAACATACAATACAGTTTATTTTCACCAATGATCTGGTCTAAATTATGACCGCCATTCCTGATGCAAATATTTTATCGTGTTTGGAAGTCTTCCATAACACGCTGGGTGAGTTGAAGCGTAGTGTCGGCAATTTCTTGGCAAATTGAAGCTTTGAGTTGGTCAATGTTTGTGGACAATAGTGGTAAAGATTAGCCTTGAGGCGTTTCCAGAGAAAGCAAGGGCTGACATCTGGTGACTGTGCAGGCCACCTGACGATATAATGAGACCTCGTGGCTGGGGAACAATGATCTCAAAACAGTTACTGAGACCCATGCTGTGTGAGCAGCAGTAACAGCAGCAGTATCATCATGTTGTAGAGACACATCCGGGATGGCAAGTTGCAAGAGTCGTGTTTCTAGAAATGTGCCTAATGTTTGCACGTCCCGAGTAGCAGCGACTCTAACTGTATGCTTTCCTTCCAAAAAATATATAAGCGCCAATAACACCCATATTTCAAACGGTGCATTGCACAATAACACATGGATAGTGTAGAGGTCTTTCATGAATTTGGCGAGGATTGAATTCAGTCCTCGAATGTACGTTTTGCTGGCTAACTGTGCCATTCAGGTGGAATTTTTCCCCGTATCTCGAAAACAGCACATAATGTGAAGGCACATTGCAAGGATGGGCTCACAACATGTGGTTCGGTTTTCCTAGTCCCGTTCAGTATGATCTTGAATCATAATTTTTAACGGGTGAAATTTAAAATCTTTGAGAAAAATCTTCTGACACTTCAATCCGATAATTGCAAAGCAGGTGCATATGTTTAACGGCAGAACGTTTGTGTGATTGCACAATGGATTGTCTTAGTCGACATAGTACATCAAAAAAAGGAACTAAATTACTGATTTGTTTAGTTATAATAAACTTAAGCAAGGGTTATATACTTGTTTTAACTTTAAAAAAAACTGTCTTAATTAACACAATATTCTGTACGCATATGATAATACCCGTGTAACCATTTTTTTTTCTGTATTTACAGTAACATTTTTGGTATTATTTACTTACGCAAGGAAAATATAACATTACTGAGCATGATAAATAATCTCCACCGCTGGAAATTATTTCTAATAATTTCTTGTCGCTATATAAACCTTTTAATAACTTTCACTGTAAAATGGAATGAGTGGCTATTCACTGAGTGAAAGTGAGATTTCACATATTGAATTTGTCGAAACTGCTCCAACAAGAATCTGTAGATAAGTACAAATTGTATCATTGAACTAAATTCACTAGTTGAAGCAATGAAATTTACAAATCGGAAAAGTAAAGAAGAAATGTGTACCCAGATGTACAAACTATTGTGTAATTTTGCACATAATGTTATTATACTTTTAGAACATGTCCGAACCACAAGAACATTTTTTACGTCAATTAAATAAGCGAATACTCAAATGAGACTCGAACCGATCACACTTTAAACGTTACGCTAACATCCTAACCACTGTACCACGGTAAACGAAATCCAGAATTGATATTTATATAATTATTATTGTTAACTTGCGCTGTGGATAAATTTTGCCCATCGCTTTCAGAAATAAGTGTTTATAATTAAGTGAGACTTTTTAAATTTACAGTAACTTCATAGAGAGGAACAGAGTGAAAATGAAAACTTCTACAAACCAAATATCACACAACAACAGAAGAATAGGGATGAATACATACACAAACTGACATACTCTACATGAAAGTATTAGTTGCCAAAACACATAAATCACATAAAATACACGATCAAAAGACAATTAGTAGATAGCTTACTTCTGAAATGGTGGCAAACTATTGCAATGTAGCCTAAGCTCATGTGAGATGGTTATTGACGTGTAGTAAAATTTTTATTACAGGATAAAACTGTAGTTTTCATATGACGGATTCATTAGTCGAAATTGTACTTTTTAGTGTAACATACGAACTAATGTTTTCTGATGCCGAATCTGTTGTTTTATCATTTTTTTTCAGTCAGTATCGACATAACAAAATATTCGGCAGTAAAGTTACTGAATCAGTTGGAATTCCGCTGATTCTAATTAAGAGTGAACATAGCGATAGTTTTATTATGAAAACATATAATCGCCATCCATACAGAAGGTACTTATACACTATCTGCGACGTAGCAGGAAAAATCTTGTAAGTTAAACAGTAAAGTTTCCATTGTAAATGAGTAGCTAAATGTGGGTCTAACACAGAGAAAGAACAAACTACACATAATATGACTAAGGGCTTTTCACTCGCAAGTTATAATTTGCCAGATCTACGTTTTTCAACGTGACTGTGTTGAAGGATTTCGAACATGAATCACTTTTTACACGATTCGTCTTTTGTTGCACCCTGTGTTGGTTTTATCATTTCGATGACTTAACTACAATACAAGTCTAATTACAAACATGAATAAAAAATAGCAGCAGGCTGCTGTGAGTGCGGCCTGTAATACACTGTAGTGTGTGTGTGTGTGTGTGTGTGTGTGTGTGTGTGTGTGTGTGTGTGTGTGTGTGTGTGTGTGTGTGTGTGTTAGTGTTCGCGCGTACTTAACACGCTGGCTTTTGAGTCTGGGGATCTGGATTCGATTCATCGTGAGGACGTGAGTCCAAACATTTGCTTGTGGGAAATACGGCAATCGTTGCACGTGACAGACGATTTTTCTTGGGGTTTTTCTGATTCTCTTGTTCCCAGTTGGTTTCGCAGCTGCTCAAGTCTACGTTCTCGTGTCATGTCACGTTCTGACATGAGGAGAAAATGCACACACTTCTTACGCATACACACATTTCAGGGTGTCCCTGAAATTCATCAATTCAATGTGCGCTACTCTCTCGCTACTCAGAGAAAACCCCTTTTTTAGACTGTCAAGTACTTAATTGTACATTACCAAAGAAATATTGTAGCTCCTCTGGCAAGATACTTTGCTTTGCTGTCTAAACGAAATACCCTTCTGAGCTGACAGCACGCCATTTATTTGAGCAAGCAAATTTTCCCAACAATAAATGTTTCCGTTTTGGTACGCTCTATAGGAGAGAGAGAGAGAAAGAGAGAGAGAGAGAGAGAGAGAGAGAGAGAGAGAGAGTGTGTGTGTGTGTGTGTGTGTGTGTGTATGAAAAGATTTGGGCTGCTCTTAACGGCGAGGTTTAGAGATGCCCTATAGAAGAATAAGCGAAAGTCGAACATTTAGTGAATACTGTAAACCCGTGAATACTGTATTATAAGGCCTATTATAAAAGAAGCAGCAAATGAGGAAACCAGTCATTTCTAAGTACATAAAAATTATTACTTCTAGCCCGACAGTCAAATACCCCGTGAAATTGAAAATAGAAACACATAAGTTTCCAAAAGTTTGGAAAAGCTGTGAAGACATTCTTTGACATTTATTTTCTTTCAGTGGTTTACTGTATATCCTTTGACAAGCACACGCACGTTCGCAGAGTAACTAGGTACACAGGAAAATGACAAACTTCATATCCCGGGAAATTGTCGGAAACATTCGTTCGCGACGTGCCTATACTAGAGAGACGGGCCTTGGCTTGAGAGAACCCAGAGGCGGCCATCGATCTCAGAAGAGGCAAGGTGGGTTAACCATTGAAATAGAGGAGCGACAAAGTAAAAATAAAATAAATCCAGAAATTGATTTGTGTCTATATGACTAAGGAAACAGGTATATTATACATTTGACAGTTGTATAACATTTTGTTACTATAGAAAGTTAAGTTATAATTTATAACATGGCTTCGACGGTATAGAATACTAAACTTAAATTGCCATATGGCCACCATTTTAAAAATAACTGTGACGCCCATTTGAAACATACCGGTTTACATCACCTACCGCAGTACGCCTTGTCTGCTAAGTTTGAAAGGAATCGGTCCACAGTTTTTCAAATATGACATAAACAGTTTAATCATGTAACTGTACATAATGACGGACGAAAGAGGTTCTGCCTTTCTTCGAATGCAATGGCAGGGTACAGAGAGTATACACAGAAAACTCACCTAAAACTGTAATATCCGTCATGCCTACCAAAAGCGAAAATTCCTTATTCGGATCCGCCCGGATTTGAATACTGATTGCATGGGCAAGGTGCCAGTGAAATTTTCTTAGGGTCATTGAATCACCGTATTTGATCCTTTATTGGTACGTGGAGTGATTATACGTCAAAAAGTTTTGCACTTAATTGTTAAAAAATTTTTTTTCAGGCTGACTAGTGTCTATACACGCCTTAATTGTCTACCTGTTTTACAGGAAAATCGCATACTGCACACGCGCGCACACACACACTCACACAAGTAGACAATAATTGGCGACTGATGGTATTAAAAAATTCTGTGTACTGTAGGTTTCAGTTCACGGTTTTCTATCCACTCGGGCCGAATTAATTTCATCACTGGCTGAAATCGTTGAGGCAAAACATTACACTTGAAAGTAAATATTCATTGTTAATTAATTCTTGGCTCGACGGTCCCGTTTTAAGCTCAGAATTCGCCACGGCGCGGCATAGCAAATGAAATATGATCTTATATGATTTCAAATCCACAGTTTTTTCCCCTTTTCCTTTCATGAAAAGCTATCTGGGAGTTTTTTTTCGTTCTCTGCACTAGTGACAACTAAATGCTCCAAGCATGGATGTGGGATGTGTCTCAGATAATTTCACGAGAAGTCACCAGCCGTACTTACTAATTACATAATGCTTTATCCTGCAGATCCGCTGCTTATTTCTTTCCATCGCATAGCCTAGGCAAATTTGTGTCGCGGCATTGGTCTTTAGTGTTGCGCGCTCACGCAATCGTCTCACGTACCCGTTGACAGATCACGCAGTTGGTTCACTTTAAACTAGGCATTTTTGGAAGGCTACGTTAGTTTCTTCTTTATGATTATTACGTTATTAAGATTGTATTCTTCGAAAGCCATTAAAATTAATATGCTCGAGAAACTAATAACTGTGTGTGTGTGTGTGTATATATATATATATATATATATATATATATATATATATATATATATATATATATATATATATATATATATACCTTTAGCTGCGAAACTGTTGAAATGTGACAAAAATTATATTAATAATTATTGTTATCAACCCAATTATCTCTCTGGATAAAGTTGCGGATATTCGAGAGAGTGGATATCTATCTAGAGTATAATCATACATACTTCAGGGGCGTGTGGTATACTATTGCCAGGAGGAGATACTCCTGCTGGTGGGGGGGGGGGGGGTTGACGTAGGGGGATAACTTCCCTCCCACAATGAAGTAAACATTGCTCCCGGAACTGTGTATAATAACTTTTGTATTTTAATACAGAACATCATAGTTATGATATGTTAAACATTTTTGCTCGTTAAATTATACATTTGAATGAAGATAATAGTTGCAACATTGTGTATAATTATCACAGTGAAACCGAGCAAAACATGAATATGTTAACACCGTACAAGATTGAATCCTGAATCCAACCTTAACTGTTATTGGGAAAGGTGGTATTTTTTTCTTTACTGTGCCCAGTTGTTTCCTGCCTTACACATCTGCCACTAAGACGTAGATCTGCAGCTGACGTCACACAACTCTTGCAATGCATAGAGACCAACAAAATTCACGATATCATTTGGAAACAGGTTATATTTTTAAGACGCGTATATCTGCACAACTTTTGTCGTTGGATCATATTTTTTCGCCAAGCAGTAGAAAACTGTAAGCTAATCTCGACTACTTTATATTTGTGTGCCTAATCAAGAGTAGTTTCGTCACAAGTCTAGATTACATCAGGACTTTGGAGTTTAGCATATAATAACGCGAATTTTGCAAGGTCACTATAGCTATGTCTAGAGGTACGTGGATTCCGAATATCGTTTCTGTGGAAGGCTATAGTTCAAACATCTCTACTTCAGTATCCCTTTTGTGATCTAACCACAGAGGTTTTTAAAATATTGTACAACTTCAGCCTGCAATAAAAAGAAGGAAATAATGCGAGCGCATAATGTCAGACCAAGTTAAGTATAAAAATAACTTGCACCTAAACAGCAACCAATGAAGAAACAATTGTATTCAGAGAACGTAAAGAGCTTCGAAGTCTAGGCTGGTAACAAATTAACCACGTAAAATTTTATCCCGTGTGTATTCGTTCACGTCTGACACGTTTGCAGAATATGTGAAGTCATGGTTGGTGCTGTCCAAGTCATAGAAGTTAGCACCAATAGGAACAGCTCTCTTCCCTGGGGAGGCTATTGGTTGCTGCTGACATATCAACATTTATGTAGTTGGTCGCTTCTTGTGCCTTGGAGCTACCGAAACACTTTTCATAGATTCTAAAACGTCGGTTGTTATAAGAAATTTGTAAGCACTGTTCATGCCAAAAAAACTTATTCTTAAGCGGCACATGAAACTATAAGTTAACCCGGCCAGTCACAGTGTCCACGATCGTAGGCACGTTGTAGCTGAGTTATGTTTTACACCTGTACTGTACACAGCAGTGTATCAGTGCCCAATACTTTGAAAGTATTCCTTCCGGTTACTCTGATCCGTGATTGGCGATGCCAGTATCACTGAGCGCGCATCACGTCGCTCACTTGGTGTAGCAAAACTGCTGAGCACAAGTAATGCGCAAACAAAAAAAAAATTCCGTGATTGCAAACTTGAACTCGGAAATTAAGGTGAGACCGAGCGGGTTAATGTGACCCATAAAGGGAAAATTAGTGAAATTCACGTACCTGTAATAATGGCCGAGCGAAACAGCGCAGTTGTAAAATTTCGAACTGGCATTTGGGAGGATCTGGGTTCGAATCTCCACCCAACCATCCTGAGTACGGTTTTCCACGGTCTCCCGAATATACTCCGGCGAATACTGGAATGGTTGTGCCAGCATCTACTCGAAAACGAGTCCCTAGATACTGTCCCGATCAGCAAACATACGTTGTAACAGTTTACATACCACCACTGGCACACATACAACAGAGACAATTTCTTGAGTTTATCGGCCTATAGGGCAAGACTGCGTAGAAGTTTGTACATTTGATCACGTTTGTGTAATTCATTCGCTGATTGCTGCCATGGCGAGAGACAATGATCAGAAATGTGTTACATAGTATCTAAAAATACCGAGGTAAAGCAAGGCGCGCAAAGCAGACAATCCAGCTCCACACGCCAGCCAAATAACGTCAATGTTCTGGAACATGTTGCAACGCTGCTCGCCATTCAGCTTCTGGTGATTTACTTGCAATCGGGCAACTCGGCCAATAGGAAACCTTTCACAGCATGCAATAGCCAATCAGACACAATGTTCGTTCCCAAAGCCTCGCGCAGCCAGTCACGGACTAAATATGCCCACATCAAAATAAACGCAGAACCTTTTCGTCTCTGTGTATGCATCTACTCTGTGCACTCAGAGTGCAGCTAATAATATATTTCCTTGTGTAGGTTCAAAAATATATTGAGTTTCCCCAACAAAATATTATGTTGAGTTAGACAAATATTGAAAGCAACAAAATTAAATTTATTCATCTACCAAATTCACGTTTCCATAAAAGAAACCTGTGTTGGGCCAAAAGAAATGAGGCCGTCAACACAATATTTTCTTGTTTGGCCACTCATTTGATTGCTTTCGTTCTAAAATACAGCTCGAGTGTTTGTTCGCATTTTTTGTGATAATTAGGATAATAGTATCGTTTGTTAGTGAACATATTGATGCTTATTAATGGTACAAATATCCTAATAGAACAAGTTCAACAGGAAACTAAAAAATAAAGCTGTAAAACTTGAAAAATCTATTTACGCAAGTCGTCCAGTATGAAATGTATGTATTTACAAACATTGAATTTCATCGGTTGGCACTTTAACCCGACCCGATGCATTTACAAACATTTAATTCTATCAGTAGTGACTTTAACTCATTCAGACCTAGTGTACACAACTGTGTATAAGAGGCACGTGTAGGTAAATTTTGGTCTCTACTCCACACTGCAAAGCTCAGTGTCCTATGCTCTTACTGCGAGTAAATGATTCGCAAACCGTCTTACTGCTCTAGGTCATAATTGGTTCATAGTACTGTAGCCGAAAATATAGCCTACATCTCATTGCCTGTGACAACGAAACAAGTGTTCTGCCGATTTAGTACAGGTCGCATCATAAAACCGCTTGTTTACAACACCTAATGCCGTAAATTCAAGTGGGCCTGAAAGGGTTAACTGAGATTGGTCAGGCGTAACACTCGGGTCATGATGATCTATGTTCGACACGCGGTCGGTCAGGCTTCCAACATTTTTATATTAACTTTTACCTGCCATTCTTCCATTGCTGGAACCCTATTTTGATCTTTTTTTTTTCTATTACAAAATAAGTATAATTATTTTACTTTTTCTCCCCTGATTAAAGAAAGTCTGTTTTGATATCGTGAATTTTTCCAGTGACCTTATTTTACTAACCTAAGTAATTTAGAAAATGGTGATTTTAAGGTGTTGCACACTCGTAGTTATGTTTTTATTTCTTATGTTAACAATTATTTATTATTGATAATGTTGTAGGGGGCTTAGGAAGAGTATAGGAATTTTACATTTTTATAAACATTCATTTATAATATTTACCTAGGTCACTGGTGTCACAGACATTTTGACATTCCAGAAATGGAACATTGGCACGTTCTAGTTAGTGTGCGAGTACCGAGTCACCGCACGCCTTCGTGTGTAAAGGTGGGTTTACGATTGACTTAACAGAATAAGTGCGCCGTTTGCTTAAGATATGATTCAATGTATTCAAGGCTATTAGTTTATGACTGTCGTGTGCGGGTCTTGACGGGTCATGTGCGCTTGGCTTGAATTAAGAGATCGTTATATTTTATATCTTAAATACAAGTCAAGACGAAGTAGCCAGAGACCAGAGATATATGTTGTTGGCGGGAAACTGTATTTACATCTTGGGTTTAGTTATGTCGTATTGTAAAATCGTATGCAAATAATTCTTTTGATCGAAAGACAGTAACTTTTTAATTTAAAGAACAGTTCAAGGTCATGTTTTATTTCTGGGAAGAGGTTATTGAATTTGATTTAATAACCTTTACCGTTGTATTGATATAGATGCCCAACGTTGGCATCGGCTTTCTCTTCTATATGATATCACGAGTTTTTAAAACGTTTAAACAAGCAGTAATAAAAAATATTTTAATATATGTAAATAATCTCTACTTTTGTCCATAGTTCCAGGTTATATCGAATGCTTTCATCTTCTACGATTCTGATTGGCTAGACTTAACAGTAGCTAATTCAATCATTAACTGCAAATCTTCTTATTGTTCATTTCCCATGTGCTTATCGAGTCATTAAGTACAATTCTTAATTCTTCAGTCTTTAATAATAAACCCACCCCAAGGCTCTGCCTGCTTCGGGGTGCAGCCCGCTTAGTTTTGTGTCGGCAGTCTAAAGTCCAGGTTGTTCAAGGCTTTGTTTCTCTTAGTTTGTTACTGTGCGTGCTTTTATGGCGAGTGAAATAGTGTATCGTACAGTGAATTAAGCACTCGAGCACTTGTTCCCTTTGAAGGAATCTGACCGCCTTGACAATTTTGATTAAGAATACGACTTGTGCCAATTACCTCCAGAAGAGAATGAACGGGTGACCACAATTGGGAAGAAGTGGAGACGACCGACGATTGTGGACATTTAAGTTTATTTATAAAATATGGTGCCTCTGTGTCCAATGAATAACATACATAAACTATTCCTGCAACTAGTACAAAGTATTGCGCTCCTAAAAAATCTTGTAAATGACAGATAGTCTAAAATCTAGAGTAAAATCAGGTGCATGTGTGTCCAATGAAGAAATTACAGAATCTATTCCTTCTACTAGTACAAAGTCTTCTGCTCCTAAAAATCTTGTAGAAGGAGAGATAGTCCAAAATCTAGAGTAAACTCAGGTGCAACTGTTTCCAATACAGAAATTACATAATCTATTTCTCCAAATAGTACAAATTTTTCTGCACATAACAACTCTTCTAAAAGATAGTCCAAAATCCATACTTAGATAAAAACATATCCCAGAAAATTCAAATTAGCAAAAAACTATTAGCTTCAATCATGTAATTTGTTGTGAAAACTAAGCATAATTTAGTGATAAATTTCATAACTTGGTAACATTAGAGCTATTGATAATTTTTTTTTGAGTTTATAATCAATGAATACCTTATCCCCCTGGCAGTAATGAGAACTGTTTATGTGGCACAACATAGTAGTTGCTTGTAATTTGAACGGAAAGTCATAGCTCAGTATTTCGGACTATTGCTTCAAGAAGTGGGTTCCATTCTGTGCCCACAGAAGACTTCTACTGGAGCGCTGCAGAGGATATTGAGGTTCGCATTGTTACTTCTGTTATGTAAAGAAAAATACAGATTTAAGGAAATGAGGACTAATTTTCATGAAATGGACCATTTAAATTTAAATTTGGATGATAGATTAGCCAAAATTAGAAAACTCTATGATGAACTAAATAGACAGTTCGGCAAATTTAGCATCTTCCACAACACACTTAGCATTGATGAATCTATGGTACCTTATTATGGCCAACCTTCATGCTAAATGTGTTCAAAGGAGGTAACCAATTAGATTTGGTTATAAAATTCGGATGTTGTGTTCCTCAAATGGCTTTCCCTTTAAAATGAAGGTATATTCAGGAAAGAGTGACTCAAGTACCCCCCCCCCCCCCCCCTGGAAAATGAGTAGTCAACAATTTGCGGACTGCTTTTTCCAATACTTCAGAAGTAGCAGTATATTTTGATAACTTCTTTACTTTTTATGACTTGTTGTCAGAACTTAGCAACAAAAACATAAAACCCACAGGGATAGTCAGAGAAAATAGGATTGCAAAATCTCATCTACTTCCAGCAAACGAAATGTCAAAAATAAAGAGAGGCACATATGATTATTTGAGTGACGGAAATGTATTCATATGCCGATGGAAGCCGATGGAACGACAATTCAGTAGTGATTATAGCATCAAATCATGAAACTCATCTTCATTTGCAAAATTCTTAAAGGTAAGTATATGAATCAATTAATTTTATTTTTGTTTATGTTACTTGGAAGTATACCACGTTTCTTTGCCTTATAATTATTTTTGTAGATATTCCAAAGAAAAAGAACAAAAATCTCCATCGATCAACCTCATCTCCTGGGAAAATATAACTATGGTATGGGAGAAGTTGATGTTAGGATTTTACCGGCTTAAACTGCTTTTAAAAAGTGATGTGGCACTTGCTTTCCAACGCTCTCAACATGGCTATGGCTGCTGCCTGGATTCTTCACAAAGAGATTCACCCCTAACCATCATGTTTACATCTAGGCCAACTTTCTTTTCTGTGACAGGTAAGTTATTTTTTTATTTACAATTGTTTACAATACAGTTTACAATCTTCTAGTTCAACGATATTTATCTACTAGATCACTATGGCCCTAATGCTAGTTTTTCCTTGAAAGGCGGGGCCTATAGTAAGACTAACCCCCCCCCCCCCCCAACGGACATTATTTGATTTCGGCATCACAGGGAAGATGTGCTCACTGTGGTTTAATTACGAAGTACCAATGCAATGAATACGAGAAGAGGATCCATATTGAGTGTTTCCTATATTTACATGGACTGAAAGCGTGAAAATGCTGATATGTATATGTCATCTTACAGTCTTTCTTTACTTTTTTGTGTCTGATAATTTTTATTATTGTTGCTAGTACATTTTTGCTACAGGTGTTTTAATTTTCTATACGTCGCATTCAAGAGCAAATTTACGTGATCATATTTTTTTTCGAAAACTCCGGGCTTGCCAACGTTTCACTTCTGGAACTTTAAAAGATAAGTTATAAAAAATTCTTGCAATTTATATATTTCCTTTTCTTAATGATACACCAAGTGACGATAATATGCAGAAAAACTTAAATATTCTTTTGGGGCCCGAGGGCTGCTGTGTACAATGTTTAACACTAACTGTTTAATTTACGTAGAGCCAAACAAGACTTCAGTTACAGCAACCAAATCTTTGTTAGGGGCAACCAAATAAAAACAACAAACAAATTTTGTTTCAAAACCGCCCCTATACAAACAATTATGTTTGGGCCAAGCAAACTTTGTTCAACGAAATCTTCCTCTCAGTGTGAGTGCATTGTATGTCTTGTTTGTTATCGGAGCAAACGTGTCCAGGACGTGTCCAATTGTGAATAAAACACAGACGCACAATATTACACATCGAAATAATCTGCTTAGTTGTTCATGTCCCTGCCACAGAAGAGGTAAGTATGTAGAAGTCAAATGGTGAGGCGGTTATTGAGAGCGCGGTGCTCAGGAACGGTCCTTTTGTCTGATTGGCTTTCGCGTACTACAAAAAGTCCCCAACTGGCTGGGTTGCCGGCTGGGAAGTGGATTACAAGGAATTGATTGGCGAACCGCGTCGCAACATGTTGATAGCCAGTGACGCCATTTTGATGGCGTGCGGCATGAAACGATGTGAGCATAGAGCAGCGCTGGAATGCAAGGGTAGGGTCCGGCGCGAGAATCCGGGGACGAACCCGCCGGGAATGGATCCCGATTCCCCTCCGCAGGATAGGAGTAATCTAACCTCTACACCACCTCGGCCCCTGCGTGTGGCAGTGGTTCGCGGAATAATCGGCTGTTTCTCCCTTGTACACTTACGAGTAATGTCGATGGGTACTGTGACAGCAGAAGTTCCGCTTCTGCGAATGCGGCATACTTGGGACGGTGTGTGCTAGTCTTAAGGCACAGGCGGCCAGCTGTGCCGGCTCTTGCAGCCCGTCGCGCTGTAAACAATCTGTGAAGGCTCGCCTCTGCTTGTTTACCGCCTGCGCTCGCGATCACAGTCTCTTGTTTATTTGAGCTACGGACTGGCCGCGGGTAACCATTCCGCTCTCTGCGGAAAACACGGCCACCTGCGTGGCTGTAGTCGCCACACACTCACACACATGCATCCTTCCAAATAACACATTTAGTGCCACCGCTGATTATTATTATTATTTACCTTTTGGGTTTTATATCTGTACATAGGGCCATCTGATTTCCACGGTAATATTGACCACACAAGCTAAGCTTCAATATTCAAAGTAGGATGTACACTTAAAACTTAGCATTAGGGTATGTGTTAAGAAAAATCTGAAGTCCATTGTTATCCATATTTTGTAGATAATTTTATATACTGTAACTCTATTCAAATACCAAGTTACGAAACGGAGTGCAATAACTGAAAATTGTTGTGAATTAACATAACCGGCATATGCACCGTACAAACCCCTCCCTACAGGAAAGAAGTGCAAATATTGTACATGAATTACTGAAATGCTATAGGAAACAGATTGTGTGGAATCCATGCTCTTTAATATGATTTGGAAGAACTAGACGAGAGAGGGCGGGGCTAGTGGAGGCAGGCGCCCTTGAGGTTATACTGCTGTCAACATTTCTGCGCTGGCGAACCAGCACAACAATATTGACAGCTGCAAATTGAATTCAGGGCTCCCCTGCTTCTCTTCGAGTGCGTCGGAAAACTTGGCAGCTCAGCCAAGGCACCTACTCCATATTCGCTCATCCTTCCGCACCAGGAAGCCACCCCCACCCATCCTCCAAAATGTCCGTCGGTTCGTGGGTGAGCACTAAAACAAGCTGGGTGGGACTTCTGGGACCTACCAGTGGTGGTGGAGAACCGCTGGTCCAGGATGGAGGCTGGTGTCAGTGATACTTCCAAGGTTGGATGTATTCCAGTTCCATTCATCACGAATCCGCAGTCAGCAGCCTGGAGAACCCAGCAGTGAGGTTCGCTACACTTCGCCCTCTGGCACCTCGAGATCCCCCTTCCCACCTTGATAGTTTGGCTGTTTCATGCACGATGAGCTGCGCCATCTCGTACTGAGATATCCACGTTCCTGACATCCACGGCGACGGCACTGTAGAGCCGGCCAGTTGGTCAACGGGCTGCTATTTGAATATTCCCAGCCACCCCAGATCTTGGGGATCCCCTATCCGCCAACTTAGGGATTATTTTAGGTATCTCCTTTCAACGGGGGGTGTATATACATATATACACACACACTCCAGACCACTGCTCGGTATTCTAAGCTTGAAACGAAGGTAGAGTGACGTCACGAGAGTGGAGTCGGGACGTATCAACTTCCTACAAGCAGTACGCAGGCAATCATTTCGTAGCTAAACCAATATGGTGGGCTTCGGTATTATACGTGGTCGTGAATGTGAATGATACGGAATTAAATATTGTGTAATATGAAGTAAGTGCAGCAAGTGTTTGTGTTGTTTCGAGGTGTAATTTTCCTACATGTATATGTACGATACGAATAAGTATGAGAAGCTTAATTATAATTACCAAACGTGCATCACACACGTCCGTCTTTCCTAGACATTGTGCACAACATAATTGACACTATTTTACGTGTGGGATGTTATTAAAAGTGCGTAAATGTACAAATACTCCATTGTAAATATTTATCCAATAAACTTATATGGTCTTAGCACACCCGTGCCCATAGATATTTATTCGATTCTTACACAGTGTAGGCATATTTGGTAGGCAAGTGATAAAGTTAAGTGCTTCTTAACACAAATGTCTGTATCTTTTGAGTGCGAAACTCCCAGCTCTTCTTTTTATTTTGTTTAAATATGTGGAATACAATAATGCTGTTATGTGGTAACAGTATTTTTTTACAAGGGCAAGCGTATAAGCTGTGTACATTTGTATTTTTACTCAAAACATAGCTTATAATTTGGAATGTTTCGGGGCTGGCTCAGTTAATTTCAATAGTGAATGACACCATTTGATAGTTAGGCCTAATGTACTTTACGTAAAGGGGATCGTGATTAACTTTAAGTATTACAAATATATTCTGCAACAAAGTGACAACCTCTTGCTTTGATTCCAGGAAGAAGAGACTAATCAATTTCGCGTTTTTAATAGTCTTAAAACTAACTTTGAAACCACATTAAACAACATAAATACAGTCCAAATCTACGTACCTAAATATGCTCCCTCTAGGCAATATAAATATTTTCTACGCTTGAAGGTTATCGGCGTTTTACTAACCAAGATTTCATATGTGGTAAAAAGGGAGGAAAGATTATTTAATTCCCATTAGATTCAGTAAGAGGTTAGGAAAGATGTTATAATTTAACGACCCTGCCTACCAAGCTGGCAGCCCCGAACTTCAAATGGGGAATCAATGTTATAGCCCATTCATACTTTCTTCAGCCTTTTGGAATTGATCCTTTGTAAAATCATCCCAGGCGTAACATGTCAACCTGGTTTGTTCAATCACTTGTATTCCACAAATATAAAACACTGTGATGAACTATAAAGTACAGTATTTTTGAATAAATGAAACTTTTCTTAATATCTTCTATAACTTCTAATGTTTATTTTGTATTATATACGAATTAAAAACAGCGAGAGCAGCAGTGTATTAGCAACAGCTAGCAAAAAATTGTTCTCAGTTCAAGTATTGTCTCAACATAGTTTTTTGGTATTCTCTTTGTAAGTTAAATATTGCGATTGAAATATTTAAATATTTAGGTAGCACCGACACAAATATATTTCATTGTTACACTTAAAAATAACAGCGCAAAATAATGTACGTAGGTCGTAGTGACGCGGTGTTTGTTTTTTCGTCCGACGAAACAGTTGGCTGGGCAGAGTTTATCGCTCTCTCTCTCTCTCTCGCTCTCTCTCTCTCTCTCTCTCTCTTCCTCCCTCTCTGTCAATCTCTCTCGGGAAATTTCCTATTTCCTATTTCTAGTAAACGATAATTATACATGTTTAAAGTTGTATCTTATTTCGTACTTATTACAGCAAAATAATGATTTTTGAATTTGGAATTTACAACTCAAAGATATTTTATTATTAAAAGCCTATGTTATTTAGATGCGAAGGCGTGACACGCGACGCTTACAAATACAGCAGGTTGGCAGAAGTGGTGTGGAAGGGAGAATATAGAACTTGATCACATTCCATGTGCTTGTTCCAATATGGAGGGCAATTATACCCAGTTTTTATATGGCCTTACGACTGACAGTGGTGTGGCGACATGTCGATGATACGGCGTGTTTCTTAACGAAGCGCCAAGTACGTACTCGTGTTTTTTAAACATCCTAGGGTACGTACTCGTGCTTTATTAAACATCCTAGGCAAGTTACAATGTTGTGATAAATATGTGTTTCCACGGCAGAGTGGAATGTGTTGTGATCGTTGCATATGAAAGGGCGTGGTGGCTGCGTTGTAATCGTTATGCAGGCCAGGTGTGTGTGTTGATTTCAAATATGTGCAAATTGATACGTTTTAACTATGCACTGATATAATGACGAATTTAATTATTTACATTCGCGTCTGTTTATCACAACATTGTACCTTTGTGCTAGGTGTTTGAAACACAGTTGAGTAACAAGCTTACGTTTCTGTGTGATTTGAATGTCTGCAACAATCCCAACGAAAAAACTAAGTCCACCCAGATAAAATAAAATAAATAATAAAATAAACCTACAAACTAGCAAGTGCCAATGCATGTAAATATTAGCGGAATAAATGTTATGGTAGGCCTATGTGTTTGGATGTTCACCAGTATTTTTTATGTTTGTCGATGCACAATAAATAAGCGACTCGAGTTGCGTGCTTGAATTTACTGCGCCATTTCGTTGGACTGATTGTCCCTTCGTTTTAATTTTTATTTCAAACACATATTAATAACAACAGGTTAAATACTACTGTTGTTTCTGCCACAGTTGTAACAAACACCGTGGTGGCAAAATATTAATATCTATTATGTGTTACGTGCTATATCGTGTGTAACAAATGGTTATAAATCTGGCCTAAATATTGTTATAGGCCTAAATTGTGAACATTCATAGGATATTGTTTCTGCAATATGACATAATTCTTTGAACAGCTGTAAACAGCAACCAACGCATTTGACAGTTATAAAAGTAGGTCACATGACAGTGTTTATGTTTATGTGTAGAGGATGGATACGTAATCAGTAACTAAAAATAGAAATTTAACAGGGCTTCAGAAAAGGCCGAAGTTATCGTGAGTCACCTATAAACGAAATTCCTTCTCATTGCCCTAATTTAAAAGATAACTATGTCAAACAAAAATTATTGTACGTGAAATTTCGTAAGGAATGATAATACGTTAAAATATTTTGCAATTTTTTTGTTTGATATGTGTCTGATAAAATGTAAATATTGAACTTTACACATCACAAAAAAATATGGATAAATAAGCATTTTTCAAAAACAATTGTACGTAACAATATTCTCCGAGAAAATCGCGCCAACGTGTTTTTGTTTGAAATAGTTATCTTTGTGACGCAATGAGAAGGAATTTCGTTTAACATTTATTCCCCATTTGATGATCGCGACTACCGGCTTGGTAGGCAGGCCCGTTAACAACAAAAGAAAAAAAATTATGACGTCAGTGACCCAGTCAGTGTTACTTATTTTATATTTTCTCAAAGTTATCACATTGCATGGCTTTCAAGGGTACACTTCGGTGGACACGAAGGTTAGGGATACTATTACAATCTATTTAAGATGCGTACATTGTTTATTTATTCAGAACAGTTGCACGTGAAATCTATATTTAAAAGCTGTTAACTTTCAATAACTCTTCCACAAACAAAAATAGTTTGCAAAACACTCGGGCCAGGCCTGTAAAATTTTAACATCTCTACCTGACGAAAAGAAAAATAATTCAAAATTACCATTAACCACATTTTCTCACACTGCCCACGAAATGAAATAAAATTGTATATTATAATTTCATTATAAAATACCTCTTTGTAATCATGTACTATTTTTAACGAGCTCCAAATGTAAAGCTTGCTATTCGTATCTTTAAAAAATGTTTTCTCAGCAGACTTGTGAAATTTTATGACCAGCAATTATAGTGATATATTGTTACTACATTGTCGATCGTGTGCAGAGGCACTAACGCTCGTCCAGCTATAAGTGTGGAAAGTAGGTAAAACGATTACGCCCGAATGCTAAATGACGTACAGCTCTCAATGCCGTCTTCAAGCAGCCGATTATTTTAGTCGGCTGCGAGACAGTAGGTTCGAGACGATTTCGGCTGTTGCCGGCGAAACAGCTCCCTGAGGACGCGACGAGTTGCGGGATTGTCGCAGCACCCAAACAGCCTTAGTCCCGCTGTACTCGCAGAAGCCCCTCGCCATCGCTGGTGCTAAGCGCGGGAAGATCCCGGAGAGAGGGCAGCATCGAGAACGACATTCCCACCACGACAGTTCGGATCGTCGAACATTTGAGGAGAATGAAATAGAGAAGTTGAGGCCATTGGCATCTGGCGGCGAAACACCGAGCTGTTCATGCTGTCATTCTGGTCTGCCATGTTGAGTGTAGGTGATATTTGACATTTAAAACCACCCAAAAATTACCAAATATAAAAATTAATTAAAAAAACAACATATTATAAATTTATAATAAAATTATTAAAAAATTATAAAAATTTTGAAAACTACTAAGTATTTATTATTAACAAATGTTACTGTCAAAGAATTTATTTTAAAAAACTTACATATCCGGATGTCCCCTTCAGCACCACGCCCAGCATATGACTGACCTTTGCTAATTGCATATTGGCTCTTACGTCGGTCGGCCTCCACCCTACCCACCCCCCGGCACCCCACGCCACTTCCAATATATTTCATTGCCCAATTTCCCCACCCCTACACCACGAATTACTCGCCTTCGTTGGGCCAATTAGTTATGTTCGCTCTATCCCGACCAATAATTATTAGTGTCTAAATAAACTGAAAATTACTCATATTCGTTCAGTCCCTACTAATGATTCATAATGGTTAGTTAGTCGGCAGGCATTCACTCCCTCCACCCCACCACCAATTACTCACATTTCTTCGACCAATTACTCATTTTCGGTCGACCAGGTAGTTGTATTCGCTCCTCCCACACCCGTGATTGTCATTGGTTAATTAGTCGGCAGGCCTCCACTCTCACCAATGATTCTCTACTTACCTTCGTTCGAGTCCCATCTAATATATTTAATAGCTCGACCAATTAGTCGGTAGGCCTCCATCCTCTCCAATGATTCTCATTGGCTAACCAGGTCATGTGACAATCTCTCTCATTGACTAATTACTTGTATGTTTACAGAAACCTTTCCAACCAATCAGCAGCCTACTGTAGTCGCAAGCATAGACTATTTTTCCCCCCTAAATTGTTTATAAGGTGCACCCGAGCCCCATCAGAAAAGCAGTTATTTTCTCTCTGTTAAAAAAAATGTAAGCTTTTTTCCGAGCGCCATAATATCTTTCATCTATTTTAGCATTTAGAAAGGTGTGCTCACTTAGTGCCTGGTCTATACACCTCACTAAATTTCGACTGTGTTCAATTATTTGCTGGTCTACCTACTGCAGGACGAAAACATACAGGCGTGTTTCGAGGGCTACAACTCCTCGGTTCCCGAAACACCTTAGTGTAGGGGCTGGTGCAAGGCCCTCCGAGCAGCCCTCACGATGTCCGTGCCTGTGGAAGATGCCCCTGTAGAAAACATCCCTGTGGAAGACGCCCCCCCCCCCCTCCGTGGATGACGTCCTTGTGCAAGATGGCCCCGTGGAAGTCATTTAATCTTAAGCTGTATCTGTGGAAAAAGCTCCCCATCAAGAAATTTACTTGCAAGCACTACCCGGTGAGGAACCTAACACAGATTCAAGTGCGCGATGTGTATGGGCCTCGATCATCTTTTAGATGGCTTTGGAAAAAAAATTCTGAACAAAAATTTACCTATGTGCATTGGAACTTAATATTTAATATAACAAAATTAGTGGGGGGAAAATGTGATCCAACATTCAAAGTTTTAGCTCAGTGTACTAGTACACCATCAAGCAGGTTGCCATCTCATAGAGTGATGAAGACGAAAAAAACCACAGTTTTCAATTGTTTACGGCCGTGTCCATGACAGCACCTCGACCGCACCACTCAACAGGAGTACTGACTGCGGACGTACAAAACGCACAGACTAAGGTGGGACGGGTGGAATAATGTGTACAACAAAATCCCCAACGTACTGGAGGAAGCCATAATTTTCGAGTATTCTGTGTATGCGTTTGGAAAACACCAATAGTCGGCCATTCGCCATGCGTGCCCCTTCGGAACGTCCTAGACCTTCATGAGCAGCGCTGCTGTGCACTGTTTCGACAGGTCGTCGAGACGTACGCTGCAAGACTTCATGAGTGCCAAAATCAAAGACATTTGTGTGATCAGTGCAACTCCGAAACCCTAAGACTATGGCATTATGATAACCCATGATATATTAAAAAATTGTATGTAATGCCATGACTCAGAAAAAATCTCGTTAAAAGAAAGTATTCCTTGTATTCTTTGCTATGCAGAAGAACAATAGTGAAACGTATGCATAAATAAATGTGTTTGAAAATATTACTTTTAACTCGAGTTATATCCTGATCGCGTAAGTAAGTTTAGAGTAATACATAATTAGCAAATAAAATAAACACTAAATATACAATTTTTGTTATAATTGAAAGAAATCCATCTTAAAAAATAAAAATATTTATTGAAACTAGTAGAATACACTGCTGCATCCGAGGCCACTTTTTTAGATCTTGACCTTTAGCCATTCATGCACCTCTGAAAGGGTTAAGCGCGATAGTGCACCATGGAGGTGAGAAGGAAGGCTCTCTTCTCCTCTGACTATTTATTCTGGATGCCTAACCCAACAACACAACCCAACCCATCTGCTGTGCTGTGATTGATTACCCCACCCCCTTCCATACACCGTTCACCAACATCCAACATCCATTCTGTCCATACGAGGTAGGCTGTGTCCCCTTCCAGACTGATTCGGTAGAAAGCGAGGTCGTCATCATCGACTGCTGGCTTAGTCGTAGAGTTGGCCGCTAGGTGGCACACCGGCTTTATTGATTAATTATGTTGATTAATCGTACCTGCTGCTAGATGGAGTGTCAGTCACTCACCCTCAAAGAGCCAATGTTGCTTAATGTCGTCATCTGCTGGTATGAGTGCTGGTGTAGCCTGGAAGCTTAAGACAATTTTTTACATAGTATATGTAAGGATTTAATACACTAAAAAAGATTTTGAAATTTGCAGGGTTCGAACCGCCAGACTATGGCTTGATAACCCGACGCATTAGACCATATAACCACCAGAACAATAGTGCCAATAAGGCTTTTAATAATATATAAACTGACTCCATTATATGAAAAGGTACATGAGAAACAGATTTGTAATTAATAAATATTCGGTAATTGTATAAAAAAAACTATACGTAATTTAATAATATTTTATTTCTCACTTAAAAACTTCAAACAGAACTGTATCGAGCTTAATTTTTACAAACTCATATTTCCAAGGAGATTTAGTTTATGGGAGCACAAACATCGAATTGGTAAAATTTATTTTTTTGAAATAAATGTTATATGTTTAAATTAAAAATGTATTTATTAAACTTTTACAAACAACATATCGAGTAATGTATCAAACGATTCGGATCCTTTAGGTAGATAAGAATATGTCATCAGAAAATATGATTATGTGACTATAACAGTCGATATATTGAATTTAGTAAGCACAGAAGCAAATTTCATATTTTTTATGTTAATTATGTAACCTCTCCGAGCATCAAATACATTGCATCGTTTACCTTACAACCAGTCATTTACAACCTAACCCTTTCTGTCAAGGTCAATTAAGCTTTTAAGCCCTTTTGTAAACATAGTCATAATTTCGAACCCTTGAAGCTAAAGTGATCAAATACACAACAAAGGCATCATACCCGACATACACAATTACGGTAAGAACATGTATGCCTTAAGCACTTTTTGACAACGTAAATTATGCATTATATATTTTATAAGCATAGGTAGTCATAAACTCACAAAGTGCGTATTCATCAAGGACATATTTACTCACATAATATTATTTCATTGTCGATTTTAACCAATTTTTATTTGCGAGTTGGATAGCTAAATTAATGTTAGTTTCGGATTTGGTTTCGATTCTCACTCAGGGTATGTAATATTATTTCATTTCCGAATTTAGCCATGTTTTATTTGTGAGGTGGGTAGGTAGTAAACTTACTTAATCTAATGTTAATTTCGGATTTGTGTCCGATTCTCACATAGGGCATGTAAAATTATTTAATTCCAATTTTAGCAAAATTTTATTTATTAGTTGGGTAGGTACTAGGTTTACTAAAATTTATGTTAAAATTCGTATCTCAGTCAGATCATGTAATATTTTTTATTTTTCATAATTTAACCAGATTATATTTATGACTTGGAGAGGTGCTAGGCTTACTTAAAGTAATGTTAATTTCGGATAATCGAGTTAGAGTCTCGGTCAGAACACATAATATTTTATGTCCGAATTTAACATAAGTTTAATTTTGATTTGCATTCCTTCTTAGAGCAATTAATGTAATGCTATTTTCTGATTTGGGTTCGATTCTTGGGCAGATCTCTTATTAATGCTTTAGTTATGAATTTAGTAAAAATTAATTTTTGATCTCTATTCCTGCTTATAGTAATTAATGTAATGTTATTTTTGGATTACCGAGATCATTACCCAGGCAACTCACGTAATGTATTTTTTTTTATTCTAAGAAATGCATTATTATGCATTCAAATATGCTTAATGGATATCACATTACCTTATCAGTGTCTACTGCTCAACTAATGTGTTACATGTTCTATGTCAACTGTTGAAGTTCGAGAATGGTGTAGGTGAATGCAATTATATGATGAAAAATGGTAATAATGTAACTGTGTAATTAATGTTATAGTGCAAATCCATAATTTCATTTACATGCAATGAATATTGAGTAGGTACACATGTATGAACCAACTAAATATTCACCAAAATAATATGTTCTATCAGCAAAACAGCCAGACTTCAGCGTTCATAAACATTTTAATTTATTTCAGAATGTTTAATTATTATTAATATTATTAGGGTTGGAAGGTATTACATTTAAACTATGCTAGCATTCACTATACACACTTATCAAGTATGCTTGTTATATGTAGAGATATATGATTGCTCCCAAGGAATGACAGCTCAAGACTAAAGCCTTACCATAAACAAATTGTCCGTAGAATATTTCCGAGAGAGAACATTTCCTGCTTTATTCCTGCCAGGGCAACAAACCCTAACAGGAAAAACAATTGTGTATGTGGCTTCAGCATGTACCAGCACCCACAGATAAAACATTTAAATGAATTACTCTGATAAATCATTTCGTTGTGTAATAGCAAAACAAACACGCACAAACTGTTTCACCTATACTTCTACACCCTGCAGGCTTACCTAAGAACTAATTTGCTGTTCACCATGGTTCGGAGAGCAGACAGCACGGGAGCTCTAATGAACAATGAGTGGATTGACGCAGAGATCGAGTCCCGGGCAGCATATTTAACATTTTGTTTATTTTTCCTAATCTTCGAGCTCTAACTTTTTTGAACCTTTAACATATTTTATACAATTAATCTTTCTACAGTTTAAACAGCCATACGCTATAATATATCCTATACTCTCGTTAAATTTACCATCTGCTTAGAGTTGAATGTTTTCTTGGGATTTTTCCTACTTGGAAAAGTAAGATATTCTTATGTCATTTTAATTGAATTCAGTATTAAGCGATAGGTTATTAAGCTCCCCTGGTAGGGATTCGAACCCCTTCAGGACTGTGTCTCGTCTAGGAAGACAATAATCAATCCCTGTAACCAAGACAGCAGTTCTTTAAATGGGTGATACTGGAATGTTATATAGAGGGGTGTCACCATGAGAATGTCAACCAGCACTACCTCGACTGACTTGGAGGCCAGGTTCACTTTACTGGCCTGGCCTTCCCCACCCCTCTGCATCAGGTACCCCTATTCGAGCAGAAGAACCCTAGGGTCAGCATGAATATACAATATAATACAATATACAATTGTTCCAATATGGGTACCGAAGCAGGAGTGGGCCATCCAGTTCGATCTCTTCCTCATGATATCAAAAGATGGAAATGCACATTACTGCCTCATAGCTGATTTCTCCTGCCTTGTATAATCAGTTGACTGCCCATGCGCACCCCATCCATGTCTGCAAGCGATGTCTGTGGGAGCAGATCGACCAGCTGCAGATGACAGGGCTCACAGGTGTCGATACTCTGGCCGAGCGCAGGAGTTACTATAATGACCATGATATAATCTGTGCTGACATGTTTGCGGAGGATAACGGACAGCCTCCTGTGCACTGGTTCCGGAACATTCTTCATGTGGACAAGATTCCTATAGTCGAGTACATGGATTTCGATGCTTCTCTGCAACCAGTTCAGATGTGTGAGCAGGACCCCACAATGTTGTATACCTTTATGTACCAAAGGCAAGTGCCCCTCAGTAATGGGGTGTATGTCAACAACAATCTCATATCTGCTACCAAGGCGGCCAACCTCCCCACAGAGACTGTGTCACTATGTCAAGGAGAGTGCGGTGAAGAAGTTAATAAAGGAGATTGTATGGATTGGCACTCTGATGAAGCAGATATATAGCCAGTCCGAGCCGAATCAACCACTGACACGAGGAGAATGGGCTGGCTATAATAGGGCTGCCACCTGCTATCTATGCTCAGGCCCCTTCACCAGAGTTAAGAACTGGAAGGTTTGTTATAACAAACCACATAACATGGGTGTTTTTTAGGGTTGCGTGTAGCAACTGCGACAAGCTCTGCCACTGCCCCAAACATCTGCGAATCCTGTTCCACAACTTGGCATACAATGCACATTTCGACATCACCTAGCTTGACTATGACACGGAGGACATATTTATCATCCCGAACACAGAGGAGAAATTAATTATCTTTACCAAAAGAGTGAGCGACAACTTCACCATCCAGTTTATATATACTTTTAGGTCCATGTTTGCCAGCCTCGCGACTCTTGTGCAGAATCTACCAGCTGCTGAATTCAAGACGACTGCTGTGTTCTTCCCCGATCCCTGGCAGCTCGAGTTGGAGATTTGCAAAGGAGTGTTTAATTATGACTACAGCACACCATTGGGGATTCTCGACGAACCACAGCTGTCCGACATCGCCGCCTTCCACAACCGGCTCAACCAGTTGTGGCATCAGCAGGGAGGACTATCATAATACACAAATGGTCTGGGAGGTGTTTGGATGCACCACTCTCCGAGAATAATCTGAGTTGAATCTCTGGACCAACATCTTGATTTTGTGCGATGTCTTCCAGAACTTCCAGGAGCTTTAACTGACTACATATGGTCTGGACTGTGTTTGGTACACTGCTTCTCCTATCTGGGGTGATGTGAATGTGGAGTCTAGTATATGTATTGTTTACCTCTGATGTGCCTGGTCGCCCATATCGTAGGTGATTTTCGTCTTTCACATATACATTGTGCTATTCCCCCTTCTCTTTTTCTCTACCTGTCCCTCTTCACACTTATCTGTGCTATCATCTTTCTTTGTTGTGTTTCCACCATGTTTTTGTGTTTGTATATTTATACTTGTTGTCTTCCGTTCCTGCATTGAAAAGGAACCTATTCCACATATTCCGCCTGTCTCATGATCATTTATTTTATTTATGACTTATACATTCTGTGTATATATATGGACTCCAATGATAACTTGAAGGTGCTGCTGACGGTTTGTTGGGGTAGCTGGTCGCAAGTCCAGAATCTATCCTCAAAGCATACCTTTGTGTACGTCGCATGGGATGGTAATTCTGGGCATGACACAGGAAAGGATGTGTGTATCTTCTTTCTCTTACAGGTGGTGGTGGTGGTCGTGTGTATGAGATGGCCACCTTGCGATGGCGGCGGGCCCTCGAGGAGGAGGGTCAGTGCTGGCGGGGGCTTCGTCATGGTCAGGGCTGTGGACATCGGTGAGTGGGTGCTATTTCGGTACTCAGTCACAACAGTGTCGCCAACGACATGGCGTGTGAGTATAATTTTTATTTTTATAATGACCAGCAGACCACCAAAGGAAGCAGTGTACTAGTATAACAAATAAGCCATTCTGGCTCACCAGGGTCTAGGGTCGGGATACAGAGACGCACAAATGTAAGGTAAGTTACCATCACAAAAAAATACGATTTTTTTCCACTGACAGACCGCTAGAGGAGGTGGTGTATGTGCGCGCGATCGTTCGAGATGTTTCTGGCCGACACATTCGATGCCCATCATATAAGGGAAAAAATCTGTTACTGGTTGGCAACATGGTGACTGTCAGCATGTCGGGCATTTTCTACCAGCTGGCAAAATCGCGGTCACCAAAATTGATGCCGTGGCCTATTGTGCTAACCACAGTAATCGGTATCTTGACAAATATTGCAAAAAAAAATTGTAGTTGCTGACAAAATGGCCGATGTCAGTTAATTTTTAATTCTGGCAGCCACTAGCATCTTAATGAACGTTCTGGAATTTCCCAAGAGGAAAGAGGGCAAAAATTCGTTTTTTTAGTAATGGGATCTTACCTTACATTTTTCCATCCCTCTGTCCCTACCCTGGACCCTGGTGCATCAGAACCGCCCTTTTTATACTACTGAAAGTTTCCAAAATCTATTTTTTAATATTATTTGTTAATTATTTGTATTACTTTTGATAACAAATTTTTAATAATAATTTTTAATTAATTTTTAATAATAATTAAAAATAATTTAATAATTTTATTGTTTTTTTGGGGGGGTTTTCGAGGTTAAAGGTCACTGGGGTCAAAATCAAAGTCAAAGTCATCGACATCAAACATTGCGGACAATATGGTCGCAGGGGACTGGAATGTGAGAGCATGAAAAGTTCCTAGCTCCGCCACCAAAAGCTGATGGCCCCAACTTCTCTATTTTATTCTACTCATTTGTATGTATAAATACACGCGCACACATACTCTAGAATGTGATGCAAGTTTACACAACACGGACATTGTAAAATTACACAGTGGAATTTGGACAACTACACTGACATTGGGTGTTTATACAACGACATGTAACATTGAAAATACACACTTTAAGGTTTTAATACAGGGAGTGAGTGCATTTTTACACATACTTCAAAATGTTTAAGTTAACATCAACATTACGTTTATCAATATATATAGCCATGCATTTTCTCCAAGGACTTGGAGTACTCTCTGGATCCCTAAGAGCATTCGTGTAAAATCACACGTCCTGTCGCATATTTTTTTTTTTTTTTTTTTTTTACAAATTATACATTCAAAATGTAAAATTAACAAGCATTTGTATGTGTAAATTTAAATAGATTTTTTACATTGTTACTACGTCGAGCGGTTTTAAAGACCTCTGAAGTCCACACTCAAACCTACGCTTATCCTTGACATCGCATGACGATTTCACTGCGGTCTGTGTGGGCTGTGATGGCGTGACTACTCTACAAAGCGATTAATTAACACGCACCACAAACATATCTCTTTGTAGTGCCACTTTTCATGGCATGGTTCTGCTGTAAACTATGTATATTTTGCCAGAACGGCAGCCAGATGAAACTGCTCGGATGGTGAAACACAAACACGGGAGTTGCACACTTGGCCTACCATCTGCGTACGATATTTCTCTCCCCTCTCCGCCTTTTACAGTCGTGTTGGTTTACTGGCCATTTGCAGATCCGTGTTGTGCACAAGCCCAAGTCCTATCTCTAATGGAGCAATTTTTTCGTTTTGGTTTGCTGTTAATGAGGGCGTAAAGTTACCTAAGTGCTGACCTCTCAAAGCTGTGATCAAGGTGCCATTCTGGGCTGACGTAAGTCCGTAATTTTTACGAAATAAAACGTGGTGCACGGAAGGGATAAAATACGTCTGAATAAAACTAATTTTAATACCGAAAACTGTGCAACGTAATTTTTATAGAAGTAGCAATGGGATGGGTTATCCTATACACATTAACGTGAGTAGTTAAACCATTGGAAATGAATGGTAAAATATTCTGGGCAATTTACCTTTCTATTTCATGGCTGTCATTCAACCGGTAGTAAAATTTAGTTACGTACATATATGTAGAAATAGTCGTAAAGCGTACTCATAAACCTTCATATTGACGGAAAAGTTGAGAAAAAAAACAGGCTACTCTGCTCGAAAGTATGTAGCAAGAACATTAATTAGGGCAGGTATAAATAAAATCAATTAATTTTAAGAATACTAAATTAAATCAGAAAAAATTTCCACAAATATAATTTATATCACCTAACGTAGTTTTAAACTTCAAGAAAACTACTCTAATTGTGTCTGCAAAATATATTTAGATATAAATTAATTCAAATGGTACAGATATTAACAGAATTTTTATACTAGTAATTAATTTAAGCTTAGTTTGTATATTTTCGTTTGAGGAACTAGGATTACATAGACATAATTTTTAACCTCTTATAAATGAATTCCCTCATATAAATAAATCTTGGAAGTGTTCTAAAATTATATAAATTTATTTAGAAATTCTACTCTTAACCCAAAAGATCGCCAAATATTTGGACTGCAACACAAGGTATTTCTAAACTTACAATGGAAACGCAAACAGTTAGAGAAATGTGTTGGCCAAACATGAAAACCTACCGTTTTAACAGTGTATTTTACAACTAGTACCCAACACATGACCAACTGTCGACAGTTTATTTTTAAAGAATCGTTGGGCAAAGAAAAACTGAACAATTAAGAAAATAATAGAATTGTTTATATTTTATTACTTAGAAAATTATACTAATGCCCTCTGTTTTCGTAATGTTTGTAAAGCTAATTTGGCCCAACATAACAGAAAGTACTTATTAACTAATTTGGCCCAACATAACAGAAAGTACTTATTAACTAATTTTATTTTCACAACGTTGTCTCTAAGCGACAATACACGGTTAAAACGCACCAGCTTTCGTTACAACTCTACGCTTACGCGAGATAAAAATGTCCTGCCACATTTCTCGTAATTTTTTTTAAATACATTATATGCTATGATTTAACAATAGGTTTAATACGTAATACGTGCCGTACTAGAAAAAGTGTAAGTGATAGCCATAAATACATAATTTGTTTTGGATGAGATGATTATTAAATGCAGCTGAAAAGTAGTACTATATGGCGTACAGTATTAATACTGTTAGAAGGCGTCAGAGGGGAGTATACGATCTTATGGGAGATGGAGGTCTTAATTATAATAAAATACAGTAATTACCTTGATTTTTAATATATTTAAACAGCTAGCTTGTTTTACTCAGTTAGCATAATGTTTATGTCTATTGCTATTCCAATTAAAGTCCTTCTCAATTTCTTTATATTTACTACAGTATCTTACTTCACATCCATTATTTGTACACGTTCAATCTGTATATTGCTGTTATTCCAAATGTCTCACACTCACGCATCCAGTTCAACAGTCACGCCCGTCATTCGCACCCTTCACTGTGCCAATGCTCGCAGTCCGCAGACTGCACTCCCACTGGTTGCCACACGTCGCTCTTCTGGCTCGTCGCTTCGTTGTCTTCACATACCTGGAGTGGAGCTTCAGGTCGTACAGTCCTATAAAATTATGAAATATAACAAACTGTACTGTTATCGAAGGCCGATCGCGGCTTAAGAAGTCAGAGTGGCTCTTCTTCAGTAACAACTCCCCTAATTTTCAAACATTGCACGGGGAGCGATGATGTGTAACGAGCATTCCACGATATATTAAGGAACATAACATTTTATTAAACAGATATTTCATAGCCTATTACTTCACTCTTTGTGCAGAGCAAGCACTATGTAGTGGGTAGCACATCAGAGTTATGACTATGATGATAGCACGGGTTTGCGTTCGGCACCAATGAATGTATGCTGAGTTAGCAGATTGTAACGGAGAGTGGGCTCTATTGACATAAAACAATATTAACGACTGTTGTAAATACAGGTCTTTTGTTAATATTCAACTATTTTTTTTAATGTACAACTAATCAACGTTGCCATAATGCTGATTACTGATTGACATTATGCATGTAAGAACATGTCAGGTCAACACATCAACAATGTCGTATAACTTCGGTAAACCTTTGGTTGGTAACTTCCCGGACTTTGGTTGGCATACGACTAATAGCATGAGGTTTGGCCAACGTTGGCCCTAGTGTCATTTTGATGTTCAGACAGCGTTATTTTCCCAACGTTGTTGGCCCGGCCATGGAACTAAAGTCCAGCCAGAAACTGCTCCTGAGTTCGTCTGTATATAAGGCCTTCGAGCAGCAGTAGCTAATGTGGTAAGATGAACAGGGCCGATAACGAAAACCTCATCTACAATTTTTTACATTTAACATAGCATTTATCCAAGATAAATATACTAACGGCTTCAAAATTTCTATTATCAAGTGATTCACCGAATATTATGTCACTGATTTGAGCGATAATTAAAGGCACTAATTTACTCACATACCTCAGATATGAAACATGCGGTTTATGGATTTAAGAAAGCAGATGCATTGGAGAAAATGTATGACATAATGTATAATGATAGTCATTCGTCTAGTACCACAAACGAGATCACCCAGCTCAGTAATGAAAGCAGTCAGCTAGTAGGAACTCGCACTCCACTTCTGTACCCACGACGAACCGACGAAACATTGAAACAACAGTGCAGTACGCTGGAAGAAAAGAGTGAAACAGTAGTGGAAATCCACAGCTGTACCTGCAACTGTTTCTGAGGAGAAAAGTGACACATCTACAGTCACACTTGTCCAGATACCCATGCCTAAACCTGAATTTGTGTCAGAGGAACAGACTGCAAGCAGTCAGTTAGTACAAATACACGCACCTGTAAATTTGTTTGAACACACAAACAATCTGCTATTTCAGGAAATAAATGTAACTGTATATTTATGGAACTGTGACGCAAGCTACGAAGCAATTCATTGTCAATACCACAACCATCATATCAAAACTGTACACCGACTAAGACAAAACCTCCACACAGGACTACATTCAAACCAGACAAATTGTCAAAGTTTCAGATCGCAAATCACGTTGCAGACACAGAGAGGAAAGCAAAATGAAGACAAGAGAAAACGATTTTCGACAGCTCATTCTCCAAGATCACTTTCATCAAAGTTTCCACGGTCGAAATTGGAACAGAGCAGTTTCCGAAAGAAAATAAGAGACAGGAGGAAGAAGAATCAACTAGAGGGGTGTAACAATAAAATAAATTTTTTTCCAAATTTTAACATGGAACTCCATCAAGCCATAGCTGTATTTTCTCATTGAAACCGTATTTGACTCTGGACGTACAGTAACTAAGTGTGCCTAAATGTTTCCACACTATTCACAAAAAACAAGAGTTTGTTGTACATATGTAAGAGTTTGTTGTACATATGTAAGAGTTTGTTGTACATATGTGAGAGTTTGTGGTACGTCTGTAACAAGAGATCTGAGACTGTAGCGAACAAGTTGTTACCAAAGCTATTGCAAGCGGAAACATATTTTGCAAACTAGTTTCACATAGGTGATTTCTTGCTGAAAGGGACAAGTTATTCAAGTTCTGCTGCAGACCATGTAACTAAAAAGCTATTCCCAAGCAGCAAAATATAGCTGACCCACATGTGGATATCTGATTGTGAACAAGCAGCCCAAATGCAGAATCCACAGGCATTCAAGAAGCGGAATGCACCCGCAGATGCATGTGGCACACATGATGAATGATGAATGTGGTATGAAGTGTTTACACGTGGGCCACATACGAATATGTAACTGTCAGCAGATATCTGGCAAAACCAGAGTTCCCTGTAAGTTAACCACAAGCGGGCCACTTCCGGCTGTCTGCATCCATCCTACCGTAAATAAACCACATGTAGTTAGCCAACTGTTGGTAAAATATTTGTGGCCCAGCTATTGGCCACTTGTGGCCCACATTGCCATGCATTTTAAAAACAAAAAATTACTTTGTCTAACCCAAATAAAATTGATGTATTTAACGTATTCCTATGTGTTTTCAGCTTTATTTCACAATTAGTAAAACTCTTTGGACAAACCTGGAATCGAACTCACAATCCTTTCGTCTATAGTCAAGTATGATATCACCTACTGTACTATGTATTCATATACGACATTTTAAGTAAAGCTGGATACTTAATGCACATTTATAATGCATTATTAGCTTTGCTATATAGATGATGCTAGTATCATGCGTCAATACTGGGATTTATGTGTTTTAATTCAAATACTAGTATTTTAGTTTTGGACTACTTTCAGGTAGGATTTAAAATGGAAAATAATGAATTTTTTTGCTTGTTATGCTTTGCAGGTTTCTGGTCTAAAAACTTTTTTTTTTCTATTACTAGCAATGCCACATGAAAATTTTACTTCATATATACATGAAATAAAATAATCCATTGAATACGCATATGCCATTTGCTACTGCACAACATATGCTCGGTATGCCATAAATGGAACATATGCTTGCTGATCATGTTTCCTCAGTAATAAGGAACAGTTGGCATACCACACAAGGCGGCATGTACTCTCTGGCAAACATCACCCACACATTCATTACATACTGCCTGTGGCAGTTTCACTGAAATTTGCTAGTGCGCTACATATGAAATTCCGTTAGTCATTTTGTGTTAAATGGCCCACACTTTCCCACATGATGATACCCAGCTATCAGAAATGAACTATTCTACCATGCGAGGGTGTTATGCGCAAACATTATCTTATACTCATACTCTATGGCGTACATCAACCACGCGTTATTTACATACTCTAAAAAGCATGTGGGTGTTTCACTGATGGTTGCTTGTGGGCCACATATGAAATTCTGAAAGTCATTTTGTGATAAGTAGCCCGAATTTGGCCACATGATGATGCCCAACTATACGCTGTTCACGATAAAGTGAGCAATTTTAAGGCCTTCCCAACAGGTACTAACCGCTAATAAATATATTTTATTGCAGCCTAAGACATTAAATTTTGGTGGGGGTGAAATGTATATACTGTGTTTATTGGTCACATTGTAATGTTTATATAAAAAAAAAAGCAGCAGGAAGATGGAAATTGGATAAAAGGAAACATTTATAAAGACCTTAAAAAGTGCTCACTGTACCGTGAACAGCCTATATCAGAATTGAACCTGTTTACCACACGAGGGTTTTATATGAAAAAATAATCTTATTTTCATACTATTTTGCATACATAAGCCACATGCTTTCCACATGTTCTAAGATGCCAGTGGGTGATTCACTGATGTTTGCTTGTGGGCAATACATTAAATTCTGTCAATCATTTTGTGTTTAATGACCCACACCAAAAATGCTTCCCAAGCAAATACAGTCACTATTGTTCACGTGGTCTTATTGTGTACCACATAAGAAAACACTTAGTCATGTGAGCATACATGTACCACCTGTGCCAACAGTTGGCCAACTGATATCTACTTGTTGTTTGCTACTTGGGTTCTTGTTATTTGAAGGACCGTTCCAGCTGACCGAAGTTATTCAGGAGAACGCTTACAGTTTATCTAGATTGGATGGCGATTTTATAAAGAGATTTAATATCACACCATTGAAGCAATTCAAATATCCCCTAGTGAAGAGTTTTTTAATGCAGAATTTTATTTGGATTTTTATGTCTGAAGTAAGCGTTTATGTTCTTTGAAGAGAGAATATGCCGTATGCTTTACAAGGATTTATACGACGGAGTAACAGGAGATGAACGTTTAATGGGTCGCAGCCTAATGCAGTATTTACTGTGAAATGTTATGACGATGTATTATTATTATTGGAAGCTATGGTTTCCTCTGAGGTATTTTCCAGAGATGTTATGTATTTAGTGTGGGTAGAGTTTATTCACATCGTTACGTCGTGTCGCACAGTACAGCATTATTATGTGAGCTAAAAAGCCTAAGATGTTCCTAACACACTGTTCTGCACGTCCTGCATAAGCCCGAGTTGGTACTTCAAAAAATAGTTGTACACATTTCGCACATGCTGAATTCTTAGTTTGATTTTACTTTAGTTGCGTGAGAGCACAAGTCACTTTTAAGAGGAACAAAAAGGAAACGGGAATACATCCTAACAAGGAAATATTACTTGCTCATCCTAACACAATGTTAGCCCAGAAACAATGTTTACATTTGAGTGTTGCCATTCACCTGCTTGACATTTGCCTCATATGAGTAAATCTATATATTAATTTATTATTTTATTTCGTTAAGGAAATTTGAGATTTTCCTTTATTTGGCAAAGAAGAACTAGATTTAATTATTTAGGCGTAGTTTTCTTCAAGGGATGAGAAGCACTTTTTTAACACCTAATTTTTATTTAATATAATTTTTCACTTCACTTTCACTATGATTTTTCTTTATATATATATATATAAGAAATGTGTTAATATATGTGAATATTTGGTTTTCTTAGTGATAGTGTTGTACATATGTTGTTCAATGAGACGTTGTTCCATGAGTAAGTTTCTTAAAGCTACTTCCAGATAGGTCTTCGTTCCACATTTCTTACATTTTGAACTGTCGGTAGGGATATCGAAAATTATCAAATGATTCTCACCCAATTCCTATAGGTTGTTGTAAAGTTGACGAGAGAAGCACGAATATGTTTTGATTAAGCCAAGAGGCTGGAACAACGAATTGAATATAAATTTTTAATTTTGATGTGTATTTTTTCCAATGGCATCCACGATGCGTTATTTCATTTAATAAAATTGATTGTTGAAAGAATAAAAATTATTTTTATGATAGACATTGCTTACCACCGTTATTGTATTTTTCTTTGTGTATATTTGAAAATCTTAATGTGTACATATTTTAAATTGTTAATTTTTAATATTGTTTGCTGCCTTGTCGAGTGAGAACGACATGAGATGAGACTGTGTATATGTTGCGTGATGAGGTCACGATTTTGAGTAAACAGTCGTCGTATTGTTCTGAACACTCGTAGAAAGTCGCCAACATCAGTCATATAATCACTGCTCGAAAGATAAATAATTTTGAGAAACAGTTATTTAAAACACCACAGTTTGCACTGAATCAAGTTTGAACACTCCCACTTAAACAGTTTTGCGTCCATTAAGCTGCCAGTGGTTAACGGACGCTACAAAAACACTGTCTTCAGTGGGTGAAAAGATGGCCGTTATAGCTATTAAAGACGTTGATAAAACGGCTGATTTCAGACGGAGTTTTCAAGTACAAGTGCAGCGATGAACGTAGTAAATCCCACATAATCCGAAGCTCCATCTTGTGCGTGATGAAACACGAGTACTGAATGTGTCTTTAAACGGTGACAAACGTTTAATTCGAACGAGTTCACGAGATTCCACAATACACGCGCCCGATCAGCGGAGCCAGCCATTATTTACTATGGAAGATTGGCGGCGCTCAACGACGCAAAGTGAATTGCTAGTGTGGATTGACTCATCCGCTAACAACAGATGTCTTCTAAGGTTACTTCGCGGCGATAGCGCTAAGGACAACCCCAAAGAGGAGATAATAAAAGAATGTTTGAAATACATGTTTCAAGTTTATTCTTTTATATTTGTATGAAATAAAGATATAGCGTTTTCTTTTTCTTTTCAAATGAGTGTAGTTAAATTTAAAACGAGCTTTATTTCAATGTGAATTAATGTTAATTGTTGTTTGCGAAGAAATGTCTGTGTATTTTATTTTTCATGGAGAGAAGATTTTTAATTTTTGATTGTTGAGCAGACTGTAAGTAATAATGTTACGCGCCACCCCCCTTTTTTTTCAGAGTTAGTCGATGTTTACATTTGAAAGAGTACTGTAAATGAGGGTTTAATATAACTTATTAATATGTATGCCATTTACACATGTTCTTTTACAGTTTCAACTGCAAGTAGAGACAAGAAAATTGACAAGAGGGACGTTCTGTAATATATCTGTACATCCTCATTTGCATGCCCCAGGAACTGGTGTGCAGATAAGCACATACGAATATTTATTTTGGACTGTATGACACCAATATTTCTGCATATATTTTGGTGTTCGTAATTTAATTGGAGCCCTCCTGCAACTTTTACATTTAATTCTTTATTCTTAATATGTAACGTGAGTTAGAATTCACCATTCTTTTCAATTCTTTTTTTATGTTTATTTATGTTTCTCTATGGTAAGAGAGTGCATTATTCTGAGCAATTGGTAACTTAACTTGAGTATATTAATTATTTTTAATTTAAGGTTTTTCAAGTGTCATAATTTATAATTATTTTCAGTTTTAACAACGTTGATTTTCTTTTGTTTGCAGTTTTGCATTTATTTCTAAGTTAAGCTATAGTTATATCTAGTTAGACCGGATGTAGATAAACTCCATTTTAGGTTTTGAGAAGGAAGTTACCTAAAGTTAGGTGCTTCTGGGTACGGACATGAAGGTCCCTGGCGTGTTATACGTAGACGGGATTTCGAGGGCGAGTTCTCCGGCATCTGCCTAACTTAGGTACACCAGAAGTTAATTTTCAATCAGGACTAACTTAGTTATTTGAGAAGAGACTATGTGTAGCATATTTAGTTGGTTTCTATTAGTGGACGCTGTCGACACGAGTGGACGCTACACGACGTCGAGACGCCATGATGGAGGGGTGAACTGCAAGCTACTGAGTAAGGAGACGCCGTCGTATTTCAGGCTAATGGACTTGTGCCAAGTGACGTATCATTTAATTTTCTTAATGCTCCTGATTTAATGATGACAGATGCTACAAATTTTCAAGAGACAGTTTGCTGGATTTCTATGTTAACTGCTAATCAGCCCAGTGGTCCAGCTCTACCAGACTGGAGTTAGTTTTCCGGAGCAAACTTTTATTTACATTGTCTTAAATAACATTTGGAATGAAGAACCCTGTATAATTTTTATTTTCGGTGACTTAGACTTTATTTTCCATTGGAGAACACTAAGATTTTTCCCAAAGAAGTTAATATTTTCATAAGTATGTGGAAAAGTTACCTGAACTTCTAATATAATTTATGAATGGAGCTCGAGACAAAGGTTTTATTAAGAGGACTATTCTAAAGCACTTCGATTCTGACACAGCTTATTTGGACTACATTCTATTTTAATAACTGAAAGCAGCTTCAGAGACATTTTACTTTTCATATAATTTAATTTCGTTTCTTAATAAATCATATTTTGTTTGATTGGTGGTAGTGTTTTAGTATTCTACTCTACTTGCAAAGTATTACTTTTATTCAATTGGTTTTCGTACATTTAAACCGTTTTAAAAATTGAATTTTTCTCTTTCCTGATTTTAATTAAATATTTTAACAGTATTGTTTATATTTGGTTTTTACGTTGAGTCATGCTAATTTTATTTTAATTAAACGCAATTTTTTAAATTAAGTGCTTTATTATTTTAATGATAATTTAAGGTATTTTGAGTGCCAGTGTCTTGGCTGCCCGTTTACAAAGTTCCCGAGTTTACCACTGCAGCAGAGGAGTGTAAGTTGTTTGGTAATAATATATGGTATTGATTAACACCAGGTTACGAACTATTTTCCCTACATACATTAATAGATCTTGGTTGTCACGTTTCTGTCCGGTACCCCTAAGTTATATAAAGTCCCCAAATACTACAACATGTTATTTAAAAACTACCATTCCGTTCATCCCTTAACTAGGTTAAAAATGACACCCGATTTACAGACATTTATTACAACATAATAAAACATTCCTCTCACCAAGATATGCACGTGTGTTTGCGACTGCGGTGAATCTGAGGTATTTAAAACGTGCACTGCATTGTACTTCTGCAGAGTTTCCAGTTCTGTTTTGTTTAATAAAATCAATTATTGTCGCTTTGTATTCTTAAGTACACTGTGCCTGTATCGTAAACTTGAGCTACACATTGTATAAATATGTCCTCACTTGCCAAAAACATGGCACGAGCACAGAGTATATAAGTTCACAGAGACGAAATGGCGTTACAGCATCTCTGATGTGTTGGTACCCATGTTCTGAAAGGCTGCCCGAGGCTCTGAAAATTGGCATTGTGTGTTATTGCATGCTGCGAAAATTTCATTACTGGCTGGACCGCAGGCTGGTATGCAAGTACCACGAGATTATTGGTTGACGGAATGCAACGGTGTGAGAAAGAGGAGCACCCCCAGAAAACACAGTGGCAAACGGCAACATCCGCCACGTTTTCCCACAGGCAAACATTCGACGTTGGCCCCATTGGGAATCGAACTAAGTTGTTCGTGGTCTGACCACTACACCTGCTCGAAATCCCGATATGTAGGAACGTCATACGTCTACCAGCCATTACCGAGTAACTTGCCACACAGTAGCACGGCCAGTCTGGGGTCTTCGCATGACATAAAGTAGCCTGTCAGACACAAAGCTTCACGTGGTCAGTAGGCCACGTGACATAGACTTCGATACCAAAGTATCGCCACGCCGTTTTGGTTCTATGTACGTACTGTATGTTGTAACCTGTACCATTGCCTCGGAGCTGTGCAAGGTTCTATGTGCGTACTGTATGTTGTAACCTGTACCATTGCCTCGGAGCTGTGCAAGGTTCTATGTACGTGCTGTATGTTGTAACCTGTACCATTGCCTCGGAGCTGTGCAAGGTTCTATGTACGTACTGTATGTTGTAACCTGTACCATTGCCTCGGAGCTGTGCAAGGTTCTATGTACGTACTGTATGTTGTAACATTGCCTCGGAGCTGTGCAAGGTTCTATGTACGTACTGTATGTTGTCACCTGTACCATTGCCTCGGAGCTGTGCAAGGTTCTATGTACGTACTGTATGTTGTAACATTGCCTCGGAGCTGTGCAAGGTTCTATGTACGTACTGTATGTTGTCACCTGTACCATTGCCTCCTAGCTGTGCAAGGTTCTATGTACGTACTGTATGTTGTAACCTGTACCATTGCCTCGGAGCTGTGCAAGGTTCTATGTACGTGCTGTATGTTGTCACCTGTACCATTGCCTCGGAGCTGTGCAATGCGTTGTGCGTGTTACATGACATAAAGTAGCCTGTCAGACACAACGCTTCACGTGGTCAGTAGGCCACGTGACATAGACTTCGATACCAAAGTCTCGACACGCCGTTTTGGTTCTATGTACGTACTGTATGTTGTAACCTGTACCATTGCCTCGGAGCTGTGCAAGGTTCTATGTACGTACTGTATGTTGTAACCTGTACCATTGCCTCGGAGCTGTGCAAGGTTCTATGTACGTGCTGTATGTTGTAACCTGTACCATTGCCTCGGAGCTGTGCAAGGCGTTGTGCGTGTTACATGAAAGAAGATTCAATTGTAAGCAGGAAAGAAATATGTCAGTAAATAATTTTTCTCCTGTTCCGAATGATGACGCAAAAGAAAGAATTAACCATTTCAATAGCACCAGTCTCACAAAAAAAATTTTTGCTAAAGGGATTTCAATAATAATGTTAAACAATGAGTGAGGGAAGAGATATGTGCGTCTCTTAACATCGAGGTCTTGAGAGCCGATAAGGGTGGAGCGAGGTGTGTATGGATCAGAGCCGGAATGAAAGTGCGGGGGGAGAGGGAGATCCCGAGAAAACCCGCCGACATGTGGCATCGTCCGGCACGATTCCCACATGCAATCCGGGAGCCGCCCCGCCAGGAATAGCACCTGGTTCGCATGTGGGAGGCGAGTAGTCTAACCACTACACCACCGCGTCCCCAGGGTTAAATATTAAGTTTTGTACTTGTATATGGGGCTAGGAGGAAATGCGCGTGTTTAAATACTGACGTAATTTAGATCGGGCCCATTTTGAAGCTACAAATGTGTAAAATTCTGTTCAAGACCTCGGCCAAACTTATCCAAAAAAAAACGCGACGCCCCAGAGCGTTTCTGAACAGCACACCCCTGCAATATAGCTGGCTGTTCCGTTACTGGAAGGAAGGACGGAGTGGAGGATGAAGGGCGAGAATAAACTGCAGGTGCGTGCGACACGCGAAAGGGAAGAAGGCAGGACAGGGCGACTGGGCAGCCAGAAGGTACGTCTGGTCCCGGAGCGAGATTTCATTAGTCGGCTATCGGCTTTGACGGCCGTTTCCTGAGCTGCGATTTCTTTCTTTCTAAGGAACGGAGCTGGCGTGCCAACGTGGGCCCTTCCACAGGGCTTCAGAAAAACTCCAGCATGATTCCTACACTTCAAACATCAAACTTGGCCCTTTAGTTTCCGTCCGCTACTACCTGCAGGTTTCACCACTTTTCTGTTCATCTCGGCGTAGCTAAGCGCAGTCTAATTTACTTTGTTTTCAATTTGCCGGCATGCAAGGTCGTCTGAGTTTCACAAAGCACAAAGTTATTTAACTTCGCGTAATAAATCAAGTCAGAACCCAATAATTCTGTAAAGTCTGAGTTATGTTGTCTTCGGTACACAGGATAAAAATAAAAAGTAAAAACGAATAGTTAGAAGACGACCGTAATTTTTTATATACAGTGAAAGGAAAAAAATGTAATTTAATAAGTACGCAAATATTTTTGTTTTATAAAATGAGGTATCGATGAAAAAAATGTCACAGTGGGAAGTAGTTGTGGTGAGATTTAATTCAGTCAAAATCATTTCAAGAATATTCTTCTTTTTCTCCCTTCCCGCTGGGCGAAAGTTTGGAACCAAATTCTTATTCTTGTAATTAAAAAACCGAATCTTTCATGACTCTTGTAATAATTGCATTTATATCGTCCTCAGATATTAAATAGTTAATAACTAGCAGTCATTCCAGCGCTGATACGCAGGACAATCAGCACAATGAATTGAACAACAATTCAGTATTAAATGTAAATAACCTATAAAATATTTTATTTAATAACAGTTTTAAATTGCATAAGATTTAAATAAAGTACATACTACTCAGTATTTATCTCATATTATAACCAGTTGCGATATATATTTTTCTCGTCGCCTAAGTAACTGTTACAATTAAACCTGAATTCACATAAGAAAAGGGTACGGAAGCACACATTGCAATAAATGAAATCATTACTGTGATTACAACCAAGTCGACTGGCAAATGTATTTTAATAACTGGCTGCGAGATGCGCGCTCGACACCTCAGTTCATTATTGTCAACGCGAGTTTGTATATTAATTCGGGACGGAAAGAATAAAAATTATACGGAACATACAGAAACATTCCTCAGTCTCTCAAACGCACATTTGTGTTAGCTGTGCCAACGTTTGTCAGCAAATATCTACGATTACTCTCTTCACTCAAATCACCTGAACATTTATTTGATGGTTAATATAAACTATACAACACTACTGTATAATAATTAAATATGACTGTTTCTATTTGCCATGTACTAATCCAAGATGTAAACTATTATATGTACTCGTTATCGTGCATTATTTTTCTCTGTGCAGTCGACCGAGCAAATTGGTTCAGTGGCACCACACCGAACTCGCATTCGGGAGGATAAGAGTTCGACTCCTTTTCCGATCATCCTGATTTCGATTAGCCATGGTTTTCTCAATCCCTCTCGGTGATTGCCATCATTGTTCTTCAAATCGTTCAGACCAACTCCAATTGATGGTAACACGTGTTAAAAATAAGAATTTTTCTAACACGTCTGCATTATACCCAATTTTAGTTCAGGAGAAGCGAATCGGGAAATATTACCGGCACTTGAAGGTAAAACTTACGTGAAGTTTCATTGACTTATCATTACCACGACTTTACTTACGTGAATATAGTTTTATTGACTTGTCCTTACCACGACTTTACTTACGTGAATATAGTTTTATTGACTTGTCCTTACCACGACTTTATTTACGTGAATATAGTTTTATTGACTTGTCCTTACCACGACTTTACTTACGTGAATATAGTATTATTGACTTGTCCTTACCACGACTTTACTTACGTGAATATAGTTTTATTGACTTGTCCTTACCACGACTTTACTTACGTGAATATAGTGTCATTGACTTGTCCTTACCACGACTCTACTTACGTGAATATAGTTTTATTCACTTGTCCTTACCATGACTTTACTTACGTGAATATAGTTTCATTGACTTTACTTTAACTACTATACTAATCAACAAAAATTTTTGTTAAGAAAATATTTATCTTTTATACTCCTACTCACGAACACGACGGAATATAAATCATGTTAAGTATCTATCATGTTAAGTATCGATGAACATTTGTTTGTAAGACTTTGAACTCAGGACTATATTGACTAAGAGTAGCTTAGTAGTGTACGTTGTATAGTGCAGTGTAGTTAGTGTCCGGTATGGTGTAGACCAAGAGGACTCGAGTGAGTGGGAGAGAACAACCTAAGTGGTTTTCCTGTTGTAGTGAATGTGGTTGTCTCATTTCTTAGTGGTCAGAGGGCCGATTCCATAATGTCTTGTTTTCTTGTGATTATCGTCTGATTAAATGTTAAATGCTGGCTAGGACTATTTTCTGTTTCCCAATATACGATTAACATTAATCGGTTGATTATCTGACTGTAACCACTGGTTAAGTTAAACACAAGAAGAGGATCCGATAAGCGGGCTAATCAGAACATTCATAACTAACATTTGTTGTTATGTGGGTACATCAAATCGTATGTGATTTCAACAAATTATTTATAAAGTCGAATGTGTTTGTATATCAGGTTATCTGAGCAGCGTATTAATTATGGACTGTTTATGCAGGATTAATGGGCATTTTCACGTTGGAAAATACAACTACAAATTAACAGTATATATAAATAGGCACGAAAGTTTATAAACAGTGACAATGCAATTGCTAAATAACCCAGGTTTTTTTTTCTTTGCTGGGATGATGGCAGATGATTTTGATTATATGTTTGAAAATTATGACGAAGAAAAAGTAGATTTCATAAATAGGCCAAGAATCTTTCGGGATTGCCCGAATCACTTTCGCCTGTTAAAATTTTTTTTCCGCACATAACTTTTAATAATATCGTCCTTCACTTTGAGAATTTTCAAGGTCCGCGTAAACACGACACAGGCTGAATTGAATTCTAGTTCAATTTTTCTCCATGCCTCTTCTACCTATTTATTGGCAACAGTGTCGGTTATTTTGCATTCAATAATACCCGAATATTTCTCTACAAGAGAAATAAGGACTTCACTTTCAGAGGAAACAAAATTCTCTGCACGCTGCCACTCATTCTCATCCATGTTAAGCACTTAACCAACACTTGTAAATAAACAAACAAAGCTCTCATTGCGGCCAATCACAAGCCGAGAGGTCATGGCATAGTTGCCGCATTTACCTTAACCCATAGTTACCTAACCATGAGATCAAATCATGATGAGAAACACTTCAATACTAATAAATACTCAATAGTTCGGTTTAAATTAATCAGTGGATTAGATAACCTGAACTTTTAACCAGACATTGTGAAACTGGGCCTTGATATCTGTAGATAATGCAATATGCACATGGCTGTGTGCACCGGCTCTAAAAGTATTTTAACCAGCCAGTGCCAATTGTTTCTACGTTCCTACGTTTCTAAGCAGTTTGTTCCTTTTGAAGACTCATCTGGTGTTGGCTTGGAGGAAATATAACTGTTTGAGAGGCAATGCATGGTTTTCCTAATGCTGCCAGGAGTCGCAAGAGACGCGCAAATTGTCTTGGAATCCCCATTGTGGACATGGTCCATTAACCATTATCACCTGAACCTGATCTCCTCATACTGCTTGACTGGACGACTTACCCATGGCGAAAAAATGATTTCCAACTAAGACTAATCACTACACATCATTAGAATTATTCACACGAATAAAACAAAAATGATGAAAACAGAAATACTTTGGTATGGTATTATTAGATATTAATGAGAATCCCAGTTTCGATGTAAACTTCCCAATATAGAATGGAGTGATTAGAGGATGGACTTGCCAATAAAACGGGATGGCTCGGCGCTGGGCTGTGTTTCCCGGGGAAGACACGACATAGCAAATTTGCAGTATCCATAAATTGTCGCAAAATGATATAAAGTAGTGCTATCAGTACACTTATTGGTGTTCGGTTCTGGGAGATGGTAGCCGTTTTGAGACGAGTGCCGGCACCGGGCAGGAATCACTGATTTCTATCCCTTTCAGACCTGGATTTATATTATTGTTTCAAGTGTTGCACATCTGCTGCAGCCGAACAAGGCAGATCACTTGTTGTCACAACTATAGGCTATTCACTGTAAAATGAGCACTTTTGAAAACCCTGCTCAAGATCTATTTGGTTACACGTAGTGTAGTCTTCCGTCTTATGTAAAATTAACATTGCAATGGGCATCAACACTTTATTCATGCGTTGGACAAATGAAACATTGAAATTATTATGAATGTAAATATATTGCAAATCGGGGCATAAAAAAACAGAAAGCTAAATAAATTATTTAAGTTATCACTTTATCGTGAACAGCCGTTAATGAGATGTAGGATTGGTGTTCAGCTAGAGAGTTAAGAACAGTTTTTATACCAGAAGAGTTATACTGTTTACCAATCTGATATTCACAGCATACATTTTTATATAATTGGATTCTGGGCTTTGAAGTGAAAAGTACTGATCAAAAATAACCTTCATGTCCGATACACAGTTGTATTACGCCATTCCACCTTCCAGTTCATTGTCTGTGTCCTTGAACTTTGATATCGTTAGTGTCTATCTACTTAAATTGTACTGCGCTGTTGTTGGTTTTATCCACTGTTTTTTTATTTTCAAGTGTTCATTAACAGCCACTCTTGGTCACAAATGGGTGTACCATTGTAAGAATCTGTAACATTTTTAATTTTTAAAAACTATGGAATATTCTAGTTTAAATCCTTTTTTCAGGACAGAATAAAGTCGATATTTCGTTCTAATTTTATAAATTTGGTTATTGAAACAAGAGTGTTGTTGCTGAAATGTGTGAAAGTCAGAAAAATGTCGTTGCAAGTACACAGCCTCTGTTTACGAGGTCTATTCTTCTGTAAATTAGTGTTTTCAACTTCAGCGACAATGCTGTATCTTTTCGAAACAGATTGCTGTATTAAAACCATATAGTGTGCGTTAGAAATTCTGAGGAAACAGATTGCACACAAAGCTTGTTTACGTATTTGCCGTCTCCTTCACATTACTTCGTCACGGCCGGACGTGGCCGACCGTAATGCGTTAGTTATTTAATGAGGGAAAATTACAAATAGAGACAAGTTAAATTTAGCCCAGAAGCTTTATACACCCTATTCGTTAGGTGTGATTCTACCCCACAACATTATGATGCTCTACCACGTATGTAAATTGCCTTTTTCTTGTCATTATTGGGATGACGGTTAGCTTTATTTCCAAAATTCGTTTTCAATACGCAAACTATATTAGTTATTAATGAACGTTAATTAAGCAGATCATAACATGTTCGTAAAAATCATCGAATACTAGAAACTAATAAATTCATTAGCTATGCCGGATAAAAAGTTAAGGGGGTATAAAAATATTGAGATTATATTTATTATTATACTGAAGTGTGAAATTAAAAAGAAAAAAATAATTGAAATAAAATTGTAATGATTGCTAAGGCCGCTTTTATTTACGTGAGTGTATCACGTGTTAAATAAGTAGTTGAAGCATTAGAAATTGCATACTTTGATAGAGATTTATCTTGTTGTCTACCACAACCAGTTAGTAATTAATTCACTGTCGCTTTTATGAAGAACCGTCTCTTTGAAATGATGAAATTTGCACCAGTTTTACAACAGTAAACATATGGATATATATCTGAGGTTACTAAATAGCAAACGCTGGAATTATGTTTCAAAATCCCACAAATAATAGCGAAATTATCGAAAAACTAAACATTAGAAGAAAAACTGCATTATTTGACACATTCATTGTATTCACAGCCGCCAGCGCTAACAAAAGAAGATTCGCAGACTCACCAACTGTGGTAATGGTGGCGCCATACTGCAGGACGTGGTGGAACTATAGATTCGGGCAAACGTATCCAGGCTGCGCCTATTTAACTGCGGCTGAAATATAATCCGCAATATTTGTCGATATATATATATATATATATATACATACAATTTATTAAGCATTTTAAATCGTTGAAAATGGAATGTAAATATCTGTTTATTTTCTTTCACTTTTATAAAACGCGGTAATAAATGCGTATCGGGGGTGGACCCAGGGCGAGGCAACACTTTCCGAGTGATAGGCTTTCCAGCTGGGACCCGCGGTTGCCCGTCATCCCCGGACCCGGACATGACATGAAGTGTAGCCCTAGGATGGAGCATTGCTGGAATGCAAGGGCGGGAGAAGCGGGAGTTCCCCCGAGAGAGCCCGCCGGCAAGCGACATCGTTCAGCACGATTCCCACATGCGAAAATCCGGGAGCGAGCCCGCCGGGTATCGAGCCCGGATCGTCGTGGTGGGAGGCGAGTGCGCTTAGCCACTGCGCCACCGCTGCCCCATAAATCGTGGTGAAGTTACTGTTTATACTTATTTAATGAACGCAGCTTGGATCATTGCCAGAAAATAAACTTAATTGAATCAACTCTTGATGATAATAATAATTCGGGGTGCAAACAGTAAACTGTGTTAATGGAAGTTAAATTAAAGAAAAAAAACAACACAATAAATTTAGATGGCCATCATTACATATCAGCACCTTCGTAATAGCTAGGGCTACCTATTTTTAGTGAAAAGATTCCACAACTAGTTGTACTCCAAATCACGTTAGTTCATAACCTATATCGTTGTTGTATGATTTTAACTTGAACGCGTCATAAGTGCCTGCCGGCCAATCACAGGCACCCAATGTTGGGGTAGCTTTTTCATGACCCAGTCGAGTAAGAAATGTCTGCTCGCACAAACACATAGCCAATAGCCAAAGAAAATTGGCCTACTTGTACTTAAGAAATTTGAATTTAGCCTGTGCATAAAACTTTTCGCGGAAAACAGGCGGCTCTAGTAATAGCAAACCAAGCTCACACTGGTGTCGCGGTAGTTTAGTAAATAGAATGCTGGCTTCCGCCAAGGTAAACTGGGTTCGTAACGCGGTAGGGGCAGCCTAAATTTCGCTCGTGGGAAACGTGGCGAACTTTGCCGTTGTCCGGTCCCTTGCATTCCGCCACTGATATATCTACATTTCGCATTAGCCGCTCACTGGGATGTTAAACGGTGACCAAAATCTTTGAATAAAACCCAGACTAACACTGGCGAAATTACTGGAAATAAAACACCACATGAAAATTTGGAAATCATAATTGTAAATGTTTTCTCAATAAAATAGACTCATAGATACGTAAAAATATAACTGCCATAGCCGAACGAAGCCACGGCTAAACTGAAGTTTGAAATATCTGAAAAGACAGGTAGGCGACAACCCTCACAGACCTTCCGTTCGAAAATCCACTTTAGTAGTCCTCTGCTGGTAATCTCTTGACCCTATCACCCTCAAGCGAGCTTCCCTTTCGTCCACCCTATCGACAATCCACCCCTCTCTGTCCAACCCCTCCCTTTCCTGGTCTCGAGATGACCCTCCGACACCAAGACTCCTTACCCTCTGCCCCACTTGCCCCGTTCCCGAAGTCATCTGTTACAGCCTGTAATCCTCTCCGGAGAGGCTTCTCTCAACCCTGACCCTCTGCCCCTCATCGGAATGGATGTGGGTCCAGAACAGCATCCTCCATCTTCCGGCGATATCGTTTCTCTCGGAAATCATTGCCCGCCTCTTCCTCCCGCTACACACACATCCCTCGAGTATCGAGCACAAATTAAGGCGGCAGCTGTCGCTCATGGGTCGTGATTGGGCACGGCGGTTAAGAAATTGAGGTTTGCGCATATCTACTGGCAGTTCCTGAAAGCTACACGAGGCTCGTCTATACACACCACCACAGAAGCACAAGTTATACTGGTTCGTGCATTTACACTCACTAGCGTCCTACTGGTCCACATTACACCGGACATTATTTCAAGTTAAATTATTGGCGAGCTGACTGTCCCAGTTACAGTGACTTGTCATGTGTAACACGATAATCCATTACGTTACTTTTTATAAGTACAGCAGAATTTAATTTTTTGCTTTCGGAAAATACGATCGGTGTTTCACAATGTCAATAAAATATCGTCGTAAAAACTAGCAAAGCACAGGGACATAGGAATCGTCATCCCACTGTTGTCCGAGCTAGAATCAGGCATTAGCCTTAAACTGTTAATTATTGAAATCGCGTCTCGCAGAACGTGCGGAGCCTGAACATCCTGTCCCGCTAAAGAAAGAAACAATTCTGCGGCCATTTCAAGGCCGTAATTAGTCGCGTTTTCATTGCCCGGTCACAGGCGTATAACTAGAGACTCAGTGATTTCAAGGATCCATCTACCAACAAGCTAGATTCTACAGTATTTTGTTTACTCGAGCAGCACCAGTTAGTTGTTCTTAAGTAGGGACAGAAACATTTCGCGTTTTTAACTACCTGCACGTTAGACGCCACAGTTCTATGTATTTTCGATACCCATCGTTATGTTCATTGGCTGCTGCCTCAGTATGTACCCACGTTTACCTCAGACCAGGCGGCATGAGATTCAGTGCCTAATTTCTTGCAGGTCAATTATTGTACCAGAGTTATTTTGGCATGTCTGATAAACTGTCACCCATTTTATAACATCACATAAACGTACACGTATTTAAAGTCTAGCTTGTCGTAAAATAATTTCCGGAACTTTCCAACCCCTATTCAAAGGCTATTGCATAAATTTTACCCCAAAACAGTTTCTGATTAGGTCCTATTTTTCTTGCGGGCTTTCAGTGAGTTCAAATACGTCCTTGGCGTGCTTTCTAACTGCCGTAAAATTAAACAAGAAAGTTAATTGTAAATCTTTTAAAAATCTTTCTTACTCTCAAATGAGAAACTTCCGCGTCTCCACGATTAAGTTAGAGTATACGTTTTTCTCAAAAAGTACATGAGAATTGTTAATGTCGAGTTTATTTAATCTAATTCGATATTCTCTGCACGAGTAAGTAATTTACGCTAAACCACAGAGTAAATAAGAGTACAGAGGTGAAATAGCCGCTTGTTCCGTGAACACAGTGTCACTACTCTTCGAACGTCGTTCGCCAATCAGCGCCTGCAGTAACTTACTTGCAACTCAGTAGCGCAGCCAGTAGGGCACAACTCGCAGAGCGCGGTAGCCATTCCGAAACAAGGCCTGCTTCCAGACCCTCGCACAACGAACCAGCGAATGGGTTTGCCCACATCAAAGGAACCGCAACGCCATTTCGCCTCTGTCTATTCATCTACTCCATGACCAAGTTCTATCTATGTATGTGCACGTTTAATTACATGTGGTCACCTCGAAAACGACAGAGCGCAAGCGGAGAATATAACGGATGGATTTTTGCAGCCTCAGCATTGTGTTTTACTATGGACGAAACGTTCGTTATGCAGTCAACTAAATATTTGTTGAAAGCCAATAACATTTTTTTTTCAGTTAACAAATATGTTAACCATCGCAATAAATTGCTTTATTACTAGTTAGTTTATATGTTATTATGCACCACAGTCTGTTTCTAACCCGCAACAAAATTTTACCCTAGATAGAGTCAACCAAGTAGTTTTTGTAACCGTTAGCAAATATTTTATTTCAGTGTGAGACATGGTAAAATTTTCTGAGTGCAGGAATATTTTATATATAATATTTATACAGCTGACTCGCTTGTTATTGACTTCAATTCAGAGTGATGCTATCAAAGATCATAGTGGAATACTATGTACTAATGTATTTGTAAATTATTTAACAGGCAGGGCCTACTATATTAGCTGGTTCATAGTTGATTAAATAGTTTGCGAAAACCCTCGCTGTGTTCCATTTCAGTGCAATGTGCCTTTAATCACTCGTCCTTCATCCTTTCCCGTCTCATGACACGTTGTTTCCTACATGAGAAATATTCCTTTGTAAATTCGCACTGAAAAATATACTTTGTGGCTGCTAAAAAATGTTTTGTTTATATACATACACACATCCAAGTAATTTTGTGGCAAGCACACATTTTTTGTAGCTACCACAAAATAAACTCCTAGAGGCCATACATATTTCGCGCTCGCAACTAAAAAATAATTTTTATTTCCACCGCGATTTTTTCTCTGCCTAATTTCACTCTACGTGATATTCATTTGCCGCCATGACGTCAGCAAGTGTTTTCTACGGCTTTGCAAAGTTTTTAACGCTAACATTTCAATCAGTTGTACACTGGAAAACTATTTAGGGCTCGGGAAGGGCAAGTGACACGTGCCCTAGGCTGAAGGGAACATTCTAGTGTGAATCTGTCTCCTTCCTGCGAAATCAGACGGCGACAATGTTACGTCACATCTAAGATGAAATTGTCAAGGAATTAGAAGTCAGGTGGAGGTCTTTGACTGGCGAAGTTGAACACGGTCCCTGATTAGTTTCTATATTATTATTGTTTGGTACATTCGGATTTGGCGGGAAGAGTTACAGGCATGCCAGACTTGCAGATTTCTTTTGTTTACTGGCCAGATGTCTTTGTGAGAGATATTTTGGAGTTTGGCCGGGTCAATCAGAATAATATTTGTTTGCTATAGGCTATTCAGGATAAAGTGAGCACTTTTGAAAACACTCTCATTTGGAATAACAATCAATAAAAGTATTATTTTTAGCCATAGACGTTAACTTCCGGGTGCGGTGGACGTAAAACACGTGTGCCGGTTTCAAATCACTAATTGTGGGGTGATGTCCTGGACAGTCTTATAACGATAATCCCCAAACATAAAATCATGCTAACGACAGAATGTGGCAGGCTCCCCGGCCTCCTGTATAGCTATTTATAATGGATTAATAATCTAAAACCACCTAACATCACTATATACAGTAGTAGGGTCTGTGGGATTTTGGAACACTTTTGATTAATTGGACTATCGATTTTATTGATTGGATTATCAGTTTGATTAATCCCATCAAATGATCGGATTAAGAGTAAAATTATTTTAATCCGATTATATTAATCGGATGAAATTAGTTTGATTAATTCATTGATAAAATAATTAATTTTTTTTCATTTTTAAATTTGTGTGATTTTATATTTGGTTTGTATGTGCAAGAGGGTCATAAGGGTCATGTGTATTATATTTTTAATTTTTGGAGAGCAGCAGCAGTATGGATGTTGACTCTCGGACGTCTGCTGGTCGACTGAGGTGGGGAGGTGTATGTGCAACCGTATATGTATTGTGTTATAATTTTTTATGGGTTAGATATAGTAATGAGGAGGGGGTGGAGGGGGTGTCGGGATCACCAAGACATGTCCTCCTTGGCCGGTGTCAGACTGTATACTGAGCTCTACATGTGTGAAATGTCTACCATCGGAAATGCGTAATTCTTAAGAACTGTTTAAAATTACCGAATTATAGGATTGAATTTACCTCCAAACATCAAATGTCTAGCAAATACGCGATTTCTTTTGAAAGACAGCATATTTTATTCAAAAGCAATTAAACTCAAAGCGATATGAATATTATATGCCGTGAATAAACACGTTCCAAATTTTATTGAATCTCGCACAAGGCAAATACGAACCACAAGTTAAAAATATTAATAAAGCATCAGTTTATTACCCTGCTCTGTTTACTACCAATATCATTTATGACAAACAACAGAAACAACTACACGAAACTCCTACAACGCATACTTAAAATTCCAAATATTGATCACACAAATCAAATACTAAACATAATCATTTATTGACTTCCATTAAAACAAACTAAGTTAATACTAAACACACTTCACACAATGAAAACAGGACATATTTCATCAAAAATCAATGAACCGCAAAGAGAGATGAATACGATTAACCATGAATTACACTTGACAGAATAATGCACGTAACAAGACGTAACGAAATATATTAATCAGACCCAACTACGCAAATGATATATTAAGAACTCCCAAAGCCATCTCACAATGAATATAATATATGACAATCGCGGGGATAAAATACACGAATCAACTGGTAACCAAAATCACTCATCGAATTCTATTAAAAACATGCACATTAAATTAAACATGGAATAACACTTCACCGCTCCAGCAATATAAGTATCAGAAAAACTGTTCAGTAAACTCGAAACATCTCACAGAGGCACGGACCAAGTTAACACAACTACACGGACATGAAACATTAACCACTGAAAAACAAGAAATATAAATTAATTAAACATTTACCACGCAAACAATTCAATCCACCTAATCGCACACAAAAGTACACGAAACGAACTACCAAACAACTTACCACATTTCCACGAATTACCTAATCGCACTTAGGAATGAATCGTAAATGAGATATGAAATACCCATGCCCAATTTCACTTTACATTCCTGTATAGCATTTCTTCCTAGAATTTTTTTTTTTATATTTAATTCACTTGTAAACCCATAACACACGAAGCACACAGCCACACGTTCAAATTTTATCCACGTGCAAGAACAATTTAAGCATACCGCCCTCAAACCAATGTTAGTGCATCGTACACAGGCAGTCTGCAGCGACTCATGTTCACCTTACAAGTAGCTCGCTGTATCACGCGTTTATAAAAAATATACGAATATAATTTCTTATATGACACGCATAACTATAATTTTGTATCGTCTGGCATTGTATGTTGTATGTGACGAAGGAAAGTTTATGAAGGATATGTATGATTGATCTCCAGAGCTCTGCCCAGCGTACAGCATCCAGCCAGGTTGATGTTTGTATCAGAACTAAGAGGAGCTGTTAGCAGTAAGGTCGAGAACGTTACTTTGCTTTGTCCCGCCTCTCTCTCTCTCTCTCTCTCTTCAGCCCTGTAGCAGGACTCTCTCTCTCTCTCTCTCTCTCTCTCTCTCTCTCTCTCTCTCTCTCTCTCTCTTCAGCCCTGTAGCACGACTCTCTCTCTCTCTCTCTCTTCAGCCCTGTAGCAGGACTCTCTCTCTCTCTCTCTCTCTCTCTCTCTCTTCAGCCCTGTAGCAGGACTCTCTCTCTCTTCAGCCCTGCAGCAGGAGACTCTCTCTCTCTCTCTCCTCTCTCTCTCTCTCTCTCTCTCTCTCTCTCTTCAGCCCTGTAGCAGGACTCTCTCTCTCTCTCTCTCTCTCTCTCTCTTCAGCCCTGTAGCAGGACGTTGGTGGATGGGCGATGACCTGAGCGTGGTGCGGTGATCCGTAGCACCGTGAAAGATGTGGAGAAGTTTTCAGGCGGTTAACGGAAGTGGTTCGCTCTAGACAAGGGGTTGGTACCACTGGTGGGTCATTATACTCAACCCTCAATGCTCCTGAGCACGCCCTAGACTAAAACACTCCTAATTGTAGGAAGCCTACAAGCTTCACCCAAGACAACATCAAACACATTGGTTTTCTTAATAAACACTCAATTACCTGATTTACGCTGTAAGTGCAAATATTGGGTAACTTTAATTTTTATATGTTTTAAATATTTTGTTAAACCATCTGTGTTTGATATAACCAATAAATTGAATTTTATGAGTATCTTTAAACCACATATACTAACAGTTATTTATTTAGCCCTGTTTTCTGGGAACGTAGTTAAGGTAAAAATTGTTTGCTCTGATGAGATGTTCCATAAACGCAAGTATTTACTGCGTTAAATATTAACGATTTCGCGGTTACAATCGGTATTCACGCAAACTGACTTCACAGCGAGACAGTAGCAGTTACTCATATGGAATGCGGTCGGACAAAATGATGCGCCAGTTGATGAGAGCACACTCGTTAGGCTGAATGAATGAGATTTATACACCCAAATATTTCTGCTGGCTGAAAACATATCAATTAACAAGGTATTTTTGTAATATCTTTTTTGTTGAAATGTATTTTTCCAGATATATAATTTCAAAACGTTACACCCGCTAATAATTACTTGTTATTTACACAAACGATGTGTAAAGATATGACCCTTGGTTGATAAAGTTATACATTATATATTTTTATTTTTGCATAAACATTTACTCATTATTTTCTTTAAGATATATGTTTTAAAAATTTCATGATATATACTCTGTTAAGAGGTAAATGAAGCAAACACTCAATTTGAAATACATATTAATGTATCCCATTTTTAAACAACCACAATATTTACACATAGATATATACAAAAATCACATTCTTCCTAAAATATTTATTTACATACACAAAATCGATCAATCTTGTTTGAATATCTGGAACACCAAATTCTTTATTCATTTCAATATACATTCACACATTACACTTTGCGTGTTTGATGACACAAAGTTAATGGTACATTACCTGATGTTGATCTCACACCTGAGGAATGATGCTGATGACATGTAATTGGTGTCGCAAGGACACAAACCCGAGGCTTTCAAACCTGTGAGAAGTTGTTATTCACAGCGAATCCTAGATTTTGAAGCGCTGGTTCGAGAGCTGTTGAATTTTCAGATTACATTAATGTTGTTGTGAGGTTGATGGGCTCACTCGTAATGCGGCTGGAAGTTTAACTGTTTCGCAGATGGCATTCTGTCAGTTAACTAGCTCATTGGTGGATGAGTAAGGGATGGGAAAAAATTTCGTTTGCAATTTTATACTGTCCCCAGGGTAAAGTTGATACTCAATCTGACTGAATGAAGCGTTTATCATCCAAACCTGAGAACACCACTTTGGTCACGCATTCGGTATAGACTTCGTGACTATGCGAACGAAACTGAAATTGGGTCCCTGAAACCCTGGTGCAACGATCGAGGCAATCCCGATAATCTTCGTAACGGAGTTTTGCAACACGTTAGATTTTATACCCATCGCGTTACGTATACACTGCTCATGTATGTGTAAAGCTTGGGATGTAAACCTACAGAGAGTATGACTATGCGGCTTGCACATTTGTCATTCAAAACTCTGGTACATCCTTTGCTCTCATGTGATAATTCTTGTGGATTACAGAGCACGTCATTATATGTATCAACCCATGCTTTTATATCTGGGGAAATTACTTTATAAACATCATCACAAGCAATATAATAGATAAAAAAATCGGTGTGCCTCATAGCCTACCGGGTCAATTTGGAAATGTCGAGAATAACAACACCAGTGTACAAAGACTTGTTAAATGTAACATAGCTCTTTGGCATCTCAATAAGGACAAGCAAGATTTTCATCGAGGATTTGCCATGTCTTAAATGCAGGACGACTTAAGAGTTCTGCAGCCCCTTAAATCGGGTCATACCTGGAAACGACTCTTATGTCCCGTTCCCGGCGGACATTCTGCAAGGTTTTCCATATATGGAATTATCCATCACCTTAAAAATCGATTTCTCAAACTTCTTTGCAGCCTGGTCATGCTTGTCAATGTTAAACTCGACGTACGGAGCCATCCATGCCTTCTGCTCAAAGCGCAGAAGGTGATGAGCAGAGTCAAGGTTGGCCCCATATATCAAATACTGACTGAGTGTTTCACTGTGTATAACATAATTTTTCTGTGGCGCATGTGTCAAAAGTAGTTTTTCATGCGATCCGTTCAGAGGTATGACAGTTACTGGAGCTAAATGCAGATATGCCAGATCATCGTGGCATTCGTCCGGAAAATACATATCCACATTAGCAAAAAAGCATGTGTCACTGTCATTCACCGAGTTAGCGAAATCCCACAATGATAACACACCAGACTCAACCCACTCAAAATTACCAATGGGCAGCTTGCATTTCATTGTGTGACTGTACAGTGCGCTTATGTCGAAATATCAGATATATTTAGATGATAAACTGCAGTCATTCTACAAAAAGATACATGTCGGGATCTGTCAACAACACTAGTCGCGCACCTGTCATTGAAAATCAGGCATCCCATGAGGTCAAGACGATAATGAGCCAAACATATGGTCCTGAAACTATCAAAAATGTCTGCCAGCAAACAAGTGTCAACACGTAAGTATTGTATGGCATAACACAACATGTTACACAGCTGAATGCATCATCTGCAGCTTGGGTATAAGCGTAATCCTCATTGCTAATGCCTTCGCCTTTCGTCAAATTATTAAATTCGTCCGTTGGTGGGAGTGACCTGCAAATCACACTGGTTGTCGACTTAACAAAGTCATAAGAAAGAACTCCCTTACATTATGCCAATTGAAATTGGATATTATCTCGAAACATCGAGTGGGTGATACTCAATTGCGCAGGTTGCAAATTACTTGCCAAAATTTCCAGAGATGCAATCATGAACTGGAATGTATTAATGAAACATAATTGCAAGTATTGCACATTTCCTTTCGAATCAATCCCATAGGGAATATGTCTGGTAATGGATTTATAATTTACTAAGGTCATTCCAATCACCTTGAGCCTAACTGGGTTTTCGATTGCCACGGTTCCGTCGGGTTGTGTTACATGGCGTTCAGCTAAAGGTTTTATGAGAAAGTGAGCATCATAATTTTGCCGATTATTAAAAACAGCAAAAAGTGGTTTCTTGGGCAGTTTGAAATCTAAATTGCATTTTTTATTGGCGTGGCCTCTGATTTCCCTAGTCAGATGGCCATGGTGGACCACAGAATCTGTACCGAGTTCTTGCTTACAAATATGACAACATTTTTAAGCCGCCAACCCAGCGTCATCAGCTGGAGTTTTTGGCTTTATCGGAAATGTCACCCTGTATATTCCTGCAACCCACTTTGTGAATTAAACTAATTTATATACTAATTTGTACACAGTACTCACCCACAAACTCAAACTCAAAATAATTTGATAAAGCTGGATTGTATGAACAGGCCAACAAAATGCTACAAGCATATGGAATATATTGGTTTATGGTTGTTGTAGTACTCATCTCATTACTGGGGAGGGAAGTTGACAAGGGTTTCAAGAAACTCTCTACATTGCAATAGGCGACGAAACCCAATCTTTGCTGTTTACTGTAATCTTTAAATTGCAATTACTTGGCAAGAGGAATTCCCTTCCACAGAAAGTGGTTGAGAAGACCTCACCGGGCATAGCCTTACACCCAATGAAGGGCCGGTCACACTCTACTCCCTGGGAGCCACATCCTTGGTGGCGGGGGATTACTATGACCCAGGTTGGCCACCACCCCGGCTGCCGGGCACAAGAGAGCAGTCTAGATCCCTCCCCGGTGTCGCGGCTCACCTGGGATAGCAGCCCTTGCTCTGAAAGTAAGAGTTTTTATCTTTAAGGTCAGCTCGAAGAATGGATCAGTTGAGATGAGAGTGGTGCAATGATGAAATTATGTTAAAGGAATACTCTGAGAAAGTCCTTCCTAAAAGTCAGCGAATAGCCATCATTACTTATTCACACTTTTAAAAAAATACTTTTTTTTTCCGTTGAAGTTTATCTAACCGCATTAATAATCTGCATGTACTAGTTGGCTCTTTTGCCATATCTGAAATATTCCTTATTTTGAAATTACCTGTAAACAGTCTAAACTAGACGATGATTATTTTTGTCTAAGTATATCTTTCTGCGCATTTCTCAAAAAATTATTTAAAAAAACCGAACAGTCCCCAGAAATCGCCTAGTTGCTTTACAAGTGGGCGGTCGGGGCCAGGAATCGAATTCATATCCTTCAGAAAGCAAGTTTGCTGGGTTAGTTCAATGCTGTTTTACACTGAAAGAAAACGATAGAGATACTTCTAGCAGTTTATATGACCTATGAAGACGAGCATTATTACATGAATTCGTAGAACACGTAACATGTATCGACTGCCAGAGCTCACAGTTGTTCAAATCATTCTGTTGAGAAAAAACACTTAATAACTTCAATTTATATTGTAAAAAAAATTTGCGTCAATATAACAAATTGACTGTTATTTGTTAATATGAATATTATGTTAAGACCCATAACAAAAAAATTGTACATGCTATAGAATTTTAATGGTCATATTAATAATTCAGTACACCGAAAATAGTAAAAAATATAATTTTGCATTGATGTTACTGAAAATAGTTTAAATTTGCTAGCCAGTGTAATTATAAGAAACTAACCTATGAATGAACCCCACTAATTACGCATGTTTTACTTATTAAGATACACAGTTTTTTTTCTTCAAATATATTAATGAGTCGTTTAAATTTGTCTTAACACAACCAAAACTTTAATAAAATATATTGGGTATTTTTTATAGCCCAAAAACGGGTTATTTCAAAATGGCTTCTAACACTATTTTCATTCGCTTGCCAATGACTTCTTTAATTTTGATTAGCAGGCCTAAACGATTTAAAACAAGACTTTCGCAACGTCATTACATAAAATTTATATTGTAGCCACAGCTGCACGCGTTTGAGTCAATCGGATACTCGAGAGAGGTGTACTGGTTTTCATTGTAACTGGAATCCCGGACTGCACCTGAGCCCATTCAGCTGCCAGCGTAGGGTGTTGGACTCTTCCAGATACGGTAACAGCTGCTAATGACCTACAATTTGAAACATGATTACAAGAGAGCATAAGTTTGTACGCATTTCAGTTCTCACACAGGCCACATTCGTATCTTGGTTCGGCATGGAGGAGGTTCGTGTACTAGAAAGCGGAAAACCTGATAAACTTGTGTACATTTATAGTAATTATTGTTTCATAACTTCGTCTGACCAAAGGAAATACAGTTTCATAACTTCGTCTGACCAAAGGAATTACAGTTTACGCGAAATGCAGGGAGCGTAAGTGCAGAAGTAAAGCGGTTATATATTTAATGTTAAACTAAATTTTTTCGATCTTGTCTGGCAAGATCATGGGTTTGAGTGCTACATATTGGAAACAAGTCATGGTTGAAAGAGTGTTGTAAAGTAACCTATCTGCCTTTATTCAAACTAAATATGCATTAAAAGAACTACATTAACACAGATCGGATCGGATTATATATATTTGTAACATAATTAACTTTTAACAACACGCTACTTATGTTATCATTTAATGGACCTACTCTGAACCCGTGTGTATTGACAGTAACCAGATAGCGCAGAATGAGTACTCAAGGCCCTCCCACCAAGAATTAGCCATTAATAAATACTTTTTTTGCAGACTCAGAAATTAAATTTTTAACGTGGTGAAAGTATACACTGTATGTATTAGTCACATGGTAATGAAGATATTAAAAGTTGAGGAAAGATAAAAATTTGCTAAAAAAAATATTTGAAAGCGCCTTAATAAGTGCTCACTTTATCGTGAACAGCCTATAGTATACAACCAGAACTTGTTTGTTGTAGTTAAAAAAGCGTAATAATTATAACAATAAAAATTCTGACTTATTACACACTGGTAGAGAAATATAAATTCCCACCTTCTAGAATGTATAATGCGGACGAAACGGGGTCTCAACTGTTCACCAAAATCAGTGAGTCATATTTGTTAAAGACAAAAGACAAGTTGGGAAACTGACGTCAGCTGAAAGAGGCCGAAATGTTACAGTCGAGTTTTGCATGAATCTTGTTAGCCATTTCATTCCACCGATATTTATTTTCCCAAGGCAGAGAATGAAGGACAGATTAATGATAGGATTACCTGATGAATCTATCGCAATAGTAGGGGTGAGGGGGTTTCATTACACTCTTGATAAATCGGATTATCAATTTTATATCAAATCGATTTATCGGATTAATGATTTATCCAATCAAAATATTTTAATCCTACTTTAATCCAATCAAATTATTTTATTGATTGACCCAATTAATTTAATTAAATTAATTTATTAGTTTTTTAATTTTTTAATTTTGTGTGCATTTATTAGTGCAAAGTTTGGCGTAAGAGTGTGCTAAGGTACTTCATTATTTTTTTGGAGAGTGGTATGTTAAGTTCTCACTCTCTGAGGCCTGGCACTGTACTGAGGGGTGATGTGTTGGAGAAGGGGTATATATTTGTAGAGAGTCTTATTTTTTTTGGAGAATGGCATGGTAGGTCCTTAACTCTAGGATGTCTGTCGTTGTACTGTGTGGCTGTATTGTGGAAGGAGTGTAATATTACATATTTTATGTTTATGAGTCCCTTCCTGCCTGTCAGGCGACTGAGATCTAAGACACATCTGCTTCGACCGTCGTCTGGCAGAAGACAGAGGTTATGTTGTATTTAATTAAATTAGTAGTAAGTATGTAATGAATGAAACAAATAGAGTCATGGATACGATATCCTGTATGCTAGTAATATAATTTACATGAAGGACTCATCGAATCGCAAATACAAATTTCAAACGAATTAGAGATCCCAGCAATCCTGGTGTCATGAATAACTCAAGTAATGAGTTATAGGTACAATTGCCGTATCAAAAATATAATATATACGGTATACAACCGTTTTAATACACTCCATCGTGTAGTGATATATCGCCAGACCTAGACGGTTCAAGGAACTGAAACGTCTTTCTGCAGCGATGTCTCACCACAGCCAGTCAGGGAGAGAGTCATAGGCGTTATTGAGGCGGCAGGTTTTTCCGCCGCTGAAGCAGGCCAACATTGCGATGTTAAACAGAGCACTGCGAGTAGATGGGTAGGACTGTTCCGGGACATGGGTGACGTGACACGTTGCGGAGGAACAGGTTCATGGAGGGTGTAGACTGCAGCTGAGGACAATAGTCTGATTACCCAGGTGCAGTTGACTCCTTTCAGGAGTGCCATACAGCTAAAATGGGTCACACACTTTCCTGGCAGCTTAGGCGCTTGACGGCGGCGAAACTGAAATACCGGCGTGCTTCAAGGAAGCAAGACTCACCGATGAGCACAGGATTTATCGACTAGCATTTGCCACAGAAAACATTAACTATGACCGATCAGATGTTGTCTTCTCTGACGAGTGTGGATTTTCCTAGACTAATGACGGCCAGTGCGTGTCTTCAGACCTCGTGGGACCCGACACAATCCGGAATATGTGGCGGAGAGCTCGCACTATGGTCATGCGTCTGTTGCGTGTTGGGGATGGATGAGTGCACGTGGTATAGGTGTGTTGCTCAGAACCGATCATCAAGGTCCGAATACACGCGGCCTCAATTCCGGGAAGTATTTACATATTCTGGAGAACATGATTCCCTCGGTGCGACTTTTGTATCCCAATGAGGTGCTGTGCTTCCAGCAGGACCATTCTCCGATACAGACTTCTCAGAGGGTCCAAGAATGGTTCGCAAGGCAAGACCTACTAGAGCTCGTAGATTGGCCACCTTACAGTGCCGACTTGAATCCAATTGAAAATGTTCGATCGGATACGAAGCGTACGATTGCGGCAAACTAGCCAGATCCACAGCCAGTATATAAAGATGCTCTCTGGGAGCTAGTAGCGGATGCCTGGGATGTAGTAGCTAGTAGCGAACGCTATGCTACTTCTCTGGTCGACTCTCTACCACGACGACTGCGGCAGGTAGTTGAGAATGAGGGATACTAGTCCTCTTATTGAGGTTACACCACCGGCCCTTTTCAGGTCCAAATAAACACTCTCATAAAAACGTGACACAAAAAACCAATGGCACACCACGTGGCATAATGATCACATTGACATACAAACTAATGATACGAGGTGGTTTCGAACCCGAAACAGCGGACGTCAGAACCATACACACGAGACCACCTTTGTTTGTTACATGTGTTTTTATATGGATGCAAGCATATGCTAAATATCACTCTATGATACTGTAACATTTTATATTACAACGAAACTAAATAACACATCCAGTAGGAATTAAATTCAAGGTCGATCTCCAGAAACCTAATGGTATTCTATTTCTAACATGACAGTGACCCCAAGCATACTGCAAAATGGATCGTCTACAACACACCCCATACGCCATACAATACCCAATCACTCTCACCTGACCTAAACCCCAACTGAAAATCTCCTGGAGGAATTGGAGAGAAGAGTGAGAAAAAAAAAAACATTTTTTTCCAGCAAAACACAAACGAGCCGTTTCTACCAAATTGTAATAGCATTGGGCCAGACTTTACTAGAAAACTGGTTAATTCAGAGCTAAATAGACTGATGGGCGTTGTTGGCATAAAGGGGAGTTAACAAATAACTGTGGAGTGAACAATGATCAACACTTTGCTGATGTATGTCCAGTGTTTATAAGAACTGGAGACAGATGATGAAGTATTATGCAGTGATACCATAGTTTATGTTGTTTGTTTTGTGATGCCATATTGTAACTTACTAAGTAACATTAAACTTGGCTGATTACATAATTTCTGCCTTTAGGCTAAGCTTATCTACGAATGTCAAAAATTGCTCTCTACCACTGTCCTTATACTTCTACCCGTGACCACATATATGCAATGTTTAAGTTGTTTTGGTTTTAGGACTGAAAACATTCTAGATGTCAGTGATGGGCAGATCTGTGTCTATTAAGTCTGATGTCAGTAGTCTCTACCAGCTTAACAGTTGTTCAAATTGTGTAAGAATTAAAGTAAGGTCAAATTAAGACTGACACTAAATCATTCTTGTGTTTGAAGAATACCGCGGAAAGCATTTTCAAATAGAACAGGTCCTAATATGTATATACAGTGACGATAACAAATATTCATACTTCCTGTACCTCTCACGACTTCTGTTCAATAAGCAATTATGTTGACACACACGTATGTATCCAGCTGTATCTTGTATTCCATTTCATCAAATACAACAAATAAACAACATTCCTTATAAAAGAAACAAAGTAATATATTACACAAATGTAAATAAATTCACGTTTCCCGAATCAGAAATCTTCATACATCTATGTACGAAGAACAAATGTTTTCGTACATAAACATAAACAAAATAACTTCTCCATTTAATATTTAGCATGCCCTCCCTTGTACTTCAGAACGCTTCTCAAACGTGCTGGCATTGACTTTACTACCGTTTGCATGTCACTCGGAGGGATATTGTTCCACTCATGAAGGATGTTCTCCTTCAAGTCCTGCATGCTTGAAATATGATGTTTTCGGAGCTTAATGTCTTTTTTTGCCCAAATATGTTCTATTGAATTTAAGTTTGAGGATTGGGGTGCAGTTTCTATTACATTAGGACAATTATACAGCAGCCATATTAGTGTTGCACATGTTTTTTGCTAATTGCCATTATCCTGGTAAAATGTGCATTACTACATTAAGTTGAATGGCATTAGGTGGCAAATGATGTTTAAACAGGTCAATGTAGTTTTATTGATTCAATAGTCAATATATAAACGTCAGTTCACCTACACCACATGCACTCATGCACCCTCACACCATAACTGAACCCTCTCCATGCTTGACGGTAGGACGAGAATGTTGGGGATTTATCTCTCTCCACACTTTTAGCGGACTGTCATGATCGAAAACCTTGAATTTACTCTCATCTGGAAATATTACGTCTGTAAATATTCCTTCGTGGAGTTAAGTCTCTTCTTATAATTACATTTGCCTCTGTACGATTACTTCTGTGGTGTTCTTGCATTATAGTCACTATTGCTGAATACTTTTCTCACTTACATTGGTTACAGTGACTTTGAAAGTATTTCGTAGGTCTCTTGCAACAGCGCATGGACTAGTAAAAGATCTCTGGCGGATTTGTTTCACAATATAACTTTCTTCTCTACGCGAAAGTACGTTTGGCCATCCACTCCTCAGTTTGTCTAAGCATGTTTGTACTTTTATATCATTTTACGGCACTTTGCACTATATGGGAAGTACTACGGGAGTCATTAGAATGTATGAAAATATTTGTTAATTGTAATGTTTCGTATGAATTATTTGGGGTTTAATAATTTTTTAAACACGTTATTTTATTTTTTGTATTTATATATGGACTCAACGTGTTTCTCAAATCTACAATTTACATTTTGTTTTATTCATTTTGATTTTGTTGGCAAATCTTTCCTGCAAAATATTTGAAGTAAGATTCATAACAGCATGGTGTTTGTAAATCATTGATAGGCATTGTATGTCTTTTCTACCTGCCACATCACACGCACAGGGATAGAATACATACAGTTTAACTGCACAAACCTCCTTGCCAAGAGCCTTTCATTTGTAAGTTGGCGTGTATCTATCTATGCCGTGAATGCCTGCATTTTATAGGCCATCATTGTAAATTGAGCACTTTTGAAAGCACTTCTATTTGGAATAATAGTCAATAAATATATATTACTTTAGCCTTGGGCATTCGCTTCAGAGTGCGCTGTAATATTTACACTGTGGTTATTACTTACATGGTCATATTTAGTTAAAAAGGTGGTAAAAGAATAAAAAAAACACTGGAAAAATAAAGTAACTAGTGCCTCAAAAGTGCTCATTTTTACCGTGACAGCGTTTAGCAGATTATGTACGCATGTCAGCATTCTTGCAAGAGAAAAAACAATACTTGAACAGATTTCCCGATTTTTTCCGAAGCAAAATCGAGTCTCTTCACTTTCAATGTATTTTCGCTGTGGTTATGACAGATATTAACTTGATCTCTATTTCCTCATGGTCAGGGGCAATTAAAAGGCCTTTCCACTCGCCACGCGCCTCGCAGCATGAAGTAATGGGTTGTCGTAAGTTCCTGTACATTGACTCACAATGACTTGTACACATGGCAACCCTGCGAGGTTCTCTCTATCTATCTGTACACTCTTCCCTTCTATCGTGGCGTATGCTAACCACGTTGATGGCGTCAGTTCAGCTGCAGTGGCACTCTGATCTGCGACGGACCCACGTAGACAAGCAGACTGCTTTAACAGCTGGCCAACTCAGCCTGCGCCATCTAACGGCTGTATATTCACTGCCACCAGCCTTGAGCTCTGCTCACGTCGCTGCGTGTGCTGTCCGTGATCATGACAACACATAATGTATGTTCCTTTACGTAGCCTGTATGATTTACGTGAATCGGAATCTTGACGTCGTACACTCAACACAAAACTAAACAATCATACAGTATGACGTGTAAATGTATCGTGAATATAAGCGAAAATACGATTGGAACATGATTACATAATAAAGTATCCCCATTCCAGAAATCAGAAAATATTTGTTGTACTGGATGCGAAGCAAGAAAATGACTTACTACTGCATGTTTTAGAGAAGACAATAAAACATTTTCCATCGTGAATCCAGTAGAGGTTTTTGTATGTGGCGTAACATAAATTATATCTCAGGTGGAAGCAAACGTTCATCCGCCAGACTTATTATTCTCATTGTTTTCTTCTGCGTTAGTGTACGTAGCATGGAGTCAAACTGAACGTTTTTGTTTAAACGGTAGCCTACCTCATTGCATCGCTGGACCAACATAATCTTAAGTACATATCATAAAGCTATAATATTGAAGCAAAAGCAAAAATAATGGCTTCCACAAAGAATTTTGTGAAACTACGAAAAAATGCAAGGAAACCTAACAGGGTACGCCACTAGTTATACGAAACACTTTCTGAATCCATTTAAACATTAACAACAAGAACAGCAACAACAAAAAAAGGAAACCTTATACATAGCTTATAATATTTAAACAGTTTATTAATTTTTTCTTATGAGACTTTTTTTGCGGTTGTAAATAGTTTATTTCGAAAATTAATGCTGCTGCTAACAATTGTTTAATAATTCGAAATAACGGATAATCCCCCCATAATTTCTAGATTGACTTTAAATGTTCAATTCACTTTCACTTCCATTCAATGTTGAGCTACTTTCGTTGGAAAAATTAGCTTATATAATCATACAAATGTCTGTCAATGATGTACTGTATGTCCCCTCAAAGTAACATTCGATCCTGTGAAACATATTTCACCAAATTTGGTGCACATATTGAACTTAGCAAGGACATCTGATTTTTACAATGTTCTGCAAGCCGTTTGCTTAATTCCAAAAGGGTTGTTATTTTAATACAGCAGGGTGCAATTTCATATCTGGGGAATTATTTTACTAGTTAAAACCTAATAGTATATTTTAACAGTTGAACACGTACGTCTTTAATTTAGGAAGGTACGTTCTTATTGGTTCGCCATCGTGAAAACAATAAGCTTTGAACATCATATCTCGGAAATTACACAATAGATTGCTGCCACATTTTGCAGGCTGCTGGTACCTTTTATGTCTATAGTAGGCCATGGTACCATATACAACTAAGAACAATGTGGCACTTACTGTATTTTCACAACGGCGCCATACTAATATTTGTTTTTAAATTTGATATATATATAATTCGACTACATTTGATATGAAGAAAGTATCGACTAAATACACTACTGTAAATATGCCAATTAATAACCATTTTCATTCATCATTTTGTAATATAGCTCACACATGAAAAAATAAAGTTATTTTATGGTAACACGGTAAACAATCTACCCATTTCTACCAAAGTTGACAAACAAGAAGTATCCTGATATGAATTAATTGGTTCAGGCATTTAGTTTTAATTGGTTGCAATATAGACATTTTGATAACTATTCTGTATCTATGAAACGATGTGACCAATTCCAAGCAATTTTTTTTACTCTATCTAATACTGTGCATGCCATGATAACATATTCGATTTAAATGTGTAAGAAACTTCATTTTGACACGGTGACTATATAAATATTTTAGGTTCATTTAGTATACAGCATGTAGCACACTGTTTGATAAATTTCAACCAAACTTGGTGTGTTGAACGTATCACCTACAAGTATTAAACATACTGGTGCATTGTCTCCTTAGTCTGCAATATTGTAAGGTACCTCTACAAGAAGAAAATATATGGTGTCAAATGTCGGGAAACAATAAACCTGATACTACCTAGTTTGGCAAACAAGATTCACTATGCTGACCAAATAAACTTATATGTTTTACGTGAGTCGGTCATTTATTTTTAACATGGCGACGACATGAACGTTTTGATTATTATTCTATAACCACAGAACCGCGCAACGAAGGAACGAAAAAACAAAAAAAAAAGGGGGGGGGGGAAGTCCATACACTTTTGAAGTATTGCACATGTACTAGTAAATGTTATTGGAAATTTGATACAAATAACACAGCATGTTGTAAATAAGCCATCGAATGATGTGAGACTTTATCAGTGCTTTAAAAAAAAAAAGTTGTATATTACACAACATCTGGAAAAATAGTTTCTTGACCGGTATTTGTACGATAAATGTGGTTTAACAAAAAATAATATAGGCATTATCAAAGCAATTCAGCTTAACTTTCTTTTTATCATTAATAAATTGGGTACTCATATGCGCAAATATACTGACTCTTAGGGTTAAATTGTGTGCATATTCTCAATCATTAAAATATCGACACAATGAATCAAAACAATTTTTTTAGGACTCTTTATTCTCTTCATATATGCTCTATAAAATTTCCCATACAGAAAAATGTATGATAGCTGTTTGTTAAAAACTAGATTTAATATTTTGATCGGCAGCCAGTTTTCAATTAAATATATTGTAAAACTAAGAGACTCGAGGGCATTTCGCTTGTTTTCTGACAGCGTTGACAAGTTCAAGTGGCAGATTTAAAAAAATGTATACGTTAGTTCATTTATTCGTCCATAATATGCATTTTTTCTTCGCTTTATACGATAACTTTTACAAAGCACAGTCCTCTAGGAAACTGGAGAACGGGGATTGAAGGAACTGTCTGTGGCCTTCTACAATACTGTAGCCCAAACATAATGATGTGAGCTGCAGGGTTTGTTTCGCTGCTGTATTTCCGACCTGAAACCACCTCCTCGCTCGCTAACACTAACACAGCAGTTATGTTCAGGAGAAATCTGTATATTTGACTACCATGGCTATACTAGACAATCCCACGGCCATTATTTTCACGCTTTCGTGCACTGTAAGTGAATTTAAAACATTTTTAACAAGCATTTCAGCCCAAAATTCCAACCACGTCAGCTCGCACTATCTGCGTTCAAACATTTGATATAAATTGCGTTACATCATTTGACATAGAGGTATTCAAGGAAGCAAGATTATCTGCCTTTCTTGCTTACTTAACGAAGCACTAATATTCAAGTTAAATATCTTTAATATGGAGCCTCACGTTTCTCTCGTCGCTTTTACAATAGGATAGGAAAGTTATTCCTCTGGGAATACCAGCTCGCCAAAAAAAAGGATGTGTATTTTTAAAGTTTGTAATCGCTTGTAGGTGCTGTGGTATTGTAACTGTCAGGCTACTCGCCTTGCACCACGACAAACCGGGGTCACATCCGGATTTTCACGTGTAGGAAACGTGGCGGGCGTTGCTGTTAGCCAGTGGGTAGTGTCGGGGTACTCCCGATACTCAGTTTTCTGTCGCTGCTCCATCTGTACCTCTCTTCGACACTATCAGCTTTGAAGACCTTAGTTGTTAACCGCCGCTTATGTCTCTCTCATGTTACTGGTGTTAACTTACAGCTGTGTTTCACCTGCATACAGTATTTCCCATCTACATTGATCATTTAAAGAATTACATACATTTTTCATCTCTGTTCACTGTTAATGTTAATTTTGTGGCCAACGAATATCATATATTACTTGCAGATGCCATTTAGGTATGACGTGAAATACGGGTTCTGTACGTGTCTTACAAATTTCCCTATCATGTTTCAACTTGCCGACTGAATTATGATTATGTTTAGAACCATGAGTCTTTGTGAGAATTTTTTTTTCTTATGAAACTTGCAAATACTCAGCTTCAGTTAATCTTGTGATCTGTAACAGAGGCTCCAGCTCTCTTGTCAGTGTTAATACTTCCAGCACTATAATTAAATGTTTGGTGAGCAAATGAAAACAAATAACCAGCATGCAAAAGAGAAGACATATGACATAGAAATTATATAGGAAACAATATAATGTATTTGCAGTGTATTACATTTAGTCAAACTATATTTTCTTTTCATGTAATCGATAAGTGTAACTACGAATAATACATTATTAAAAACAATATCAACGTGTTTGCACCCTAACCTTGCTTTCCAAAGATATTTTTTCCCGAATACAAAATGAAGTCAATTTTATTTCGTAAGCGGTCATTTGTTTGAATAAATAAGCCAAGTAGACTATTTTTTTAAACAAGGCTTGTCTAGTGCCGAGACAAAAGAACAGGCAGTCAGGTGAATTCCCCATTCAACTGCTTCATAGTCCGCCTGGCTGTGTGTGGTTGCCCCTGCTTGCAGTTCGCACTACTGCTCGCGCCAGACATCGTGGCCCTGTTGAGCTCCCTCGTCCTTCAGTAATGCGATGGACTCGGACGGGCGCTGCAACGGGTAGAAAATACTAACTGCACGATTATCTATACTCGTTACCAAAAGCATTTTCAAAGGTTTCCCTTCCTCCCACCAAGGCGAACCTGGTTCAATCCCCGGCCGGGTCACTGGATTTTCGCAAGTGAGAATCGTGCCAGACGATGTCGTTGGTCAGCGGGTTTTCTCGGGGATCTCCCGTTTCCCCCGTCCCTTATACCGGCGCCGTTCCATACTCACCTCAATCACCCTCATCGGCTCTCAAGACCCCGCTGTTAAGAGCCAGCCAAATGTCTTCACTCACTCCAAGGTTTCCGTTGGACGATTCACACTAAAGCCTGGTTCAATTCACAACCACACCCATCACGCCAAACGAAGCTGTCCAAATGTAAACAGATATTAAGTATTACCGTTTAAGTGCATGGGTGAAAGCTCAGTTTATGAAAATGGGATTTCGATGTAAATGCACGACAAGAAACTAGAAGCTAAATATATATTTTACTTTATTGTTTGGTAATAAGAAAATGTAGCAAATATTTTATGAAATATGCCTAATTTTAAAGTTGTCTCAGAGGTACGTTTTGAAGAAAAGACTGCACACTTGTTTAGTACCTTGCACGTAGAGACGATGACGCATGTGATACGCGCGCCCGAGTCGTCCTCAGTGTCTCGCCCTTCTGGACAAAATACGTCCTGTTAGGCGGAATGCTTAATCACCGAGTGTGTAATGTATTATCCTTGCAGACTTTTATGTATTTTATTAAGTGTGTCTGTTTTCAAGGTCATTCAAAATCACGGGGATAAGGTCAACATAGTCTGCATCTATTATGGTGGTGTAGTGTACTTGTAGACTTTTATGTGTTTTTTATCGAGTTTTGATTTTTCAACGTCATTCATGGTTATGGGGTCAAGGTTAAGGTAGTCTGCACCTAATATGATGGCAGTAGTCTTTAATGTAATATGCTTGATGACTTTAATGTATTGTATTGCGTGTTATTGTTTTCAAGGTCACTGAATGTCATGATGTCAAGGTCAATGTAGTCTGCATCTAATATGGTGGTAGTATGTAGTATTGTAATGTGCATGCTGACTTTTATGAATTTTTCTTTAGTTTTTGTTTTCAAGGTAATTTAAGATCACGGGGTCTCATTCAGGCCACCTCATTTAATATGGCGGTAGTAGTTAGTTGTAATATGCTTGTTGACTTTTGTGTATTTTTTTCTCGAGTTTTGGTTTTCAAGGTCATTCAAGGTCATGGGTTTGAGGTCATGTTTACCTGCATCCAATATGGCGGACAGGTGATATCTACCAAGATGGTGGTCGCCTACCAAGATGGTGGCCACCTACCAAGATGATGTATGTCTATGGGCGAGGGGTGACCTCTGGAAAGTTAATTTGTTATTACATTTTTTAATGATTTTTAATAATTATTTATTTAAATTTTTAAATAATATTTTACATACTTTTAAAATTATTTTTGCATGTATTTTTAATAACACATTTCTTACTACATTGTTTTAAGTTTTATAAATGACTTTTTGATAAATTGTTGATGATACATTTTCAACAATTTAGAAATACGTTTTTAAATACGTTTGAAATGATTTTTTAGTACTTTTTATAATATGCTTTCTGGGATTTTTTTTTATTGTTTGGAATTTTGTCGATTTTTTTTACTTTTTTGAATTTTTTTGGGTCAAATGTCAAAGGTCAAGGGCAAAGGTCCTGGTCCTGCTCTGCTGCCCCTGGGGTCTCTGATCCCTGTCGCTGGGGTCGTTGATCCGTGACCCTGGGTCGCTGATCCGTCTCAATCTTCTACCCAGGGTCACTGATCTGCTTGGGAAAATGGGAATTTTTTAGGGGAAAAAGGAACATTTTTACTTAAAATCTACATTTTTAGGGACATTTAGTCGATTTTGAGGAAAACATGGATATTTCGAAGGAAAAAGAGGGTACCAAGGGAAATTTCAACATGGCGGTGGGCGGCTCTTCCGCGCCTATCCCCCATACCTTTGCTCCAAAATAATTTTTTTATATACTACTCACAACATTACAAATTAAATTGTTATTGTGAAATTATTCATTTTCTAACTTGCACTACCAAACCTAATAAACGGAGGAGAAAGCCTTAGAGAGTTGAACAAAATGGTGATAAATAATTAAAAATTGTTAAACATCCTCTCCGAAATTGGACTTGTGTGGATCAGGAAAGACCTTCCTGTACGACATTTTGGAACTCTGGCTGAGTAACTTTTCATTTTACTGCATATCATATTACTAATCTTTAAAACATACCTCCTCTCTCCCAACTATAACCTCTACGATTTTGGTAGGTATGAGGTCAAAGTGCTGGGACTTCAAGTCAGATGGTGGTAGATGTGTTATTAAAAATGCAATTATCTATCTCTATTTGTGTACTTATTTCTTACAGGCACTGAATACGCTCTTCCAACGGTAAAATTTTCTGTTTTTGGTCAACCAATTTGGACTCATTCTTAGAAACTGCAATATCTTATCCCGCAAGGAAGGTAATACTTAAATGAAACTTTCATTTAGTAAATATTTATATGCGTGAATGTTTCGTGTAAGGCAGTCCAATATAACGCAAGCATCACATTGGTATATATGTTGCTTATTTTGTAGTTGTGCGACTGACAAAGATTTATGAAAGTTTATATATATGTAATGTTGGCGAATTATGTTTGTGATCATAATGTGAAATATTATCAAACAAATGGTAGTTCTGTACGCCACAATGGCTAGCATTCGCATAACATGGCGCGAAACATCGAGAGACCAATTACTAGAAAGCACACATTTTCAAATTGGTTTACTTAACATTACTAGCACGAATCGCCATTGAAGGCAGTTGGGTGAGAAACCACATCATGACAAAATACGTCCTGTTGAACTGACCAGCTTAGATGTAACGGTACTATAAACTGTTCGCGCCAAAGTGAGCTCATAACACTTTTCGTAATGGTGCTATAATACGCATGAAATATGAAAGCAATTTTATAAATACTCCAATTCGTCTATAAAGGAAAATGAAAACTGAGTTACATCTTAATACATAATCTTTATTGACATTTGGGTGCATACGTTCATATATAAAATGCGACAGGCATCAAGACGTGTTCACATTAATTCGAATAGTTTCCTTCGAAATATATCTAGTGTCTCGCTACACGTATTCTATATGGTATTATGTTTTAAAAAGTGAATATTTTGAGGGTTTTTAAATAACCGTAGATCTTTCAAGAGATTATAATCACTCCCGCAGATAACACTGTAGTAAATTCGTGTAATAACACTTTAATAATCAATAACTATTTACTGTAATCCAAATTTGGTTAAGATATGTCGGTGCATGTAAATAGGCCTTTACTTTATGAACTGAACAAAACAGGAACAGAAAAACTGCGCGGATTATTTTGAGGACAAGCTAAACTTTACACACTTATAGACCTAATCTACCTTTGCATTGGATTACAGTTAACAAGGCTCACTCAGGAATGTGCGAAGTAATTACGAAACTGGCAAGGAAGACGTTTGGGATCGCGTGCTGTATGTTTTAGAGTAATATTGGCCACTGACTGGAGAAACAAACAGTGAATATAGAGTAGTTGATCGGGTATCCATTGGAATGTGAAGTCTAGACTACAGGCCATTCATTTCGAGACATTTCATGGTCTCTAATTATCATACATATGAAAACATTCTTCCATGTGATGTATTGTTTAATTTTTTTAGTGATAATCACTTAATGTTTTCAAATATCTCGTGTGTGTTGACAAGGGGAATTATAACCAACCCCCCCCCCTTTTTTTTTCCTATTTACAATTATGAATGATTCGCAAGTAATTTTTTCCCAGTGGTCCAGTAGGGTCTGTTCAAATTTATAATGTACTATTTGTTTCTCAGATCTGATACGGGCTAGTTCACAATTCCGAAGGTTTCGCCACAAATTTACTTTAACTGCATTACATGTAATGTGTTGGAATATATTCGGACAAAACTGAACTCACAGAACTAGTATTCTAGTTCTGTATCCTTTTTCCTCCAAAGCCGTTTCCTGCAGCAGTAAGCCACGCCCACTCCGCGGCACGTGCCTGCGACTCGAGAGGGGGCAGTCTGCCGAACATACCCGAAAGAGACTTAGAAATATTTTCAGCTACACGAAATCGCTCATTGTTTGTGACGAGAAGTGGCGGATGTAAGAGACGATCGTGAGGACAATATAAATCTCACTACCTCAACTTGTAACAGCTCACCAGAAGATGGCGGAGACGTGCAAGAGAGAGAGAGAAGAGCGTCCTGATGCACGGAGTGCACAGCAGCTACAGCGTCAACAAAAAACCGCAAACGAAAACATGTCAGTGGACCATCGTCAGTGGACACAGTTTTGTCGTACCTGCAAAACAAGAACGTCGATCAATGTTCTTCCTGTGATGACACTGATTTATTATTCTTGGGATATTCTAAAACTGTTAAAAAATTCTCACCACGTCGACAAATTGTCACAAAGTTTAATATCGCCAAACTCATTGTGAACGAAACACTAGCTCAGCAAATGGAAGATGTTAACATTTGTATCTCATCTTTAAACAGTACTATGACAAGTCCTGCAAACAATGTCACTGTCGAAACTGCGCCATCTCCAGTATATGCACATCAGTGCACGCCACTTGAAACTTACTCCGCAGAGACGTCATGTTCATTGTGGTATCAGGGTTTTGCCTGTACAGAGTATACCATATCAGTGTTTGAGAAGACTGATGTCTACATAATTATGCTGTGCTTAAAAATACTTTCATTTGGTAGCAACAAATATTTCACTGTCTGTATTTGTATAAAGCTTTGTTTCAGTTATGGTGTTCGACTTCAATGTTTCGAGAATATTGCTTTTCAGGTGACAGATGTTGTTCAACATTTTCACTTATATTAAAGGATGTACTGTAATCCAAAACAAATTCTCTGGAGTATTGTTTTTAAAGTTAAGTTATGGACTCATTCTAATCTACTAACTTATGGTAATGTTATATTAACAGTGCTGAATTTTTACTGACCTCAGGGCGACCGCTGGGCGTTCTCCAGGCTCAATAGGTTTTCTGTAGTTTGTGTACTCTTTCTGTATATCTCCTTTAATGAGGTAAAGTATTTCATCGAAACATTCAATTGTCATTAGAAAATAAATATAAAACCGTTCTTCGTGTTGTCTCAGCTGCTGATATAATGTGTGGAATTCCCCTTCTTTTTCGGGACGCGAATTAATGTCGTGAACCCACACTTTGTGGCAATTCCTACAAAAGAAAATGTGCATAAACGTACAGTATTCACTTCGCATACGTCTGTATATTTACCCTTTTATAGGCAGTGACATACCTAGGTCGTTGTTCATCTTCTATTAATGCTGCAAGAAGTAAGTTTCCTCTACAACATCCCACTGGTTCATTTGTTGTGAAACAGCAGCTACTCGTGTACAAATATCATTGCCGCCACTGCTAATGCGTCTGCTCCAGTGTGTGACACGTTGATCGCCATCGCGGCCTCCTCCACTCCAGTGTGTGGGATCCTTCAGGCTGTTCGCGGCAAACTTGTATGCACGTTGTGTAGGCCCATTCTTCCGCCTTATGCCAAATTAATATTGCCAGGGGACTCATCACTTTATTCATTCGTCACTCAAGTAAAAAAAAAAAAACATGCTCATTTTTACACTTCTATGCATTGAAAAAACCGCCGGCGAAATGAATTATTTAAGTTATTGCAAATGGTTAGCTAGCACTTTCAATTTGAAGTTAAGACCTAGTACTTCTTTCCCATCCAAACTTACCCAGTGTACTGGGAGCATGCCACTCAGTGTTCGTTTTAAAATATCTGCATATAGAAGCAGCGACATTTTTACAAGGGTGCTCACTTTATCGAGAACGGCCTTTACGCTGTAGCGCCAGCACGTGGCCTAGTATAGTCCAGTCACGGTTACGTCGAAATTTCCTGAAGCCTTGCTAAATTCCTGCTTACGGGATATCCCTCCACCTCTTGCAAAACAAAGCTCAACTGAGTCTAAGAAATTACAGCAAAGGGACGACGCACCGCATATGTGCGCACTTTGTGTATTAATATTTCGCATAATAACTATACAACTAATTATTCAAAGGTATTACCAACATTTACCTGTTTTCTGTATTTCATTAGTGTTAGTCATACATGAAATATTATATATATAATTGTGATATACGGAATATTTAGGAAATAAATTCCATTTCTAATTACCTCGCTGTCGACACTTCTTACATGGGGTGGTTTTTCAAAGGTGAAAATTCTGAAGTAACCGCGAATAGATTATTATGTTGCATTCCGCAGTAATTTTAGCGATGACGTGGATTCTGAAGAAACTATGCAACAGAATAAATTCGGCAATGGAGGTGTTTGTTGAAACCACGAAATTTGTAGCGTGTGTTCCTCTGAGAACTGCAGTTCGGAGGCGGCGGAGTATTTGTGACGAAGATGGGATCCTGCGTGTTACGTCGCTCTGATTGGCAGGGACCAGCATTCCGTGCCGGCGGTTCTGTGATCCAGGAAACCTTTTCACATCTACTTATAAGTTATCTACAGTAGGTATTATTAGCTCGTTACCTGTCGGTTGTGCGCGTGGGAGTACATTATATATAAGACAGAGCGTAGCCGGGAAGTACTGGCCAGCTCATGAAATATTAGGCGAATAGCGTGCTCGCTATGTCTGGGCCTATTTCGGCTGTAACCCGTGGCGGGGGGAAATTTTCGTTTCACTCCTTGTATTTACCGCGACTCTATAAAGCTTGCGTTACTTGGAATTAGTAATGATCTGTTCACTGATTTTCGAACAAAATATTTGTCCTTGGATGGGCTGAACCTGCCAAAGTTTGAGCTTTCCCTCACATTTATTATTGGAAAACGGCTTAGTTAACAACCTTGTACTTCTCTCTAAATTAATCAAATGCCGCATGGGTGTAGAAACTGCGAGTTCATGGAGGTCTGTAACCCCCCCCCCCCCCCTCCAAGGGATTTTAAGCGCCGCCACTGTAATTACCATTACCTTCATGGAACGCCAAATTACGTAAACCGGAGTTCCTCGTTTACAGAAACTTCGGTATAATCTCTTGAAATAGTAGTTGGGTTCCGTTTTTTTACTTGTACTTACGTATAAAATATGTTTTAAGGTATGCAACCTGGAACACACGTATCGCAAAACAAGCCAGACTATGAGAAGTACACTAATAAGTGAAGCCAGTCTACACGTTCACAAGAATGGGGGACAGCCACACAATGCACGTAATATTACTTTGTAACTCAACAGAAATCTCCCTAAAATTTGATTCGATTTACATCAAGTTTGTGAGTTCAGTTCGAAAAAATAATACACAATTTTTTATTTCCAGTTTTGCATAAAAACTTTTGACTACAAATTAATAAATTTAGCTCAATCTTAACGGAATGTTTTAAAGAGTTTATTGTGTACGATTATTAGTACCGAAATTATTAATTACTGTCTAATGATGACCGTAGGTGTAATGATGTTATTAGTGTGATATTAATAAATGTTGGCTATCAATAAAATTAAATTCTACGCCTTAACAATTCTTTTAATAGATCAGAAATAAAATGTTGCCCACCAAGGCGTACAAAGGTACGCTAAATATCATGAACGTGAACGCCTACAGGATATGGTGTAAGCAGCATCTCTTTTAAAGATGGATCCCCACAAGAACACTATAAAAATTTAATTTGAGCCAAAAAAACACATGTTTTATAATGAATTCTTCGAATACCAATATGAAAAAATAATGGAAACGACATATTGTGCACCCTGGAATTTATAGTTACATAAAAACACTTAAAATAAAGAAAAAATATACAAGAACTTATAAAAATTAACAACTTGAAAAATCCGGACACATTCAAGAGCTAGTCTTATTCAGAAAGACCCAAATACAATCAATGTACAGATTATTTAAGGACCGAAAGGACCCCAAGGTACACGCAAATAAACGAAACGCAGCAAAAATATGTTTTAATATACACATTGAAAAAGATTTTCCTCGATATGGTAGTTCAATGGCAATAAATGAATACACAACAAAAAGAAGTGGCTCGAAGTACATATACACTAAATTATTCTAAATATATATATATAAGACAGTAGTAGGAGCATGCATGTTCTGGCTCACCTAGTGCAAGAGTGGCCTAAGCCGCATTAAGTGCAACAGTGGGCAAGTGCCAGATCATGATATGCAAATTAGGCAAATTAATTGTTTGATTGAATAAGTAATTAGATTAATTAGTTGATTAATTAAATTGGCAAATATATTAATTAAATAATTTTTATATAAATGGTTACTTTAATGTAATTTTTAATATTAAAGAATATTGATTAAGTTATTCATGCCTTAAGGGTCATAATGGTGGAGTGGCTTCAATGTGTTCTGTGTGAGTTCCTGGGACCGACTGACCATAGGAACAGCTTATGATTGTTTGTATAGGAGTTAGTGTTGATGTAACAGTGGTATTAGGGACATTTTATATTTTTCTTGTTTGTGAGTGGAATGCAAGCATGCAGATATGTTTTAGCCCACTTGTAGAATGAAATGTTGATGGAGTGAGTCCATCTGTATCACGTCTGGAATACTAGGCAAGTGAGGTGTGGATGGAGCAGGATCATGTGGGTATGTTCTGCCCCACTACGATTTATGTTCAATTAGCATACCGAATGAATTATTTTTAAATCCGATTAACTTTGATCATAAGATTTTTATTAATATTGTAGTGAAATATATTATATCTCAAACATAACTGATTTCCACTCTAATCATGTAATCGACAGAAGCCAAAACGTGTTCATTAACAAAAATACTTTAATCATGCCATTTATATTAATATTCACAAATGCAAACTGAACTCATTAAACAAACCAAACACCCAGCTAACACAATAAAACGAATTAGAACTCACTATGACTCCAGATCCTCCTTCCCCTGACAAAATTGCCCTCCCAACAAAAGAACTTCACCCACATCGGCTCTCTAAACACACATCAAGCAAGGAATGTCTTACACTTACTAACTAATTGCAACTACAAATCGTAAAAAAAAATTTAATGAGTGAACTAAATTGAGAAGTGTTTCATTGTATTACGATACCCAGCGAGACAGTTCGTCATGTATTCCCACTACCGCGAAAATGGAGGACCGAGCAATATCTGAGGCATGCGAGACAATCTGTTAGCCTCACCTCACTGCACGGATCCACTCCCTCGACTTTACCTGCAGGATCTCTACGCCATGCTTCTTCGCCATGCCCTTACTCCACTTCCTCTTTCTCAGTGCGGAGATGTCCGCTCGTGCTAAACACTAGGTCTCTAGTTATGCTTTCCCCCGACCCTGGCCCCAAAAAGTCCAGCCGTGCGGGCGACAATATGTTCGGTGTCGCCTGCTTAACAAAAGCCACACTACCCCAACTCCTGCCAGCTGCCGACTGGTAATGTCCGCAGTGCTTTGAACAACACAGCTTTTGTTCACCGACTCCTCCAACGTGCCTCTCGATAATAATAAAAGTATCCACCCCCTTTCTTGCAGCGATGGTGGTGAAGGGCGATACATGGCCAGCACTTACCTGCCCCATGGGAAGAAGCTCTCCCGACCCGAAAAGTCATCCATCAAACCAAGCCTTGGCCCAGCAAGGAAAATTTCACGTTCCCAGCATACCACATTTATTCCCTTAAATAAAATATTTTTAAATCGAAATACATTCTAAAATGTCAACCCAAAATGCAAAAAAAAATTTCAAAGCCAGGAAACTTTTACCAAAACAATTTTTCTAGCTAACGTTTTGTTTTTCTTATCAACAAGGTACTATTAATTTTTCTATCCAAAATATTTCACCAGCTACCATGATTCCACAAACAATTTAAAAATATGTCCGTATATATTCTGTAAACACGTTTTCTCTACGAAATTAAAAGACTCGCCGTAACTAACAAGTTTATTTTACAAAAGGAAACCAACTTACATTTATACCACATGTAAACATTTGAGAGAAATAACACATTTCCATCGAAAATTAAACCATTAGGAAATCATATCGGAGTTCTAAAGTTTCTTCATTTAAACAAATACCGCATTTTGGTTCCCGACACTATGCTGAAACATGAACTAAAGCGTATATTCGTCTAAAACTATGTTTCTATGTCTACGAAACACAAATTGTGGCTACAACAAGGTTATTTTACAATTATAAACACCGAAATATAGCAGAAATGTGTATATTCTGGACAAATCTACATAAATACGGCGATTGTAGCCTTAAAGTAGTTTTAAAAATGGCAAAAAGAGCGATATTTGGGAAAAGGTTCGATTTACAGTGATTTTAACTTAAAACCGTGGCCATTTTGAATTCGTATAGTATATAAGTAGGAATAAATTAATTTTTCTTCCAGTCTTAAGCCAACAGTTGTAGAAGTCAGAACGTTGTCGGGGATGTACCGCCGAGTGCTTTCACCAAGATGTACTACATATTTCATCAAGAGGTTTACAGCAATCAACAGACTTCTCCGATACGTTCATCAGTCTACAAGCAATAGGTAATTATGCACGATTGAAATTACTGCCCAAAGTGTGATGAAGAATGTGTTAAAGTGTTTAACGCCATTTTAGCATATGGACAATATAAAACACTTTTAATTCTAGATGTTGATACCTTCTCTTTGCTGCCTAAAGAATATATTCTTATGTTTGTGGGACACGAAATTCAACACGTCTACCCATTCTTGCCAGACGACTTAAGAGGCGATGAAGATGTAATTTTGTATTTGCCTTGTGATGAGGATTGTCCGTATGGTACACCAGCATTCTTTAATCAGCCAAATACTATACACTTGAGAAGGGAGTGCGTAATGTGTAGGTGGCAAAACGTTATGCAACTAGCTAACCATCCTGCTTTACCAAGAGACAATTCCTGTATCGATGAAGTTGACTCGGAAGCAACAACAGGGTTTTTGTAAACCAAACTAGACTTTAAAATATCTGTGATTGAAATTTGTAATATAAATCAATGATGTGTTTTGTGGAAATTATCAATATAATTCTTTTACAGTTAAAGAACTTGCATTTTCTTATGCAAATGACGAAAATGGCACAAAAGTGTTATCTTTCAAAGCTCCGAAACCTTGGTTAACCTTAAATCCGGATTTTAAAATGAGTTACCAATATGAAACATATGAAGTACACAGTTTGAAATGGGACTCTAGAGATATAGCTTATGATGCTTGTTTTCTCTACTTGAATGAGGCACTGCTCGAGGACTATCCTGTATATGTGTTGGGAAATACGCAGAGAGAAATTCTAAAAAGTCTTACTAATTCAGAAATTGTAAACATCAGAAGATACCATGACTGTTCAAGCATTAATTCGCTGGTAAAACATTACAATACTAATCATTGGGATAAAAAAATGCTCTGTTCCCATTGCAAAAGCGAAACTATAAGGGAATATTTGTCCTAACATCGTTAAAGTATAAAGACAATACTTTAACTTAATTGGTTCGTTACAGGTAGCATAAAACTGTCAAATGGAGATATGCAAGCCAGAGAAGAATTACGCCATTTTTACTCCTGGTTACAGGCGATTGTGATTCACACCTCTAAACAACACTTACTCCCAATTCCAAATGTGTAACGGAGATGACCATTGGAACATTGCACAATCTTTCGAAGGAAATAAATACACAGTATGAGTATTATGTTATGAGGAAGATGACTGTCCCATGTTCAACATGCGACCTTATAGCGAACTGCCTTGTTGGTTTTGGGACCTATTTTTTAGACAGAGAAGCGAAGAAATTAGGAAAAAAAACCCTGGTTTTAGACAAATTAAGTATAAACTCAGTAGAGAGTTTTATGATAGCTTCACTGTGTGGACTGAAACATGTAATAAAAAGGCGAACTTCATGCAAATTCAAGGAAGTAGCAGTGTTAACATATTGCCTTGCAGCATGTGGGACTGCGAGGTGGAGCAGAGTATCATTTGTGTCTGTAAGATTGATTTAACCAAGTTGAAATTAGGAAAATATCAAGAGTTTGATGTTTAAGCCCTCTTGGCGGTACACCCCCCACAAAAAAAAGTGTGAAAAATTTTTAATTCTTTGGGAAAAACAATAATTATTTTGTGGAAAAAACATATATAAAAGAAACAAAGATACAGCAGCAGTACGTCGGTTATGGTGGAAAGGTTTGACTCAACACAATTCAATATGCCAGCGCTACTCCAGGCTACAGGCGAGTATGGTCTTGTTACGAATAAAATGGTCCACTATAAATTCAAATGTGCAACAGAGATGAAACTGGTTTTCCTTGTTAATTAGTCCGCCAGAAACTTTTAAACTTTACAACATTTCATGGTCGAAAATTTTGTCCTTTGTATAATATACAGCCTATAATATAATATACCTTGTAATGAGAGTCAATTAGCATTTGAAGCCTTTTCTAAATCCATAACAAAATGCACATCATGCAACAAAAATTAATACTTTGTGCAGAACGGCTGTTGCTGTTCTGTACCTTTAGTGTGGACAGAGCACTATGACAACAAGGAACATGTTACGCAGATAGGTAATCAAGAACCATAGTCGCCCAGTAGCATGTGTCAATGCAGCCTGTGGTTAAACAAGAACACTTAAATGAGAGACTATAGATATGAGAATGTTTAATATTATACCATCAGTCATGTCTATCATCTTCAACCCAACAGTTGCATACAAAGTTCTGCAAGTAGACTACAGAAGAGTATTCTTTAAGCCGCACAATAATATTCTACAAGTTCAAGTGCACCACGATACTGAACACTGGTACTACATATACAATTCCAGTCTCTGCATTTGCTTTCATGAAGGCTTAGTATGCAATGATTGTGCTGTGAGGTATCTCCGCCCCGACAGTGAACTTCCATCTACATTTGAAAAGCTGATGTCAGCCAGCCTTACCGAATAATTAGAGCAAGAATGCGGTACTGGGATAATCACATTCCAACTCATCAGACCTCTTCAGGGACCTACGATTCATTGGAAGGAAACTTGTGACAGGGACATCCACAACTTCATTTTCGAGTAAGGTGGGCTAGTTTTTCTTCAGTGTGTGATATATATGCTTGTGAAGTTGCAAATTCAGAAAAATGTTCTCTCCTACTTGTAATTATGAATTTTTTAGAAATGTATTATATTCTGTAACCTATAGAGAGGTATATTCACATATAATAGTTAAGGAAATGTGTGAGTCAGACATTCATTTCAAATGTTCATATTGTACTGGTTTTATAACACCATGTAAGGACCCAGGTAGTTTTGATTCCAGTTTAACAAATTGTAACAGTTCAAAATGTCTTGTAAACCAGTGCAGACCGTACAGGGTCTGTAAACTTTAGGTCGAATGCATTGTAATGCCATATTGTGAGGAAGAACAGAATTTGAAACCTCTTGTTTATAATAAAAATAAAGATTTGCCATTTCAGTATTATGAAGAATGTGATAATAATATTCATATGTTTGTACATTATAACAAAGAGTATAGTTACATAGTATGTACTGGGTGTGTATCATCAATGTGTTACATACATCGATCAATAAAATTAGCAAATTAAAGTTCTGCCCTCAAACATGTTTCAACTTGCAAATTTAGAGAATGAATTTATCACTATATATACATATATATGTATATATACACATATATAAATATACATATACAAATATACATATATATGTATACATATTTCATATATATGTATATATACATATATACACATATATATGCATATATATACACATACATATATACACATATATACATATATTTATATATACACACATATTGTCCCTTACTAAATGTTCTCAGTTGGGTGTTGGATAGCAAATGTGTAACATGACGTACTTTCATCCTGGAAATCCCTATGTTATTGGCAAACCAGGCAAGTCTAATGTACGTATACTTTATGGTGTTCTGGAATTCTTCGGGAATTTACGGAGTCCTGTGACTCTATGTTCCATTTTAAGGTTATTTATTTCCCCCTGGGAGACGAAAAAAGCCACCAATTAATTCAATGCAGTGATACGACAAAATGCCCAGTGTGACTAACCACACCTCTTCCGTGTAGTATTGAAGATGTTCATTCATATTACATTGAGACATACCCAGACTTGGTTTAAAGCATTGTGTTGCACTCCCCTGAATGTAAAGAAGTGTCTGTTCAAACAGACAAAATAAAACCAGGTGTAAGAAACATTCTCTCCTCGAAAGTAGACTTCAACAAGGAGATATGGATCCAATTCTATGAAAATTTGAAAATGTCTGAAAACATTGTTTACTGAAGTTGCAAATAGCTTATAAATTTTCTTACATTCAATACTTACTTTTGTGAAAGTATTTGTGTGTCACCTTATACTTAGTTGTGTGAAAATATCTGTGGATCATCCTATACTTAAGTTTGTGAAAATATTTGTGGATCAGCCTATACTTACTTGTGTTAAAATACTTGTGTAAGGTGCGTGAATATTTTTGTTCCAAAATAAATTATCTATATATTCTGAGTAATCCTTAATTTTTGTGAAATCATGGCTGTATTTTTGTGAAATATTAGATATATTTTGAAAGTATTGCTCACTGCTATTTCAAACAAAAATATTTTTTAATGTGACACGTATTTTGTGAAAAAATCTCTGTTCTATGTTTGTTAGACATCCTGTATTTTGTGAAATCTTAGATGTATTTGAAACAAAATAAATTTAATGTGTATTTTACTCCAAAATAAGTTTAAAGAAACATAATTCAATGTAGTGTACAAATTATTGAATAAATATATATGTTAAAAGTGAATGCTTTGAGTATATTCATTTTAGATTTATAAAAATATTTTGACTTCCCTAAGAAAACTTACTCTGGTTAATAAACAGAGAGAAAAATATGACATGGTTCTTGTGAAGTTTAACCACTATGAATCACATTATTATGAGAGTAATCACTTAACAGGTACTTCTTAACACGAAAACACAAAATTGTATCTTAAGAGTAAAAGAAATAGTTTGCCGCAATTTCAGGAAAATATACCAAGTTAATTTCATGCCCGAACCTATAACAGGCATAAAAATCTCATACTTTTGTTAATAAGAAGGCTGAAAGACTGTATACCATTTCTACAGACAAATATGAAACAGGGTTTAACATAAGGTCTTAACAAGACAAGTTAAACAATTCTTAGTACTTTACATTTAAGGCTTGAGAGTGAACCCTCTTGTTCAAAAAAAATTACGAGATGTCTACAGAGTATGTTGCTGATGTCAAGAAATTTTAAACACAATTTTCCTCTCTCTCAACTACACATCTTCCCCTGTTCCACCCGTCCAGAATCCTGTTAGAGGTCTCTTTCTTCCCTTCCCCCATCAAAACCAGGTCAGCCTCCTAAACCTGTCCGCAGCGGCCGAGCAAATGCAGAGAATGAGTAGTCCATACTTTCTCTGCCAGAGGCTGCAAGAAGTGCACACCCCACTACACCCAGCCCATCCTGCACACCGAGGAAGCCGAGATGCGGACTTCCCCTTCCCACACGCCCTTCACCAAGCCAACCGCACTTCACTAATGATAAATATATTTTTAAAATATTTCATCTCCAATATTCCATTACCCAATACAAAAGTAAGAAATACTCCCTAAAATGTTTAACAGACTACACGTTGTTACAAAAATAACTGCAGGCGATAACTGTAACCTATTTTGAAATAGTATATACACTTCAAAGAACGTTTAATGTGTAAACAACATGAGCGCAAAGCTAGGAAATAAGAATTTTATGCACAACCATCAAACTTCCAGTTACCCGAGATGCAGAGGACCCCATTTCAAGCCGAGCTCCTAAATTTTTGTCCGCTCCCCGACACTGTTCTCTCTCTCCCCGAAAATGTCCCACTGCACAGAGGGTAGCATGAAATACCTTGTCAGGGATACCAATGACAGTCGCATAACACAAGTCCCATCCCAACTCCGTTATAAATAGTTCTTCGATTCATGTAATATTATTTTAATAAATAATTCTCCAATGCAAATACACAAAAATAATTGTGTTGCATCGCTAAACCCCGTGGCGAAGTCAGATTACGCTACATTTTGGGGCTTCTGATTGGAATCCAGAGTAAGGCCTGAATAATATACATTCTGAGCTAGAATCCCGGGCAAGGTATGGCTTCGATTTCAGTATAATATAAGCTGGGGTTCGGACAAAACATGGGTAATATAAGATGGGTTACACAATAATGAACGGGACACTAACATATGCAATGCTTGATAGCTAATTATATAATTACAATTAATAGATATTTCAAAAACCATACATGCTGCATAACAAAGACAAAATGTTGCTCTGGAATCGTATCCCTTAATAAAATACGTACGAAATCGGTAAATAAATGTAAATGCTAAATCGAAGAAATATGCATATTTCACATTAACGTGCCACAATAATCCAATTGTAAACCACAAATTAAAAAATGTGTTAAAAATCTTTTAATTTCCATTTAAATCAATTAAGGAAATCATATTTCCTTTACAATAATTATGTTCAGTTCTATAGTAAGACTATTTCCAAATCTGCATATTTGTATACTGTAATAGTAAAAAAACATGTTAATATTTTAATTTATCTTAAAATCATTTAATTTCGTGTTAAAATTTCAATTCCTTAACTACAATTACATTTTATTATCAAATGCCTTGGTTGGGTAGGTTCTCTGGGGAGGAAGGGGAGGAAGCATTAGCCTTATATATTAGCAAGCAGGCAGTCGCCGTTCTTGTTCCAACCACCATGGGGTGCAGGTCGTTCCGCTCATCTTTTGGCTGACAGCCGTTGCCACCGGCCTGCCACACAGTCATCCGCTACTACCCTGTCGGGCTTGCCTCCAGTTTGGTCAAGCACCAGAGAGCAGCGCTTGGAGATCGCTAACCTGATCGAGCAATCACCTGCCTAAACTGAGGGCTGAGGCTTCAGGGAACACCAGCTTCGCTACTGCACTTCGATTAGCAAATAGTAATAATATTAAGGGCTTTCCGACATGGCATAATTATTTTCGAAGTTGTGCAGTTTTTACCTGAATTTTTTAAATTCTTCGACTTAAAAAAAATGCCATAGGTATACAAAAACTACTTTTTTTTTGGGAATTTCTTTGACTTTTGATGTTTCCTAATTAGTTTTTCGTCAAATATTTTCCGATTACGAAACTTTTAACGATATTTCATTCCTGGCTTCTTAATTGTTTGTATATACTTTTCCGATTATGAAACTCCTCTTAACGATATTTCGTTCCTAGCTTCTTAATTTGTCGCAAATACTTTCTGATTATGAAACTTTTGACAATATTTTGCAAATTGTTAAACGACTTACTAATTTCTCATGCTATTTCATAATTATCTTAATTTTGTTTATTTATTATTCGATATTTTTAAGAATTCACTTAAAAACATTAATTAGTACTATTTCTGATTGGTTACATTTTATTCGGATGTTCTTAAAATATTTATAATTATGTTGGTTTTTCATATTATTAAGTAATTTTTAAAATATTTACATCTAGGGGAAAAGTTATGTTAATTTTAATTCTAGATGTAATATTTTCGCGTAGTGTTGAATTTTTTTACATGTGAGTTGATAGGAGGGGTAGACCACCAGTTTAAGCTTACTTGCTCTTACTGGAATAGGAATACGCATCAATAATGCTCACCTTCAGCCTCTCTTCACAATGCAAATATTCGCAAACTATGTGGAAAAAGCACCTAGAATGTATGGCCAAGTACTCTGAGAAATTTTCGGTTAGGCAGGTGTGAGTGTGGGGGAAAAGTCATATCAATTTAATTACAGATGTAATTTTTCATGTAGTTTGAGTGTCTTTAACAGAGCTTATGGGGAGAGGTAGACCACTAGTAGATGCACACCTACGTCTATTGGAATAGGGATATGTGTCAATTACATTCACCTACATCCTCTCTTCACTGTTTAAATGTTCGCAAACTATGTGGAAATACATTTGGAATACATGACCAAGTACTGTGATAGAAAATATTTTGCTCTTGTTTTAAGTGTGGCTTTAGTTATGATTGTGAGAATGATTTATGTAATTGAGAAAAACAATGAAGGAACTAAGCCAGGCTGTGCTAAGCATGTCTAGAGGGTGTAAAGCCCTGCCAGACTCTCAATTATGAATCTGTTGTTTCAGTGAAGGATGTCTGTGTGATGGATGAATGCAGCTGAGTACTTCTAATGTATGGGGAATGTATGTGACCGGGTGGTTGTGGGCATGTATCATTTAATTCTAAGTATTTTTATTAGGTTATTTAGTTGTAAAACTATAAAATGTTACAGATTTAAGCAATGTTAAGGGTTTTTTTACATTTAAGTAATTTTTAGGGGTGTTTTAAAACTTAGTTAATTTTTTAAGAAAGTGATGTAAATGTGTAGTAATAGATGTAATTTCCCTCACAGAATATATTTTTTATTAAATATGCAAAGTTTTTTCTTAAACAAATCATTTTTTCTATTCAAAATAAAAATATTTAATTTGCTGTAACCACATAGCTGACTAGTTTTCAAAAATAGAAATGTCTTTTCTCATCAAAATTACATTTGTTTAAAAAACATTTTTTTATAACTTACATTTTAAAGTAAATGTTAACAATTTTTGTAACTATAATAAAATATTTACTTACACTTACAACACAACTACATTTCGAGACATTATAATAATATTTGTTGTTTTGTTTCAACAGTACACAGCCCATAATATTTTCTATGGTGTTGAAATTGCTCTATTGGGTAACAAAAAACTTTATTCTGGCACAATGAGTGAGGATAAATGTCTAAGTGTTGCCAGTTTGTTGGACAATCTTTTTGTTAGTGACACAGAATCTGAATCTGAGTTGCAAACGAAAAGATCACAAAATACAAGCTGTCAGGATTTTCTTTTTTTTGCCTAAAAGTCGTTGTTTCTCTCTCTTTTTTGTTGGACGATCTATACTTGAGGGAGTCGAGAAATGATTCACACATGGAAAGAAAGTCAGCTGCAGTAGATCGAAACTCGATATTTTCCCCCAACCACAGGAAAGCAGATCTCCTAGCAGACAATTTTTTTCTATCTGACATGGGAAATTAGAGTGATTTGGATAGTGCTTCGCCCATATCAGAGCCAACTTTCGAGTCAATTAGAAAGGCTTCGCCTAGGGAAGCAGAAAATAATTCGTTTTCCGATTCCGCTAACTCAGTGGAAGCTTCATTGCCTAACCTGACATTAGAACTTTTGGCCATGATGTTCGCATGTAGGCTTACTGATGTGCGGATATGTAATGAACAAGTAGAGTCTCGTGTAGATTTTGAAAAGTTTTTTACAAGAAGCAGGGTCCCTTTTTTAGAGTTAACAATGGCATCACCCCGGCCAATAATGCTTAGTGTCAGCATAGCGGTTAAGTATTTGAAATCCTTTTTGTCTGAGGAAGGCAGAATGCAGACATTTCACTTTCAATGTAAATCACTTCCTGTCCTGCATTCAACCAATGTGGGAGAAATCTATTATGAGACACATAGCCCTAATCTCACAAACAGGCTTGAGGAATTTAGTGCTTGTGTTAGCAGTTGGAGTCTGCTTCTAATTCTGCATATGGATATTCACATATTACTATGCTCCCCACGTTAATAGCCAATAGGAAAGCATCCATTAATGTGCAGTGTCCTGAGGGACTGTGTGTCCATTACACTGTTATATCAGCTTTGTTTCCTATTGCTAATCATATCGAGAGAATGTCTTCATATCCAGATCCTCGCGAGGTTTTGGTCACTGAAGGTATATCGGATCATGAAGTTTTACAGGATATTCGAAAGTTTGAGAACAATAATATTTCTATCAATGTCTGCACTGCAGTAGACAAAGATAGTAATATCAATGACGAAACTTTCGTTAAGGAAGAGGTTATCGTACCAATGTGTATTTCTCCTGTACGGCATGCACATCATGTAAATGTATTGGCCTACTGGGGACAACAAGTACTTGGAATTTCAGGAACTCAGCAAACAGCAAAGATGGGGTTTTGTCACCTATTGCGACACAGAATCATATTTGAAACCCTTGTCCACTTGCCTCCCGAATGATTAAATTATTAATAAAAAAATTTTTACCAACCAACATGTTCCATATGCTTGTAGCATTTTGTGGGTTTGTTCGTACAACCGAGCATTATCTAACTATTTTGAGTTTGTGGGTGACGATTGTATGAACCAGTTAGTAAATAAATTGGTTGAACTGACAAAGTTGGTTGCACCAATATACAGCGTGACTGTTCCTATGAAGCCAAAAGAACCCCTGCTGATGTAGCTAGGTTGGCGGCTCAGAAACATTGTCGTATTTGTAAGCAGGAACTCGGTACAGATAATATTGTGGTTGACCATGACCATCTGGCAGGGGAAATCGTAGGGGCTACACATTATAAAAGCAACTTGAATTTCAGAATGCCCAAGAAACAATTGTTGCTGTATTTCATATCCTGCAAAACTATGATGCTCACTTTCTCATAAAACTGTTGGCTGAACGTCATGTAACAAACCCGACAGAAATGTGGTATACGAAAATCCAGGTAGGATCGAGGTGATTGGAATGACCTTTGGAAATACAAGTCCATCACCAAACATATTCCGAATGGGAATGACTCAAATGAAAAGGTGCAATATTCCAAGCTATGTTTCATTGATTCATTTCAGTTCATGAGCAATTTGCTGGAAACTTTGGCAGGTCATTTGAAAACTGCAAAATTGAGTATCACCTTCTCGATGTTTCCAGACAACACCCAATTTGAATTGGCAAAAAGGAAGTGGGTGTTTCCTTATGACCTTGTTAAGTCTGAAGACAGCCTGATGTCAAAGGTTGCATTTCACAATGTCATGAAAGCTGAAGGTGTTAGCGAAGAGTATTACACTCATGCCCAAGCTGTGTGATATGCATTCCACTGTGTAAACCTGCTGCAGTATGCCATTAAGTATTTACATGTGGACTCTTGTTTGCTGGCAGATGTGCTTGAAAATTTCAGAACCGTATGTTTGGCTCATTATGGTCTTGACCCCGCCTTGTACATCACAGCTCCGTCTTTTGAATGGGATGCTTTATTGTCATAACAGATGTGTGGCTATAATTATTGACCAACCCTGATATGTATCTTTTTGTTGAATGAGGGTTAAGGGCGGTATTACCCAGGTTTCCATACGGTGTGCAGAAGCCAATAACATTTACATGGGTGAAGAGTACGACCTCAGTGTGGCATCGAAATACATCTGTTATTTCGACGTAAACAGACTGTAGAGCTACACTATGAAGCACAACTTCCTATTGGCAATTTCGAGTGGGTTGAGGCTGAATTGTATTTATCGTGGGATTTTGTAAACACTGTAAATTATGGGGACGTGCTTTTTTACGGAAGTGGATTTGTCGTTTCCAGATTAATGCCACAATGTGCTATCAGATTTGCCTTTGGCTCCAGTAAATTACATACATCCTAATGGCTTGCATGAAAAGCTCCTCGTGACACTTGTGCCACATAAGAATTATGTTATTCACTGGGAAACACTGAGGCAGTATTTTATGTATGAAGCCAGACTCGACTATGTGTTGTACATTGCATTTTGCTCTTTGAGCACAAGGCTAGGATGGCTCCTTACATCGAGTTTAATATTGAGAAACATGCCCACGCTGCGAACAACTTTGAGAAATCATTTTTTTGTTAATAAATAATGCTGTACATTGAAAACCTTTGCAGAATGTCCATCTGGAAAGGGACATAAGAGTCGTCACCAGGTATGACACTATGTATGGAGTTGCAAAACTGCTTTGGCATCCTACATTCTAAGCATGACAAATCATCGATGCGAATCTTATCCATTTCGAAATGTAAAAGAGCTCTGTTACGTTTAACAAGCCCTTCTGCACTGGTGTTGCCATTCTTGATCTGTCCAAATTAACCCTTTACAAATTTCATTACAAGTACATGTGTCAGAAATTTCCTCCGCCAGCATTGCACCTTTTATATTGCGTCACCGACAGCTACATCTACGAGATTGTCTTTAGAGATTTTTAACAAGTAATTTTCCAAGATTTAAAGGTGCAGTTGGATACCTCAAATTATGCACTCAATAATCCGCAAGGATTCTCAACCAAGAACCAAGGCTATACCGGAGTGATGAAGGATGAATGTGCCGGCCGCATCATCACACACTATGTAGATTTACTTCCAAAGCTTTACGTAAACAATCTTTCGAATGAGCAGTTTATACGAGGCAAAGGGTGTAAAACCTAACGTGCTGCAGTCCCTCCGATATGAGGATTATCGAGATTACCTCGATAACAGCACCAGGGTTCTGGGGCCCCAATTCCAGTTCCATTTGCATGGTCAGGACGTTTGCACTGAATGAGTGACCAAAGTAGTGTTGTCAGGTTTAGACAATAAGCGATTCATTGAGCCAAATGGAGTATCGACTTTACCCTGGGGGCACTACTGGATTCGCGAATAAATTCTTTCTTTCCCAATACACCACTTTCAGAACCATTTGAATTATAGGGCTGCCATCACCAGCATCCAACACCACACCCGGCTCTGTACCACACCCTGCTCTACACTGCAATCTGCATCACAGCTGTCTTCAAACCCACTGCATCGATTCAACATACCTTTTCAAAGCTGCTGCTTTGCCATAACCAGATGCCATTTAACATCAGCAAATATGCCATGTTGTTCTTTTTTCTCCCAGGAATTACTCTTCACAGTGTGGGATTGCATAATATCAAATACATATTTCATTCTACAAAGTTCTACGTGTGTGTGTGCATGGAGTTAATGTAGGTGTTGGTGTGTCTGGCATACATAATCCCGGTTGCGATTTGATGGACGCTCCAAACATAGTGCCGCAATGGGCGACAACAGTATCGACATTGATGTATATAGTGTAAATTTTCAGTTTTATTGCAAGGACGACAACACATATCACCTTCTATGCATATATAATTTATTTCATAGCCGCTTATTGTACACAAGTATATATATATTTTTTTAGTTTTATTACAAGGACACCCATTGTGTGCAAGTGTATACATTTTATATTTTAATCCTGGAATGTGTATAAAGATTTTTGTATATATATTTTAATTAGTTTGTAGTATTTGTAAATATCTCTGTTAATTTGTATGAATGAATGTATGTGAATGTTTGTGTAAAGATTTTTAAAAGTGTTTTCATTTATGTATATAGTATTAAGGATTGTGCTGTATAGTCTTTTGGTTTTCAGGATATATGAAGTGTTGTAGAATTAGTGTTTAAACTGTAACGTAAAAAGTTGTACGTATTTGTACGTATTTGTAGATCTTTGTAAAAATATTTTTAAGGAAAATTTTGAAATAATAAATAAATAAATTTTTAAATACTATACGGAAATAGCGTGACTTGATATTTAATAGTTTGATTACTATTGTCACATTTCAAAAATATTTTTAACTTTTGAGTAATTTGTCGATGAAATAAAATCTTTTTACACAGTGTCAACACCAACACTAGCACGTCTGATAATTTAAAAGGAAAAGGGAAATGATTATGTGAACTCTGAAAAAAAGGAAAGAAATGAGGGAGGATATTGCGAAAACCAACCTGAACTTGAAACATACACACAATGATGAGATAAGCAATACTATTTCTAATGGTTTGAAATAATTGTAGCGAAATGGTCTGTTACCCCACAGAGCGAGTTTAAAGAGTGAATAGATGACAACAAACAAAAAATATCAATTTTAACAAGTCTCCAAGGACAATACAAACTTATGATTTTTACATTACAAATTACTACCTCTGTGAATCAACACATCTATATCTGCTGTGAAGAGATATTATTCTTCAAATATACACTTTTCTGATTTTTTTCAACAACACTTTAAAGAAACATTATACAATTTGCACAACTGCTTTTTTTCCAACTCCACATTTACCTCCACCTGCACATTCACCTCCACATACACCTCCACCTCTGCATTCGCCTCCACATTCACCTCCAACTCTACATTCACTTCCACATCACCCTCCACATGCTCTACACCTTGCTCCACAACCTGCTCCACATGCTCCACACACTCGACACCTTGCTCCACAACCTGCTCCACATGCTCCACACACTCGACACCTTGCTCCACAATCTGCTCCACATGCTCCACACATTCCACACCTTGTTCCACATTCTGCTCTACACACTCAACACCCTGCTCCACAATCTGCTCCACAGGCTCTGCAGTTGGCTCCGCAATCTTGGGATAAGTTAGTACATGTAACTATGAGTTGGGAGGCGATATTTGTTAGGGGGAGCTGGAGTATGTGTTGGGAGTTGTAATTCATTTCATTGTGTTAGCTGGGCATTTAATTTAATTTGTTCAATTCGGTACTCGCATAAATATGTGTCAGTAGATTCATTGCTATGTAATTAAAGTGGGGATTTACTAAGGAATACTGCACCTAGTGCAAGACCGGTCTTAACAATTTAGTTTCAAGTTTTTTTTTGGTTAAGGATTCGTAGCTATTTCATTTGCCGGAATAGTTCGTTACTTTTATACTATTCGAGGAGTTATTCGTTCGGTAACCTATTTAAACATCTTTTTTCATTAAAAAAAATCATATCGCCAAAACATTTCTCCCATATCTACACTCCTCAGTATGTCCTCCACACATGTTCGTTATTCGCATATCAGCCACAAACAAAAAAAATATATATAATGTACCTTATACCACTTTTACACCAACATGAACTCCTATATAAACAATTGCAAGCCACTCCTCTGGTCAGTCGGTCCCAGGAAATCACACTGAACACATCGAAGCCACTTCACCAATATGACCCTCATGATATGAGTAAATTAATCATCATTCTTTAATATCAAAAATTCCATTAAATGAATAAATTTCTAATAAAAAATTATTCAATTTATCGTCAAATCAATATAATTAATAAACTAATTTATTTAATAGTTATTCAATTAATTAAACTAATTTGTTTTTATCATTATCCTGCACTTAGCCCACTCTTGCACTAAATGCGACTTAGGCCACAGTTGCCCATAGGTGGGCCAGAACATACATGCTCCTACTACTTAAGACTGCAGAACTCATGTAAAATTACAGATAGTACACAAAAAAAATATGGCGAACCCCAGTACAATATCAGGTCCACGTAGCTCAGCAAAGAGAATACAAAGGATATCTTTAGATCAAGTTGAAGGGCGTGCGAACAATAGGAGCCATCTTCAGGATGGTTAAAAATACATGGGCCAGAGATTTCTTTGTCCCACGTTCGGAGGCAAGGTGATACGGACGACAATAACAAGTGCCCCCTGGGCCTCGTCGACCCTACGCGCAAGACGCTGAATCAGCGTGCAATGCTTCCGTCACCACTGTTTCCTATGCAACTTAGATCTGAAACAGTAGGACTTAATTACACGCGATGAAAGCTCACAGATATAACTACGAGTGTATGGGCACTGCCTAGAGGCTGGCAGCTGCGACATTTCAATAGGAAATCATATTTTAAGGAAATATTACCTCAGTGCGTTAATTTTAAAGATAGGAGATTCAAACAAAACGTAATAATAACTCATGATTAATTAGAAGTTCTCTACAGTGGAGATGTGCCCATTACATGTCCCTGTTTGCAAGGAATAATAAAAGTTTATGTTTTACAAAAAGTACATTTTGCCTATCGACACTGAGAATTTGCGCTCTTAACAGTGAGTTATTGAGTCCCGATAAGGGTCACATGAGGTGAGTATGGAGCAGCACCGGAATGAATGGGTGGGGGAAATGGGAGATCCCCGAGAAAACCCGCCGACCAGCGGCATCGTCCGCCACTATTCCCACTTGCGTAAATTCGGGAGTGACCCTGCTGGGGGTCGTACCCAGTTTGCCTTAGAAGGAGATGGCCAGCGTAACCGCTCAGTCACAGCCGCCCTGGCAATCTGTGTACTATGCTGAAAACGTGGAAAAGAAATTTAAAAAATAGGTCCATAGACGCTCTTGAAGTCTCGCGACCCATGATGCGTATTCTTGAGTCTAATATTGTCAGCTACTCGCTGTTGAGAACCGCCCAAATCTATTCCCCTCACTAGCACAGAGTAGAGAAATAGAGACGAAATGGCGATGCGATATTTCTGTGTGGGCCTGCCCATCGGTTGAACTGCCAGCAGACAAGTGCATATTGGCGAACGATATTTGACATGTTGTTGGCCAGTGATGTCATTTCGCTGACGCGTGCAGCTGGAGTCAGCGGAATAAGTGGCATTTCCGGCCCCTGCATTGCTGGGTATTCTGTGACGACATGTTGGAACCGCCGAAGTTACTTGGCATGAGCTCGTGAACCCCGCAGAGCGAGCAGAAATTGCATCTCAAGAGACGTCGACGACAATTTGGAGTTATAGTCCATTCAGGGTTACTTCTCCTTTTCTAAAGCCCTAATATTCCTCCGCCTCATGCGGACAAACCTTAGCGAAGTCTAGAAAACCACACGAATGAATAACGCACCGTACTAGTACACACATAGTTTAGTAAGATTTTGGAAAACAAATATTTATTTCTTACTGCGTGTTACCAACACACCTATTTTCTCTCTCTTTTTATTCGCAAGAATTATAGGCGAAACATAATTCATACATAAAATGTAAGTAAAAAGTCCTTTCAAACCAAAGATAAGATATTCTCATGTTAACGGAAGTACAAAACACCTGTGATAAATGGTACATGTCAAGAAGAGAATCAAAGTAGTCACACATGGCGTGATATTCCAAAGATTTGTTTCTCGAAGTGAAGCGATACAAGACTGCAGCGTCAACGATGGTTCGTATAGATGTCCGACCACGTCGACACAAAGTCCAGAACTTCACCTGCCAACTGTGCTGCTAACTATGCGAGTACTTAAGATGATGAGTGAAGACTTGGAGGGTTTTGTCAGCGCTTAATAAGTCTCCGGTGAAGATGAAATTAAGTGCATATGGAGAGCAGCTGAATGCAAAAGCGGGAGAAATGGGAGCACCCCGAGAAAAGCCGCCGGCTAACAGCAACGTCCGCCACATTTACCACACGTGAATTTCCGAACAACCCAGCCAGAAATCGAAACTTTATTCGCAATGGGCCGAGGCGAGTATTCTGACTACTCGCCTACATCACACAGTGGGGCGTTTTCTCAAAAACGTAGCCAAAAATAATATCAAAACCCAATTTACTGGCATGGAAGTACTGATACTGGGGAACTCGAGGTCGCTGATTGCGAATTTTATGTTAAAATTTGTTATTTAAATCTCTTAGGTAATTCAATTTGGCTTATCACGATAAAAAGAAAATAAAATTTCTCTATCACGTTTTGGATTCCGATATCAAATAAAACAGTAAAGTGAATCAAATAAACATAACATTATAATACAGGAAACATCCGCTAATTTAATATATTTGTCTACGCAAATAAGCCAACCCTCAATAAGACATGCAAAGTTAAGGATAGAGGAAAGAATAATAATGCAGATATAAGTACAGAGATTCTAAATACAAAAACAAAAATTTAAGTTCTGAATGACGAGCAAGCATCAGTTGCAACATAGCATGCATTATGTATTACATAAATAACCTAGCAGTTTGATTCGATGTCATGTTATCAGCATACATGGGTGTCTCTGATCGCCCAGAAGTTTGGCAAAACAAGTTTCATGGCATCTGGCGAAAGTTGTTTATTTTCTTGTGTGGGATTTCCCGTGTTCTCATGGGCATCGGATTTCAACAACCACGTAACCAACCGAGAAGTCTTCCTTCGTCTTTATTCTAAAAAACATTTTCTCAAAAATCGTTCACGATAGTTCTCCATATCCTTATTCCGATCCTTTTTAGCACCTTAAAATAATTTCGTAATTGGCAGCCAAGAGAAGATATTACTTTGGAGCAGGAAATTTCTAATATATACACTGTTATCATCATTGACTATAGGCTGTTCACGGTAAAATGAGCACTTTCGAAATCCCTGCTTAAAAGCTACTTGTATGAACATTGTGTCTTTTTCCGCCTTATGTAAAATTAACGTTACTATAGGCCTCATCACTTTATTCATGCATCAGTCAACTGAAAATTCGAAATTATTAGAAAAGTAAATATTTAGCAAATTCCTCATTTTTACATTTCGATATATCAAAATAAAAAAAGTGAAAGGAATAATTTGAGTTATAACAAATGGTTACGTGACACTTTTTATTCGACGTTAAGATATTGAACTACTTTCCATTCGTCGTTACCAACTTTACTGGGCGCATGTCACTCAGTCCGACCGTTGAAATATATGCAGGTAGGAGCATTAACATTTTTTCTAAGGTTGATTTCATAAGTGCTCACTTTATTGTGAACAGCCTTTAACAAGAATATTTTTCTACATACATCCTTACATTTTTAACAGAATAATTGAAAAATACTTTTGCTAATAATTCCGTAAACTACTCTTTAAAATCTCCGAGTTCTTCTTTTTTTTTTTAATGTACATAGGCATTTCCATAATTTATGAGGAGGTAACTTTTAATTATGAATACCGGGCATTTGCCCCGATGCAGCACAGAACAAAGAAAACTGCGTTCCTCTTTGTATTCATCATCTCATGTGAATTTAATTATTTTAATACTACTATAGAGCTATACATTTGCAAAATGAGCGTATCACGTCTAGATAGCAATTAATCGGCTTCGGACGATCGACAGCCAGCCCTGACTCAAACCTAAATTTAACTTGGACCAATTTTTATCGGTGACCGAGGATTACATTTTCTTCCGCAGAATGTGTTTGCGTTAGGCAGTGGTCAGTTTGTCTTGAAAATACTTAGTACATTTAAATAAACGAATCCACATATGCCATGTGGACATCTTAAATCAAAGATATTTGTTTGTTTTCTTTTGTAGTGCCTTTTACTGTTGTTAATATTAAATCCTGGCCGTGGCTCTACATAAAAAGAAATACAACAAAGATTTTGTTGACGACATTGCGTTACACACTATACCGTCATACGTGCTAAAGTCTGTTCACGGTAAAGTTTAGGAAGTATTTTTTATTTCTCATTTTATTAATTTATTCGTTGTTATTTCACTTGACACACGTTATTTAATGGCCATTCTGCCATTTTTACACGCTCTTTAAATGATCCATCAGTCAGAAATAAACCACTGAGTAAACAGTGAAAAAAAAAGGCTGATGAATCACTGGAAAATGTCATTGAATCAATAAGTGAAGTAAACTCGCATTATTTCACTTATGCATTAGTTTCATTCACTGAAGTGACTGCTGATTCAGTCAGACACGTTTGACTTATTGAAACTGCGAAATTCTCACTGATTCATATTTAGAAATTAACTTTAGAAACATTTTACTGTTCCTGCGCGGCATGTATTTTAACGGGCTCACTGAGAGACATGCGCCCAGTAAAGTTGGTAGCAATGGAGGGAGAATAGTTCCATATCTTAACGTCGAATAAAAAGTGCTATAGGCGTACAACAATTTGTAATAACATCAATTATTATTTTTGTTTATTTAATGCGTCAAAGTGTAAAAATGAGCAGATTTGCTTAATATTTACTTTTCTAATAATTTCACAGTTTCAATTGACTGACGAATGAATAAAGTAATGAGTCACATGGCAATGTTAATTTTGAATAAGGCGGAAGAACACACGACGTGTATACAGGTAGATCTTAAGTAGGGCTTTGAAATGTGCTCATTTTACCGTGAGCAGAATATGAATAGTATTTAGTAAGCATTAAATATTACCTCGCTCTGACTGTCAGCGGAGCGAGTGAAGCTGGTTTCTATTCCATCCTCGTGATCGTGCGTGTTGTTAATAGTCCAAACACGTTGCTCGGACAAGTGTTTCTCCATGTTCTGCACATTTGTTCTTACTTCTGTCATTATGCATCAGGAACCGTTCCTTACTAATCTATGTCAGTTATTTTTCGCCTGATCCTGAAATTTCTATGACACCAATTTACGAAAAATGACCATACTCGAAGAGGAGCACTTTATCAGCAAATAATTCATGCGAATCTGTGTTACGAAAACAATAAAATAAAAACACATACATCGAAATTTCAGTGAACGGTATGGAATGTCAAAATAAAAGTTTCGGTAAAATACCAGAAAATTAATTTTTTATGATTTTTATAAACTTGATTTCTATGTGTGATTTAATTATACTATTATCAAACAACCCATTTGTACAGTGTTAGCAGATACATTCCTCTAGGAATCGCATCAAATATTTGAGAACTCAAGAATAACAAATTTTACTAAAATGATGTTCTTTTCAGTGTAGCACAGTATTTTGTTTAAACATCCCGAGGCACATCCGAAGCAAATGAAGATCAATTTTGAACTGAAGTAAAGCGTCACGTAGCGGAAATTCCTAATTCCAGTCCATTGTATTTTGTGGACTAATACCTCACCAGCAGTTTGGCCAATATTTCCGGTTGGAAATTTTACTGTTGGCTAACTTTTCGTAGAAAACCCCCACTGTACATCACCGCGGCCACGGCAAGTGAACATATTGATAATCAATTATTCATAGCCCAATTCACAGCGACTTTTAATATGGCATGCAGGTATCCGTTATAGTCCACGAGCATGCGAGACTATACAGTCACGTACACATTATTTTTTATTAGCGGTGTTTTACTTTTTGACTCGGTCACAAGAAATACAACTACTTGATTTCGGGATGTTTTCCACTGACTAAAATTCGTCTAGAATGTTATCGAATCTTATTTGTCCAATGGCACAAACCTGTGAAGATAATGTAAAGATTTCCAGTATTTTATGTTATCACAAGAGTATTCTGGTAATATAAAATACTTTAACTTATTCGAAGGATCTGCAGCGATACAACCTGCGTTATTATTTCATCGTCTTCAGATAATTCATTAGGTTTTATATTAGTAGAAGAATTATCTGCGTTCTGGCACAAAAGGACGTAGGACAAGAGCACAGAAGCCGGCCACCGCCATGTCGTAATGTCCCTTTCATCCCCTCACAATTTCCATTTTTTTTTCCTCAAAATCAACTAAATTTCCCTAAAAAATTCCCTATTTTCCTTAAAAAAAAATTCTCTTTTTCCCTAAAAATGTCTAGGTTTCCCGGAGACCAGGATTCGTAAGCCGAGTCAGGAGAACAGGACTCAGGAGAGCGGAATTCTTGACTCCGAGCCAAGAGAGCAGAACTCAGGACTCAGGGCACGTGACCTTTGACCTCAAAAATTCCCAAAAAAAATCCAAAATAGTTATTGTTTAAAATTTATAAAAAAATATCAAAAAAAGATATTTTTAAAAAAAATTGTAATATTTTAAAAATTATTTTTTTTAGATATTAAAATATTCCTCCTTCCCATCAGCCATTTCTACCCTAACGATTTCTCTTTCATCCCTAAAAATTTCCCCTTTTCCTCAGTTTCCTTTTCCCATTAAAATTTTCCTTTATGCTATAAAAAAATTAAAAATTAAAAAAATGCATTAAAGTCATCAAGCATAAGACATGACCGACTAATACCACCACACGGATGCAGGTGACCTTGATCTTGACCGCATGACCTTGAATGACCTCGAAAACTAAAACTCGAGAAAAAATTAATTAAGTTAGCGAGTTTATTATGTTACTAACTACTACTACCATATTTGTTCCATATGACACTGAAATTTGACCTCGACCTGGCGACCTTTAACTTTGAACACAAAAATCTAAAATATTTTATAAAATCTTAAAAATAAAAAAATTAATAAATAAGTAAATAAATAAAATGATTGAAAAACTCATTTTTTCCATCAGTATTTACATCAATCGCAATCTTTCCATTAATCTTTAGCAATATTTCCATGAATCTTTAACAATTCTCTGCCTCAACCTTTAGCAGTCGTCCTCAATCGCAATCTTTCAATCAATTTTTAGCAATATTTCCAGCATTATTTAGCAATCCTCTTCCTCAATCGCAATCTTTCCATCAATCGCTCATCATTAATTAGGGTCTACTAATTTCAAAATAAACGAGACCGTTTATTTTGAAATGCGTTGACTTCACGCGAACATTTTGAAAGTGTACTTTCTGAGCAAACCGACTCTACTGCACTTATTCATTCTTTAACAGTAAGTGTATCATCATCATCATCATCATCACCTGTCGAATTGGTACCCTGCGATACAGCAAGAGGTATTGCCGGCAACACTTGATGACTCGCAGTAGATGAATCCTGCAGATCTCGTTATGTTCTTTTAAAGGATCGCCTTGCACAAACAGCATGGGACCAATATCATAATGCTTCATCGCGCGAAAAGGACTCTTCGCACACGCCGTTCTCTCATACCGACGAACATTTTGACGATAGGTGAAAACTCTTTCGCAGAATCGGCACTGACGACAACCAGGTAGCGATGATATTGGTCGCGGCTCCAAGTTAGTTGAGGTCAAATGCTGGCTTTCTTATTCGCAATTTATCTTCATGGTACGATGAGAGAGTGCTTCCAAATCGCTCGCAGTGTCAAGACATCAACTGTCATTTTTTTCTATATAAATGCAGTTATATTTTTTACAGTAAAGAGCATAGCATGTCTTGACAAAGAAAATCCACCTTTAAATTTTATATTTAAAAAAAATATGGGAGCCCTCTAAGAAAACCCAAATACTTGTTGGCACCAAATGAGAACACGCGGGTACTCCCATATATATCTTAGATTGGAATAAACATAATTAATTATAGAATAATATTTATGTATTTATATACATAGTAAGAAAAATTATGCATAGATAGGGACAGTAAAATGTGGCGTTTTGAACGACCTGTAGGCTAGACTCCCCGGCATTATGGATTTACTAGCATCAGCTTTATGTTCATTGGCTGCTGTGACAGTGAGTAGCCAGTTTAACTTAGATTAGGTGGCACGGTATTCGGTGCTTGTTTCTTTGCAGGCATGTTATTGGCTTACAGTTCAACTGGGCGTATCTAATAAAATGTGATCCAATTTCAAACCTAACACAAATATACACGTTTTTGTAGTCTACCTTTTCCTAGAATGAATTTACGAAATTTTTCAGCCTCTGTATATAGAATAATAAATATATATAAATAAGAAAGGAATATACATAATCATGTAAAGAATAATGTATATGAATCTAAATAAGATAGGAATATACATAACTATGTAGGTATAGAATAAGTTTTGTACCTGAGGGTTTTCTTCTGGGGTGAACGAGTAATTGGGTTTTCTCAGAGTGTTTCCATTTTATACATATGACTTTTAATTTGGAAGTTATTTTGTGAGCACAAGCAAGGCTATTTAATATAAAATTATACCCTCACTTATATAGAAACAATTACAGTTCAATGTTTTGTCACCGCGAGGTGATCATCGATTTGGAAGCACTCTCTCATCGTACCATGAAGATTAATTGCGAATAAGAAGGCCAGCATTTGACCTCAACTAACTTGGAGCCGCGACCAATATCATCGCTACCTGGTTGTCGTCAGTGCCGATTCTGCGAAAGAGTTTTCACCTATCGTCAAAATGTTCGTCGGTATGAGAGAACGGCGTGTGCGAAGAGTCCTTTTTGCGCGATGAAGCATTATGACATTGGTCCCATGCTGTTTGTGCAAGGCGATCCTTTAAATAACATAACGAGATCTGCAAGGATTCATGTACTGCGAGTCAGCAAGTGTTGCCGGCAATACCTCTTGCTGTATCGCAGGGTACCAATTCGACACGTGATGATGATGATACACTTAATATTAAAGACAGAATAATTGCAATAGAGTCGGTGTGCACAGAAAGTACACTTCCAAAATGCTTGCGTTAAGTCAACGATTTTAAAATGAACTGTCTTCGGCCCTAATTAATGATGAGAAATTGTTGGAAGGATTGTGATTGAGGACGAGGATTTCTAAGGATTACTGGGAGGATTGCTAAAGATTGATGGAAAGAATGCGAATGAGGAGGAGATTTGCTAAAGAATGAGGACGAATGCTGATAAATGAAGGAAAGATTGCGATCGGGAGGATTGCTAAATATTAATGGAAATATTGAGATTGAGGAGGTGGATTGCTAATGATTGAGGAAGAGGTGTGCTAAAGACTGATTGAAAGATTGTGTTTATGGAGGATTGCTAAAAATTGATGCAAAGATTTCGATTGATGGAAAGATTGATAAAAAACAAGTATTCCATAAGTTATTAAATATTTTATAGGTTTTTGAAATTTTTTGGATTTTATAAAAGATTTTAGATTTTTTTATGTTCAAGGTCAAAGACCAAGCTTACCTTGAACAATTATGGCGTAAGTCATCAGTAACATAATATACTTGCTGACTTTTATGCATTTTTCTCTAATTTTGGTTTTCAAGGTTATTTAAGTTCGTGAGGTTAAGGTCGAGGTCACCTGCATCCTATTTGGCGGTAGTAGTCTATAACATAATATGCTTGCTGACTTTTATGCATTTTTTCTTGAGACTTAGTTTTCAAGGTCATTTGCAGTCATGAGGTAAAGCTCAAGGTCACCTTCATTCAATATAGCAGTAGTAGCCTGTAACATAATTTGCTTACTGACTGTTAAGAATTTTTTCTCGAGTTTTTGTTTTCAAGGTCATTTGAGGTCATGGAATAAATGCCAAGGTCACCTGCATCCAATATGGTGGTAGTAGTCAGTAACATAAATGCTTGCTGACTTTTATGCATTTTTATCGAATTTTTGTTTTCAAGGTCATTCAAGGTAACGGGTTCAAGGTCATCGCCTACATACAATACGGCGGTAGAGGATAGTAATTTATTATGCTTTGCTGACTTTTATAAAATTTTCGATTTTTTGGATTATTTTTGGGGAATAGGATATTTTAAGGACTAATGGGAAGTTTTTAGTGATAAAGGGGAAATTATTAGTGTTAAAAGCAAATTCTTAATACAAATCGGCTGCTGGGGGACTAGAATTAAAAAACAAATACTTAGAAGATTTTTTAAAAATAATTGTTAGTAATTTTTCGATTATTAATAATAAATTTGTTGATATTTTATTTGAATTTTTTTTTTTTTTTTTTTACGTTTTTTGGGTTCAAAGCTCAAGCTGAGTCCTGAATCTTGCTCTTCTGGCTTGGAGTCACGAATCCCGTACTCCTGCTCTGAAAGAAATCGGTAATTTTTAGAGAAAAGGGGGAATTTTTATGGAAATTTAGTCAATTTCGAGGACAATTATAGGGAAATTTTGAAGGGGGAAAAAAGGGAAAAAGGGCAATTCCAACATGGCGGCGGTCTTCTCCGGCGCTCCTGTTCCCCGTCCCGTCGTGCCAGAACGCAGATAATCCTTCTTATATTAACGTAAAAGAGGTAAGTCTGAACACAGGTGAAGTAATTATACTCCACTTTACTTTTTCCGGTTTTGACATGACTGCAGCGAGTGAAAATGTGCAAGTGGCTTTCAGAAAGAGGACTTATTAGAGTTTTATTGTTCGGAAACAGAGAACACTCGAAGTTCTAACAGCTGTTATAACAGAAGATCGAACAGACGACGTGTAAAATTGCGAGCGAAGAGCAGAATGAAAAGAAAGTGCTAAGTGCATTACGAACAGCAATCCTTTTAACTTAGCGCGCTTCCTTATTTTTATTGTTGACCTTCTGTGACCTCTATCCTATCTTCAAAGAGCAGTGACAATATCACAATGACCTTTATCTGCCAGCTATCCACGAGGTGTTTTTTTTTAGAACGGTGGTTTAAGCAGGAAAGTAAAAAAAAATCTAATTAAGCGAGAAAATTTCTTGGGATGGAAATGAGATCTGATAATTGGAACTTATTAGAACACCCCCCGAGTTTCTCTTTTTTTTTTCCAGATGAAATATTTTCTGAGTTTCGGGGTGTTTTAATGAAATTTATTTCTGTGACACTAAGTAATTGCAATTCTTCTTACCTTTTTTTCTTCAGATAAATACCGAGTGCTTGCCACCAACTTTCGCAAATGTTGTAATATTTCCTTAATTAGAACGACTCGCAATTTAAAATTAGACATTTTTCTAGCAATGTTGTTATGAATGTTCAAATGTAGGTTATGAATAAAGGAACGAGTCTTTTGGCACGGTAGGTGTGTTTGTCAAGATGAAGTAATTTTCACAACATTTTTATGAGAAATTTATGTAGTGCTAATAATCTTGTGGTAAATTATGAAACTGTTAAATCATTCTCACGGATGTCAATGAGCGGCTGTTACGAGTTGAGAGAATTTTGTCAACGCTGAAGATCGCGTTCATGAACACCGGCGAACTGAGAGAAAGATTAATTCCAGCGAAAAGAATATTTTGTTTGAATAAGCCCAACACTATATTTTGTTGCCTCAACAAAATATTCAGTTGCGCAAAGAAAACTTGAAAATAAATAAAATTAACTTTGTTCACCTAACAATATTCACTCTTGAATTAACAAAACTTGAGTGTTGAGACAAAATAAATTACACTGCCAATAAGATGTTATGATTCAATCGTGTATATATATATATATATATATATATATATATATATATATATATGGCTGCTCATTTGACTGCTTTCGATTGAAAATACAGCTCGGGAGATTGTTTTGTATTACTTGTAACAATTAGGATAATAACAGATATTATTAGTGCATGTATTAATGCTAAACAATGGCATAAACATCGTAATCAAACACGTAAGGAAAACTGTCAAATTTTAAATATACATTTCCGCATGTTATCTATTATTCGTAATTCATTTCTTTACTAACAACTCTATTTCTTAAGTAGTTACTTCAACTGAAGGTTGCAAGGGCGTATTGCATTGCTCGGGCGTAAATGATCTAGCTTTGAATCTCTGTCGGGCATAGAATATTATTTCTACCAACTGAAACTATTTAATGCACGAAGAGTCAAACTAATCTTTGCTTGCACCAGCCAAGATTTTCTTTGGGGCAACCAACTAACAACACAGTAGTTTGGTTTAAAAAATACATTGCCCTTATACAAATAACGTATTTGGTTGCACGATATAAACTGTGTTTAATTCAATAATACCTTTTTCTGAGTGTGAATATGAAATGAGGTGATGATGGAGCAGCGGCGGAATGCAAGGGCGGGGAAAACCGAAACACCCCGAGGAAACCCACCTTCCAACGGCAACGATCGCCACTTTTACCACATGCGAAAATACGAGTGACCCCGCGGGGGATCGAACCCAGGTCGCTGTGGTGGAGGCGAGTGGTTTTTACTACTGCACCACCACGACACCTGCTGTTACGAGGAAAAGTATACACAAAAATAATCTTTGTTCGGAAATGTATTTCTACTGGAAGTCCTTGGCTATATTGACTGTAGTTTACCGCCGCGCCCTTCAACCAGAAACGACGTTATTCATTTTTTATCATGCCAAAAAAAATACAAGTACGTTATGTAATTTGCACTGCAACCACATTGTGCACATAGTTACTGTTGATAATGATCAGCAACATGCCGCGTATTTGCCTGACACAGCTCGAGCTAACAGTTAGCGAAAAACAACCGAGTATTGACCTCCTACCGACCACACAGCCCTTTGTAGTCACCGAGTATTAACATTTCTCTTCTTTTATACAAACAAAGGCTTGGAAACAATACGCTATAATATAACTCCACGAAGTTTTACACAAGTCGAGTTACAGATTAAAATTTCAATGATGTGTTTCTAAAAAGCTATATAATAAGAACTATAACTCAATATTTTGAAATACACGCGTCTTCTGAATACCTCCGAGGCGTATTTAGTTATTTTAGCAACAGCTGAAGATATTATTCGAAAAATTCTACTATAAAACCCTATCGATTTTGTTAAAGTAAGTCGTAGCCAGCAAGCATCTTGCCAAGAATGGGGTTGGAAAATGGGGGACGGTAATCTTCCACATTTGTCCAGCAGGGGCGTTTTCCCCGTGGGTTAGAAGACAGTGACGGGTCACTACTTCATTTGTGATAAATATTTACCACTTATTATGAAATGATCGTCTCATTATTTTTAAAATATACAGGACTAATATTTAAGAAAACCCTGCACCATATCACTCGAAATTATTTGATCTCAATTTAAACGCTTAACAGACAACTAGAGACAAATTAGCAGAGGGTGGTAAGATTATAAATGAACAGGCTTTTGTGACTTGTCCGTATGACCTATGGTACGCCAGCCTTCAGCAACTCTCAGAACGGATTAAATTCCTGGAAGCAGCTGAAACTATAAAGGCTTCCTTACTTTGTACACATAAATGCTTCTCTGTAAGTCAACAAGTTATATATATATATATATATATATATATATATATATATATATATATATATATATACCTACGAATATAATGAAGTCTGAAATCCTACTGTGGTACAGTCAGTTCCAGTTACATAAATATTTACTTTGCAGATAGCAGCGTCTTGTCGGATAGGACACGACGAAAGCATCTGTACGTCCTGGAGTTTTTGGATTCTACAGCTAAAGTGCCGTGACGCCAGCCACTGTCGCTGAGTTAATTATCCCTGTAACCCCCCCCCCCCCCTCATTTCCCTCTTCGCAATAGCTCACTCATCATACCACGAAGATGAATTGCGAATACGAAGGCCTGCCATTGTCCTCAACGATCATGGAGACACGACCTGCATCATCGTTAACTGATTGTCGCCAATGCCGATTGTGCGATCGAGTTCTCATCTATGGTCAAAATACTCGTCGGCATGAGAGAACGGCATGTACGAAGATTTCTTTACGGGCAATGAAGCATTGCGACTTTGGTCCCTTGCAGTTTGTGTAAAACATTACATATATACCGCGATCTGCAAAGTTTCGTCTAATGGGAGTCAGCAATTATTGCCGACAATACATCTTGCTGCATCGATGGGTACCGATTCGACAGGCGATTATGATAAGACAATAAATGCTAAAGACGGAATAAGTGCAGTAGAGTCAGTTTGTGTGGAATTTGCACTCACAAAACTTTCACGTGAAGTCGACGAACTTCAAATGGACTATCGTCGGCTCTAAATACTGATGATAAAACAACTCCTGCCTGAAAGAAAAACATATTTAATATAGAATACAAAATATAGAGGCGAAGACGGCAGACTAGAGTAGTAAGGGTGGGGTCGTTTTGGCGCACTTTTGATTGATGGATTAATTAAGTCAATTAATCGATTTGATTAACCCGATCAAATGATTGGATTAACATTATCTTAATACGTTGAAAATAATCGGATGAAATAAATATGATTGATTGATAAAATAATTTCAAAAAATTAACATTTTAAATGTGTGTGAGTTTATATTCGGGATGTATAGGCAAGAGTGTCATAAGAGACATTTATTATTTTATTTTCGGAGAGCAGCAGCAGCAGCATCGATTTTGACTTTTACATGGCTGGAGGTCGTCTGAGGTGTTAGGTGTAGGATTAGGGGTATATATATATATATATAGTATGTAATAATGTTATATATTTATGGGTTAAATATGGTATTTACGAGGTGGGTGAGGGTGTTGCCGGGAGTAGGGCGTAGAAGTTTCTTCCTGCCTGCCATCGTTGGGCCGAATGAGGGGGAGCACAAAGACACATCCTCCTTGGGCAGTGTGAGACAGTATTACTTGCAATGGCGGAGTTCCGAAATACATAATTGGAAATAAATGTTTTAAAATAATGAAGTATTGTATTTGGGCGAAATGCAATATATAGCAATGTATGTAAAGAAGAAATTTTACATAACATAATTATTTAGAAAATAATAAAATGCATGTAACGAATTACTAGATACCCAGAATGAAATATTGTTATCATCGAATCCCAACTACCTTCACTCCTCGACTAACACAAAATGAACGAGTTAAAAAATATGTATTGAAGCACTTCACAAATCAATAAAATTTATATACCCTGCTTGCGATGCATGTAAAGTCATACTAGATGAATGAAACAAAAGGAACGAATTATTCGAATTCCAGGAATCACCTAACTATTATACATTAAATTAACCAAATAAATTAATATAAAGTGAAAATATTGATTGAGACACACACTAGCCGTAAACACAGAACGGCACGACCTGAATTATACTTACACTGCAGTAATTAACATAGTACAAATGTAACCTATTTCCCTACCAATCTAGGTGTCATAAAGGAATAAAAGGCAATTTTTTATTTTACTAAAAGAATTTTAATATCACCTAGATTCTTGGGCTGTAAAAAACCTGTTTGCATAGTTACTTACTTTGTTCTAGGTATAATTTAGGATGCATCATTATTGTGCATTTGGCTAGTGTATTTTTCATGTGATTTTTAGAACAGCATTTCATTACTTTATGACACCTAGATTCTTGGACGGTAAAGTCATTATGTTTCGTACTTCAAATATTGCATTTTATATGACTTAGTATATATTATAATAACGTTTGTAATGCGGAAACATTTTGTAGATATTAGTATATTCATTTAGTTCGTTCCTACTTTTCTTCAGGTAGTGAGTTTTAATTGTGGATGTGTGCATATTTTTGTGTAATTTTTTTAGTAAGGCATTTCATTCCTTTATGACACCTAGATTGGTAGAGAAAAAGGATACAGTTTTTTCTATGCTAATTACTTAATTGTAGGTATAATTCAGAATGCATCATTCCTGTGTTTATGGCTAGTGTGTTTTTCAATCAATATTTCTGCTTTATATTAGTCTGATTAACTTAATGTGCATGTGGTTAGATGATTCCTGGAATTGGGATAATGCGTTCCTTTTATTTTATTCATCTAGTATGGTGTTATGTGCATAGTAAGCAGGGTAAATCCTTTTTATTAATTTGTGAAGTGCTTCAATATGTATTTTTTAACATGTTCCTTTTGTGTTAGTCGATGAGTGAAGGTAGTTGTGTTTCGATAACAACAATATTTCATTCTGGTTAGCTAGTAATTCATTACATGGATTTTAATATTTTCTAATTAAATATATTCTGTTTGTAACATCTCGTCATGAAATTCGTTGCTATGTATTGAATTTCGGCCAAATAATATACTTTGATATTTTTAAAGATTTATTTCCAATTACACGTTACCGAACTCAGCCGTTACACATAATACTGTCTCGCACTGCCCAACGTGCATGTGTATTGGTGCTCCCACTCAGTCGGTCCAACTAGGGTAAACATGAAGGAACTCCTACACCCTGCTCCCGACAACACCCTCTTCCCCCCTCCGCAATACCATATTTAACCCTTAAATATATAACACTATTAAATACTATATATATATATATACCCCTAACCACACACCTCACACCTCAGTCAACTGCCAGCCATTCAAGAGTCAACATCTATACTGCTGCTCTCGAAAAATAAAAAATAAATCAGTGACCCTTATGACACTCTTGCACGTGCATACCAAATATAAAAATCAACAGATTAAAAATTATTTTATCAATAAATTTACCAAATTTTTTTCATCCGATAAATTCCATCGTATTAAGATTGTCTTAATCCAATAATTTGAGATTCAGATAGTTGACTGACCCAAAATGTGGTTATTTCTCGCGCATTAACGATATATCTTCAATAATTAGTAAGCTGAAGGTTCAGGGATATAACGGATGATGCGATGAACATATATCTTATCAAATTTTAATTACAAAATGATAATAAATTATTATTAGAAAATTATTGGTTTTTCTTTATTTTTGTGTATCTTATCTTTTTTTCCAAACAACTTTAAAGTGGTGCTATGAGCACTCGACTGTTAACAGGAAGATCTGCATATAAAATTACATAACATTTTTGTATTAAAAAATGGATAGATAACTGCATACAAACATGAATTATGTCCAAATGTACAAATTTGGAGACAGCTGGCGAAAGAATGTAATTCCTATACATATGGGTGGGGGATAAACCGAAGACTTGATCGAAGGATCAAACTGAAGATTAATCGAATGATCGATCGAAGGATTGGGATTCATAAAAGTATTGAGATTAATTGAGGGATTGGGACTGATTGAAGGATTGGGAATGTCCGAGGGATTGAGATTGATCCAGGGATACGGATTGATCGAAGGATTAGCCTGGGTTGCTGTGAATTGTGGAGGATTGCGAATGATTGGGATTGTTCTAAGGATTGTGATTGTTCGAAGGATAGGCATGGATTGCTGTGAATTGTGGGGGAGGAGTGCGAAGGCTTGTCGTGGATTGTTGTGGGTAGAGGAGGAGGGTTGTGAAGGATTGGTGTGGATTGGTTTGTATTAGTGTGGATTTGTGTGATGTTTGGGGTGAATATTGTTGTGAATTGATGAGTGAATTGGTGTGGTGATTGGCATATGTTGGTGTGTGGATCGCTGCTCATTTGTGAGTGGAATGAAGTGTGGATTGGTATGGATTTGTGTGTGGATTCATGTGTGGTATGGAGTGTATTCGTGTGGATTGGTGTGTAGATTGGTGTCTATTGTCGTATTGATTGGTGTGTAGTTAGGTGTGTTGAGTGATGAGTGGTGTGTGGATTGGTGTGTGGATTTGATTTTATTGCTGTGGATAGCTGATTGTGGTGCTGATTGCGATCCTAATTGGAGTAGATTGGTGTGGATTGGTGTGGATTGCTGATTTCTTTGCTAATTGTGGTGCTGATTGTGGCGCTGGTTGATGGAAATATTGAGATATTGATCGAAAGATTGATTAAAAAATCCAATTTGTAATTATCTTTAACAATTTTTTAACTTTTGGAATTTTTTTTGGGTTTTGCAATAATTTTTAGAATTTCCTTTGGGTTTAATTTTTCTGTTCATGGGAATGGGGTCAAGGTCACATATGTGAGGTCAAGGTGAAGGTCACCCGATCTGGGTGACATGGTGATTGCAGTCATCACTCCAGCCTATATGTTGAAATTATAAATATACAGCAAACGAAGTTACCAATATGGCTGGTAGATTACATTCGACAGAATAAGCAAATGTGGGCTTGTAGGGGTGGGAATGTTAATTCATTGTGATTGATTGGATTGGACAGTCGTCTGCTGGACGTGGTGCCGTAGAAACCTTCGGAAAGGGAAGTTTTTTAAAAATAACTTTAGAATTTTTTAAATATTTTTAGATTTTTTTTTATTTTTGGAAGCTATAATTTCTTACTTTTTGGAGTATATTGTGATTCTTTGGCTTCAAGATATTACAAGGTTATGGTGTCAAGATCATAGGTCAAGGTCAAGGTCACTTGGAATCAATTGGGTGGTTGTGTGACATAATATGGTGGTCTAAATACCGGAATGACAGAGCATGATTTTGGCTTTGGTTCTGGACCCCGTTATGTCCTAACCTTTTTATTTCAAATTTTTTAAATTTTAGAATATACGTTTTTTATTTTTTATTTCTTTAATTTTTAGGATATTTATTTTAAATTTTTTATGAATATTTAGGAATTTCTCAGAATTTTTACAGTTATTTCTTTTTTTTGGGGGGGGTTTAAGGTTAATGGTCAAGGGTCTTGTGTATTGAGCCTTGGGTCAAGGTTCTTGAGTCATGGGTTAAGAGTCTTGATTCCTGAGTCTTAAGTCTTGAGTCTGGGGTCAAGGGTATTGGGTCCTGTGGTAATGAAATTAAGTTTTGAGTCAAGAGGGTTTTTAGTGAATGGTCTTAAGTCTTGAATGTTGAGTCATGTGTCTTGGGTCTTGAATCTCGAGTCCAGTGTCATGGTTTATATATATATATATATATATATATATATATATATATATATATATATATATATATATATAGGGATTTTTTGAAACTCATTGGAATTTTTAAAAATATTTGGTTTCAAGGTATCCAAGGTCATTGGCACGGGGTCAAGGTCACATATGTGAGTTCAAGGTCAAGGTTACCGACATCCAACAGGGCGGTTGGGTGACGTCACAATACGACGGCCGGTCGGCTCCTGGCTCCTACTTCCCCATTCAGACTTCTCTTAATTAATCTACTTGTCTAGTATAGAGGCTCGTGCACCAGGCCTTGTAAGAATGTACGAGATCCAGTACGGCGGCAGGTATCGCGTTATCGCCTGGAGTATAAGTGCATACTGCGTGACCAGAGTTAACCAGTGTGGTAATGGGTAGTCACATTTCGACGATCCAGAAGACAGCACATAAATGTAATGTACAGTATGGCCAAGGCCAGCCTATATGCATCCACAATATTTCCTGTAAGAACATTTGAGCCCATTTTCTTCGACACAGTAAAAAATTGTTGCGCGTTTCACAAAAATTTCTCTCCTAACTATTGAACTCAAACATTGTATCTTTACAACACAATGTTTTACGAAACTTACAAAATTGTTTATGTACCTTCGTACTTGTAATAAACTGCTACTTGCCTATTAGAGTTCAACTTTACTCTGATACATTCCACATTAATATTTTGTAAAATTGACTTTTATTTTCATGCAGTTTTACAAAAATTATCTTGGTAAATAGTTACTCCTCTCTGTCCAAACACAGAATTTATTTACAGTGAAGTGTCTACAGTGAAACCAAAAAATGAACGTAAGGCTAATGCGAGTCTTAATCTGCTCTCTCGTGCTTGCAGTTTGTAAGCCACGCGGGTAAACATTATCGTTATTCTTAAACCTTTACCTAATAGGTAGTCTGGTTACAGAGTAATTAAGTATGCACAACTAAACCTTTTATACTGAAAACTCCAGCTAAACACGTTACAAAAATGGCATTCCTAGCCAGAGTATTATTGTAACGGTGTTCGCCAACCATCGCCTAGTAACCTAATCGCCAGCCACCCAGCCAACGGGGAATATTTCGCAGTACGCAATAGCCATATCAGACGAGGAAACTATTGCCAGAGCCTCGCGTAGCCAATCATAAAATGAGTAAGTAAAAATCATAACAAGCGCCACGCCATTTCGTCTCTAAGATATTACATACTCCAAATTCACATGTACTGTATACGTTGGATTTTGTGGACACGCCGGTCTTTACTTTATTAAACAATTTCTCGGTTCGATAATGATCGAGGCATAGAATATTGATGCCCATAGAAGATCGGACAAAACATTGTTTCACGAAAAATAGATTGTTGATTTTTTTTTTTCGGCCCAGTTGTACGAACACGACGTCAATTATTTTCTAGGGTGTACCATGGCCTTGGACTCAAACCTTTACAGCCAGAAATAATATGAACCAAAATACTCACAAAAATATAAACTACCGAAAGGTGTTTTCCCATAAAAAAAAAAAAAAAAAAAAAAAATCCATATTTACGACAGTCCAAAACTCAAGAAAATTCATAACGTTAAATGACACTTAAATGTGCCATTGAATGACAAAAAAATTTATAGGGAATATAATAATCCCCCAAAAATGGGCACCCTTAATATCGATTGAAAATTGATTGTTTAGTATCGATTCTATTGACTTTGAAAATATCTCTATTTTTAATTCGGCATTCCTAAGAGTCCAGCACTAGCAATCGCCGGCCGTGTCAACCCCAGTGGTGAAGGGTGACGCGGCGCGCGTGATGGGCTGGTTGTGCAGGGTGGTATAGTTGGGGGAGGGAGCAGGGCCGTTATCTCGTTTACGACGCGCCGATAACGTCCGGCTGAAACGCCGCTCCCGAGCTCGTCGACGGGAAGCGGGAACTGCCCTGCGCCGGTCGAGGGTTGGCCCTGTACAACAAAGCCATTTTTACACTCCCGTAGATAAGCTTCAACCCCTTTCCCCTTTACATACCCTCCACAACCCCTTATGCTATCTCAAACAACATTCAACCCCAGCCCTCACCGGCGCAACGGGACTGCATCGGACATCCATTGGCGACTGAAGACGGAAACACGCGCGCCCGTAACCGAACCCTACAGGGAGAGAAAGGGGTGATGAATAGCCCTCCCCCCTCTCCAACCCCCCCCTCACCATCCACAAGCAATGCATCATACCACCGACAAAACAAAATGTTTTATATTCCCCTGGATTCCTGCAGCAGTCTCATTCCATCAGACTATCATTTTCGCACGTGTCATCGTGAGCGCGGATTCTGAATCCCCTACCGGTGGCGATTACCGGCCACGTCGACGCTATATTTCGCACGGAAATCATGGCGGACGTTGCTGTTGGCTGATTGTGGTTTCTCGGGGTATTCCCCCCCCCCCCACCCCCACCCAAGGAAATTCTTTCAGTCGCTGCTACTTCTTCATCAGGGCTGCAGGTATACGTTGTCAAAGACAGACTTAAACCCTGCTTCAGTATTATTTCGAAATATTGATTGATAGCGATGTTTATTATTCTGGAGTCACCTATTTCGACTAGTACGATACGGCCCAATCAGAACTACAACAACGACGGGACTAAAGACATTTCAATGTGAATTCGCAGCCGAGGGTTACAATTTCTCAGTATAATTTGCAAGCTAGTATTTAGGACAAACAGTCGTGCTCATCCTCCATTTGCCGCCATTTTTGCGACACTACCGTCCTCTCGTGGCCAACAAAGCAGTTAACACGTGTGTAAGCACAACAATAGTACAAGGCACATATTAAGAACACCGCCATAACTCAGAAGTTTTTTTCTGTTTGGGAACATATAAAATACACGAGTTCCATAATAATTTAAGAACACGTGATACTGACAAAGAGTACGTATATCACACAAAATCATAACAAGATGTAAACGTCAATTTTATGAATTTAATTCCATTAGTGGTAGATAAAATTTCCCTTTTAAAATATCAATTTTCTACTGTATGGATAATTATTCGAACTATTTAGTTTTACGTTGTAAGCTCTTTTTATCGCGATGCACAACACGGCTAAATTAAAAATAATTTCTAATCTAGAACTTTTTGGCCCCGGGACAGTTTCGTCGTGATGACGTCAGAAGTGTCCTGTATTTGATTGGCTGTTGGGTTTTAACTGTCGTGTATAACAGTGTGGCGTCGTTCTGATCGAAGCTATGTGATTACGAAATTTAATTTAAAATATACAGAAACAGCGGAAACACATATGTAGTACCACCTGTTTTTCGCGAAGAGATTTACGCGAAGACTAGACTCCAATGTCCTATGGCACATGTGCACTTATATTTCGGTTATTGACCGCGTGTCTGCCGGGAGACAGTTCCTTACCTGACTGAGCCAATCAGAATTAGGTAACTCCGACACTGAGTGTCCGTGATTTGCCGGCAGACACTTGGAATGCGTGAGCGTTAAAATCATCCAATCACGAAAGTGGGTCTGTAATCCAGTGTTTTGGAGTACAAGTAGCCCTGGGATCTTTTCCAGAAAATAGGTCGCCCTACAAATATTAAATCTTTAAAATGCCAACTATAAGCGTGGCTCTACAGTCGTAACTGACAGTAATGGCGCAAACCGACGCCTGTACCGAAAAATTGCACATGGGAACTAATTAATTATACTCCAAGAGTGACTACAATAAAAAACGCTAATAACCAAAAATTGGATACACTAATGAATGACAGCAGTATTGGTAATATTAACAGAACAAAATTAAAGTCAAATAATATAACGAAACATGGCATGTCGCCAACTAGAGAAATGACACAAAACAGTGAAAGTAAGTTGTCTGCAAGTAAAAGGTAGCCTAAATAATAAGACTGGGATTACATGTCTCCATGCTATATACGAACATTATTATTCACTGTCTGCCCTTGGCATTAAAGAAGAACTAAAGAATATCGCACAGTAGGAAACACCAGTCTATAGGACGAGTACTCAGTTTTCAGCAGACTTGATTCCAGAAATAAGATAATGGATCAGCAATATTATAATCAGACGATGTCTCTCAGTTTTTGGATATTTAGGCCTACACGTTATTCTGACAACTTTACATATTAGTATATATATGGTGTAGCATAGACCATTTTACATATAATTAAAACCTTCTTTAAATAACTTACTAACTAAATTCGTTTTTGTTAATAAATTTAAAAAAAATTAAATTGGGAAAAAATATTAGTGTCGTATTAATGTATGTCGCAGAATTAAAAATAATCGAAGGACGCACACCAATGAATTTTTAGGTTTTAAAATTTTGGTTGCAGCCTGAATGTAAATCTTTAAATTAATCATTATTAAATAATTTTAAAATTTAGGTTGTAAGTAAAATGTTTGAATTCATCAAAGAGTGACCTACAATGTTTTTATTTAATTTTAGAATGTTCGTTATAAATACCTATTTGTTTTTAATTCGCCATAAATATTCCTTTTTTGAAGTTTTAAAATTACGTGGTAGATTATTTTTTTAACTCAATAAATCAAAACTTTTTTGTTAAAATTTTTAATAAAATGTTTTAAATTGATTAATAAAGATAATTTACTTGATAATTAAATTCAAGATGGTTTTAATTGCCATATACAGTATGTAAAATGGTGAGTGCTATACCATATCTAAATACTTTATATCTATTTGAAAATATATGTATCCAAGCAAGGGATACCATTCCATACAACCTCACAATAGCGTAGGCTAATTTTATGATCATCTCTAGTGTGTGATATATTTTATACGAGTTATATTTAGCATACCACAGTTGCAAACGTCAGTAATGGCGGGAAATGTCCAAAGCGCGAGTAAAAAAATAATATTTTATTTACTTTTGTTGAAAGACAACATAGCTATACATTGATTAAAATAATAATTAAAGAGGGTAATATATTTAATTTAAATTGTTACGGGGACTCTTATTGTACACATTTTGAGCTGTTTAAACAATTGATTCAGACACACAAACACTAACATACACACATATAGATATGTGTATTTCGCAGTTTCTTTTTATGTATAAGATTACTCGTTTTTTTTCCTATCTGTGATGGAAATAAAAATTTATGGTTTATGGATTATGTTAAAATACTTATAATACGTTAAAATACAACACAGAAAAATAATAATAAAACAGCGACTGTATTTTAAAACTTAAGGAAACATAATCTAGTCAACAGACTCCAGCCAGTGTCGCATCCCAGCATCCGCTGGCAGTGGACGTATGGAAGGTTGTGTTGTATATCTTACGAAAATTCGGAAGCTGTGCAGATATAGTAGACCCTTTAAGAGCTAGTCACCGATAATTTAGTTATTAAGGTAGTATTCAGTAGCAGCCGAACATAATAAAACTCAAAATATCTGGTTAAATAAATTTCACGAACTATCTTTTTTTACGTCTGCATTCTTTTAAAGTTCAGTGCACCCTATCGTTCAGGTTCTGCAATTTCGCTGGTTTTGAATATTGTTATTTAACTTCGCTGGCGCCACCGATTTCAGTCGTATAGCTAGTATGATGTCGTACGCCAACGCTCTCCGGATTCGATTCCCGACATGCTCACAGCCGAGTTACGTTCGTGAGAAATCTCTTGGAGCACTGCTCTTTACTGCCGACCTTGCATCCCGTCTTTGCTTCGTCATTGATTCGATTCACTCTCACGATGATGTAAGCATAGTTTTTCAGCCTTCTCTAAAAATCTATCTAAAACAATAGTAAAAGTAAATTGCTTCCCTCGAGTTAAATATCCCATGCAATACCATGACAGCCGTTAATTCCATAGACATTGCATTTCACAACGCTAGTCAAAACAATAAAACTCGACGATGGTATGCAAATTTCGCAGTCAGGTAGTCGCAGGTTTGTGATTTGTTCGAGATGAATTATTTTTCTCATTAATTTTGTATATGAATGCTATTATTATGGGAAGGAAGTGGCTAGTCAGGCTATCGACACGTATCAGTTTCATTTGTGCTTGATATTATGTACCGATTTGGCAAGGGGCAGGGGGGGGGGAGAAAGAGTGCCGCGCGATGAAAATTGGTAATTTCCGCATAGAAATGAACCCAATTACCGAATGCCATTTAAAAAAATGCTGACTGGAGGAGTGCGGGTTTATTGTTTTTCTGATAGCGGAAGTTTATGTTCGTTTAGGTACTAGGTGCCTTCAAATAAATATAAATATCCCGGACATTTAAATTATAACTTTGGCACGTGTAAAGGCGAAGTCGTTTTATTTTAACACGTTCGTTATCACTGCGCTTATTTAGTCATCATTTGTTCTACTTTTGCTCCGCATTTCCCTGAACATCGCATGTTTTACACGAACAGTGCAAGAATTGAGGCGAAATGTGTACAATAGACACACACACACCAATATAAGTATATACACTTGAATATATGATGTTTACACGTCACACCAACCATTCCCTACATGGACTGTGCTGTTACACAACTACCATTAACAAGGGAAACCGAAAATTCGTGCACGTGTAAAATCCATATATTTTCATTGCATTGTACACGAGCGATTTAAAGTATGATATTTTAAGTCATATAGATCTCTTACATACCGGATTTAAGAGTGAGGATTGAATCAAATTTTTATAGATTTTATTGTAGTATCACGTTAAATGCTATTGATACAAGTAGTGGTTATGCCGTAACAGTTTTTCAGTAATGGCAAAAAAAAAAAAATTCTGTTAATGAAAATATATGGTTTCATAAATTTTCACATAATTGTAGGCGCCTGGTTACGAATTTTCCGGTATGTTGGCAATTTTTCATAATTTCGCTGAAAAACTTTTGCAATAGGTTATCGGTTTACTTTTAATGCAACAAACCGTTATATTACAAAGATTCATAGTTCTTCTAAGCCTCGGAGTAAAAGTCACAATTTCAGTTTTAAGTAGACAAGATTACTCAGAACAATGGTGTAACATGGGATACTTTAAAAAGTATTTTGTTTACACATGAAACAGCTTTATGTCAAATGAAATATCATGCACGTTGCATTACTGCCAGCAATCAATTTTATGATACTCCGTAATTTTACTTCAGGGCTGCCACATATGTAAGCAGAAATTCCTGTAAATTTCCCCACGTTTCCCCCAGCGTGTCAAGTAACGCCAGTTGACAGCACTGTCCAGATGTATATCACCTCACAACTTGGAATTTTTGTGAGGATTTCCTACCCACGGTGGAAGTACCCAGTTTCAGGGAGCCAAGAACTCACATTTAATCCTAATTCGTTCTCTCATCTCATACTTACTGAATATCTTGTCCAAGGGCAGTGCAACTTTGTCCTTCCAGGATCTGGGGTTCGATATATTCTCATTTTACCACGCAACCCTGCGTAAAATTTTAAATATGTTGTGATTTGATTGCAACTTCTTGCAAATTCTGCAAAGTGTTGAAACTTTATGTTTGGTGATACTAGTTGCATCACAAAATTCAGTATTTGTTTACTTTGCTATGTGCACTTCAACCAGCGTACATATACTGCAGCTTTTATACCAATGTATAATTTCTATAACTTTATTTCGCTTCCATGTTTTGATCGTTGTCTTAAAAGTTTTGTGGGTTCGGGAAGCATCATTTTTGATGAAAACGATTCTAATTGGCTGGACCCGTCAGACATCACAAAAATGTTATTACACGTTCTGTAAATAAAATGTTCATGGAAACAGAAGTCATTGAATCTCTTCAAATGTGTTGCGCTGCTGATGACTGGATCACGTGCAGCATTCCAAATTTCAATAATCAACTTTGCCTGAAGCAGTGCGGTGGTAATATTTGATAGCGAGACTTTTGCCTAGGAAATATCATTGATATTTCTTTGCTTTTTTTCTGTTCTGGCTCATCAAGTATGAGTCACCAGCATGACACCTTACCGACCCTTTGCAGCTAAGGTATCTTAAATAAAACACAATGAATATATTAAGCCAACCTGTAAGTAATCATTTGGCTACACATGTCGATTAATAACTGAAAGTAACTATTACTTTTCAATTTTCTTCTAAAGAAAACACGGTAGTAACTTTTTTTTTGTGGCAGTCTCTTTGATGTAGTATCACCCAATTGATAATACCCCTGCAGAATATTCTGGAAACTGGAACTGGCTGTTCGCTGTCTTGTAACGTTTCCTCTTAGTTTGGCTGACATCTGGGCAGTTCGACTTTCACTTATTGGCGAATGGCGTTCTGCCACACTGCTGGAAAAGGGAGGCCATTTACGTGGATGGTGCTTACTCATTCAGCCCCACACATGGGCTCGTCTAATATGTCATATCTTCCTCGCACTATTGTTATAATTTTTGTTGTCCATGGAAATTTGCGTCTGATTTCATTGCACGCGTGTGAACTCTGTAGATACATACTAACGTATGTAATTTCTTTCCACGCGATGATACCGCGGTAGAAATGAATCCATCGCTTAAATATCATGTAGATACAGAGTTTTGAAGAATCTATAGGTATGGCGTATTTCCGTGACAATTCACTGCCTCTATTTGCGCTGCGTCGGCGTCTGCTAGTACAGTCAATATGGATTCTTCGACAGCGTGGTGCAGCTAGACAGACGATAATACACTGTCACAGAGCACTGCTCTGATATGCCAAGTAGGAGAGTGAGCTGAAGTATAGTGTCTGTAAACATTCGAGGCCGAAGCTAATGCCCATGTACGTGTAAAAACGAACAACTTACTCATCAAGTATGCCAGGTTAGTTTAAACTGTGAAAACACTCCTTCGACTAGTATAACCTATTTAAGGCAAGGTTTGTTTAAACTATAATAACAGGTATTTACAAACTATACTAGACAATTTTATGAAATTCTGCCGTGTTGAGATCTTATGTTAAAAAATAAATATGATGCGTGAAAATGCATTACAGTATGCGCAATAATACTGGCCGCGCACAAACGCATGAGCAGCAGCACAGCCGTCTGTGGGTGGAAGGCCGCGGCGTGTGAGAATTGGCAACACCGCGCCACAGACTTCTTAATAATACAGAGTTAAAACAGCCGCTCATTCTACAAACTCCAGCGACGCACGACAGCGAAATGTCGTCAATAGCCAGTAACACGTCAGATTGTCGTTCACACAAGACCAGTTACCAAAAAAAAATAGTGCAAGCAATCAGATCATGGATGAATCCGTATGAAAGAAACCGCTATGCAATTTCGACTCTGTGTATCTAATTACCCTGTGACCACGCGGAAGTGTGAACGCCGGGCATTTATGACGTGGACTTAAATGGCGAGAAGCTGACGCTTTGCTGTTATCGGATCGTTTACGACATTATTTGACGTGCATAGTGGTATGCGGAGTGTCGTGAAAAAACCAAATACTTAGGTCGATTATGACTTCAACATCAGCTGTTATGCTGACATGTGCGTACGCCTATGTCAAGTGCTTCAAAATATCCAGCCGTCCGGATCAGGGGATAAAATTAATTTGTGCCATCCACGGAAAAATTGACACATGTTAGCAACTGAGTGGAATGCAACAAACATTTCCACGAAAGTGATTTGGTTTTTATTACTACAAAGACAAAAGTGTAAATAGCTGTGAATATAGGCAGGAAACCGAGTTTTAAAGAGCAACGTAGTTCTAAATTTGTTTCCTAACTTACCGACGTTTTAAAGTAAAAAATGACCTGTTAATCGCAAATGACCTGAATAAATTGGGGAAATATATTGAAGAGATTCAGGAGAAAGATGAAAATGAGAATTAATAACGCAATACGCAGACAGCTATAGCCTCGGCGCTCCACGACGCTGGTTAACTGCCAAGAAGATGACAGAAAGTTAAGTGAGGGGCATGGTCAGTCAGAGGTTCCGCCCAGCTAACCCATGCCTACAGCAACTGCCCCCCTCTCCATCCGTGTCAGTGACCCTATAACCCGTGACACCTTTTCTACAAAAAATAAAAACACTACGAGCCGGTCCGATTCGTGAAGATATTTGTTCGCCAATCAGCGCCCGGTATCTTACTTGTCAGTCGGCAAGCCAATAAACAGGAGTAGTAGTGACATGCCAGTTCTGGATCACGCATGCAATAGTGGCTTATGTGCCATGTTGTAAAAATTATGTTAGGTTCGGTGTGACCCTTCTCACCACCTCTTTCCACCCTTCCCCACAACGTCTTCACTACCGGCGATGTGTTGTGATTGGTTGTCTCCCCTCCCTTACATGAGCTATGTTGTGATTGGCTATACCCCCTCCCTTGAGGTGTGCTGTGATTGGTTGGTGTTACCTCTACTTCCTCCTGCGGTGTACAGTTTGCTGAGGGTAGGGATAAGTGAGGTTAGGTTTGGTAATTCGTGGGGAGAGACATGTGTATTCAGCCGTCGGAGTCCAGACCACGACTGAGCTCTGGAGCGGCATAGATGTTCACCCTTCGGAGTATAACGACGGAATTAGGTTGTGCAATGGATGTGACTAAATATTGGGTGAGGGGAGGGAGGAGATAGAAGGGATGGAGGGAGCAGAGGAGATCCATCCAGCCCGGTGTCTGACGACGAAATGAAGTGGTGGAGCACTCGCGAATAAATGGTGGGTGAGTGATAACTGAGGTTAGGTTCTGTCATTTCTGGGGAGCGACATACTTGGTCTTCCCTGGTCGCTGTCTGCACGATCCTGAGCTCTGAGACGAAATATAAAGTTCAGAATTGCGTAGTGTAATAATCGTTAAACAAACAAATATAGCATTGAAATTGAACAAAACAAATGTCAAAAATGCAACATTAAATATTAACTACGAGGAACGAATTACCACTTGCCATATCGCAACGATTTCCCAAATGAAATTCCAAACCCCGGAACAATTGTCAAAAAAGCAACATTAAATATTAACCACAAGGAACGAATTACCACTGAAACATACCATATTGCAACAATTCTCCAGTGAAATTACAAAACCCCGAAAAAAAATGTAAAAAACCCAACATTAAATATCAAACATGAGAAACGAATAACCAAATACCATATCGCAATGATTTTCCAATGAAATTACAAAACCCCGAAACAACTGTAAAAAATGCATAATTGAATACTAAACATGTGAAAAGCATTACCACTTACCATGTCACAACGATTTTCCAATTAAATATACAAACCCCAAATAGGTTTAAAAAAAAACACATAATTAAATATTAACCACGAAAAAATAATTACCACTTACCATATCGCAATGATTAGCCAATGAAATTGCAACCAGGAAACATTAAATATAATGAAATAAATATTAGCCACGAGATTTCTCTTACAAATCAACAATGCACGACGAATTAAACATCTATCATGACTAATTACAATGTAGTACTCCCAACTACAGACTGTGTTGCCAAATGCGTATTTGTATTTTTAGTATAAGTTACATTTACTGTATAAACTCGTAGAATATGTTCCGTCCTGTATAATATAGTTAAAATATTTCCAAAATGCAAGTTTGAATGAAACCCATTTAAACTACGTGTAAATGAATATGTTACTATAAATGCAACTCAAATCAACTACCAGCATGACTAATTACAAAAACTAGTTACTTAGAATTTAAATACAATACAGCACTCTCGACTACAGACTGCATGTATCAAAACACGTTTTGAATATTTAGTGTAAGATATGCTATGAAGAAGATCTCGTAGAATATATCCAAAAGCAACTTTAAGTAAAAGTAATAAATCAGTATCGCGACAATTCAAAACAAGAACCCATGTATGCATAGCATCAGCCTAGTAAGCAGGACTGTCGGACCCCTACGTCGTGTCTGCCTACTCGCCGTTTCTGCCTTTCTTGTGCCACGACGCCATCAGCTCTCAAACACTAGCACACTTGTTTCATTACCACCTACATTTCGTATTAAAAATCATGATCATAAACAGTAATTACGATTCGTAAATGTTATAGCCCTCAGCCGCGAAAGGTTTTTCAAGTTTGCCTACCAGACACTCTGCACTGAGCTCTACTCCTTGTGGCTACAGCTCGTCATCTGTGTGTTCTAGATGCTAAACAACTTTCGCTATCTATCAACCACTTTCCCCGTGGCCGCACACACATGTTTGATTTATGCAAACTGACGTCTCAATTAACATATAAAAATAACAATGAAAATTAATTTACCAATACATATTCATTGGTTTGCTCATTTTCAGACAAAAATTTAAAAAACACAGAAATATATTTGCAAATAATACCGACTTTATTTCCTAGGCAGGGTATCAAATGTTATAGCGAAAAAAATAGCAAGTACCAGACAGAATGCTTTAGTTAGCTATGAATTAGACTCCTGGGTATATCATTTAATATTAATTCCTAACACATGCTGGAGCTAATGTTAGTTTGGTGCATTTCGCTTCGATTCCCAGATGGAATAAGTTTAAATTTAATGAAAATACCATGATTGATTTCAATTATATGTGTAAGTGGTTGGAAACACCAGATTCGATTCACGACAAAGGCATTAATGAAATGTTTGGAAATGATGGGTCTGATTCCCAGCTCGAATACAAGGGGAGAAATTACGAAAGCTGTTCTATCGATGTGACCTCACCGACAGCCAGGGCTCGACTAATGTAATACAGATACGTCAGTATGCCGTTATGCTTCTATGCCAAAGCACATGCCTAAAAGTAAGCATAAACATAAGCATAAATGTAAACGTAACTACCCAATCGTCAACTAAACCCTTACAAAGATAATTTTTTAATTGTTATTAATATTATTATTATATAATTATGTAATCACCAACAACTACACACATATGTCCACACTCCATGACAACCATCCGTCAACTGAAACATGTGCATCCATTGCCCAACTTACATATACACACCCATCACGACAATGAGTCTTCAAATTACTTCTTTCAAAAGCAATTGAAATATATTTAAGTATTATTATTAATTGCAATAGCATTGAATATTATGTATTACCATACCACTCAAGTACACCCCTGCGTAAGTTAACGGGAGAGATGTACGTCTATGCCTGAGGACTGTCAGCGTGATACAGAATGATCTTCATTTACTCACAAGCATTCGACCGCAATAATTTAATATTTTTAATTAAATATATATAAAAAATAATTTAATTTTTTTTCAGTATATGCATACAAGTTGACAAGGTTATATGTAAGGCATTGTCTGCCATTACAATCTCTGATTCATCATCTCTACTCTTTGTGTGCATCACTGAGAGCAACACTTTAATGGTATCGTCATTGCAGTTTAGAGATCATAAACATTTGCAGAAGACCTCTAACCACCTATATCAATAGAAGCGAAACCCAGCACTGCTATCAACCCACCAATGCTATCAACCCAGCTCTGCTATCTTCAAGAGAAGAAAAATAGATATCATTACCATTCGAGACAACATCAGTTTTAAAGTTTGCATGCATACCTGCCACTGTTGCGACCATTGTGATGAAGAATGCAGTAATGTGTATAATGCGATACTAGCTTTCGGACGTTTATAGACACTGTTAAGCCTGGACATACAGTCACAATTATGCTTGCTATTTTAGGAATCTATCATTTCATTTGCTCTCCATGAAATACATTATAAACATCCATTCCTGCCGGAGGAACTAAGGGCCGATGAAGACATAGTTTTATATTTACCATGTCAAGATTGTCCTGATGGTCCTTTGGATTTTTTCAATAATATCAACCGGTAGTACTTCTGGAGAGACTGTGTTATGGGCAGAATGCAACAAGTAATGCAACTCATTAACATCACAACTCCAAACACTGTCGCCAACTCTGTAACCGACAAGATCGACAAGCAGACATCAACCGAAATGTTATAAAACATACAGGACTGTGTGAGTAGAAAGTGTTCTTCATCTCGATTTTGTAATGCACAGTATAAACCAATGGATGTAAAATATGGTTAGAAATGTATAAAATTGTGTATTCTTCAGTGAGATGTTGCAAATATTATTTTATATATGAGGTTTAAATTGAAATGTAAACCACATTAGAATTCCATACATGTTGTAGAAAGGACAAGGCATAACCATGATGTGCAAGGATTTGAGAACCATCACAATATATCTTTATCTTTTACTGTGAAAGAAATTTCTATATCATATTCAAATGACGATAATGACTCTAAAGTCCTAAGCTTTCAACCACCTCAATCCCTGAGGTGAAAACAGTTTTCGAAATCAAATATAAGAAGTACATTACTTGAAATGGGATGCCAGTGTTTTAGAATATAAAGATAGGTTAAAACAAGTAAATAATGCTTTCCTCAAAGACTATCCCATATAAGTTCTGGGGGAAAAAACCCAAAAGAAGTTGTATGATGACTTTAACTTATGCAGCAGTTTTAAATACTAGACGATACTATGAATGTCCAAATATTAATACAATTGTAAAATGCTACAGTAACCATCAATGTTTGAAACAAATGTTTTGCTCACAATGTAAAAGCAAAGTATTAAGAGAATATTTAACTGTATTGAATTCATAAGATTCAAAAAAGAATTATTTGTTAGAACAAATAGTGAGAAGGACAAATGTGAGACATTAATAAAGTAGCACCCTGAGCGCATATGTCACTTTACATACACTATTTTAATGGAGAGTTTCAATCCACTAAGGACGTACGAGAGTTAAATTTGTGGTTACAGGAAAGTATGGTTCCGACTTAACAAACAATAGACCATTGCAAATCCAGCTCTGCAATGGGGAAGAACACTAGAAATTCTCAAAAATCAGTCCTAAATAAATGTACTTGTGGGATGGAGATGACTGCCCTGTGTATAATATGTGACCTGATAGTGAGCTGCCATGTTCTCCAAACTAACTCTAATGTTTATTACCAGAGGTGAATATATAGCATAGTATCAAGGGTATAAACAAATAAAGAACAAATTAAGAAGAGACTTTTACAACACTCCTACAATGTGTACGGAAACCTTCAATCACAAGGAATGTGTCACTAAAATCTAAGGGGATAACCGACAGCTAGTCTTGGCTTATGGGATGTGGAAGTGCTGACTAAGCAATGTGTATGCCTGAAAATTCGAATTAACCAAGATGTCATTGAGTAAATAGACAATGGGAAACATTATTGTGTTAACCAATCCTATATATCCTATATAAACTAAGGTGTTAGATAACAAACTGTCAGTCATGGTTAGTGTGTTCAACACTACACTTGCTTACGAGATCCTGCAATCAGGATTAAGAGTATGGTGGCATTTTACAAGTTGAAGTATGCAACGATATCGAACATTGGTGCTGTACCTTCGATACTATTCTTGACACCAGATTCGGCAAGGCCATGCCATACAAGTATCTGGCATGCAATGATTGTACTGTAAGGTATCTCCAACTCGACAGTGAATTACCATGTACACTAGAAGTCCTAATGATAACTAGTCATAGCGAAGTGATAGAAGAAGAATGGAGAAATGGAGTATCTCCTATCAACTCACCAGACCTCACCGTGGAACCACTATCTGCTGGAAGGAAACGTGCTATGGTGATATTCATAACTTAATTTTCGAACAAGGAAGTTTATCTTTTCTGTCTAGTGCAGCACTTTTGCGTGTGAAGTAGATAATTTAGAATAATGTTCATTCCGAATGGAAAGTACTCATTTATTAAACATGGCTTGTATTCTGTAAGGTATGAACTACCTAATTCACATCTCTCTTATAAGGAAATACGTGACACCAATATTCATTTTAAAAGTTCATATATGTTAAAATGTAATAAACCATGTATTTTTAAATCTACTTTAACTAAATGCATTAGTTGAAAATGTTCTGTAAACCAATGTGGACCATACATGACAGAGAAAATATGTGATTTTAAAACTGGAGGAGAACATGTTGTGACAACATATTGTTTGGAAGACCAGAGATTGAAACATATTATTTATAATCCAGACCACAGTATACAATTTCAGTATTTCGAATATTGTATCAAAGGTGTACATACACTTGTACACAATAATGTGTTTTATTGCTTATTATTTACCAGGTGTGTCTTGTCTCAATGTTATGTACATCGAGCTGTGAAATTAGGTATATTAAAGTTTAACCCACAAACACTTTTCAGCTCAAAATGCTAGTCAAATGCAAGTGTAAAACCAATATTATATGTTATTGTTTAAGGATTAGTCTCAGTCGAGTATTGGATCGCATACTATAAATATGGTCTTCCACCCTGGTAATCATTATTTTAGTGTTAAACAAGGGAGGTCAAATGTACCCTACTCCTTTTGGTCTAATGGTTTTTTGAGGGAATTATCTGAGACTTGCAATTTCGTTTTACATTTCAGAGTCGTACATTTCCAATTGGATGAAGAAAAAAGCCATGAATTGATTCAATTTACTGACATGGTGAAGTATCCTGTGTTATACATGACAGTAATTACACCTCTACCCGATACTTTTGAAGGCGTTCACTCACACTATATGAAATCATATCCAGATATAGTTGAAAGAGTGGTTTTACATTCGTTGGTATGTGAAGATATCTCCATTCAAACCGATCCTGAGAGAATTAAACCAGGATTTAAAAAATGTCCCTTCCTTGAAGATTGTCAAGGCGAGGACATACATAAATTAATAAAAAATGTATGACATGTGTGTTTAGAAAGTTGGCAAACACCCTGTAATGGCTTGACAATCGCCCTATACCCTCAATCTGTAATATTTATATTGTCATTGTGTGCAAGTAAAAGAGCAATATTTTTTGTAATTTTAATTTGTGTGTAAATTGTTTAAAATGAAATGTGAGTGCTAAATACTTTCAAAGTGTTATGCAATTACTGTGCTCTAATGTATTATGTGATCATGTATGTATATCTCTTTTAAAATTAGTGATTAAGATATTACCAAACTGACAACATTTTATAGCCTTATGGCTGTATCGGGCTTTTGTTTACTTTGTGCTGATGTAATTAATTTTTGTTAGAAGTGAGCTTGTGTGTTGTCTAACGTAAGTATTATTTATCTGAATTCGATTTAGTTATTTTTATTTAAGTGTGCCACACTTCCTGACCCATTATGTTGAATAATTAAAAATATTTTTTTCCCTGTATTTTCTTCAGGTAACTTCTGTTGGTAGCCTTGTGAGATTCAATGGTTCAGTATTTCCCCCCTTTTGGGCGAAATCAGGTTGAGTCATTTTTTGTTTTGAGCTTTGTGCAAAACTATAATTTCCTAGTTGTCTAGTACAGTCAAGAAGTATTATTTTTCCAAACATCTTGTTACCCATTGATTATCATTATACCTTATTATTTATCACTTTGCTTTTGTTTTGTTTACATTCATACTTTGGTACACCCATATTTGTATTAAACGATTAACTTGAGGTAGTCTTATGTTGTATTTTATGATTTAATGTTATTTAAGAGTTAGCAGAGTCAGAATTGACACTTAGTTTTTTTGTAAATAACGTTTTTTGGGGGGGATCCGGGAACTAATTGTCACTCTTTGGGAGATTAGGGAGCTCCATGTATATATTTGATTTTGTCTATTTTAAGAGAAAAATGTGTTATCTAATATTTTATTTAGTTGAATTTGTAATTATTTATATTTATAGCCAGTAATTAGTAAACATTTTAATTCCGAGTGTTACCAAGTGTGTTTTGTTTGTGTGGGGTCTTCTTTTTTGCACTACCTTTTCTTTTAAGGGTTGGTTTGCTATTTCGGGCTTGCTGTTCATTTATTTTTTGTTCTCGTTCTCCATGTCCTAATCGGTGGGGGGAAACCTTGTTAATGTGGATGACACCAAGGGAACTGCCCTCCAGTGTGGTTTCGGAGAGTTGACCACACTAGTTTTCTATCTGTGGCTGCCTCTGGTGGAGTTCATGCTGCGGACCTTCTTCTGTGTATGTGGCCGAAGCTTTCAAATTGTTTCTTTATTCAAAAATTAAGTTAGTTGCCATTTTGTTTACTTATCAGAAATCCTCGCTCTATTTCTTTGAGAGATTTTCTCTTGTGGTTACTTTGTTGAGTCTCGCATTTAGGGGTGCAATGGGAAGCTCCTGTCACGTAGGCTTGAGTAAATGCAGGCTTGGTAACAAAATTTGTTAATTCTGTTATTTTTCCATTTTATTGTAAATTATTGGACAAATTTTAGATTTATCATTTAGGGTTGGGGTTTTTGGTCCCGTTTCGGCCTTTCGTGCTCGTGCTTCGCATTTGTTTGCAAATGTGTTGTTGTGGTCCTCTGGTGCCTGAGCCTGGACACTGCTAAAATTTTGCTCTCTCTGTGTTTTTGTTTCTGGTGTTTTTATTTTTTCTTGTTTCAGTGAAGATTTCGCTCTGGTGCGGTATGGGACGTATTGATGCGTCACTCCTTGTCGGAATTTTCTTTATAATTTAACCTCATCTCTCGATTGGAAATTTATTTTGCTATTCTGAATGTTTGTAAGAATATTTTATTTCCCTTGTGTAACTTTTGTTTTTTGATTTTGGGACGTTTTGTTTGGTTTTGTGTTCAGTTGCATTTCGGCACTTCATGCTCGTGTTTCGCCTTGGTGGCATACACATGTTGCGTAGTCTTGCTCTAGTCCCTGGCTGATTTTGAAATTTTATTATGTTTCGGTGAACATCATGTTGTAGTACTGGTATCGGACGGTGCTGCTTTTATGGTGTCTCATCGGAGTTTTGGGATGCACTCTAACCTTACTTTCATTTCTTGTTCTCATTTGGTTATGTAGGTAGCCTTTCTGATTAAATATTGTGTGTGTCTTCTCATGTCAGTTGTAATGTGGAATCTGCATAGTGTGGTTTTTCTTGGTTGTTGATGGGCCGGCCACCCATCGGCTTTTCAAGATACTCACTAGGTACTAGCGTGGCTAGCAGCAATCAAGACGTTTGCTTGATTTCGTACCAGCACCAGTGTGAATTTGTCCCTTCATAGGTGCCTTTTGTTTTAGAGTGGTTTTTGCGGTAGTTACCCATACACTTTAGTTTCCTCTTTTTGGCACTTGGGCATGCCCAAATTTTGTGTAGTATTGTGGGAATTTTCTTGACACTGTTTCGTTGTCGAGTCGGGTGATGACAAATTTCTTTTCTGTCGTCATGTATGTTTACTTATTGAATCCTAATTTTGAAAGCAATTTCTAGTCCTGTTTAGTATTGGTCCGTTGCCTTTTGTGCACATGTTTTTAATTTGGCACGGTGTATGTTCTTATCATTGGGGGTTATGCTTATGTTATGATTTTGGTAATTGTATCTCAAATGATTCGGAACATACAGCCAACTATGCTTATATGTAAGCATAGATTATACTTGGAATGGGGTCTCCCCCTTCACGGGGAATGCGTGAGAGGGACATGAACACTTTCAGTAGGAAGGAAAAAACTAATATCTGTTTGGAGCACCCAGAGAACACCGACTGGAATGCCAGACCAGGAACTGCATTCAGGGTGACCCCACAATGAGTCGAATGCTACATTGATAATTTTTTGATAGTTGTATTTCACACGGTTCAGAAAATACTGCTAACTATGCTTATAAGTAGACATAGGTCATCGAAACCAAGATTGTCGCTGGGAATGATTTCTTAATCTTACAGGGATTTTTCGATATCCGCATGATTCATCCACATTCCGCAAACATCATCCACATTTCTCAATCTGCTCGTCGCATTGCGCAAAAGCACTTCCACGAGGGAAAAAATGGGAAATTTTGGTGGGAAAAAGGCCAATCGGAGAGAAAAAGGAAATTTTTACGCGAATTTGGCCGTATTCTGTGCGAAAATGATGTCATTAAAGATGGCGGCGGGGGACCGCAGCTCCGCAGCCCCGAGACACTGCACTGTGTCTCTCTTTATCTAACTACTAATATAGAAAACTAAAATCTTACCAAAATACAAGAATAAAACCAACATGCAACGACTCTGTAAAGCTCTGCCAGGCTACCTGCATGTATTCTTAGGTGAACGCATAATGCTAAATGCAAACGAATATATTTATTCTATAAAGCTTCCTATTTTATATATCTTACAGATAAAGGTAGGCCTGATTTTAATTCACGAGAGATATGTAAATTAGTGTGACATGGTAAATCGTTTGTTTATCGACCGCCATACTAGAAATAGGAAAAACTTTGAAAGACTGTTATACCTGGCTCTGCTATTTATCAATAAATGATTGTTTATTTAGTAATGACTAGTGCTGCATGCAAATAGGTATTTTTTTTAAATATGCAATTTTACTTGGGAACGAATTTAATTAGAAGAAAAGGGATTAGTTAGTGTACTGCAAAATAGAGAGAAATGTTTGACCCAACCTATAATTCTTAATACTCTGGTTAGTTAACCCTCTTGTGATTGGAGGAGTTCATTCGAGATCGTTCAAAAATTACGTTCTAGAGTATCAGGCCCTGCTGCTTCCTTGACTCAAGGAGACAGCAAGGCCAAATCCAAACACAAACCCAAAATATGGTGGTCTGATCAGAAAGTAAACAAATGGCTAAAGCTAAAAACATGAAGTGTGCAGAGAGTTATTTTTATTCATTTATTTTCTTTTCCTTGGTATGTAAAACATCAATGGAATTATATAAAATATTGTGTACACTCATTCTGAGAAAAGAACATTTACGATCTCTCAAAAATATTTAGTGATAATACACCTTCTTCGAAACCTACTATGTTTTCTAAAATTCTCCATTATAAATACATCTTTGAGAATATCTGTTATAAAACATGTTGTTCAAAAAATACTATCCCCTTCCGGGGATTCAGGTACTGATATGCTAATTGGTGTACAAACTTTAAGCCCATATTATATCATTAAAAACATCATAAAATGGCACTTGATGCCTTTGGGTAAGTATCAACATTATTACCAACATGGAAAAAAATATATATTTGTATATTCTCAATTTCATGACAAAAACAATTGACTGGCTATATACGGTCAGCCAAAGGCCAATTCAAAATGTTTAACCTGAATCATAAATTAATTCGCCTAACCCTCATTTTGACTGGGTTTTGTTTGACCAAAACTCTCCTATTTTTAATCTTTAATTTAATTTCCACAAGAAATTCATAAGTGATTATCACCATCTTGCCATTTATTACAAGGAAATATGGTATTTAAAAAATATATTACAATTCTAGAAACTACAGGATGAGTTGGACTTGCCTGCATTTGAATTACATAGCGAAATTGGATTTAACATTTTTCTCCCCTCGTCTACTGACCAAAGCAACTGCTCAATATAATACATAGAGAAATGAAATCTGTGAAGAAAATGCTACGTGGTAACTCACTTACCAGTGGCAGCTCAGCCTACACGGGTGGAATATTTCTAAGCTGTTAGCAGCACAGTTACTGGTGTGAGAATGAATGGGGAGATTATGCAGTTACCGAGCGAGGTAGCGCAGTGGTAACTCGCTGGATTCGCTTTTGGGTGGGCCCGGGTTTGATTCCCGGTCCGGCCATCCTGATTTCGGTTTTCCATGATTTCCCGAAATCACTCCAGGCGAATGCTGGGATGGATCCATTACAAAGACCATGGCTGATTCCTTCCAATTCGTTCCCCAATCCATCTTCCCTGTGCAACTTACACCGTCTCTAATGGCCTCATTTTCGACGAGACGTTAAACCCAACTACCTTGTGCTGGTGCGTGCGAGTGAAGAGGTAGCTGCGCGAGCAGTCTGCTGCCGTACTGAACACATTAGTCTTCGCATTGTAAGTTTCGCGCTGGCCTAAATCGCGCCGAATGGTTTTGTAAGAGTTTGTGAGTATTGCCGTCAATAATACAAGCTGACGGCAGCCGGGCCATGCCGGCGGCAATAGCACAGGGATCTAGGGAGGTGAGCCGTTAGCACTTGTGGCTCTTTCAGCATCCAGCCTGGCAGAAGTCCCGCTTCCAGAGTCAAAGAATGGATACGCCTGTATCAAAGGAATCGCCGTGTTATTCCCGCCTTTGTGCACATTTCTACTCTGTGATCCAATGCTCGTGAGAATATGAATGCTTATACGGGAGCAGACAGGCCAACGTTGGAAGTTGTAATTTTCCCACCCATGACCTCACGACTAGGCGTCCTTTCGACATGCTTGAAAAAAGAAGTGGATAGTTAAAACGAAAATTGTTAGTTCGCAGGAATGAAGTTAATATTCATGGGATGACGATATATCCGAAAAAAATGGAAAGAAAAAATGATGAGTAAAATATGTTTTTAAAATCTCGCTAAATTTTTAACTCTTCACCTAATGGTGTTGGTCAGAAAAATTGATTGTTTTTAATTTGTACAAAATCCCATTCAACGTGTAGACATTTCTTATATGTAGTACAATTTCCTGGCATAAAAAAAAGTATTTAGATCACATAGTTTTTGTATCTTGGCATGTGAAAGTCGCAATGGTAGAGTGTTTGGAATGTACTAAAAATAAATTATACCAAAACAGTTACACAAGCATCAGCAACAGTGACTGAATCGTAAAATCTTTATTTATTTTAAGGTATGCTTTGCAAATAAAATTACCTTATTATAAACAACTTTTAAAAACTGCGAAAATATTTCAAAGTATGATGTCAAAGCCTGCTTGAAGTAACTCGTTATATCTTGTTTCAATGTAAATTATTTCATGATGGTTCGTGAGTTAGTTTCTTTAGTTTTTAAGTCTCAAAACATTTAAATTGTGATTTTGAGAAGGCACTATGCCAAAAATATACTGTGTCTAAATTTCTTAATGAAATTATATAATACTTGTATACAACGTGTACCAGTTTAAGAGTATTTTGTAAAATACAAAGAAATAAGTGATTAAATTCTCAATTTTTTTTCCAGGATATTCAGTACCTCCATACATCCTGGCAGCAACTACATGCCAATTTTCGCTAAGGGGAAAAACACTATTGTCCAGACCCACCACTGTTTCCAACGCAGGCTCCTTCCCCTCTAGTCCTGCCTTTGTTTTCTCCTTCCTCTAATAAGTGCCATAAAGAAGTCTCTTTTTGCATGTCACTAAACAATAATATTGCGTTAGTTCACGATCATCTGAAACAAAAATTTCGTAAATATTTCAGTAGTATAGCTGCTAAAGTTTTTAACCACGAGATGATATCAAATTATCCTCGGCAACGTAAAGGAACACAGACGACGCTGATGCTGTGCATAATTAGGCTAAAGCTCTCTCAAGCGCGCTTCTTCTGTCCAGAGCCTTTTTGTTCGTGCAACAAATTGCTCTGAATGGAGAGAAGCCTCGCTCTTTGTTCTGTGTATTCAATATTCGCCGCACAAAGAGAACGACGGCCCGGATATTACCAGTTTTAAGGGCTACAGACAAAGCTGGCGGGTTAAGTTAATTAACGTCATCAGCGCTCTCCATACGAAATTTCGATGCGAAGATTTATTTTCGTATAGACTGCATTAACAAAGCCCACGGACTGTTGAAAATATGTCAACGTGACTGCGGCTTCAACATTATTGTTGCTAATTGCATTTTATTTGGTATTGTCCTGAAAAACAAATATAAATGAAAATTTGCACCATTTATTTCATTTAAAAAAATACATTTTCTAATATTAGCACGAACATAGAAATTTACGTCATGTTTCAGTTTCAGATCATTATTCACTAATTATATTAATTTTTTATGTAATATGCAGCAAACGTTAGCATTTAGTGTTACCAGATATTTAAAAAAATGAAATTCTTAATTGTTACTCACAGTGGTATCTGGCGATTTTTTATCTATCTTCACCAATTGTATAGGATCTACTGTATAGCAGGTCATGTGTTATACGGTTCCCAGAAACATTATCTATATTCGTGTCTGTAAGTGTATATGTGTGTGTGTGTATTTTCACCCCCTTAGCTGAAGAGGAAATTTTAGCAATTTCTTTTACTCTGTTAAAAGCCCTTTCTTGAAATTTATCGGACAGTCTTGCTTTTGTCAGCCAAGAAAATAAGTGACATAGTTAAATAATATAGGCTAACGAATATATGTAAAAAAAAAAAAGCTAACATACTAACTAGCTAATTATTTTATCATTGAAATAAGATGGCTCTCTGTTTCTCGGAGCAAGTTGTATGTGTAAATTTATAATACGTATCTGATGAGTTTGGTGAGAGAGGGAGAAAAAACAATTGCGCAAATTTTTGGAAAACGATGGAGTAAAGTTGCTTATTGTGCTGGCTTGACGAACCGGATGTTTATGGAAAACGTTTCTTTGAGTACCGGCGAATACCTTTTAGGCTTGTGGGGCCGTGGCGACTGAGCGGTTAGCCTGCTCGCCTCCCACCAAAGTAAACCGGGTTCAATCACCGGCCGGCCGAGTCGCATGTGGGAATCTTGCCGGACGATGCCGCTGGTCAGCGGGTTTTCTCGGGGATCTCCTGTTTCACCCTCCCTTCCGTTTCGGCACTGCTCCGTACTTACATCAATCACCCTCATCTGCTCTCAAGACTTCGCTATTAAGGTGGCCGCCTGGTTGAAGAAATTTTGCACGTCTGAGGTCTAAAGGCGTGGGAGCGTTTGGAGCGACCGAGACATGCCCATCAACACACTCATCGCCTCTACGCGTAAAGCACAAAATTAGCGCGCAGTCTTGCCTTCGATAACGCGCCTCTATTAGACATTCAGCGGAGACCCTACAATTTTATGACGTAATAATAAAAATAAAGGTTTGATGCTAGTCCTTACTCCTTTTTTAATTTTTGTAACGGAATGTTCTTATCTAAAAATGACCGCGAAAACACCCGTTAGAACCATTTTAATTATCACAAAAATGCTTTAGAGAGATGGGGGAGCTAAAAAAACGTATACAGACGCGTATAGTTTCTTAAATCCTATACGTAAGCGAAGCTTCCTGAGACAGGTTGGATGGTTTTTCAATAAAACGTTTTCTGCTGGAACTCTGCACACGGCTCACCCAGGTGGCCACCTTAAGAGCTGCCCAAGTCTCTTCACTCACTTCTAGGATGGTTTTGTTCCTGCTACAAAACAGGCTTGAATGTGGTTTGCTCGCTTCAGACCTACTCAGTCGGTGCTGAACAAATCGCTGGCTCACACAAACAGCGCACAGCCGTTTCAGGTGAATAAAAACAGGAAATCACTGGGGCTTCGCAGGCCTGCAGGGGCTCGGTTGTAACAGACCCGTGACCGTACGACGAACCATCTCGCTGGTTGACTTGGGCCGAACGCCAAATACTCGCGTGGGAACAGCTAAGATTTGCTGGAGTAAATAAACTGAATCAGCCGCAGAAGAAGAATGTCGATCCGCTGTTTAGAAACAAGGCACAGTCTAGAAACAAAGGGGCCTCCCAGAGAACGGTCAGCAGATAGGGAGTCTGAGAGGGGGAAAGATGAAGGATGACTGTAGACGAGGAAGTGAGGGGTGAGGTGTCAGACCAATCAGCGGCCGGGGCAATGTCATGCGATAGGCTATTGTTTGGTAGGACGGAGTGGGTCAGAGAGGAGCGCGTTGGTTCGCGGATGGATGTTGGGTCTGATGAAGGAGCTTCAAAGGACAGGCACTAACGGCCAGGACTACGAGGGCCAAAACCAAACAACCCCAGAACGACGCCTATTTCACCCCGTAATACCTGCTGCACGACCTGCTTTACAAACTCGTGAGGCCAGAAATAACCCTGATTGCTTCGTCATTATCCCGCCGTGCCCTGATTCCATCAAGTCCACTTGTAGTTGGCAGGCCTGGGGCCACGGATCCGTGCTGCTTGCAGCCATCATCCTCTAAGCACGTGCAGGTACTGCAACAGGGACGACCACTAGATTCAAGAAACGAAGGACTCAAAATACTGTTTCTTCGTCGTTGCTCCGCTTGTATCACTGGAAAACATACCGAATTCTAGATGTATTGGACGTGAGAAATTACATCGTTCGTTTATATTATAAGCGAAATAATATATCCATAGATAATTTAGTTTGTTATTGCCGTCGTCACTATGAGAAATAGTTCCCTAGTTTAATGGATGATCTCTAAATTTGAATGAAATGCGTCGTGATTGTACACATGATGTTGAAATTCATGTTAGAATTGCATAAATTAACGAAAAATTACAGGTTCCAGCTCTGACGTTGCCAGTGGACCAAAGTTTACTAGGCATTTCCTGGAGGACTTAAAACAATAATAAGGAACCAGTCTGCATGTGGAGGTCGAGAGATAAAACAAAGCGTCAATTGTTGGTATAACTGTTCACGGTGAAGTGAAGTCCCTAGTTACTTTTTCCTTTCAGCCATTTTTTTATCCTTTAAATACCTATTATTTTTTAATATTGCCATGTAAGTAATACACACAGTGTGTATATTCTACCGCACTCGGGAAACAACATCTAAAGCTAAAATAAACTATATTTATTGACTATTGTACTAAATGAGAGAGCTTTCAAAATTATTCACATTAAGGTGAATAACCTATAAAAAAAATTAACCTATATTAAAAGTAGTAACAAATGAATCAATGTTTATTGCTCAAATGTGTGGACCATTGTATTGTATGTATAACCTGATGCCCAATTTCCTAACACATTTTACGTGTATAGAGCACATAATGTATAAAAATGTTATAAACCCACTTGACAACGACAGGCAGCGGTTATTATAGGCGGTGACTGCTTGTTGAATGGTAGGATCAGAGACTCTTAGGTTACTTTTATTAGAAAAACTAACGGACGAGATCATATATATATATATATATATATATATATATATATATATATATATATATATATATATATATATATATATATATGAATGCATGTGTGTTTGTGTATGTAGATCTGTGTGCCCTCGTTTTCACTTTAGGAGCTATACACCAAAATACGCAGCAATTAAAAGACTAAGAATGTCTGTATAACAATGGACCACAAAACAAGGGCTGATAGCACCATTTGTAACAGCAAAAATAAAAAAGTAACATTCTACGTTCCCAAGTGTATAGTACAGGTGATGTTAAGGAAGAGCGATCACCACCATCTCCTTGGATTTATAAATTCCACTGACGGAGAGGGACTGCATGGGGGAGCATGATGATTCTTTTCATGTGGGAGTACCAATCCATTGATTTGCCGCACAGGTAGCTGCGAACGAGCCTTGATTCTGATAAGCTACCCTTCGTTACAGGAGAGATTCCCTATTGACCAGGGTACCGGCCAGCCAGGCAAGGTGCGAGGCACCAACTGTCGAAGGACATTTTGACATGTTGCTGGTCAGTTACGTTATTTTGCTAGCGTTTGCGTTTGTGGTACGCTAAATAAGTAACTGATTCACCTCTGTATTCGTTAGTACTGCGTGTGTCGGTGACACATCCCTGCAGAAGCCGGGACTTTTTACCTCCGCCCCTACCCCCAACACATCACGGAACCTATCCCTAATAGACAGGGGCTCCTGTTTTTCGCGAATAGATTTCCCGGCAAGTTGTGTTCCAAAACACTTTAGTTCAGAAACACTTTGGTGACTGGATCATTTGAACACATCCCGGAACCTGTCCCTAATAGATAGGGGCACCTGTTTTTCGCGAATAGATTTCCCGGCAAGTTGTGTTCCAAAACACTTTAGATCAGAAACACTTTGGTGACTGGATCATATGAATTGTTAACGTGTCTTATCTGTCTGTCCGCGAATCGCAGCTTATCAATAATCGGAGAAACTTAATTCCGATATGCTTATTCATGTAACAGACTCTCTTCACACAAAGACAAGAGGCCAGCCGCCAAATTAAGACTGCAAGCGTGCACATAGGACATTGAAGTCTAGCCTCCGCGAAAATATTTTCGAGTAAAATAGTGAGTGAGTGTAGAGATTTGGGATACGAGGTTTTGATAGCCGATGAGGGTAATTGAGGTGAGTTTGGAGCGGTGCCAGAATGAAGGGGCGGGGGATATGAGAGATCCGCGAGAACACCCGCCAACCAACAGCATCGTCCGGCACGATTCCCACACGCGAAAATCCGGGAATGACCCGGCTGGGAACTGAACCCGGATCGCCTTGGTGGGAGGCTCTGCCAATAGGATATACTGGGAACATTGCTTTGTTTAGTCATCAACAATTCTTTTGGGAGACTAAATATATATATATATATATCGATTTATCGCCTTCGAGGTAAAAATACTGCCATGTGATCGAGTTGTTATTGTCATACAATTGCCATAAAATTTGACCCAACACTCGACTTTAACATCAAAGCTGTTGAGTGAAAGGTTGAATCAAACCCTAAGGCCACTTTTGCACCGAGCTCATATTTTGATACTACCATCAGCCTGGCGAACTACAAAGTGTCTTAGTCTCTTGGTGTGTGGGGGGAAAGGAATGGGTAGGGAGGTGAGGTCAGCAAGTTCCGCCCAGTTTTCGTCTGGTTGAGGGGGGTGGGGAGGTTGGAAAGGATGTGTTCCGTTTTCTTGCCCCTGTGATGTATTGCAGCGCTGCGGTCAGTTCCGAAATGAGAGCCAGCGGCATAAGAAAGGAATGTTTTATTTATCCTGGCCTCCCTTTATCTCTGCCACTGGGATAACAAGGGCGACTCTTTGCAAGGAAGCTGCGCCAGGGGATATTGCGCGCTTTTGTTACTTTTCCCCTCGAAATCACGACTATTTCTTATCCCGGTACGTTTACCGTTATCTTAATGTGTTCCACTTGGAAGTTTCCTCCTCGTATTACACTATACAATATTCATCAGTGAATTATTTTTGAGATAGTTGTTACAAAAATTTCTACAATTGTAGTATATGTTCAAAAAAACATTGTACTAACCAATCTGTAGTCAGTAAACCTGCAGACTTTCTTACTAATGCCCGGTTGCACCATTGAGGTTCAGCAATGATCTAAGATCAAGCACCGGCTTGATCTTGGTCCAGCATATTTTGCCGTTGCACCATTGTGTTTGGCGCTCTGAACTAAGATCAATTTTAACCTCGTCTTGAACCGTGCATTTCGGGGATTCAGGATATTGATCTCGGATCAAGTAAATACTAGCGCTTTATTCAAAAATGCCAGAGTTATATTGAAGAGAAAATTTGTTTTGAAAATGCTATAAACATTCATATATGTGGTATAAAGCCATGTTTGGCACGTTAAATTGTTTCCAGCGTTTATAAAGTGAACAGAGAACAATAAAAGTCTGTGCTAATAAAATAAACATTACCGAGTCTTTGTTTGTATTTGAAAATGGTATAAAAAGTTCACATACGTACATGAAATCAATTTACTGGTTTGTAAAGTGAACACGGAAGTATGACGTGCTCTGCTAAATTTAGTTTATACGCAAGTATTTTAGGTTAATGAACCCTATCAATTCTTTGTGTTTACTTCATGGACTTTTGTCTACTATCTCAATATGAATTCTTCTGAATCCGACTCCGGTATTGAAGATAATGCTGTCGACGAACTGCTTGATATACATTATGCAGAAATTCCGAGGCAACGCCGTTTCTTCCCAAGAAGTCAACCTTTGGACGAGCTGGAGGACGAGATGTTTGTAATGAGGTTTCGTTTGTCCAAAAGAACAGTGCTACAGGTTTTAGGTCAGACTGAGGATCATTTGACTTTTGATACAAATAAAAACCACCCTGTTTCACCATTAAACCAGTTGCACCTGACATTACTTTGGTTGTGTGTGCAGGATTGTGCATGAAGTTACCCACAGTGTACCAATGCTTGTTGTGAATTTGGTAAAAATGCCTTCTACCAATGAAGAGAAATGTCAAGCGCGACTGGAATTCCACATAATTGCAGGGTATCCAGCAGTATTGTGAGCATTGGATTGCACACACGTGCCAATACAATCTCCAGGCGGTGATAACGCAGAATTATACCGTAACAGAAATCAGTTTTTTTTTTTTTCCATCAATGTTCAGGCAATTTGCAGAAATGATCTGGGGTTTACAAATGTAGTTGCACGCTGGCCAGGATCCACACATGACAGTACAATTTGAAACAACAGTGAAGTACGTGCACAGTTTGAAACGGGTTGAATTGCTGGAGGCATTCTCCTTGCCGATAGTTCCGATCCATGTAAAAGTTCCCTTGCTTGTGCCGCCCACAGCAGCCGAACGCAATTTCAACTACTCTCACAAAAGTACTCGTAATGTCAGTGAAAGGGCATTTGATGTACTGGAAAGGCGTTTTCCCTGCCTTTCCAGGAAGTAACATGTGGAGCTGTGCAAAGCGCCGCCAATAATTGTGGCCATGGTGGTATTGCAAAACATTGCTATGGCAGCAAAAGACCCTTATGTTCCCTTAGATCCAGTTGTTCCCCTTGGATCTAAAGCGTTTGCCGTGGTCCCTGTACCTGCGCATGGTCAGCCAGATCGAGCTGGAGCAACTGCTAACAGGACTGCTCTAATCAACCCTGTATTTAACATATAAGTTTAGGTGTGTGAAATGAAATACCCACAAGGAATAACAAAATTCTTATTCAGGTTTTTGTAAAGGTGCTCGTATATAACTATGTTTAATGCTAAATTATCTATATGGCTACTGTTTTCTAATTAAGTGTATAATTATGGATATGGTTTTATACTTACCTACCGATTGCTGTACAGTAGGTTAACTCTTGCCATGACAGTAGATGGTGTGAACTTTTGTGTGGATGACTAGAAGTAAGAAGTTTGATTATTCATGAAGAGTAAGTTATGTTTTTAATTTTAACCTACTACATCCAAATAAATTCCATTGCAGGAAATTATAGAAATAACACAAATTTTTGGGTAGCAAAAATACAAAGGATTTACGTGATAACTACATTAATTTTCTGCATATAAGTAAATGACAGCAGCTTACATCACAAATACTAAATATAGGCCTAGTCCATTCACTGCATTTTTGGATATTTTGAAACAAACCTTTTAAAATTCGCCCTATGAGTAAAATGTTAAACTGTTTTTAAATAACTTATACACTACAAGTATATAAACTGATTAACTTAAAAGTATTATATTTTTGGGTAATTTATAATTTACCTAAGTATCTTCTATAACTTGTAGGTAATATGTATAACGTATTCAATACAAATTAAAAACAGCGAGAGCAGCGATATTTTGGCAACGTCTAGTAAAAAATAGTTCACAATTAAAATATTGTTACAAACAAATTTTTTGGTAGGCTATTTGTGAATTAAACGTTGCCTATTGAAGTATTGAAATATTGAGGTAGCCCCGATGGAAACATATTTCATTGTTTCTTGTTAAGATAACAATGCAAAATATCGTATCTAGGCCCTGGTGACATAGTGTTTTCTTTCGGCCGAGGAAGAAACTGTCAGCTGAGCAGAGCTTATCCTTTCTTCTCTCTTTGTCTCTCTCCCTCGTGAAGTATTGAAATATTGAGGTAGCCCCGATGGAAACATATTTCATTGTTTCTTGTTAAGATAACAATGCAAAATATCGTGTCTAGGCCCTGGTGACATAGTGTTTCCTTTCGGCCGAGGAAGAAACTGTCAGCCGAGCAGAGCTTATCCTTTCTTCTCTCTTTGTCTCTCTCCCTCGTGAAGTTTTGCATCCCTAGTAGGTAGTAGTTAGTAGGAAAATTAAACAAGTTTGCAGTTTTAGAATATTTCATACTTATTACAGCAAAATAATCATAATGATATTTGAATTTGTAATTTACAACTGAAAACAGATTGTACTCTTTGAATGCTTATTTTAATATATTTCGATATAATAACGGGAGGATTACAAATCTAAGGTTGACACGTGGCGATTGGCGACATGACACGTGGCGTGTTGTAGCTGTTGCACAACGAACTGTTAATTTTTCTTGCTCCGAAAAATACTTCAAATTACCACATCAAGTCTGTAGACGTTGTGTTTTTTTTTTAACATGCCTAGGCAAGTTACGATGTGATAAATCTGTGTTCCCACAGCAGGAATAGATAAACTCTAACGTGAATCGTGATCGGTGCGTGTGAAAGAGTGTGGCTGCATCGTAGCCAGCCAGCCCAGTGTGTACGTGATTGCAAATATTGGACGAGCGAAATTTATAAGTTTCAACCGTGAACTGTTTTTGTGACGAAGTTAATTATTTAAAGTCATGTCTATTTATCACAAAGTTGTACCTTTCCCTTGGGCATTTGAAACACAGTTATGTAACATGCTTATGTGATTTGAACGTTTGCCACAATCCCAACAAAAAAAAAGTCCAGCCAGATAAATTAAAATAATTACGTAATGAAATAAACCTAAAAATAACAGTAAGTAGCAAAGCATAGAAATATGAGCGTAATAAAGGTTACGGAAGGCCTATTTGTATGCGTACATGTTCACCACTATCTTTTAAGTATGTCGCTGTTACGTACAAAAAATAAGCGACATAATATGCGTGCTTGAAATTAGTTTGTCTGTTCGTTGGAATGGCTGTTCTTTCGATTTGATTCTCATTCCAACAAGGTTAAACACACTAGCAGAAATATATTAATGTGTATTACGTGTGATGTGCAATTTAATGTATAACAAATATGTTAACAATGTAAATTAGTAACGATAAGAACTATCGTCAACATAAACATTGTTAATAAGTCAAAAAGCTGACTTAAATATGGTTATAGATCTAAATTGTAAACATTCGTATGAAAGGTTTTTTTTTTTATATGACTAAATTATTTGAACAGATGAAAACAGTAAACAAATCATTTGACAGTTATGAAAGTATAAGTCACGTGGCAGTGTTTATGTTTGTGTGTAGCGGAAGGATACGTAATCAGCCAAACGTAGAAATTTAGCAGGGCTTCAGAAACATCCGAAGATACCGTAAATGGACTATAATATAACATAGGATCTCTGCTGACCTGCTCAAAAAATACCTTAAATTATATTGAGTTAACCAAACCAAACTACTGTTTTAAAGAGTTTTTTATCGTTTAATTTTACCTACATACAGTAAAATCATGCAATTTTTTTTATTACAAGCACTGAAAAATAGTATTACCTGCAGTTTTAATCTATCCAACATTTGAGAAACAAAGACTAGTTTTATGTGAAGTAATAAGTGTATAGTCAATTCACGGTTTCTTTAACACCTTTGGAAAACCAACCCATGTATGTGTTTAGTTATTTCCTAAACTCTCCATGCATCACAAGCGTTTTATACCACTGTTAACATAAAACTGTCTTTTGTTTTCGTTGAACTGAAGTTTCGCCTATCTTTTATTTATATTACAGCAGTTAATTTATAATAAACATGAATAAAAACTGGGAGAAAACATGTGTGTTGGTAGCGCCCAGAAAAGTAGTAAAAATAATATGTGAAAGTTATATGTGAATTAAAAAACAAAATACATTATAACAAAAGTCTTTTAAAACAAACTTGATGTTTTTATCCTTCTAACTACGCACATAGACGATAGTATTTTTACAAAGTGTGGAGCAACCAAAAAATATATATTTACATCTAAACCAAAGATAAAGTGCCATAAAACTATACACATTCACAAGTTAAATGTAATTTGGTTGTGTTAATGTAATTAAATTCTTGTGTTAAATGTAATTCGAGTCTTGTGAGCAAACTTCTTCGTGATGCTCTACATCATAGCAGTCTTCATTGGATAAGAATAAAATACAGGCCCATTAAAAAAATACTAGTTTCCCATTACAAGATTAACATTTGTATAGAAGAGAAACTTGATAAAGGTCATCTCATTCGTGTTAAAAGTTAAGAAAATTTGACATGTTTTTAACACAACACAATGTTAATTATTATATTAATGTTGTATTGAACTATGTATGCAAAAATGAAGTGTTTTACCAACCTAGGTAAGGCGAGTGTAATGTTTAGCTGTAAACTTTTGAGACGTGTAATGAAACAGATGAACAGAGAAACCTCATCCTGATGTTACCGTTTTATAAGTACATATTCCCTAGTAAATAAATTACTGCAATTATCAAAACACTTACATTTTCATTTAATTATTTTAAGAAAAATTATTTTTGTATTAATTTCAGCAGAGATACTATTTACAGGATGACTTGCAACATTTTAAAATACATCATCTACACAAGAACCTGCATATGAGATAGCATTAATTAAATATTACTTTCTCTGCCTTGCTGAATGGAGTGGAGTGACAAGATTTGAGCAGCTCGTAACAGCGAAGCGAGGTCTTGAGAGCCAACGTGAGAGATGTGAGGTGAGTATTGAGCTGCGCCAATATGCAAGGGCGGGGGAAACAGGATACCCCTGAAAAAACCCACCGATCAGCAGTATCGGCCAGTACAATTCCTACTTATGCAATTCAGTGTGGCCCCACCGGGTATTGAATCCAGCTAGCCTTGGTGGGAGGCTAGCAGTCTGACCGCTTAGCCACCAAAACCCCCACCTCGTTGCTGAAGATTGTAACAGTAACAGCAGCAGCTTAATGTTGTATGTTGACGAACATAGCAAATATGTAATTGTGACGTAGTGTGTGATAATGCTATGTACAATAAACGTAGGTGTCAATAAATGCTCTGCTCCTTTACTGAATGACAAAAGACTTGGTTACTAGAACGGTGCAAGTCTGAGAGAGTGAGTGTGACGCAGTGGTGGCCGAGGTACGTGTAAAGTGTTTTACAGGTAGAGTGAACACCTTTGTGAAGTCACGAGAGTCAAAACTGGGTGTGAGAGTAGAGTAATGCCTGAAGAAAAAAAACATGCCACTTTAACACCTAGATTAATTAGAAACAATATGAAAACTTGAACTCAAGACTTTCAAAGTTACACGTAAACCAGTCTTATGAGGCAACGGCCCCGTTCTGATTCTAGGTAGGCGGACACACACTTATATAATCTTACCAACTGAAGTGACGTGTACAATTTGTACACTCTCAGTAACACTGCAATCTTGTAGCAATATATATAGTGAAAAATAAAAGCAAGCACTCATGCGACAGGAATACCCGAAGAAAAATCACTACTGTACCAGCTACTGGAATAACGAGTTAGTATGGTTCAGGAATTTGGAAATGTAATTGATGTTCAAATTTACTCAGGTTTTCCAGAAAAATCCTATAATTAAATCCAGATGGAATTAATTGAAAATTTTGCCACTGCTCTGGGACTTTAAAAGAAATTTTATTACAATACTTTGCTTGGAGCAGTGGACTTCATAACACTAGCACCCTCGTGATGGTTAAGAACTGTTTATTTAAAATGTTCAAATTGTGCCAAATCTTCAAATAAGTCAAATAAAACTTGTACCGAAACAGCTATCGGCCGGCTGGAAACTCGGTTCAGGGTTACTCGTAGTAAATGTTGGGAAAAGTCTTTACCATGATAGTACTACGTAGCGGTGTGAACATCGTTCAAAATCTCATACTGACTGTGCTACTTGAAACTGAATTTCGGGGCTTCTTAGCTTTACTAAATTGCCAAACATTGTTGAATGTTGAAGGTTTTGGAGTTTCTGTTAGTAAGGAACAGCAGTGCGACATCCTTCCAGATAAACAGGAACTGTGGGCGGTGTCTTCCCTAGGTAAGTGCACTGGTTTACGGTGCACGCATACAATTCTTAAACGCACCTAACTCTACGCCGCACAAGTTCTTACTAACCTCGCTGAACCTGTACGGGCGGAAACCGTACATACCTGCTTCTTACATTTAGCATCTCGTGTCTTCGTCTACTCAAGACGGCCTGCAAAGTCAGGCGTGCGAACTCTGCTTTTTCCTATTACAATATAAATATAACACCTAGTGCGCAGTCCACCCAGGCTGGCTGCCTGATGTCGCGTAACAAGATGTCTGCCTTCTATCTCAAAATATCAACTTAAGAGTATTCCTTTAAAACTGGCCAAACATTAGGGGCTAAAAGGGGATCAGGCCCAATGCCAACTTGGAATTTTTCTTTTTCAGCTACCAACCACAAATGTGGACTTTGGATGGATTTCTTCGGATTACATGTCATAGGGTATAACTTAATGCATTTTTTTAAAATCTGTTATGTTCGATTGGCGTAGCTATTATGATCTCTGCAGTCGCTCCCACAAAATAATTAATTATACCTAGGCTGCTACAAATTTGAAAATTTCAATTGCAGAAAAAGCTTTAATAATTCAAGGACGGTAAGGAAGGTATTATTCATGCTTTGTAGTGCCAAAAATTGTAATGCATCTTCTGAAATAAAATTTGTGGCAAAAATCTATAAACATAATTTGACAAGGACTGATCCCCCTCCCCCTCCTCATAGTTCAAAATTATTCCTACTGCCACTTAAAAACATATCCAGCTATCAAAAAGTATAGAATCATATGACCTTTTAAATACACATGCTCAAATGCAAAACATTGAAAGACGTAAAATATGCTGCAAAATTAAAATAAGGTTGCAAAAAATAAGTATTAAGTAATTTATCTCAAACAATGTCTCAAAACAATAAATACATCTTGCCAATAAAAATAAATAATTTGAAAAATATTATTGAACCTCTTTAACATAATATCGCATTTAAGAAATATTTATCTTAACGCTCCAAATGTGTATGTTTATATGATAACAAGTCTATTTTACATCAAGGACAAGGCTGTTGATCAACTCTTCTTTGCACCAATATTGTAGTGTATGTATGTATTTACTTGTGAGAGCTTGGCACTAGGGCCGAATAGTAACATGTGTTCTTCAATATTGTTCAAGTACAATGTACAAAAATGCATGTGCTTTTTGTGACACCAGCAGCATAATTAAAATAAAATACGCATATTAATGTAATGGAAAAAATCTGCCAAAACTAAATTGTTATTTATAATAGTGATAGATAAAACAAGAGACACTAATTTAATTATATTTATTTTATTTTTTTGTTACTATCTTTATGCAAGGATATTTTATGTATGTTCCATTTCAGTTAGTCATGTCTATGTAACGAATTAAATTCCACTACCCATTCCAGCTAAAATCATTATTCATTTCAATTATTTAACTGGAATCAATGGAAAAAATTAAGAAGCCTTTTTTTCTAATGGGCTTTCAAAAGTTAGGTTTATTACAGATATAGAAATATTACATTAACTGACAATACTAAGAAAATCATTAAACATTTTTAAAATGTGCCAAAACAGAACCCCACTGTAGCCATAAATAATTGCAGCAGAACATTCATACAAAAATAACCCTGATTCAAGTAACTTTTCTTTAAAAATATGACAAATAAAAACCTTAACTTCATACATACGCAACTAACCCTGACATACAATTAACATTCACTAAATTCCTTTTTTAATTAACAACTCAATTGTGTTCATTTCAATTTCAATGTCTTTCAATTATAACTTTTTCCAGAATTTCATTTTTTTTGTCTGTATTTCCTCTGCAATTTCAAGTGTTTTCTTCTGGCAAAATACATTTTCCATGCCATAATTATAAACATTTGTTGCTAATTCACTCTTCATTCTTTTCAAAGTTTTCCTTCGAAAATCACCCAATGAGAAAATACTTGCACCAAGTTTTTAGCTTGATGATGGCGTGGCTGATGTCACCAGCAGCGGTGCTGAAGTGGCAGCAGCTGCCGTTACCGGTAGCGGTGTTAATGTGGCGTCTGCTGCTGTTACCGGTAGCGATGCTGTGTGGCGTCTACTTCTGTTACCGGTTGCGGTGTTAATGTGGTATCTGCTGCTGTTACCATTAGCGGTGCTTATGTGGCGTCTGCTGCTGTTACCGGTAGCGGCGCTGTGTGGCGTCTACTACAGTTACCGGTAGTGGTGTTAATGTAGCGTCTGCTGCTGTTTCCAGGAGCGGTGCTGAAGTGGCAGCTGCTGCTGTTACCAACAGCGGTGCTGAAGTGGCAGCTGCTGCTGTTACCGTTAACAGTGCTGTGTGGCGTCTACTACTGTTACCGGTTGCTGTGTTAATGTGGCATCTGCTGCTGTTACCAGTAGCGGTGCTTATGTGGCGTCTGCTGCTGTTACCGGTAGCGGTGCTGTGTGGCGTCTACTACTGTTACCGATTGCGGTGTTAATGTGGCGTCTGCTGCAGTTACCAGCAGCGGTGCTGAAGTGGCAGCCTCTTCTGTTACCAGTAGCGGTGCTGATGTGGCGTCTGCTGCTGTTGTAGCGGTGCTGATGCAACTGTGGTTGATGGTGTCAGTGTTACTCCCTTGGCGACTTGTATTGAATGTCCCGACATGGGTGCTGATGAGGCAAGTGCATTTTCTATGTAGTATATTACCTGGGAAAAAAAATTCATGTAGGCATCATTTCAATACTAGTGATGCACACATTTTAACGCACAAATACAAGATACTGCAACATTTGTAGTAACAATTTATGAACAAATATTACTCATTCATAATAATTTTAAGTATTATTTAAAATAAAACTTTTATTACATTTTTTCATGCTAATATTGCAATGCACATTTCAATTTTAGCTCTAAAATTGTGGCCTATATATATATATATATATATATATATATATATATATATATATATAACTTGTTTTTTCTTCAAAATTATTTGGTATAATCACACATTTCTTTTCCACAGCAAAGTTCCAAGTTAGCGTCAAAAATTTACTAAAAATTTTTCAATTTTGCTAAGGTAACACATTTATATTTAGTTTTGTAATGCTCTAGTAATTTTTCTAGCCTTTCTGTGAAAGCTGTTCACTATAAAGTGAGCACTTGTTAAGTCAACCTTAGAAAAATGCCACTGCCTCTGCATGCATAAATTTTAACAGGCAGAATGAGATACATGTGTCCAGTAAAGTTGCTAACGATGGAGGGGGAAGTTAGTTCCACATATCAACGTCTAACAATATGTGTTAGGTAACCATTTTTGATTATTTAAATTATTTCTCTCACTTTCTGTATGTTTTAATGTACCGAAGTGTAAAAATAAGCAGATTTGTACAATATTCACTTTTATAATAATTTCATAGTGTCACTTAACAGACGCATGAATAAAGTGATGAGACCCATGGCAATGCTTATGTTACATAATGTTCAAGTACACATTGTATAGAAGTAGTTCTTAAGCAGGGCTTTCAAAAGTGCTCATTTTATCGTAATAAGCCTATAACACTGTGTCATTAAGGCTACCTTAGCAAGGATGGGAGGATCTGTAAGCACAGCGGTTATATTAAGCATACAGTAAAACATTGTGTATATTCTTGGTGTACGAAGGTCAAATAGCATTCCATCTAACTGATAATGCAATGTAAAATTAATATGCTAAAGAGTAAAAATCATATGCTGGAGAGTTAAAATTTATGACTTAAAATGGCATTATTAGTGTGCATCACCACCAAAGGGAGCTCAAAATGAACGCATTTGAGGCACTGCTTCATCTAAAGTTAAAAATAAGAATTTACAGTATTTATTTTATTCGTAAGAGTACTGTGTGATTCATCATACACCTAACTTTTCCATAATTTGAAGACAAGAAAATTGCTTAATAGGCTGGTCTTTCACCAAGGATTTGAGCGCTGCGGAATGGACAGCTAACAGCACGGATAATGCGCTAACTGTATTGTCTCAGTAACGCAGGACTGCAAAGCAAAAGGTAGTTATAGAGACAATTTTTGAAGGCCACGATGCTTTGAAACTACACTTGTTTTATCTGGTGTTGGCGCGATTTGCTGGGGCAGCACATGTATGTTCTACTTCAATACCCGAAACCTTTCCTGTCAAAACCTAATATATCTGTGCTCGGCCGAAGATGCAACATCTGACAGGTAATTCATCTCCCTAGTCATAGCAATTTATCTGGTAAACGCTGCACGGTTAACGGTGTGATATATTAATCCGCAGTAAACGATACTGTGTGTGTCATTAATAGGAGGAAGGGTGATGGCCGGAAAAACTTGATAGTGCATGGAGATGAAAAAATAATTCCAATTATGGGCTAACAAAATGTGTGAAGTGTTAAGGCATGTCTGCGGAATGGACAGCTAACAGCACGGATAATGCGCTAACTGTATTGTCTCAGTAACGCAGGACTGCAAAGCAAAAGGTAGTTATAGAGACAATTTTTGAAGGCCACGATGCTTTGAAACTACACTTGTTTTATCTGGTGTTGGCGCGATTTGCTGGGGCAGCACATGTCTGTTCTACTTCAATACCCGAAACCTTTGCTGTCAAAACCTAATATATCTGTGCAGAAGACTTATACCAAAAATTCTTCTAAAAATAGTTATTTGTTTATATATTCGAAATGTTTATTGATACAAAAGGTTTTATAGAGACTATCATTGTATACGCTTAAGTTGCCGACAATTTTCGTTCCGTACTTTTTTATGACACTCCGTAGTTGGAATATTTCAGAGAGATCGAGGAACGTGAATATGGCCGTTAAATATTGGAAAAAGTGATTTAATCAACAGATTTTTGCATAACGCACATGTACTACTGGCAGCAATCCATTCACAACTCAATAAATTCACGATTCTATTCCCACTCTTTACTCATGGTGCTTCTTCTACTTTAGGACTCACAAGCCGACACTTGTTACTACTATATCAATACATCACCATTAGAATATCAATACATCTTCATTAGAAACTGCCTCAAATTTCTGGAGGGAATAATACGTACCACATAACCTGTGGTAGTATGCGTACTGTCTAAAACACATATTCCTAAAGGAGGTATTATTTTTCATAAATAGTAAAAAACAGAAAAGGACCAATTCTTGACACAGCTGTAGTAGGATTCTTAATACAAGCGTTTCTAAATATTGATGTTGGGAGATTTGTCCTTTTTTAATTACTTTTTAATAATGAACTAATGAAATGGAAACCCAGCAAATGTTTACTATGTTGTGTTAAACAAAAAAAAATTGCTATAGAATGACTATACGAAACATTACTACGATGACAAAAGCGGGAAAATATAAAATCAAATGAATACATGAGCAAAAGCCATCCACGACAAAAAAAGCTTTCATGCAAAATATTCACATCATATTCATTACGCAATTAAAAATAAAAATATTATTTTTCCTAATTAATATTTAATTCTTTTTGTAAAGAGCATCTGTCACTACATTATGACAAGTTAATATTTTGGAATGCAATATAAAAACTATTTGAAAATATGACGGTTTCAAGAAGGCTATTCCTAACCTTTACGATAAGTCACATATACAAGATGGGTGGTAGGCATTATAAAATATAAATTACTGTACTTAAATCTTCCTAGTAAATACTATATTCTAAAAAATACCATTTTGAATAGGTCTATGAATATATGAGATATTAAGGGAAAAAAAAGGAAAAATGTATTACACTTGTCACATATGCAAATACAACGCACGAAACCACAAGTCTAGTCTGAACATAAAAAAAAAACTTTTCTGGAATTATTGTCTTTAAAGCTCAAAAATACCATTTTCTGACTATTTATTCCAATTTTACATCAAGTAAATGTTTAGGGCTGAATTTTCTATTTTTATTTATTTTTTTTCAAATATTGAGCTGCACGACATTCCTTACCCATGGTTTTTCACTTGAAAAATTAAATCAGATACAGAAATGTGTGTTGTTTATGTGTTTTAGAGTGTTAGTTTTTGTCGATTATGTTGTGTAAACCATATCTCTGGTGTGTGCTGTAGTATTTTATATTATGTTCATTTTGCACGTGGATGCCAAGTATTGCATTTGGCCTAGAGTATAGATTTTGCTGTGCGCACAAACTTTATTGCCTTATTTTGGCGGTGTAAATTAAGAATGGAGGGTAAAAGTTAAGAGTTCTTCAGGGGTTGCGAGTCAGATATGCTGAGGATGTTATCTGGTCAAGTATGAATTTGTTAAGCTTAGAATAGTTTCTGCCATGTTCCTCGGTACAGCAGATTTTCACAGCATTCAGTCGTGTACATGGTGGAATTTGTTTGGCTTTGGTAACTCAGCAACTGCGTACCTGTGTACCATTTTCTGGTTGCAGCCTGTGTAGGTGAGTGAAATAAGTGCATTTCAAATATATTTGGTAATGGTTGCAGCGTTTTAATTCGAGGCATATACGATAGCAGCTTGCTTAAAAAATTGTTGACTTATTATTCTAGATTCGTTTATGATTGTGTAGGTAGGTTAGTTTAAATTGGATATCACTGTTAATGCCACAAAGTTAGGTCCTGTATAGCTAGGATGCTGATGGAATAGGACATGGTTTGTGATTTTAGGCCAAAACAAACAAAAATTCATGAAATAGGCTCGATAGTACATTCTGAAGCGCACAAAAAATATTACGTATGTTTACAATATGCCCGAGAAAATTCACTTACCTGGCATATTAACTGCTTAGTTTTCTGATTAAGTTGATTTTGTGAGCCTTGTATTTACACATACTTAACACTTGTTGTCCTTTTGTTCAGTTATTTTCATTTCTTACAGTTTCTTACATTTTTTCCCTCACAGTTCCCCTGATCTTCATAAGCCTCCCTACTAGCGTGATTCGTTTAATGTACAGGGTTTACATCAAAGTTCCTATGGATTTGTGGTTCTCAATTTTTTGTAGTGACAAAACATAACTTACGATTTTCTGGAATTTCGTATTCATTTCAAAACACCCCTAGTCTTCAATATTACTTAAATATTTACCAAACTTACTTTACGTACAGCATGCCAGGATGAATATTAATTACTACACTAACATAATAACGGCATTGTTGCTATTACTCTGCTACTATGACTGACATATATGGGTTACTTAATACTTACCTGTGATATCTTCTTGAAACCTTGCATCATTGTCGTACATACACCTTAATGGTGTAAACTGGAACATTATGAGGGCCAGTGCCCTATATTCTACAGCAGTGCCGCTCGTCGCGTACGGCCACGATACGTTCATTTTATCCATATATCGATTGTAATTGATTGTCTAAAGAACGGTTAGGACCTACCTCACGAATAGCTTGTCAGGGTTTAATATAGAGAACAGAATTATGCTCGCTTTCAGTTATGCTAATCAAATCAGCTACATATATGTTTTGGGACTCTAACACATGCGTATTTTCATATATTTTGATGAATCTTAATTTTTCAGCCCCTCCTATATTTATCGGCATTACAGTAAAATCACGTAACATTTCGATTGTAAGCCACACACCGATTTTTATTTCTTATTATTCGATGATATTTTGAACAGTTTTCTGAAATATGATATATTAGAACATAAATATACAAATTTTGAATTATATGTTAATTTAACCCTACATTGCTTACAAGGGTGCTACAGTATCCCAGTGCATTTTATTTTTGGCTTCTATGACTGAAAGGTTGGTACGACTGCATTGTGTTTCCATATAATTTAATTTGTGTTTGTGACATTAGTATGGTTGTAATGTGTGGTATACATCTCCTCCGGTATGTTTATTATTGCAGGTTTTATATTACTGGAGTTCTGTAGCACTTCACAGATGCATCCAGGAGGGTAAAATTTTTATGCGAATTTTTGGTCCCTAATTTTTATTTGCAGATTAATATGTATCGGCTGAAACCCCTTAGTGAAGATCATTCAGAGACTGTAAGGCGCATTTTAGACGAGGTAGAAAGTGATAGCGAGGACATAAGTGATACTGAGAATAATGTGGACGTTCAGTCGGTTTGTAAGGATGAACAGAGTGCTGCCGAAGAAAGTGACAATGAATGTGAGAGCCGTGGAAGTATAATAACTTGGAAGAACGGCCACATATGCACGTCAGACCCACATAGCACACATGGCCGAACGCCAACTCGCAACATAATTCGACTTCCACATGGCAAGATTCCCACTGGAGCATCAGAGGACTGTTAGGAACTACTTGTAACCTCCGAGATGATAAAGACTGTTGTTCATTTCACAAGCGATGAAATCAAGAGTCAGCGACAGAACTACACGGATGTAGGCGACACCAGTGATAGTGAAATTTATGCACTCATTGGCTTGTTATATTTTGCTGGTTGCAGGAAGGATTCTCACTTGAGAACAGATTAAATGTGGTCTGAATCATTTGGTACTTTTATCGTGCTGTCATGTCAGAGTGTCGATTTAGATTTCTTGTAAACTGTCTTCTTTTTGATGATAAGTCTACAAGAAGTAAAGAAGATGATTCCAAGACATACTACATGATAAATTCCATTCCATATATTGGCAAAGAAGCAAAAAGAAAGGAATCTGTTTCTATGAAGTATATTCGTTATCTGTCAGTGAGTATTTATGGCACAGGAAGGAATTTGAAAATGGACAATTGGTTCATGTCGGTTCCACTAGCTGACGTTATGCTCAAAGATTTTAACCTCTCTGTCGTAGGAACATTTAGGAAGAATAAGAGAGGAATACCGCCTTCTTTTCTGCCTTCTCTAAAGACACACGTTGGCTCTTCTCAGTTCGCTTTTGAGAGCAACAAAATGTTGGTGTCGTTCTGCCCCAAAAAGGAAAAAGTGTTCTCATGCTGTCAAAAATGCACTATAAGAAGGATGCAAATGAAGGCACCGAAAAACCTGAAGTCCTTCATTTCTACAACGAAACGAAAAAAAGGGGGGGGGGGGTGATACCTTCGTCCAGTTGGTGGATAATTATTCCATTTCTCGGAAGACCCAAAGATGATCATTACGGTTCTTCTATGGAATATTGGACCAAGCCGGGATAAATACCATTGTCTTATTGCAGACAGCAATAAATCAAGACAATATTGTAAGAAGGCTGTATCTACAGGAACTACGATATCATCTTGCAGAGCTCATATGAAAAAGCGAGCTCTCTCAAAGAATCTTCCTCGTGAACTGAAAGCAACAATCCGGAAAATGGCCAACATACAAGAGGAAGAAAAAGAAGAGAATGGCAGCCCTCCCAGTGTAAAACAAAAACAAGGAAAATGTTCTGTTTGCCCAAGATCCGAAGATCAGAAGACGAAATCAGCTTAAAATGTCACAAAATGGTATGTGCTGAGCACAAACGTGATGTGTGTCTTGGCTGTGCCTGAAGTGTCGAGTAGAACTCTGCAAGTGCTGAAATGAGTAATGCGCATTTACATACATTTATATTGAGAAAATTTAACTGATTAGTGCATAAAAATTTTGAAAATGCTAATGGGGTACTGCAGCACCCCACGTAAAGCAATAGTGTGTGCAGAATTCACGTATGCAATCTAGGGTTAATTTCTGTGCAATTATTTTCCAATAATTATATATATATATATCATCCTTTAATTATTTAAACTGTATTTAACGTTTCTATTCAGTTAATTTTTATTTATTTCACTGGAAGTAGCTCTCATATTTCCGGTTAGATAATTTGATAGTTACCGGAAGTCGATGCTTCTGGGGAGGAACCTTTGAAGCGTCTAGCAGCGAGAGTTTCCGCTGCGATTTCATTTGGGAAACCCTCAGCACAACCGTAATGCTAGGATAGTATTTAGACCCCAGAAGTTACAGTAAAGTTTTCTGAGCCAGTCGTGTAAAGAAGAGGGCTGAGACTCAGATCTTTAGTTAGATTATATTAGCTGGAGAAGAGACGCCGTTCAATGAGACGCCGATGCCATGATTCAGGCTATGAATTTGGCCTACCTCCCTCCAGGTGACGCCAACCTCCTTTTAGAGTTTGAGGCGCACTTGATTACTATTTAGTATGATGTCTGCACACTTCACAGCTCCCAGTTTACTGAGTGAATGTTTGAAGAGAACGTTAATGTGCTATTACTATGAATATTAGGGTAATAACCCATGGTCCAGCTTTACCACTGAGATAGTATGATTTTAAACACTTGACTTTTATTAAGAGTAATTTCAATCTTCCGAGGTTTAGTGAGAAGGAAGTACAGATTCATTGGATTTTGAGAAGTGAGAACTCATTTGTACTAAGTTTATAATGGAGCTCGTTTGAACTCTCCACAGTTTACTGAAACGCGAAGAGAACAACTAAGGTTTAAATATTTTACCTTTATATTATTTTTCAAGTTTCGGTTTTTCTCAGCAGCACAAATTTATTTTTTTTCTTGATGTCTTAATTTTCTTTATGATACCTGCTGAGAGGATGGTTGTATTCTTAAGATTTCAGCTAGCATAATTGCAGTAAATTTAATTGATTTTTCACACATAGCCTAACCTAACATTAACGTTTAATCTGTTTCTATACTATCAAGAAGTTTTATTTGCAACCAAGTCATTTTAATTACTTATGAATATTTTCTTTTCAATTTTTGGTATGAATAAAATATTTTCACTTTACCTATATTTTTCAATGATTAGTTTTTGCAAGTGTCACGTGTATGAGGGTAACTTGTGGTTGTTGAGTGAACAAGAGTGCATGGATAAGGTCAATGTGTACCTAAGGTACCAAGGTGCACTCCCATGTTTATGTCTCACTCACACAATATCACACATAAAACACCATCCTTACTCAAATATCGAACATTGACTTCTGCACACTCATGTGAAGGGGTAAATTTGCTTATAATTTGCATCCATACTAAAAATATAACCATTACAATCTCATACCTATTGTAACTTAAAATATTTCAAATAAAGCCCTGTTCAGCCTTCATAAATAATTTCTGTTCAGTAAACATAACCTTCCGCACGTCTAACCTTAGTACCACATAGTATAAAGTATTAAAAAATAATAACAGGTAAAATTAACATTGCTACGAGTTTGAACACTTTATCAATGCAATTGGTCAATTGAAATAGTGAAATTATGCAACGCAAGGATATGGAACTGCTTCCCTTCCATAGCTACCAACTGTACTGAGCGCATGCCACTCAGTGAGGCCAGTTAATATACGCAGGAACGGGCAGTGGCGTTTTTCAAAGGTTGATTCCAAAAGTGTCCAGTTAACGTACGCAGCAGTACGTTGTTCACAAGTTGCAATAAAAATGCTGAGCACTAGTTCAGTGCGAACCGAACATTTACATGACTTCCCAGAACTGAAAGAGATTAAAGAGAGACCGAAAGAGTTAGTTACATACGATTTTATAACACCAACCACAATAATCCATATACGTTGTTCACACTCATTGAGCACTTTTGAAAGTCCTGCTTAAGATCTAATTGTAGCTAAGAACATTGTGTATCCTTCCGCCATACTTCAAATCAACATTTCCATGGGCCTCATCACCATTTTTTCATGCGTCAGTAAAGAGACGGTGTAAAATTATTATATTACTTAAAATTTTTTTAAATTATTTTAAAAAATCATTTAAAAATAGATAATTGTAGTATTGACAACTGTTAACCGAACACTTTTAATTCAACGGTGAGACATCGAATTAGTTCCCTTCCATCGTTGCCAACTGTAACCGGCGCGCAGGTTGGGAAAGTGACATATTTAAAGGGTTGATTTCAAAAGTGCTTACTTTATAGAGAGCAGCTTGTCATTTATTTGACAGGCTTCTTTGATATCGTCTATCGACGAGTATATCGATGCTATGCGTAAAACTTATCCCGCCGCAACAGATGTCAGACATTTCCAACTATTGGATCGTGCGCACCGTATGATTGGCAGCGCACTGCAAGGTGGAGGTGTCTGGCTCGATGCTCAGCGCGGGAGGAGCACTGGGTAACGGAATTGCCGCTCCAGTAATCTACCGTTGAGCGCAGCGCTAGCCAGCCGTGCAGAGCATTCAATGGTAATGAAGGCCCATTACCTCGCTGGCCCAATTACTGAAGCTCCACTACTGCGGCCAAGCGCTCAGCTTGTGTGCAACTCCTCGAACCAGAGTCGCAGAGCGCGCTTTAAGGCAAACCTTCACCACACATCTCTCGTTCCTTCTTTCTGTTTTCAGCCAGCCCTTTCACACACGCTTTCGTTTACGGTTGCAAGATGAACATCTTATGATGATGCTGCACGCAAGTCTTCGGCTTTTGTAGCTTACTTTCACTGTGTGTTATTTCCTGCTTGCAAAAAAAAACAGGAACTTAATGATAGAATTTTAATATTTGCCTGTGATTTGGTATGTACGTACAACTAGCAGATAACACACGCCTAATTAAAACTAAGCACAAAATTATTAAACAACTTGTAGCATGTAAATTTTCTGTAATCGTAAACTGTCAGTAATTACTGTGAATCAGAAATTATAAAGCGAAAACGAAGAATTTCTGCAACAGAGATAAAGCCGAGAATGGAGAGGAGGATGAACTGAAACATTTTATGTGAAATAGTTATTTGAGTGAATACGCGTATCTCGGTAAATAAATGTTCAGCAAATACGACTTTTTGTCAGCAAAGATAGGAAACAGCCATCTATGCGCCTATTTTTGTAACTTATGTCATGTTAAATGTATTCTTGGAGAAAAAATTTCGTGAAAATGGTGAAACATCGAATTTTTAAAGCTTGCCTACGCAGTTTCCATGAGCGGCAAGAGAAAAGTACAAAGATACGGACGTTGATTAATGCGGGAGCTTAAATGGGGTGCAATAAAGCGCCACTGTTACAGATCTAATTGACAAGGTACTCCGTCACGGCGGAAACACTGCAAGTCTTGCTCGTAGGAGCAATGAGGCGCGGGAGCGATAAGGGCGACACTGCCACGCGCATCAAGTGCGCCATCGCCGCTAAGCGCGAGCCTCTGAACTGGCGTGCAGTGTTCTCGTCTCACTGCGAGTACTTATAAGACATTCTACGACACCCCTATAATTCTATTGGTGGAAAGTCTGTAGGAAAGTACAGTGCATGGTCCTCGAGTATTTTGCTATGGCTTTGGTGCATATAAGATACAGCGTTTTGAAAAAAAAAAAAAGCAGTCTTCAGCAATTCTGGAGAGTTCCAAAATGGTGTTTGTAAAGTACGAGTGAACAGCCCTCGCCTGGGGTCTTCGTCCCTTTCGTAGAGCAACGCTTTGTACGCACGTTTACTAGTTTAGTGGAAATTTGTATATTTTAAACATAGCTGTCACATACATTGGTTATCGGACTTCGCTGTCTGCAGTTCAGACAAAGAATTACCTACACTTGTCTAAATTAATATTGTAACGTTATTGTAAGACCGCATTTCAGTCATTATGCCTGTACTTTTTTGTAAGGCCGGTACCTAGTTGGGTATAGAAACACCTTCCAAATTTTATTTTTATATTATTAAAATAAATTTTGACAAGCTATGAAAAACAATAATCCAATATGGTAAGTATGGTTCCCTCTTAAGAACGCAGAGATGAAACAGTTGCTTATTTCCCGAACTGCAAACTTACGCGCCAGCAAAATGGCTTCACTCTCGAGCAACACGTTGGAACGCCGTACGCCAATCAGCGCGTAATAATCTACTTGCCTGCTAGCAACCTAGCTAATGGGGTGTCTCTTGCATCACGCAGTGGCCAGTCAAACGAAAGGACACTTCTTGAGCCTCTCGTAGTTGGTCGATGAACGGGTACGCGTACAGAAAAACGAACAGCGGTTTATATTTTCTGAACTTTGTTTGATTCCTTCGCTTCTCGTGACTGTCCGGTCTGCTTCCGGCCAACCATGGTTGTTATCCCGTTTGAACACGCGTTAGTTTCTCAGGCGAAGTGTTGCAATCATGTAATTGTATGGTATGCGCTGTACTTGTGTTTAGCGCTTGTCTTACGACCAGTGAGCAGTATGCTGCGTGCTCAATGATAACTGCACTAACTTGCATCCATGTCAAAGAGGTGCAGAAAATTCCACAAATCAGATCAGTCGCGCGGTAGATTGGGCACTGATGACTTGATGTGTACAGCACTGATCATAAGTATTAATCATGTGCAAAATGTCCATCCCCGTGGGTACGGTGACTCAGTGGGTTAAACGAAACTGTCACACACTCTAGAACCAAGTTCATTAAATTGCCTTATCGTTCTATAGACGCATTGAGAAATAACGAACTGTATTGTTTTTTCTTTCTTTTTGCATACATCCATTGTCACCTTCCTACATTTTTAAGGGCCCCGCCTGCCTGCATCGTTTTCCCCCTTTTCTTTGGCCGAGAAGCGCGGTAGCTATAAGGTCTACAATGGCACGTGCCGCTACGCACAGGGCTCTGGACTGGCGTTCAGTGTTCTCCTAGTGCTGCTCGTCTACCTATGGCACTTTCAGCTGTGATCCTATCATTTCAATTACGAAACGCCTGTAGCAGAGTCAGTAAGGCTCCTATCCTAGATTAACTCGTGTACGGCTAGTATGCCGTATGATAAGGGGCAGTCTGATGAAGCCGTTTTTAACCACAGTAAGTTTGTTGGAGGGCTCCACAATAATAGTTACAGAATGTGTGGTAACTTTAAAGTACAGTTCCTTCCTCGTCTGGGAAATGTCTTTCCGTAGGTAAACATACTGGAGGAGCTTTAAATAGTTTCGGAACAAAAAAAAAAGGATTTCAAACACCCTGTACGTGCCACTGTGGGGAAGTGGTTAGACTACACGCCTCCCACCATGGCGAACAGGGTTTGATTCCCGGCGGGATCGCCCCCGGATTATCGCTGGTCGGGATTTCGGCGTTGCTCCATCCTCACCTCGTTACGCCTTCATCGGCTCTCAAGACCTCGATGTCATGAGCCGCCCAAATCTCTCCACTCTCCACTCACTCGAGCACTCTGCGACTCACTTCAATGCCGATTAAGGAGACGAATGCGTATTAAATAGTATATACAACTTTGTATATAAGCAGTTTTATATTTGCAGCGTGTTAGGTATATGTTAAATTTATAGTACTTTAAATGTGTTAAATCTTCCATTGCAGTTTAGGAAGTATACTGCAATTAAATTTAAGTGTATTCATTATGCGTCGTATGGATGACGAACGTGTTATGACGGCTGCACAAAACATTAAGGACGGATTTTGTTGGCATAACGTTCCCGTTATAAGCAACGAGTCAACCGTACCTGCGTCAACTCCTAAGTGGAGAGTTTCCAGTAATACGTACTTAATAACCGAAAGTGTTTTTCGTCTATACCCAAAACGCTGCGACTGACGGGATTGCAGCCAGCCGAGAAATAACCTCACACAGAGGGAAAGGTGTCTGTTGAATCAAACTAAACTTGTGTGGCGCAATAAAATTAATTATTTGAATAGGGCAATGAAATATTTTGTTGTAGAAGAAAAATTATTTTGTTGATATCATTCGGTTGACTCAAACAAAGATGTGATTGATGCAACTAAAGATTTATTTGGATCTACGTAAATTAACAGTTTCGGTTGATACAAAAAGAGTAATATGCTGACGATATAGAATCAAACCCAAATCACGTGCGTCTGAGCGCTGCGCCTTAAGCCGGCCCTACACGATGCCCATATCCATGTAGGTTACAATCCAGCTCTCACCCCCCTGGAGGGGTCAGCCTACGGGTATAACAGTTTTCCCACCCACCCATGGGCATGCCCGAAACAGATCGTGCAATAAATTTCTGCTATACACACGGAGCTGCGACAGACAATATGGCGGACTCTCAAGTAACAACTTCGTTTGTATTACATCCGTTTACAAAAAAATTAATCGTTCTGTAAAACGTGATTATGAACAACATGAAACTTAATGTGCGCATAAGTAATGGAAAACGTTTCAATTAACTCCTACTGTCATAATGAAACAATAAACACAACTTAGAAAATAAGTGATAACTATGGACTTTTACAATGAATATAACCCTTTAATCAGCTAACTAGGCAGTAGTGTCCGTAGCTCAGTTGGTGCGTGGGTTCGCGCCGGGACATTTTAGGTTTCAGAGTTCAAATACATGATAACTATGGACTTTTACAATGAATATAACCATTAACTCAGCTAACTAGGTAGTTGTGTCCGTAACTCAGTTGGTGCGTGGGTTCGCGCCGGGACATTTTAGGTTTCAGAGTTCAAATACATGATAACTATGGACTTTTACAATGAATATAACCATTTACTCAGCTAACTAGGCAGTAGTGTCCGTAACTCAGTTGGTGCGTGGGTTCGCGCCGGGACATTTTAGGTTTCAGAGTTCAAATACATGATAACTATGGACTTTTACAATGAATATAACCATTAACTCAGCTAACTAGGTAGTTGTGTCCGTAACTCAGTTGGTGCGTGGGTTCGCGCCGGGACATTTTAGGTTTCAGAGTTCAAATACATGATAACTATGGACTTTTACAATGAATATAACCATTAACTCAGCTAACTAGGTAGTTGTGTCCGTAACTCAGTTGGTGCGTGGGTTCGCGCCGGGACATTTTAGGTTTCAGAGTTCAAATACATGATAACTATGGACTTTTACAATGAATATAACCATTTACTCAGCTAACTAGGCAGTAGTGTCCGTAACTCAGTTGGTGCGTGGGTTCGCGCCGGGACATTTTAGGTTTCAGAGTTCAAATACATGATAACTATGGACTTTTACAATGAATATAACCATTAACTCAGCTAACTAGGTAGTTGTGTCCGTAACTCAGTTGGTGCGTGGGTTCGCGCCGGGACATTTTAGGTTTCAGAGTTCAAATACATGATAACTATGGACTTTTACAATGAATATAACCATTAACTCAGCTAACTAGGTAGTTGTGTCCGTAACTCAGTTGGTGCGTGGGTTCGCGCCGGGACATTTTAGGTTTCAGAGTTCAAATACATGATAACTATGGACTTTTACAATGAATATAACCATTAACTCAGCTAACTAGGCAGTAGTGTCCGTAACTCAGTTGGTGCGTGGGTTCGCGCCGGGACATTTTAGGTTTCAGAGTTCAAATACATGATAACTATGGACTTTTACAATGAATATAACCATTAACTCAGCTAACTAGGTAGTTGTGTCCGTAACTCAGTTGGTGCGTGGGTTCGCGCCGGGACATTTTAGGTTTCAGAGTTCAAATACATGATAACTATGGACTTTTACAATGAATATAACCATTTACTCAGCTAACTAGGCAGTTGTGTCCGTAACTCAGTTGGTGCGTGGGTTCGCGCCGGGACATTTTAGGTTTCAGAGTTCAAATACATGATAACTATGGACTTTTACAATGAATATAACCATTAACTCAGCTAACTAGGCAGTAGTGTCCGTAGCTCAGTTGGTGCGTGGGTTCGCGCCGGGACATTTTAGGTTTCAGAGTTCAAATACATGATAACTATGGACTTTTACAATGAATATAACCATTTACTCAGCTAACTAGGTAGTTGTGTCCGTAACTCAGTTGGTGCGTGGGTTCGCGCCGGGACATTTTAGGTTTCAGAGTTCAAATACATGATAACTATGGACTTTTACAATGAATATAACCATTAACTCAGCTAACTAGGCAGTAGTGTCCGTAACTCAGTTGGTGCGTGGGTTCGCGCCGGGACATTTTAGGTTTCAGAGTTCAAATACATGATAACTATGGACTTTTACAATGAATATAACCATTAACTCAGCTAACTAGGTAGTTGTGTCCGTAACTCAGTTGGTGCGTGGGTTCGCGCCGGGACATTTTAGGTTTCAGAGTTCAAATACATGATAACTATGGACTTTTACAATGAATATAACCATTAACTCAGCTAACTAGGTAGTTGTGTCCGTAACTCAGTTGGTGCGTGGGTTCGCGCCGGGACATTTTAGGTTTCAGAGTTCAAATACATGATAACTATGGACTTTTACAATGAATATAACCATTAACTCAGCTAACTAGGTAGTTGTGTCCGTAACTCAGTTGGTGCGTGGGTTCGCGCCGGGACATTTTAGGTTTCAGAGTTCAAATACATGATAACTATGGACTTTTACAATGAATATAACCATTTACTCAGCTAACTAGGCAGTTGTGTCCGTAACTCAGTTGGTGCGTGGGTTCGCGCCGGGACATTTTAGGTTTCAGAGTTCAAATACATGATAACTATGGACTTTTACAATGAATATAACCATTAACTCAGCTAACTAGGCAGTAGTGTCCGTAGCTCAGTTGGTGCGTGGGTTCGCGCCGGGACATTTTAGGTTTCAGAGTTCAAATACATGATAACTATGGACTTTTACAATGAATATAACCATTTACTCAGCTAACTAGGTAGTTGTGTCCGTAACTCAGTTGGTGCGTGGGTTCGCGCCGGGACATTTTAGGTTTCAGAGTTCAAATACATGATAACTATGGACTTTTACAATGAATATAACCATTAACTCAGCTAACTAGGCAGTAGTGTCCGTAACTCAGTTGGTCCGTGACTCAGCAAAATCGCCCTCTTCTATTTCCTGTCGGGCGTCGTCTGTAAGTGTATGTCTAGTCGGACAGTGAGACTCATGATTAATAACATACACACTTTGGTAGTCAGTTTGTCAATAAATAACGTAGCGCTCGCTACGTCCCGCTAACCAGGACGACACGAGAAACGCCACGTAACCAAGCATACCACCAGTCGTGTGAAACCAGCAAGCAAAACTTTGTGAGTAGTTTAAACGCACAGTATCTCTAGAAATTTGAAGCAGACATACTGTGTGGGTAAAGCCGTTGCATTTTAAAACTATTTTCAAATAAACACAGTACAAACCATGCAAAAGTATCACTATTCACAAACACTACTTCCGCAAAGTATACTGTTACAAAAATTCATTTAACTATCCACCTCCACACATTCCTTGTTTATTAAAACTGAGTACATTTTTGGATAGTCAATAAAGATACTTTATAGAGACTGCACTTCCAAGCTAGACAAAGCAAGAGTAAAAATAGCCCTTAAAACTTCATGACACAGCATGAAGATTTAAAATTTTTCATGAGGCTGAAAATCATAACTTTTGGTGTGTAATAAATACAGCAACGCCTTTAAAATCTCCTGCAGCACAGCATGCTTGTTTACCTTTTTCCATTGATTCAGGTGCATTAGGACTTTCCTAAAGTGTTTGTTGAAAATCGTATAAGATTCTTACATTTTGTCATTAACTCAGGTACATTAGTATTTTCTCACTAGTATTTGTTAAAATCTTGTAAGAGATTATTCTCCTTTTAAGTGTAACGATTATTATTCCTTATACTTCCTATACTGAAAATGTCTTTCCAAGTTACTTCCTTTCAGGACAAAGCAAAACTAGAAGGGAATAGATTATATATATATATATATATATATATATATATTCCCATACATGACTTTGGTTACCAACCTACACCAAGACTGAAACAGCATTTTCTTAACATGACTTTGGTTACAAATATTAAGGCTGAAGCAAAGCCATTTTTAAAATTAACAACCTCTTATTACTAAATTTCGAACAAATTAATAGCTATCTCAAATCAATGTCCAACCCATTTTTCTACTTTTAACCTGGCCAATATGGCGCTACAACATAATGAGAAGTACTTAGCTCATGACGCGCCCGGAACTGAGTCACCCTTGTCCCTTAAGGGCTCAGGAACGTCAACACTACCTCACTCGCAATAACTTCTCAGAACAATTACTACACTTCAAGGAACAAGCAGTGCTTGTCTTCAAAGACCCCTCGTTGCTGTTCAACCCTATGTATATATTTAGGGAAAATGTGCAGTCTTTAAGACACTGATACTAGTGTGAAAATGCATTCATTACTTTGTGATATCATTTTTAATTAAATGTACGCAGCGATAGCGACACTACTAATTTACACTCAGCGGAAAATACGCTATCGGTGCTTTATTACCAATCACTGGAAATATTATTCATATAGTACTTTAACTTCATTTGCACAAATGGTGAGCATTAGCTTTAATCACGTAGCAATTAATATATGGCACCATAAAAAATATACTAATCACACACTAGTGGCGAAAGCCAAAATTTGATATTAAAAGCCCTTTACAATACATTACTGTCGCTGGTTGTACGCACCGCGAGTGAACGTTCTCAGTCAAAATCGGCGTAGCGAAGGAAATTTTCCAAAAAACACTGGCTCGTTTATGCAGAGAAATAAATGACGTGCCTTCGTTCCCGTAGCTCACTCACGCATACGTAACTGTTACAAACGTGTCGTGATAATTCAAACGTTTGCTGTAACGAGTGCTGCGGAAAAGCACAGAAAAATGACTGCAAAGTTCGCGGAGGCTATCCTTTGACATACGATGCGATAACTTGACACTGGTATGCTCAAGAACACACCATCGCCTTTAGTACCGTTCATTAACCCAGCTGAGATATAAAACCAATAAAAATTACGTGACCGTGATCCGAAAATATTTAGCCATAATAAAATATATAACCAATCATAAAAGTTGATATAAAATACAAATTAAAATTACAAAGAGCTTAGTAAGAACTATAGCTCGCGCGCACAGGGCTATCAACTTTTGACATTTACAACTAAAATCATAGTCGTGACTATACAATTGTCACAGAACCCAGCAGCCGAGTCTATGCCGACCAGTCGGCTGCTGGGTCAGTTTATAGTAATAGTTTGGGTGGGGGATCACCCCACTGCTTTTGAGACAAACAGTCAATCTTTAATTTAGACCAATGGCAAGCATCGGCACCTTCCATAAGGAATTAATATCCTAGCAGTAAGGACCTTGTGGCGCAATCTATAACGCGCATTACACGCTGGTTCACACCCCTTCCGCCACACTAGCGCCCAAGGTGGCAAGTGAATGAACCATGTTTTCCGGGCCGCTCAGATTAACAGCTGCCTGACAGCATAACAGTCTACCGCGGCAGGGGTTCCAATGAACAACACATAAACGTGTATCGTTCTTCGTGTACATCACAGTTCCAGTCACGGTGAAAGTTAATTGTTTTTATTACGTCACACAGTAGCACACAAATCATTTGCTTATTTCCAACTATAGGAAAAATAAACTTCGCTCTATATTCCGTCGTGCAGTGTACATAAGGCAATCAGGTGGTCAAGTTAGCACACGGGAGGTCGGAAGTCAAGTTGGGGGCACAGTTGGTAATTTTCCACTGTTCATGAGACTCACGGTCTCAATCAAGAGAAAGGTATTTTTGCTATCACTGTCCTACGCCAAATATAACCAATATTCTAAATGCACTTACTTTCATTTCTGGTTTTGTAACTTTATCATCTTATGACTTAGCCTCAATGGTTTTTTAATTAAATTCCGGTTCAGAATGAGAGGTTTTATTTATATCTGGGCCGTCACAACTGCCTTCTATTTCCTGTCATACATCTGTAAGTGTAGGCCAAGTTGAACTGTCAGATCCATGATGAATAACCTGAAAATGATGGTGTATTTTTATGTTTAACATGATATACCATTTCAGCTATGGTAGCCAGTGGTCCAAAATAGAGCAAACCACACATTTTATTGCAGTCATCTTAACAATACAAAATATAAACTATTACATTCCTATTTTAAGCCAAACATAACCAATATGTATGCAATATTCTATATTCACTTCTTTTCTAGGTTTTGTCAGTTTTCCATTACTTTCTTTCCTTCTCCTTGAAATGTTTATTGTTTCAAGTGGAAATAAAACCATCAAAGCACCTCTTGAGGACATTTTAAATCAAATTTCTCGTTCATACACTTACTTCTACGAACACTACACTTCTAAACAATCAGCTAATTCGAGCAGCAACACAGACTGCCTACTACTTCCGAATCAGAACACTGACATAACTCTAGATGTGGCGATTTTACGGGCTATGCGCATGAGAAGAAGACTGCCGCTATACTGAGATGTTGCAGTTTACTGCTGTTTAAGTTGTCAGAAGCTGTAAGAAGAAAACTGACTTATGTGCTGTGGAATCGTTATCTCTACGATTTGATTTGTAGTACTTTTTCAGGACACAGCGTTGATGAAGGACGTTTATATGCACCAAATAACTATAATTTACATTGTTTGAGCTGTTGCAGTCTTCCATCGAGCGTGCTATAATCTCCAGCTAACGAAATATCGTGATGTTAGTTATTGCACTGAAATTTTCGCTAGGACATGAATTGACGAACGGCGGATTGTTGCGAATTGCTTTCAACCGAAGGCCAAAAACCACAAGCTTTACAGCACACCCTCCATCCTCCCGCACTGCAACTGTACTCGGATGAGTATGACTGTGCACGGCATGTTCTCCTCTCCTGCTCCTCTACTGCCAGCTTCTCTTTAGATCTGAAAGGCTTTCTGTCGGTTTTCCCAGTAAAACCTGTTCTCCTCGACAATCAACGATACTTCGACTTCTTCATTAAGCTTTTACCCGAGTGTTGCCTTATGTGCCATCAGAATTTTCTTGCTGCCACTGGTCAAATTGGGGCTGCGGTGGCTGAGCGGTTAGCCTGCTCGCCTCCAGCCAAGACGAACCGGGTTCAATCTCCGCCCGGGTCACTCCCGGATTTTCGCATGAGGGAATCGTGCCGGACGATGCCGCTGGTCGGCTGGTCTTCTCGGGGATCTCCCATTTCACCCGCCCTTTAATTCCGGCGTTGCTCTATACTCACCTCAATCACCCTCATCGGCTCTCAAGACCTCTTTTTTAAGAGTCGCCAAAATCTCTTCACTCACTTACTGGTAAAATTGTCCCAATATCTTGGGTTCTTAAGTCGCTAATTAATTCCGTGTTTTATTTAAGTCCTCATCAGCATCACTCTTCTCAAGTTCAGAAGAAATCCTCTCCAGTCAGCCACCCCCTGAAGCTACATTCGTTGATCATCGGTCTTCAGACATGCTATTACCATATGCAAAAGTGTATCATCCACGCCACATACGCCACACAATAGGGGGGTGACTATTCTTAAGAATGTTCAACTTAGCCTTAAAGTTGCTTGACCAACGAACAGCTGATATTGTAGTGTTTTATTGTTATCTATTTTCTGCTCGATCCCTCCTCACATTATCCCTCCTCTCATAAGTGAATCTTCCTTTTTCAGAATTGTCCCACCATTCTTGCCATCTTGGAAGGTGTCCCTGCCTGACTTCCTCCTTGTCTTCTTTAGACAATCTTCCCATTGTACTGGATCGTTCTCGACAGACGGATGGATGCCGAAAGGTCGGACAACTGACGGATGCGACGGACTATTGTGAATCCAGCCTAACAGGATACAGAGTTGAAGCAATCGCTCTTTCCACGAACACTGGCTATATGGCTTCACTGGTCAACAACACGCTGGAGCACTGCTCGCCAACCAGCACCTCGTAACTTACTGGCCCAGCCAATAGGGAACCTTGTACAGTACGCGGTAGCTGTCAGACATAAGGTCCGTTTCCAGAGCCTCACACAGCTAATCAGAGAGTTGGTATGTCCACATTGTAGGAACCTCCACACCATTTCGTCTCTGTGTGCTTATCTACTCTGTGTTCATATATTGTGAGGGTAAAAAATGGTGCACGCTTAGTTATTTCACTTGTGTTCTGTAGCGTATTCCATAACGCTGCACCATTCCTTTGTTTAAAGTAGTGAGACGGAACCAAGATTGTTAATGAATGTAGTTACTAAACTATACCTCTATGGGAGTTTGAAAGGTATTACCATCACACAAACCCACTGCACGGAAAGACTTTCATTATCTCATTCCTAATGGACAGAAAAAACAAGGTTGAGGAAAGGGTAGTGTTATACACGCTTCGAAATGTAGCTTTCAGTCATTCATTTGGAACGTATTATTGCCTTAAATTCTTTGCAGAAGTGGGAACCTAATTTTTTTTTTTTTTTTTCGTAGAATATTCTGTGTAATGTTCAACCAAATTATAGACGAAAAGAATAATACTCATTTAATTGTGATAATTTGATACTACAGTAATTTTTTTTTTTTGTAATTCAGATAGTGGTCGCGGTTAAAGAACAGTTTTTTTTCCATACCAAAACAACACTATTAAAAATAAATCTGTCTTACTTATGATAATTCTATTTGTACGTTGATGTTTTCCATTTCAGGTAATTATCAGGATTTAAAAACAGTCAAACTGAATCCATTGTATTTTCTAATTGTGGCGTCTAGTTAGTGCATGCTAACAATTCCTTTTTTTAAATTTTAGATCCGAAGTTATGATATCCAGTTACACTTTTTTACTCCTACGCTTATCAAATACATATGGAAATTTTTTAACGGATGATTGAAAGATTATTGCCAATTTGGTTACGACAGAAGAAAAACGAGACGGCATCGCGACTATGAATTAGATTCTACAATATTGGAAAGTTCAAACGACAAGCCCAATAATTGCCAGAATATTACTACCAATTATCACACGAGGTGATATTAGGCCTAGCAAGGCTCCTAACTGTAAAGCGAATGTTCTGAACGAGGCTTCTATATCTAACAGATTCGCCGATGTGACATGCCAGGTCATACCCAAATTTTAAGGCTGGGTAAATTTGCTCTGTCCCAAAATCTTAATTTAAGTGTGGACAGGACAAGTAAAGTCTTAGGTTACTGCTGGGGGAATTTACCTTGTTCTGAAATATTCAGTTAAAAGTGCACGTGGCATTAAATATAAGGTTATACTTGTTAACTTAAGCGTGCAGATTTTGGAGGTCATTATTGAAAAAACTAGGAAGCGACAATAATAGATTATAAAAGTTACCAACTTCGTTAGCAAAGTCTTGCCAGAGTGACACACATTTTATTACAGTATCATGAGCTGCAAATAAATACTAAAATTTAGAGCCTAAGAAATACCTGGACAGGAATGCATCAGACTGGCAGAATATTTGCTAACAAAGTTGACAACATTTATTTCTTGTGGTAGCCCTTTATTGGATTTTGTATATCTACAAATTTTAACGATCGTGTTTAACATGTATTTTCGTCCGACGTTTTCTTAATGCTGAAGGCGATCTCATCGAACAAGGTAACTACGGCACCTTCCAACCGGAATGTCCCGGGTTCGAATCCCAAGTAATCACTGGTATATGTGGTGTTTTTAATCCAATTTTATGTTTGTTGTGAGTGTGTAAACTAACTCCCTGATAGTTCTCGAAATAAAAGCTAGATGACTGTATAAAATCTAATAAAATATAACAAGAATCTTATTAGTAGCGCTGCGACCGGATTTATATCTAAGTTCCGTACCGGTTGGATCAGATTAACTACATCGGGCATTAAATGTGGATTTTTGACTTCTAGTGGTCACACCTGAAACGTAAGGTAAGCTCCTGGGTGCAACCAAGCAGTGAACTGGCCTCGTTTACAAGTCAACTGCCGATTGAACCACGCCGCGTCAACCGACACGTCACGACTAACATTGACTGTGCACTGTTAACTGAGCGCTTTCGAAACCAACTTTTGAAAAATATAACTGCGTCTATCTGCATAACTAGAGTGGCCTGCGGCCAGTTAAGTTGGCAACGACAAAGAGTAAATAATTCGAACTCTTAATGTTGGATTCAAAATGTTAGGTAAATATTTGTAGGTAGGTACTGAAATTGTTTCTTTTACATGATGTATTAAGAAAGTGTTTGAAAAGCTGCCTATACGAGCTCGGCCTCTTCCAGACCGTACTCGAACCTCGTGGCTTCTTCGCTCCGCAACTGGACTAGTTACAGCGTCGTTAGATCGCGCTAGATAGCAGTCTATCGACGCGCAGAAAATCAGGCACCGGGAGGTTAAACAAGATCATTCCCAAGCCTTATTGGCTACGACCGTGGTAGTTCCGCTTCCAGGCAATCAGGTTCGATCCCGGGTCATGTCACAACTGATTTCTATTTGTTTTCTGGTCTGTGTAACTCAATCGAACTTCAACTCATTGTTCCAACAATAATAACCGCTTTGTTTCTCACGTTTACGTTTTAAATGTATGGTTTTCCTTTCCTTTGCTGACCACCACTAGAGCACAGAATATTAAACAATACAGGAGCGAAACAGTCGCGAGCATTAGCCGCCAACGTCAGCAAAATGGAGTCGCTGGTCAGCTTGCTGGCAAATAGGGAATCTTTCGAAGAACGCAGTAGCCAATCGGACGCAAGGTATCTCACAGAGCGAATGGGTAGGCGTGCACTAAACTAACCACACACGTCATTTTTCTTCTGCCTACTTACATTTTCTGTTCCTAGTGACTATTATAGACGTGCCAAGGAGTGGTCCGAGTATCCCAATAACCGACAACCTGGAAAGTGTTCAACCACACAAATATTCCCCAATGTTGCTTGCAATGCCGAAACATGTGAGTATTGAATAAAGTGAGGCTCGTTATTCCCTCAATTAAAAAAAATCATCCTGAAGATGCTATCGCAGGGGTCCGTAAGTGGCTACAGGCACAGATAATGGTAGTACGTAGGCCTATATAGAAAAGTCAAAATATTGTACCAGACCAAGCATGTATTGTAGGGTAAAGGCTGTTCACGATAAAGTAAGCACTATTGAAATTAACCTTAGAAAAAAGCCACTTCTCTTACCTGCATATATTTTGATGCGCGCACCGAGTGACATTCGCCCAGCATAGGTAGTAACGTCTGATGGAAAGTAGTTCCATACCTTAACGTCGAATAAAAAGTTTTAGGCAAACATTTGTGATAACATAGATTATTCATTTCGCTTTCTGTTATATATTTAATGCATCGAAGTGTACAAATCTGCACACGTGTAACATATTTGCTTTCCTAATAATTTCACAGTTCCACTTGACCGACTCTTGAAAAAATTGATGAGGCCCATGGAAATATTAATTTTACATAAGAGGAAGAACACACAAAGTCCATACAAGAAGACCTTAATCAGGGCTTTCAAAAGTGCTCGTTTTAACGTGAGCAGCGTATACCAACACTTGCAGGATGCACTTAGTTTGGACCATCCGCAATAAAGAGAGAGGTGGCGATACGGTCGTGCATAGAGGCATAGAGACGTCGTATGTTTTCCTGAGAAAGATCCTTACCAATATAAAAATCAAAACAGAAATATACATAAAACATTTTATTTTATTTTTTTACAAATACGCCTTTACTGAAAAGAATATTTCTGATCTTCAAATGTATTTCTACTGTATTCATATCCACTGTAGGCTGGGAAATGATTAACATTCCAGAATTTATGCAAACGTGTGACATACTGAATATTTTAAAAACAATTTCTATACTTATAAGCAAAAAATAGAGAACCAGATTGATTCAACGATGTTTTAAACAAGCTCGCGCCATTTCATTAGGCACAGGCTGCAAAATTTTAGATGACTATTAACGAATAGCATAGATACATTACACACAACCAATTTTAATGCATAAATGAGTACGAAGTACGATATCGCGACTCCTTTGCTATGTCCAGTTTTCATGTGATAGTTAGTGTCATCGTTACTGAAAATGACATTACTTGACATTTCCGTTCTGTTATGAGTCGAGGTTTTAGTGTAGATTAGGAAATGCCTACTGTGTTACTCTTGTGTAAATGAAAAAAACACACAGTTACGAGATTTACTAGCAATAAAAAATGTACCCACAATTATTTTAAAATTATAGTTTACGGAGACCAGAACTGTTACTCAATCAAAACTTTGTGTTAGAGCTGATAATACATGATCATCCGCAAAATGTACAGGGTTCTATCAATATTCCATGACTGCAATGTTCATTCCGCCATCTATATAGCTTATGTAGTACGAACATGGGTAGTTCTTATTAGTTTCGATGTTCCCTCATATCGTACTGATTACGCTTAAAGAAAAGTAAATGAGAAGCATACTCGTGCATTGTTGGTATTCGCTTAAAATACTTGATATTTATACCCGTTTCCGGGATGTACAAAATGTTAAATATGTCATGTGTAGCATCTGTAAGTAATGTTATTTGTTTTATATATGTTAAATATATAAAGTGAAAGAAATACAACATAATCAGCTACGTACAAATTAAGGGACAAACATTTTTACAACCAGTAGTGCATAGACTGTACGAATACTTCAATAATACAGTGCATGGACACTATAATTAACTGTTATAAGTGAATAGTGAAGGACACAATGAAAGTGAATATTATTTAAATAGTGCTGCCTATTGACACTATAGGCAATATTATTACGCCTTTTAAGGATACCTCAAATACAGTAATACCTCAAATACAGTGATAACGAGTCTAAAAGCAGGCTACAGGATATCAATAACGAAAAATAAACGTGACAAGTGTATACACAATGTCAATTTAAGGTACACTGTGAAAACAAAAGAAAATGTATGCTATTAGCATACAACACAGATTAATATTTTAGTAATAGTAAGTTTTAAATCGTTTTATTAATTAGTTTCATAATCATACAGTGAACAGTGTTATTTTGTATAGCATTAATTGAAATGGGAAGTTTTTCACTACCATAAGATGTATACTATTATTCTGTATAGTAAGTGTTGATATGGGAATGCTCTAAATATGTGAATATGAATCAAATGTCAGAGATTGAAGACTGTCAGTATAATTACTCTCGAACCACAGCATTCAGTTGAAGGAAATCAACAGGGGAAACAAACAAAAGTATAATTGCATGATATAAAGTAGATAGTTTGTAACGGCCAATAACCCCTTACCCTCTCCTATGAGCGCCATTGTCTCGCAAACGAGTAGTCGGCGAAGACTTCCGGAAAGTGGGACGACTCGTACTGACCAACAACGTTCACGCCAGCCCTCAGTTCATTGACTTGGCAGTGCGGCCAACTCTACATTTGCTGCTTCTGCAGCCCCAAACTCTCTTAAAATCTGACCCACACTACAACACAGACATGCGCTTCAATTTTTTCAGCCATTATTCCTACCAAACATAATCAATTCTTACAAATACCTATTCTTATTTTTCTTCAAGATACTCTTATCCAACATCCCCCTGAGGTGAGGACACCTTATCTTGTGACTTTCTGGTGGGGGGGGGGGGACGCTACTGTTTAGATAACAAAGTTGGAAAAGCAGGCCACAAGGAGGTTTATAAAACACAGAGTCAAAACAACGAACCACTTCTGAAATCAGTAACTTAACTAAGAAATGCGCGAGGTTAAACAGAAAATATGGATCCAGCAAACTTCATGAAATTCCTTTAAAATATTAACAAATTACTGGGAAACTCCGCCCTCGGTGCACAGCGGGAACCAATAGGAAGACATTTCGAAAACGAGCACGTAGGGTGGGGCGAGAAGTATGAAGGGAGCCATGGAGCCAGCCAAATGTGCAGTCGATGACATGTTACCGGAGCAGCCCGCTGAGGTTCCGCCCGGGGCGGCGAGTCCCGGGCGAGGCAATGGTGAGTGCTATTCCTTATATGCTTCTATCTGTTTCCTGAACTTAACCAATACCCTTCTCCTTCTATCTCTAGTTGGCCAATAAGTTAATTGCAATGATGTTGTAATTCTATATTTTTATACAGTAAAATAACTTATAGTACATTTTAGCTGCACTATTCATCTTATTTACTGTAATCCTTCTTATCTTTCCCCTTCTAAAAGCTTATAAGATGATGTTAAGGTCAACGTATAACTCTACACAAGTATACATGACGAAACGAATGTACGACTCGCATTTTTATTGTATTTATTCAGGCCGTGTTTGAGTTGGCCATTAAGTATATTAGTAATTTAGCCAATATTCACTTATTCAGCAATGGTTGCGATTTGGTAATTTAGCATATTAATATGTCTCGTTTCATATTTAAAACTAAAAACTAAAATACCGAATACGTCATCGTTTTAGTCTACTAATTCGTATTATATGACGTTTATGTAAACTGCAAGTGTCAATTCGGAACCGGCCTTAGTGCTGTGAAGGGTAAGACTCTGAAGTCAATAATGTGCCAGTCAAAATGAGGAGATTTAATCAAAGTTAATATGTGCAGGCTTATTCCCGGTTGCACCATCGTGGTTCGTAACTCGATCCTAGATCGGATCTTAGATGGACACAGGAAACTGTTGCACCATTCGAGTTCAGAGCTGGACTGTAGATCGAGATGAAGTTCATTTCGAACCGTCGAAATTGGTGGTCCGAAATCTCGATCCGAGATCAGCAGCCATTGTCGACAAATGTAGTATGAAAATACGCCTGCAGATAGAAACGTTCGATTGCTTTCTTGGGAAATTGAACAACATTATGCGCACTTCAATATTATGCAGAAAAATTTGTACAACAGTAATTCACTTAAAACAGATAAAACATCGCTCATCTAGTTCTATGTATAGTGAAAAATACGCCAACTTCCATGACGTCATATTACGGAACCACTAGCAAAATTTGTCTCATACTTAATTTCGATCTGTCACTTTGGAACCAAGATCGACGAATCAGAGATCCAGCATAATAAAATTTCGTTGGTGCAACACTTTTACATTGGAACCAAGATCAAACTTGATCCTGGTTCGGATCAAGGATCATTCGGTCTCGGATCGGGAAAGATGTTGGTGCAACCGGGCATTAGTATTTTGTCCAGTTTTCCTATAGAATATTGTCCCAGAAGATCATCAGTACAAATTTCCTGAATGCAGCGGGGAAAACGTTTTTTACCTGTCACGTCAAAAGCGCATATTTTCTCCCATATTTGTGGTTGTTGAGGGCGTTGGTTTTTAATAGAATAGTACATTTATTCACAAGCGTTCGTATATATTTTGTAGATTTCTTTAAATGCCCCCTACTTTGCGAACACTCTGATTATTACACCCTGTAGGGACATCCATCTTAAAGCTAACGGCAATAATTTAGAAGCAGTCTATGTCGTTCGCTTTGCGATTTCCTCTAACAAATTTTGTTAGCAATTGATGCCAATTTATATTTCGTAAATATGTGATAACCCTGTTATAAATGCTTGCGCAAGATTTTTCTCAATATATTGATATAATTTTGTAATATTAGACACAAATAATGCAAATACAAGTTTGTATTTATATATTGAGAAAAATTTTATGTAAGACGTAAGGTCCATTCCCAAAGTTTCATGCAGCCAATTAGAGAGGTTTTACTCCTTACAGAGGCTTGTCTGCTACGAGCAATTACGCACATCACACACATAACGTCCCCGCGTACGTAGGCTTAAATAAGGTTCATTGGGCTTATATTTTGTCTCTTTTAGAACGAGTAGAACCAGCAAATGTTGGCACTGCTGACACTCACTGACAGGCCGTTTCGTTTTCTTTTAAGTATTCAGGATCTACTGGAGTGGAGAGGATAGTTGAGCCACTCCCCTTGCCATAGTGACGTGCAGGCATCACTCTGGTTCAAGCAATAAGATTGACTTCTACCTATCTGTCTCCTGTAGTATTTTCCATTAATTTCCCACTAGTGCAGGTTGAAAGGGTTTTTACGGTGCCCATGCCTGGTTTTCCCCTTTCTCTTCTTAGCTATAGTAGTTTGGCTATAAGTACACTTATAGAGGTTGTCATGGTCTCAATCGCTGCCATGGCAGCCCAATCTCTTGCCGCCGGAATGCATGTCTCTATACATGGATTCCCTCCCTTGTAGGTGTATGGGAGTCCTAAGCTTGAGACGCGCTTAAGCTTCTACCCCTACCTCGGATATACACTGAATACTTGTATTTAGGGTAGGTTAGAAAAAATAACAGTCTGTCAGAGAATGGTTACGTCCACAGCAAAGGAACTGCCACGCCGCATCTCGCCTACTTTGTGTTCATGCATACGATTTACTTTTCTGTCAGCTTCAGAGAAGCATTCCTGAAACCTAATTTACTGAGAAGCGCATTTTTTTTTTTTTTTTTTTTACATTTCAGATACAAAATTAGTTTTTGTTTAATCGGCAAAAATATATATTTGTCTCACAGGAACGACACTGGCAGTCTTCAAACTCGACACAATTACTACAGGAGGGAAAATGTTTTCCTAATCCATTTCAAATATTAGTTCCTGTGCTTTGAAATTGCATTTACAATTTATGTGCAATATCCAGAAATAAATAACACACAAAACATACAAATATGTTCCTCAAACGTATTACAAAGAGCAAGAAAGTTGTATGACTGTATAGAAATAAAATCTAAACCACAGATTATTGGAGAAAGCAGAGGTGAGATAGCCGCTTATTGCGTCAACTCCAGCAGCACATGCTACTTAAGTGACATCAATAGGCAGCAACATGCCGGGATGCAGTTTATCAATCAGCGCCTAGTAACTTGCTTGCTAGCTGGCAGCCTAACCAATACGGAACCTTTTCAAGTACATGGTAGCCAATCAGACAAAAGACCCGCATCCAGAAACTCGCCGAGTCAATCATAGAATGGGTATTTTCTCACATCAGAGTAATTGCTACGTCATTTATTTTCTCTATACAGAGTACCTACTGTGGATGAACTTCAAATATAAGATTATTTTGGTAAATTCCCCAATTGGATATCTCACCCTACGTCTAAGAAGCATTTTTTTTTCCACGAAAAGAGTTTTTACGAGTACTTATGCTTCAAATAACTATTAATTGGAGTCACTTGCCAGTTGATTATCACAAGGACCATCTGTTTTCCACAAAATGATTCCACGACTAGTTGTACTGGAAACACGTTACTTCAGAAACAATTTCGTGGTCGGATGATTTGGACTCTCGTGCGTCTGTGGTGTGTGCCAGCCAATCACGGAAGTCCATTGCCAGAGTAACTTGATTTTGATAAGCGCAGTAAATAGACAATGATTCTCGCAAGGACACCCGGCCAATAGCTGACGGACACCTGCTTGTGTGCACGTAGAATGTTGTTGTCTACCATACGCACAAATCTTCTGGCGAAAAACAGGTGGCCCTAATTATCACTAGGGGAAATGACATTTCGCGAAAATATTTAGATACAAGATAGAGTTCAAAACATTGAGGAAGCGTCCAGCATTTTTGAATGTTTGAAGCATGTTCTGATCCGTGTTAACTTATTGCGCGCGAATCACGAAGGTACAGTTACCAAGTTAACGGAATCATGGGTCGCTCGGTCAAATGCGGAAACGATACCAGCAGCCAATGGAAGTATGAAAACCACCAAAGTGTATATATAGTATTGAAATCTATTCTGTGCTCCGGTTTATTTCGCGAGAAATCAGTGCCTTTCCACCCACCCTTCACAAATTTTCAGTTTCGGAGTAACTTTATTCTGATTTCCCTAGTCATGTAAGAAAGTTTCTTCTCACGAAAATACACTGCCAATAATATAGACCTGCAAAATATACGTTTCTGTCGGGCGTCCTGCTAGACTTCACAGTTATATATTTACTACAACCGGTATCAATTGTTCACTGGCTGCTGCCTAGTCGGTTAACATTTTCCCTTGTTACTAAACTGTACGTGTCGGACAAACATGACCATACGACAAATGCTGAGCAAAGGTAGACGTGTTTGAAGTATAGCCTGTCACTAAATGATAACGTTAAACAGCACCCACAGTAATATAGATATTTGCTATGTTGTTTCAATGAACATGAAGCTGCTAAGAGTAAGGGATTTCAAATGGTTATGAAGGGTAGCACAATATTTGTTGTGAGAGGTGGAATTCTTGGATCGAAGGGGGGGTGGCACCATAAGAAAATGAGTTGTATTTGTACGGGTTTTATAACATGGGTTAAAGTACTGGCATTGAGACGGTTGCATTGATACTATGGTTCGTGGTTGCAGGGTGTTTTATCGGGATAAGGGTAGGTTTGCGTTTGGGGTTTTATACAGGTGTGGTCGCCATTAGCCAGGGCTGGCAGGCGACGCTCGAGAGTCCAGGATGGCGCGACCTCGACGGGACAGCCCGGCTGTTTGTAAAACATCCCCCCATCAAGGAAGGTAGTGAGGCCAGGCGGGGCACTATATAAGGTTGGAGCGATGGCGGCTCGCGGCCATCTTTATTCCGAGGTACTTCGAGACGACTATAGAGAGGACCACTAGGCCAATGGTCCCCACCTCGACGGGACAGCCCGGCTGTTTGTAAAACATCCCCCCACCAAGGAAGGTAGAGAGGCCAGGCGGGGCACTGTATAAGGTTGGAGCGATGGCGGCTCGCGGCCATCTTTATTCCGAGGTACTTCGAGACGACTATAGAGAGGACCACTAGGCCAATGGTCCCCACCTCGACGGGACAGCCCGGCTGTTTGTAAAACATCCCCCCACAAGGAAGGTAGAGAGGCCAGGCGGGGCACTATATAAGGTTGGAGCGATGGCGACTCGCGGCCATCTTTATTCCGAGGTACTTCGAGACGACTATAGAGAGGACCACTAGGCCAATGGTCCCCACCTCGACGCCAGCCGCTGCCATTGTCGAGAAGATCTGCCCGACGGCGACGACGAGACAGCTGCAGTAGGGCGCTATAGATTATGCAGCGTTAGGGTCGTCGTATATACATTAAGACTCCCTCTGAGTCACGAGCACCTTAAATTATAGTTGTCGCAATAGGTCAGCAGGACCTGTTAGCTATACTTGGTAACTGTGGAGCGGAATTGATTCAGTAATGGTAATGTAATGCCGAGAGCAATTTATGTGTATTATTGTGTATAAGTCGTGAGTTAATTAATGTAATATTTTGTATATTGAGTGCTCTATTGTCTAGTTACGACTATCCCCCTTCCTTGTATGGCCTAATTCATCCTCAGGACAGATCACAACAGTACTAACAGTTTTATGACGTCATTGTATTTGAGGAATTTGATTTAGTTCAATACAACAGTGCAGATAATCTTAGGCTTTGTTAAGGATTAGCTAGGAAGGTATACCGTAATATTTTGTCGTTTTCAAAAGATGTTAATAAAGACGACAGGTCTTGGACTGTTAAAATTGTTGATGTAGAAGGAAGTTATATTTTGTTGTCGTTTTTGTACCGTTTTGGTCTTCAAGGAATTACTGCTAAGGCAGGTAGTGGCTTGTTGGAAATGTGTTTACTGACTTTAATTGAAAAATTTTGGTAAAATATAAATGTTCATTTCAAAATCTACATGTAAGTACACAATCTTTCAATTTGTAAAGATTCATGTTAGCATTTGTGAACGACTTTGGTTTACAAACCCAAAATGTCTTTAAATGTGAATAAATTTAGTTTACAAATCTAAGAGTTTCTTAACTGTGAATAAGTTCTTTGCCTTGCACAAACCAGGCAATGTATTAGTATGTGATACGTTTTTATATTTGTTTAACTAGGATAAGTAAAACTGCTTCTACAGTTTTTGTAAAGTTATATTTTATGTGATTTATTAAAACTGATCGGTTTTGTTAACAAATTTTTGTTCATGTGTATTTTATATACGTCCTTAATATTAAGTCATATGCGAGATGTAACTGTGTACCAGGTTGCATAAACTTAACAGGAATTCATGTTATTGAAATTTTTATCATTTACGTAGTGTTTAGCTCTACCACTATATGTAGTGAGCATTTCGATGTTCAGGAGTGCTAGCAAGTTCGTGTAAGGAAATTATATTTCCAAATTAGTTATAGAATATTCTCCTAGGCGAAACGGCTTTATACTCTGAGCTGGTTTCCTTCGGGATTCTCTAGGATATGTCGTTCCCTCTGTCCTTGTATTCCAGCAGTGCTCCAATCTCACCTAATCGCCTCTAAAGAGCCTTTTTTTTTTCAAAATTAATTTTGAATGCTAGCGTGAGGAGTTATTCACAACCTTGGGTAACATGTTAGGATAACTTTCACAAACAGTGTAGATACGTGCATGGAGAGAGCACATTGTTTACACGCTGGTAAGGTGGCCACCAACCTGCCGAGGGGAATCAATGTTCTAGTTCCGCAAATGAAATTTGTTTGTCAACATTTTGTTGTAAAAATATTAGCACATTAAATCTATTCAGTCTGATAAATTGACACTGAAGGGAAGGTTATTGATTATTGATATGTATGGAAACATAACTATCTTCTCTGTGATTTGAAGAGATTCTGGCTCAAATTTATTGTAATATCATGTACTGTCTCAGTTTAATAAAATAAGCATTGTTGTAATTATTTTTATGTTCTGCATTTTGGGTGATAATAATTACATGTTTGCGATAAACTGTTACTTCAGTGTATGTTTACATAAGACAAATATTGACAACAAATGGCACGTTCCTAAAAGATGTTTTAAATTTATAAACAAGTAATCAATAAATGGACTAACTTACATGATCAGCTGGTGCACCTAAATGGAGAAAATATATTTTCTATGAACAATTGCAGTTCTTGAAGAAATCTATTGAGCACAGTCAAACACATTCTAGCATCGCAGAGGTAAAGGAACATCCAGTGAAACAAGATGGTGGTAACAAGAGTACTCAAAATTTACAAAAACCGGATGCCATCAATACAGGATCTGCAAAGCCAGCAACGCCAGTGGTGAACCAGGCGCTCTCTGGTAGCAAAGGCAGGAAACGTAAACTAGACGAATTCTAACTGAAAATGACATCAGCACTACAGTAGGTGTGGATTGTGGATATCCAAATGGGCGTTCTACGATTAATCAAACAACTACAACGCAGTGCTCCTCCGCCACAACTCTACAGTCTACAAGCAGACATTCAACATAGTGCCCATCGCACATCTTTCAGCTACCCACGCAGTACATCACAACGTACTTCTGGCCTTTCACGCAATCATACATCAGATCAGAACACCATTCATTTTCAGCAGCACGCCTCTGCAGCTATACGTTCTAATGTGCAGTCAGATCCCAGTTTCATGTACCAGCATCAAGAAACATAAGTATCAACTGAAATGTTTCGCAGTCCGTCACCAGCAATATTAGAACGTTCTTCTTTTTCCCAGTATACAGATTGCAGCAGACACTTTACAAGCTGAACGTAAAAATTTGAAATTTTTATTTATATTTGTATTTAAATATTTTTTCGAGCCATTATTTTCCTACATCCATAGTACAGCCATTATAAATAATTGTTTGCAAATAAAAAACCTATATTAATATTTTTGACTTATATTGTAATAAATTATTATATTATATGAGTGTTACTGCAAGCATTTCTTGTGGTTGCATGCTATTCCTCATTTTGGTGTTTTGTCGCTGCAAATTTTCTTGCAAACTACCGTGCAACTCATCGGATGATGCACGTGACATTCTGAAAGAGTTAGATAATTTAATTTCATCTTGTCTCAATCTCAGTTCTTCGCACAGTAAATGAAATGTACCGAGTTCTCTCCTTTTCTGTAAGAGTTAGATAATTTAATTTCATCTTGTCTCAATCTCAGTTCTTCGCACAGTAAATGAAATGTACCGAGTTCACTCCTTTTCTGTAACTTGGGATGCACCCAAACCTTCCTATAACGCCTATTCTTATGTCTACGGTTGTACAAGAACAGCACCGCGATCACTTTACGTCTGCGGTCAATCTTAAATAACGCCATACTGGAGGGAAATACTTATCCATGCTAGTGCGGACAGCGAAACGCTCGTATCGTGCCAAAAGTTTCTCCGAAAGTACGCCCTCTCTACGGCCTACTCAAGTCGTCAGTGACCAAGGTCAGTAGCCTACGACCACCAACCACACCTTCGCACGCCTGATCACCGGATACTGTCCCTGCCGAAACTACGAGAAAAATGCTTTTTAAACATGAAATTATATAAATTTTATTAAATCTTCATTGCATCGCTACATTAAATAACAGTCGCGACAAACACAAAACAAAACAAAAAATTACTATTCGGCTGAAGTTTTTCCATTTGTCAGATATATGACCGGCAGCCATTTTCTTCCACCACCCCTCACAACCTTAAGCGAAGTGGGAGAGCTTGTAGAACTGACTGACGTAGAGCCTCTGCAGGGACCCAACTTCCGGAGGAGATGGTCGAGAGCTCGTGCGAAACATCCAAGTGCGCGCGCGGTCAAGCCCTCATGCAAATGGACTCGTTATACTTTGTAATTCGCCGCCGAGACGGGGAGCAGCGGCGTGCTATTCCACAAGGGGCATGTTGCTCCAGGGAGGAAAAAAGGGGGGGGGGGGGGAGGTGTTCTGTGTTGACATCCGCTCGTACCCTCTTCGAGCACGGCGATGCAGATCGCTGCGTGCCCTCTCAGTCTTCCGGCACTTGACTGTCAGCGTTGGAAAACACCTATAGTCTATTCACGGTAAAGAGCACTTTTAATGGCCCTCTATCAGCAAACATGGTAACCAAAAAGTTTTATTTTATGTTGCCTCAGAAATTAACTTTGGTGAACTTTATTATGTAAACACTGTATTTATTAGTCACAGCAATATTTACTGGCGAAATTATGCAAACAAGCAGAAAGGGACTTTTAAGCACGACTTTAAGGCGCTGAACGCCTTTAGGTACCGGTAGCAGATGGTGAGCGCTTGCCATGTAGTATTAATAGAGACGATTCTTTACCGCGGAAAAATTGACTTTTTCGTAGTAATGTTAACGGATTGTGCACGTGTCTGATAATTGCCTTTCGTTATTGTCTCTCATGACGGTATGAAGCTGCTAACCCATTGCATTGGGCCAATGATGATTATGATACTCTGAAGCAGAACATTCGTGAGAGAGTGAAGAGATTTTGCCCGTTATGAACAGCGGAGTCTTAATTATGGAGCAGCGCCGGAGAGATCCCCGAGAACCCTCTCCGACCAGCGGCATCATCCGGCACGATTCCCACAAGCCAGAGTCTGGGAGTGACTAGGCTGGGGATCGAACTCGGTTCGCCTGGGTGGGAGGCGAGCAGGCTAACCGTTCAGGCACAAGGGGCCCCCGGAACGTTTACGAATGGTATGCTATGAACATTGCTGATTCATAAACTTGATTATCCAATCACAAAAAGATAAACTACAGTGCGAGTCCTGTAGAGGAGGCCCCAATGGGACATGTGGGTAACAGAGCGAAGGAATGAGGGAATACAGACCACGAGGCCTCTTTTAAGGGACTCTCCATGTATCTAAAACGTGTTCCGAAGATATGTTGACTCAACAATATTTTTTGTGATTATCTGATAGGCTGCGCGATGCTCTGGGAACTGGCCTCGTGTCTTGACAGGCTACCGCGTCCTGCGAAAGATCCCTTGTTGCCTGGGCTGTAGGTTGACGAGTAAGTTCCCAGGCGTTGTTTGGCGAGCGCCTTTCCGAGATCTTGCTAACAATGACATAATTTTTCTGGCGTGTGCAGCTGGGGTTGCGGTTGTACATCAACATTCTTAAACTACCTGTAGTAGTATTCTACCTTCGTCTCTTGTATTATTGTATAAAACAGAGTTGATTATCGGTGTCTTGAACATGTTCCAAGGACACGATGGGTCAGTGAATAATACGTTCTTTCTGAGATCTTATGAAATCAGACGTGTGTGTCATCCGTTATTACTCACGAGTCACTTGTGTCGGCATACTTTGTGTACGCACTAAAGAAGCTAGATAGCCTATGTTCCAGGGCAGTTGCCATATTAGGACTCTGCAAGTGCAAGAACGAGGGATGTATGTCATATAGTTGTCCAAGTGCATTCATTCGTTTGGAGCAAAGCTCCACACTTAAAGTGACAAGAATTTAAAAAATTGTTCTTTAACGTGCTATGCCCCTTTGGGATGTAGCAAGGATCAGGAAAGTCAGGAAAGGGTACACAAAGGTACGGTCAACACAACAAAAAAATATTCAGAAAACAATTCCTATATATCGAGCCATCGATTACACAAAAGGAAGGTTTGTTTTTCCAATATAATTATACTTGATGCTCCCAAACGGGGGGAAGGCAGGAAGATATACTGCGATATACAAAAAAAAAGGACGGTCTTAATCTGTACCAACATAATCACACCAAATATTATACAACTCTTTCTAGATCAACTATTACAGGCAGAAGAGCAAAACCGTAGCAAGGATACCTATATCACACAACCTCACTATCAAATTTAAATTTTAAAAATCACTATAATTCCCTCTATTGCCAATTGATAAAATACTGAGGTAGTTACCAATCTTCATAAAGCATTTCCACAAAAAAACACATTCAACGGACCTTACATGATTCATTGACAAGAAAGTTCACCTCTTAGAAAACCTATAGAATACCAACTTATGATTTTTTTATATTGACGGCGAAGAATCACTTCTCCGAATATCGTAAGAGATGCCACAATATTAAAAATAACTATTAAAAAGGAAAACTACACTTCAAAACTCAGGGAAGACATAAATATTTCTACAATACAACATCCCCACTATGTAAGTAATATGCTGATTGCCAGGGCAACGTACAAAAACAACACACTAATAAAATTACTTAACTTTTAAAATTGCCGCGCCTAGCACCATGAAGCATAACTGCGAATTCCGATGTCGAAGTCATCTCGTCGCCAGTCAGCCAGCCAGACCGCCCGCATCACTCGTTAAGGAAGACTGCTCAATTAGGCTGGCAGGCGGTTATTTATACAACCCAGAATGCGGTTCAAAATATCAAGGAGGAGCAAGGAAGTAATAAGAGTTAACGGAACATGCCAGACGTATGTGTAGTTCAGGGTGCTGCGACGACGGGGCGCCTGATGGCTTCGCGAGCGCAGCGCGTCGCCAGCCAGTATAACCATGCTCCTGGTAGAGGTTAGACGTCAGTGGCCGATCTGCTTGGAGGTGTGCTGCTATTTTTACGTTTCTTGAGTGTAACTTTTACGTAGACGAAACGTCTATTTACACGCGCAGTTTCGTGAAAACGTGCGTGCAGGCAAGTAGCAATCAAATTCAATTTTAACAACTTTGGCTGCATTGCAGTCCCAATTTAAGAGAAGTTTATTTTACACCACAGTATTCAATACACGCTCGGCCCAGTTCACTAGGCGTAGTGCATCGTCCAAAACAGTACACACTGCGAGTGTTGTAATGATTTTGTACCAGTTCAAGGATACTTCACATAGTAATTACAAAATATATCGACGTATATTTTCACAGTTTACAGCACTATAAACGGGGATAGTAATTAAGCAGTCCGGAATAGCAGGACAGTTTTTGGAAGGAAAATGGAGCACACACACAATTTCTTGAAGTAGATGAGTTGACACGAATGTCAAATTTGAAGCATGGCTTCAATCCTCCCACACTGCAGATGAGGCGGTGGGAAGGGAGGACTCACCTGGAGGTCTGGAGCCCAGAGAAGAAAGCTGCTGAAGTCGGAATAAGGAGTGGCCAGGGTCCTCCCCCTATCTTCTACTCCTGCGCACCAGCACCTTTGGCAGGGATGAAAGGAATACGGAATACGGAAAAGGAATAGAAGGGAAAGTCTGCCTAAACTAACCTACCACCTAATCGCGTCCTTTTGTGGTTCTTCACCGTAATTAGAAAACATGAGGTGGTTTTTCTCCTTTTAAAATACCTACGGTTAGCCCTTTAAAACATTTTACATTACATAATAACAGTAATACACTTATAACAAATCTTTAAATTATGTTGCAGTACCTTCCAGTCTACTGCATTACCATACATTACCCTCACTGGGGTAAAAAACTTAAAAAAACTATTACACTTAAAAAAACCTATTCGTACCTGGTTCCTGTAACAACACTGACATAGGCGAAAGGAGACAAATAATTGAATACCGGCCCTCGTACTTCAGTGATCATTTTGCTGTGAAGTAATCAGCTTTCTTAGACAGATGGTGTGTTTTTATTAGTACTAGATCGACGACAGCATACGAAACAGAATCGTATTTCGCATTTTGCGCCCTGCGCATTTGTCGGTGACATTCCCTCAGATATTTGGTAGCTTCTGCCCAAAACTCATCGTATTTTTTGCAACAGAACCACACCCAATGCTAGGGAACTTACGTCTACATGCAATACAAACTCACGATCGAAATCGGCTAACCTTAGCACTGGTGGAGAGGTCAAGCAAGTTTTTATTTTTACAAAGGCCTCCTCTTGTTCTGGTCCACAAGTAAACTGATATCCCTTACGTTTCAAGACATTAAGGGGTTCTGCGAGTTCGGCAAGTGACAGAATGACTCTAGCATAATAGCCTACAGTCCCAGAAAGCAGCTCACACCACACAGATTTCTAGGCCAGGGAAAGGCGAGCACACAGCTAATGCGCTCAGTGTAACAGCAACTGCCCTTCACTTGTGATAAATCCAAGTAAACTTACCTGCTTACTGCACCAGGTAGTCTTGTCTGGATTTACCATCAACCCTGCCTCTAAAAGTTTGTGTAAGACGAACGTCACATGTTCATGATGTAGCTCTTCAGTCTCACTATAGATAACAATACAATCAAAATAATTAAAAACGAATTGAGTCTTATATGAAAGGAAAATGGAGTACACACAATTTTCTTGGAGTAGATGATTTGACACGCGTGTCAAATTCGAAGCAAGACTTGAAACGAGTCAAGACGGAGATTTGCCTCTATATGCGACGAGGCTATGTCCTTTTTAAATGTTACTTAATTTCCTTAAAACATAATAGTTTATCTAAATTTTTCGTCGTGCTCATAAAGGTTTAGCCTCCTACACACAGCTACGTCACGCTAGGTTATCCTGGAGTTAGCATTGTGCTGCCACTAAGATCACTTAGTAGTGAAGACTTAAAGTTTGATTATGAATCCAATTAATTTCTTATACTTTAACGAATGGACCCCTATCGTGCATTGTTATTGCATCGAGTTGTTAAAAATATGCATTGAAATTTTCAACACGATACAACATAAATTACTTCCAGAAATTTATTGAAACGTAGCAGCTATACTGTGTCTTTTACATTTTAACTGATAGCTGCAGAGAGGGAATAAGTAATTGATTATTGTCATCGGCTTTACACGTCATAGCAGGCGATATTGGACCCAATAACGACATAAAAAAACTTACGCCATATAATTCCATTAAAAAATAGAACAATATCTATGCTTCTTGCCGAGGCAAAAATGTTGAAATCCAAATGGCGGTTATATTCTCCCATTAACCTTTCGCTATTGAACACATGCGTGTTTAATGGAGTCCCCTGTTGCCAGCAGCGAATTACCATGCAACACTGTGATCAAGTATAGTCTTGCGCACGGCCACCTGACAACGCAGGCAGTTTTACCTCCAGGCAGGCCTAGCGGTTGTACCTCTCTAAGATTACGTCATCGGAACCCAGCGGAGGGGACGGAGCCTCTCTATCCCCTGAGAGGCAGTGACGTCTGTAGATAGGAGATGAGGAAGTCAGTGCAACTTACTTAAAATCGACAATTTCCACTTTAAAAAAACTGAAAATAACCAACATAACTATTTCCTGCTATTTTTAACGAAAGTACAAGACAAAATTAGAAACTCAAAATCATAATTCGATGAAAATCAAAGCAATTTAAGCTCAAAATAAAGTAATTTAATCGTTTTCAAGCAACTTTTTTTATGTTTCTAGAAGCCTCAATTTTTTATCTTAAACAGAACATATTTAGGCCAAAATCATGTAATTTTAAGCTAAAAACAAAAGAATTTTTTAACATTTTATCAGAAATGGACGTGCGGGATTTTTTATAAGAAAACAGCAAATTTTAAGTCAAAATCAAGAAAATTTATCGATTTAAGCAACTTTTCACGATTTTTAGAAACGCTAATTTATCAAGCGAGGAATCTAAATTGATTAATTTAGATTAATTTAGCCAAAATCAATCAAAATAAGCTAAATCAATTGTAAAATAAAAATTGATAGATTAGAATTAATAGAAATCTAATAATACATTTTAAGATAATTCACTATTATGTACAGATGTTTCATTTTTCAGTTCTTTTAAACCTTTATACATTATAAAAATTTGTTTCTCATTTATTAATTTTAAATAATTTTTTATCAAGCATGTTCACATAGCAATCTGGTAATGTAATTTTATACTTTCCATCTAGAATACAATTCATTTTTTTTTTTTTTTTTTACCAAACTCAAGACTCATAAATTTGAAATTCAGAAGCTGCATAATTTAAATTAATTTCAAGGTATTGCAGTTCAATTCATATGAATTGGTCAACTTCTTGCTAAGCGATTCCATTCTGTTTTATTTATAAAGAAAATAATTACTAAGATGAAGAAAAGATTTTTTTTATTTGCCTTAATAATTTTTTTCTTTATAAATAAGACGGAATCAATGCTCGGAATGTAAAAAATGTGGTCGAGTATTAAAGATCAAATGTTTTCCATCACATAACCGCACAACGCATATAAACACATGTAAAATATGTGGTAGAGAGTATGCTAGGTATCATTATGAGTTAAAGAGGAGATCGTACTATGCGAATGTGGAAAATATGTTTGTAAACTATATATTAAAAAACATAAGAATAATAAATCACTTAATACAAATGGAATGCAACATGGCAATTATTTAACTAAGGCATGTGTAATATGCAATGAGAATAAATTTATCGATTGATTTTGTCCTCATAAAGCAACTGTAGACGAACTTACAAAAAATGTAAAAATAGTTTTAGTGAATATAGTAGAACTCTATAAGAGTTAAAATGGAGATAGTTATATGTGAATGTGGAAAATATATTTATAATCTACAGCTCGAAAAGCATAAAAATAGTAAATCAAACGAAATGCCATTTTCTATTCTAAACGAAAATCAACATGTTAATTATCCAACAAAGACATGTAAAGTATGTAATGAGAATAAATCTATAAAATTATTTTCTCCTAATAAAAATACTAACAACAAATATTCATCCACATGTAAAAAATGTTTTAGTGACTATATTAATAACTATCGTCATAACAAGAAGTTAAATATGGTTTACCAATAATTTAAGCACCTTTTCAGCTCTATCCATTATATCAATTTTTACATTTTATTTATACTTTTTTTTCTTATAAATAGAACAATAAAAAATTCCAGCGAACAATCTTGCAGTTGTGTTGAGCGATAGGATATTGCAGGAGCTAAGAATTCTAGCTAAAGAACTTAAAATTAGAAATTGGTACAATATAAGGAAAGCTGAATGACCCCCTCACGTTCTACAACAAACACAACATCAAAATTTAAATCCAACTTTTGTTCTTTTAAAATAATTTAATAATTGTAAATATGATTACTATGTCATTAGAACTCAAAGAAAATATGTTCAAAGACAATATCATAGATATTGAAGATAGACATCCAAATTGTGAACAATTATTGAGATTTGATTATATTCCAAATTCGATCAATTTAATTCAAAGAATGAAAGAAACATTGAATGGTCACATTGTGTGTTTTAATAACTATTTAAAAATTGCCAGATAATTATACTCAAGAACAATTGATTAATAATATCAATAATCTTCATTGAATTGAGTAAGAAGCTTAATTAATAATAAACAGTTTAATCATATGATGAATTAGGTGTCAGTAAAACACTGATACTTGGTGCTATCCAAACAATCTATCCATTTTGTAAATGAATTTGGTCTTTATTCTTTAATTTTAATTTAGCGCCTGAGAAAAGTTGAATTTTTGTGTGAGCCCCGAATGACTCCCCGTTAATTACATTAAAGAAAACTCTATTAAAATTCACAAAACAGATGTTTTATTAAACCAAGAGTTACATGAATGGTCAAAATCTAACCATTTAAAATAAACTCTATAACCTTTAGTTTTTGAGACTTTTTCAACCAAATCTTCATCGGGGTAGTAGTCATACACGATAATGATCCTTTACGATTAATGATCCTGCACGATTAATGAGCCTGCATGGTTAATGAGCCTGCATGGTAAATGATCCTACACAGTTAATGATCCTGCACGATTAATGATCCTGCATGGTTAATGATCCTGCATGACCGTAATCCTTACAGAACCATATATAAATTCACTAAACATCTGTTTAATTAATCCATGAGTTATGAGAATTATTAAAACCTAACCATTTTACATACATTTTATCACGTTTTGTTTTTAAGATTTGTTCAACTAAATATTCATCGGGATAGTTAGTTTTCATAATTTCGTTTTCATAAAATCTACCTTTTATTTCTTCTACATTGGTATTTATCAGTTTGTAAGTAGGCACATCATAATATAAAATCTCAAAAATTGTAAGTGATTCTGTTTTTCAATTAGCTATATAACATTTTTCAATGATTCGTTAATTTTTGCTCTCACGGACGATATCGCCAACTTTATATTTCGGTTCAGTAAACACAATCGCAAAATATTGTTGTCTTTTTTTTCTTTTTTTTTATTGACTTCAGTCGGTTTTATACCAATAGTTCGAAGTTTTGTATTGTTATATTCTTTCACTTAACCATTTGTAATTGCCATTTAAATCAAATTTCTTCCACATTTTGTTCTTCAGTGTATGATTGTATCTTTCTACAACAGTGGCTGGCTATAAGTTCACTGAATAAAGAATAGTGATTGGTATTATATTTTTGCATAAGTTCTTTAAATATTTTATTATAAAATTCGGACGCATTGTCACTTCGTATATTACGCGGTTTTCTTTTCAAAAATATACATTCTAAAGCGTTTGCTACATTCTTGGCTGTTTTATCTTAAACATAGGCATATTTTGAAGGAAAAAAACAGATAATTGTCATAATATATTTGTATCCATTATTTATGTGATATTCCTTTTAAATACCCAGTATCAATCTCAACAAGGTCAACAATCTCAACAATCTCAACAAGGTCAACAATCTCAACAAGGTCAATTTGCCATCAAACATCTATTCCCTATGATATTAGTTCACTTCTTGCTGGTTTTAATAATTCATTTATTATCACTTCTCTTACATTCGCAATTTTTTTTGAACTGGTGATTTATTGGAATTACGTATTGAACACATAATTTTCTGAACTTAGGGTCCATTTTTCGTATTTTCATTTTTATATTATTATTTTTAGTAACTTTCGTACACTTCAAATACGGGTATTTCCAATTTAATAGTACAAAAATACTTAATCTGTATATTTTACGAATATTCCTATTGTGGTCATCAATCCATCATCATAACTAACGATTTAATTTTTTCTGATTTTAAAAGATAAAATATCATCTATGTTAACACCAAACGGCTTACTATAATCTATTTTTTTTAGAATCATAAATAACGGTCACAGTATCATCAGGTAAATTGATATTAGCAAGAATTATTTTATAGGCAGTAAAATATATCAAAAAGGTAAAGAAAATTTGATTACTATCTAGGTGAAAAATATAATTTTTTTATCCCACTTTGCAGGTAAATAAAATATATGACGCTTTTCTTCCTTACCTTTTCCAACTTTTGAGTTAACAAGTGAATCACAATAATTCAAAACTGATTGGTTTAAATTTTATAATTTATAATATATTTCTTTGTCAAAAAATCTTTTATTGACTGCATCTTTAGCATGTATAGGATCAGCTATATTATTAATTCTACGATATTGAAAAGAAACATAATCTGTCGTATAAACAAAAACTTTACTTACTTGATCTCGTAAAGCGGAAACAATAGTATTGTATTTTGAATCTACATATGTTTTAAATTCATTAGGATTAGTGTCAAAGTTTTTATTTAAAAATTTTTATTAATGGTTTCCCAAATATATCCGTTATTTAATAACAAAGAAAATATATTATGAAACTTAAAACCTCTCGAAGAAAGGTGTAATACAATACAATATAAATGTCCAAAAATAATTGAATTAAAATTCTGAATTCGATTATCATTGTAATAAATATCTCTATTAGTTAAGTAATTAGTTAAATTAGTAGGAATATTACCTCCAAATGATTCAAAATAATAAACAACGTTATTTTCTTTAAAATAGCAAACCCAATGAGTACCAGGATTTGTTGAAATATCAAAATTAACCACAGCACATTCATTTTTGTGCATTCTTTCTGGTAATTCATCAATCATCCTATAAACATTTCTGAAATGTTTAGTAATTAATATTATTTACATATTTTGCAATATCGATATTAAATAATGGAGATATATTCAAATTTATCTTGGTCTCCCTCTCTTTTTTTACAAATAAACTACTTCCTGATTTATTTTCTATTGCTAAGTTATGTCGTTGTTGTTCTCATTTTTTTAAATTTTTTTCTAGTTTGTTCAGCAGAATTGTAAATTAAGCTAGCTCCGTCAGCTCAAGTACCAAATTCAGCTCAAACTGGTATTAAAAATAGTAAAAAAAAAACCTCCATGATGTAAACCACTTCTGGATTTTCTTCTAGTATTTTTTTTAATTGTTGGTATTGGCAAAGTTAATTTGAAACCTTTGTCTTCTTTTAATATTTTACATTTTTCTCTCAAGTTAAAAATGTATCTATACCCAAATCTCTTAATTGAGCATTTGGATATCGAATGTAATATTTGTTAACTTAATTTAGAAGTAAAAAATTTTAAGTAATTAATAAATTGTAATACTCAATCCTAATTTTCTTTTTGTAGACATAGTTGAAGCAACAGCTGCAGAAGCAATTTTTTCACCTACTGGAGTATCTTTATCTAACATAATTTCCTTACCTTATTTTTGTAGAATTTTGCCAGCCCCATGTTTAGACACTAAATCATTATGATCTCTATAAATAATATAATGATGTTTACATGCTTCATCTAATTTATTTATTCCTGTATCTCCTTTTTCTAACCTTTCATCTAATTTCGTAAATGGAACATAAACATTATAGCCAGGCAAATGCTTTTCGGGTAATTTAAATTATTTAATGCCCAATTTATTTTTTCAAAAAGAATGAGGCATATATTTAAAACTCATAATATAAGGTATTCCTTTGGATTTTTAACAACAAAATCACGCAATTTATTGTTTACCATATTCATTATGTTTACTTCTTCATTGTAATAATTTTTATTTCCAGCATTTTCTTCACCGTGAATAACTAATAATCTTTCAACCAATTTTCTAACATCATCCATCCAGACATATTCTTGTGGCAAATTGTTGTATTTTTTTTATACCTTCTACAGATCTAGGAGTTCTTAGAGAAATAATTATTTCTGGTGTGTTTGGTGTTGTTCGTGGAAGTGATTTTTTTTTATATAGTTATCATAAATTGGTTTTATTATATTTTTGTATTTCCAATTTCTATTTGAGTTGATTTTCTTTTTTGTATTATATTCTGAGAATACGGCTTTTTAATATAAACAATTTATGTGTAGTTTTCATAGTCAGAATCAGTGAAATTATACTCAAGATCTTGTTATTTTTCTTTTGTTAACAAATTAGAAAGTCCTTCCGTTAATTTATATTCTTTATAATTAATAACTATTTTTTTATCATCATCTATCTTTACTTTTCTATCCCCAAGTTAAAAATTATTCTCCTCTTTTCGTAAACTATACTGACTATCTCTAACATTTCTTCTTTTTGCAATTTCTTTTCCGAGAATTATAGTAGAATCAAGATGTACCAAATTTTTCAGTGGTACACTTCCCATTTGCTCTTCCATAATAGGAGATTTTGAGAATAATACTCTTTCAAATGATGTTTCTTCTGGTGTTGGTGGATAATCTAGAATTTTTGCTGCAAACATGAACTAGTGTTGTTATTAAAAAAAAAAATTTCTTCACTTATGTGTTCTATCCCCCCCCCCCCCCCCCAATATTCCGTAATTCGTGAATTTATGGTAGATCTTTCTTCTTATATTTTTTCATAATATTCTACATAATACTTTTTAGACCTTTTGTATTACTCAATTAGTAATTTAACTCGAGAAACTGCCTTTTTGAATCTTTCAAACTTTTCCTCCAGCTGATCAAACTAGGGGGAATTTAAATGTTTACAATAATATAATTGAATTTGATGTTCCTATAGGTGATAGTTTTTCTTTCCCAATTGATGCTTATGTTTTTGAGCAATTAGGTTACTAAAGAGAGAAGAATAAAATGATAATATTGATGTTTGTACTAACTTTTTTCCTTTTCAGTTTTCTAGAATAGAAATAGCCTGTTTATAACCCAGGTTTAACTTAAACTATGATGAATAGTTTACGTTCCGCAAGTGAATAAAATTATTTAGAATTTACTGGTGTTGATAATAAATATAATGTAAAATCTGTTCACAGTTATAAAACAAATGAAATAACCAATCCACTGGGATATCTGTTTGGTTTTATTCGAGATAACAATGAAAATTGATTGGAAAGGCAGTTATAAAATTAAATTTTTTTCGAAATTCGTCTGATAACAATTGTTTATATGTTAATGAAACTAAGAACGCAGTAGCTGCAGTTCAGAAAAGTTATGCTGATCAACAACAGGTAAAATAATTATTCAGAAATTAGAAATTATGTGGCCAATTGTTGAATACGAACATAACGTAGCCATTGCAATTAAAGAAAGAATATACAAACATTCAAAAATACCTATTAGTTTTAATTATTGGCAATTATTAGAAAAATAAGTTTCTGTTGGAACAACTGTTTTAATTTCGATATAAGTGATCAGTTTAATAATTTACAATTTGATGTGTCTGATTTTGTAATTGTCGGCTTTCAAGGTAATAGAAAAAACCGTGTTGAACAGTATGTGCATGCTTCTATGTTTGATCGCTGTGATGTAAGAAATATTTATGTTAAGAATGGTAGAAATGAGATCTTTCCTAAAGAAAATTGGAATCTAGATATTGAAAATAGCCTCTGTGATAAAATTTTTCTTGCCTATAATAATTTTAGAAATTCGAAATCAAAACTAGATACTCTATATGGAAATAATGAACTTTATTATAAAACATCTGCATACACTCAAGGTGATATCAATTATTATTCATTTTGTGGGCGAAGACCATTATTTGTTATTGATTCTTTATAAAGAAAACAACTGTTGTTAAAGATAAAACAAACATAAAAATTAGTGTAGATTTTAACAAAGCTGTTGAAGGAGGAACAATTTGTTATGTTGTTCTAATTAGTCAAAGGAATCTAACTTATAATTATTTGAAAGATAATATTACTGAAGATATATACATTTTTTAAATTAATAAATGGAGGATGTAAACGATTTTACAGAAACAACAAATTGTTTCCAAAATTTTATAGAAATTTTTAGACGTTTAGTTAAGTTGTTTATTCAAATAAAAATCATTTTTTATAACTTTAATAACATTTTTCTTTTTCTTAATAAATTTATTTCTTTATAAATAAAAATGAAAACGTCTGTGTTACCATGCAGTATTACAAACTTTTTTAAAGGTGATGATGTTTCAAAAACACCTCCCTATAAATTAGATAATGCTTCTGACGAACTCAGAGAAATATTTTTTCAAATTTCATCGAAATGTACAAAACTTACAATGTTTGCTCTTAGAAAATATTGACGATAATATGTACTTCAAGAAATAGGTGACGAATCCAAACATATAGAATAAGTGTTTCGAAAGTTAGTAGAACTTCAAATAATTACATAATATTTCATTTCAGTTGACTCAAATTTACATGATTTTGGTCTAAATTTGATTGATGTAAATTGCTTGCATGATAAATTAGCGTTTTTAGAAAACTTGAAAATGTTGGTTAAAATATACAAATTGAATTGATTTTGACTTAAAATTTGCCAGTTTTTAAATAACAAATCCTGCACGTCCATTTCTGAAAAAAAAAAAAAAAAATTGAAAATTCGCTCTTGAAATTACATGATTTTGGCTTAAATTTGCTCGATTTTGAAGATAAAACTTTGAGGCTTCTAGAAACATGAAGAAGTTGCTTGAAAACGACAAAATTACTTGATTTTGAGTTTAAATTGCTTGAATGTTTATTAAATTTCAGATTTTGAGTTTTTTTAATTTTTTTTGTACTTTCGGTAAAAATAGCAGGAAATAGCTATATTAGATTGTTTCTGTACTTTTAGTGGAAATTGTCGATTTTAATTATGTTGCTCTGGCTTCCGCATTTCCTATCTACTGACGTCACTACCGTTTGCTGGAAGAGTCAACGACTTGTGAACCACTGCCCATGGGCATCACCTCCGTATGCGCGACCCGAGATGCGAAAATCCTCCTGTACCAAGTCTTTTGTATTGTGAATGGCTTACTAACGTCCCGCGTTATTACACTCGAAGGCCTATCAAGGGACGGCTTGCAAATTAACTTATTTCCTAACCTAAATTAACACCCATACCTTTCCTGGGAATCGAACCGAGAACCCTCCGCAGCGCAGACCGGCGGAGGAGGCGCACCAACAGACTGCGCCACGGAAAGTCGGCTGGACCAATGAATCTCACACTATATAAGCCACCGTGTGGATTTGTGTCGGCATAAATGCCGAGTGCAGGTGACAATGGGTGCGGTGTGGGTGCAGTGGGCTGTGATATGACTTTCTGGAGAGTAGAGAATGGCATTGGCATGCTGGAATGTAAACGAGTCTTATTTAGTAAGTAACGGACGTTTGGATGGCCTAAATATACATACATAGTAAAAGTTGTATTTATCATATACATCTAAAGAACGAGTGAATATTAATTTAACTGTAGGTTAATATAAGGACGGTAGTTAGTATTTTAATAGTAACTATGTTTTGCATAAAAATTTCGTTCATTGGCAAAATTGCCACTGGAAAGAAATTTGGAACGAATGGTTCTATTTTGTCAATAATTGCTGTTTCCATTTTATAGCATTGTTAATAAAGTAACAAAATTTAGTCAATTTATTTTATTTAAACCATAAATAAAAGCTCTACCAAAACTGGACAGCCATGAGCAATTTGTCACATTATCATTGCTTAGTATGTAGCGACATGAAATATTTACGGTTTGTATTTGGAGACGAGGTATACTTTAACTTATTGAGGTCTGCACACATTTACTGACACTTATGACAAATTATCAGAGTCACCAATACCCACTACTGCAAAAACATCATTTCTGTTGGTAGGACATTACACTGTATTTTACAGCTTTCATTATTGGCCGGCCATCAAATAATGGACACCCGAGTTGATATTGACCCAATTAAATATCCTTTATCGTACAAAAGGATTTACAATTAATCAGGTCCGTTTGAGTCGCTATATATGAAAGGAAATTCTATCGTTAGCAATATCATTGTCACTGCGCCGTCGTGTTCTTTTGAGGTCATGCTAGCACTAGCCGAACAAAGACTCCATATACATGCGTGATTTGTTCTGAACAACAAATAAATTTTCAAATTATCTTTACTCGATCTACACTCGAGCATAATTTACAAAGTGATAATCACTTGGATGTTCGCATTATTTTAGTAGTTGAGCCACGACTTTTTCAACACACCGTAAAATACTTCGTGAGTGGATGAAGAGATTTGAGCGGCTCTTAACATCGAGGACTTGAGAGCCGATGAGGGTAAAGATTTCAGTATAGAGCAGCGCCGGAATGCAAGGACGTGGGAAACAGGATATCCCCGTTAAAACCCGCCGACCAGCGGCATCGTCCGACACGATTCCCACGCGCAAAAATCCGGAAGCGACCCCGCCGGATATCTAACCCGGCTCGCCTTGGTGGGAGGCGAGCAGTCTAACCACTACACTACCGTGGCCCCTAAAATACTTCGTGCGAGTAATAAACAAATAACACAATACAGATGAATGTGGCCTCCCACTACGACAGCAAGCAGCTAATTATTATAGACCTTCCATTTTTACTTCCAACTTTTGTGAATCCAGCGCTGGTAAATTTCTACTTGCAGGCTAATCCGCCGCCTCATGCAAAAAACGCTTGATTAAGTCTAGAAAATTACACCAAACTGAAAATACACCACAATCATGCGCACTCAGTATAGTAGTATTTTGTATATGAACCCTTTCTTATTGGACATTACTAACACGCCCATTTTCTATCTGTTTTTCATTCGTATAATAATAAACGAAATATCATTTGGGTATAAAATATAATTAAAAGTTCAATTTAACTAAGAAAAAAAGGATACCTTTATGTCAATAGATGTATAAAACGCTTGTGATGCATTGACACTTTAGGAAACAACCAAACATGCGAAACATACGGTTATATTGAAAGATTTTTTAAAAGTGTGTCGATGCTGCGGTTAATCTATATCCTGTAAAATTGCAAATATAACACATCCATACTTTTTATAATATCAATATGAGTGATTTTTCTTTCTTAGTAAAAATGTCAAGAGAATCCATCACTATGGACAGGTGTTTTTTCGCGAAAATATTTATGATCATGCTATACTCCATTATCCCACGTCCACAATCACGACTTCCTTTGATTATTGGCGGCGTGTCTACGTGAGAAAACATGTTCTTATTTGACTGGGCCAATCGTAATAAAGTACTCCGATTCACGGGCTGACACTCACGACATTTGATATTTATAATCATCCAACCACGAAAGTACGTATGAACAAAAGTGTTTTGGAGTACAAATGACATTGAAATGTTCTCGCGAAAAACATATGTCACTAGCCATCACTACAGCTTTACAGAATCCGCGTATTCATTGGACCATATTATTTTGAAAAGCCCTGGAAAGCTGTACAGTATTCTAGTGAATAAAAAAGTAGGAACGGGAGTGAGTGTTGACCAATAGGTCAACCCCTTGATATGTGTCTGCCTCACATTTTGGTTCACTCCGCATTTAACAAAATTTCGCCAGTTAATTTTCAAGCGGGCTTGTGTCTATGGACATTCTGCATAGACGAATTTAGTCGAGTCATAGTACGCGTCTTACTTAAGGTATTAATTTTCTGTTGCAATGTTAGAAGGACAAGTGTAAATGAAGTCTATGTTAGTACTTCAGTTTGAGATTCTCCTTGACACATACCACTATGCGTGTGGCGATATGGCTACAATAGCCTTGAGTGGCATTTAACTGGCCACAAACAATAAGTTCGCGTAGGCCGACTCGAGCTTGGCGTGTGTAATTCAACGACACGTTATTGTTCGTCTCACGCGAGCAGGAGAAACGTACGTTTCTCGATTTTATATGGTGCGTTATATGCTTTATTATGTCACGCGACAGCTTCAACCATATCCATATTCTGTCATGTATAAACTAACTTCAAGCTTATATGCATAGCGTTACTACTGCGATTAAAGATTCCAAAGCCGATTATATGGTAAAATACTGTAAAGAAAGTTAATTTATGTTTTCTTTTACTTTTCATAGGTGCTGATTATCTCATTTTATTATGGAGATCTGAATGTATTTCCAGCACCAAAATTTTGAACCAACTTATAACCAAGACACGCATGCTTCTATAAAACATCTTGTATTCAGAGTATTAAATTTAATCCATATATTTGAATATATTTTTAAAAATCTTTGCAATCAATGCTAATGGCTGGAATTTATAAATAAACATTGGCATATAGCCTATTCAAAATAATTTTAAGTTTTACTTTTTTAAATTTATATATCCATATCTTTCCATGCGGATAGAAACGGAAATTATAAAGTATGGCGGAACTTTTTATTACGACTAAATATGTGAAACGAATGATGTGAGAAACAGAAGTTGGATTACGGAAAAATAGTTAATACGTTGTCTGCTTTGACAAGCTTTGTTTATAAATACTGAATCTGAAAATTCATTTATGGGGGAAAATACAGAAACCCAAATTGGCAAGAATGCTTTAACACGGGCTTTAAATAAATAAAATATTTCCTTAAAAAATTAGAAATACATGTATGTCCTAATAGATAAAAATATCCTTTAAAAGTAAGTTGAAATAAAATATCCTTTCGAGAGGTCTTTCGTTGGTCTTTCCAGCCTATGAGAATTATTTTTCAAGACTGAAAGCAATATGCATCCTCCACAGAAATATCATCATAGAAAAATGTGAACGTTATGTAACGTTAAATTCACTCAATTTTTGTATAGGAGTTTTTTAGTTTCGTTCGTATATTTTAAATATACAGAAATGTAAAAGGAAGTAATAATTTTTGTTTAGTAATGGTAGAAATTGAAAAGTATCAAGTAGTTTGCAAGTGTCTATGTACTAAAATTTAAAATATTTTTGAAGAAAAAAATGTGTCAAAGAGGCGACTTCCATAAAGACATGGTCTCATTTACTACATAGGTATGAAGCAGACAATTTTTGAGGAATTTCCTGCCCAAGAGATATTTAAAAAAACTTGGTCAGTTGCTGGGGTAGGGTATCCTAACTCACTTTTGATTAATTGGATCATAAATTTGATATCAAATTGACTGATCGGACTAACCTGGTAATTAATCCGTAATTAATCCTATCAAAAATGGGAATAAGAAAATCTTAATCAGATAAAATAAATATGATGAAATTTGATTGATTGTGCAGTTAAAAATCATTATTTAAATATATTTTTAAATTATGGTGTGGTTTTATATTTGGTATGCATGATAAGGGCCCTTTATTTTATTTTTGGAGAGCGGCAGTATCGATGGACGTCTGGCGGTGTCTGAGGTGTGATGTGTGGGGGAAGGGGTTATACCTATGTATTGTGTAATATTAATTTTTAATTATTGAATTGTAAAGAGGGAGGAGAGGGTGTCGGGAGCGACCACACGTCCCATAACATAGGAAGTCGGTGTAGGACTGAGATTGATGTCTGGGTGAGGGAGATACCACCAAGGAACATCCGCTGTGGCCGGTGTTTGAATGTAGACTGAGCTCTACTAATGCGAAACGGCTGAGTGCAGAAAGGCGTATTTTAAATAACGAAGAATAGTATTTCGGTGATATGAAATAATTACGAAACACGTGACATAAAAAATTGCATTTTATAGAATACGAGAGAAACTAAATAGCAAATGAAAAACCACATCACACACCACAAATACGAAATAATTTATAACAAATCAATTTTAATGACTTACCCCGATTGATAATTACAATGCACACTTAAAATACGGATGAAATAATCACTGTTCGAATAGCACATATTAAAAAAGAAAATGTATTAATTAATCGCAAAGAGACAATCAACCGAGAGTCCTGTGTGACATAATCACTCCTCGACAAACAGAATATATTTAATTACAAGTTAAATGCACACATACAAAATTGAAACTTACAAATCAATGAAAATTATTTAGCTCTGCTTACGAATGGAGCACAAAGAACAGACAAACTTACTCATGAAGGAAACAATTTGCACACTAGTCAAACACATCCTTAATTATACTTACAACAAACTAATTAACAATGCCAAGAAGGCGACTTGTTAAAAAAAAAATTGGAAAATGCACATGTACAACTTTCTAACGTCTATGAAACGATTCCACGTACAACTTTATATTAGTGCCCTACCAATCTAGATGTTATAAAAACTTGTCAGCTCTACAACGTATATGTTAAATGTCTTTAGGTGTGGCAGACCAAATGTAGCAGCAGACATCCTCGTGTTGACTCACAGTCGTAGTAAATTTTTATTTTGTATCTTTGTAATGACAAAATCACCCAATGTATCGACCGATTGATAATTGCGTGTTAAAACCTTTCATGTTCACTTATGAAATAAGTTTCCTTTTCTTGGAAAGTGTTAAATAATTTTTAAGTTTGTTAAAAGTTGCAAGACAAAGTTGTTGCACACCGTCACTTGTGATGCAGGGCGAAGAACGTCCTGTAGTAACAGTAGAATTTAGTCCAGTTATCCGGGAAAGAGGTCGTTAAATGATATACCTGGCCGACTACCTGTAACTGTATTTCTCTTCCAATCACTTTCGCTCTGTGGCAAGCTCACTGCGGTTCAAGGCATTAACAAAACACTAGATCTTTTTCATATCAATTCTTGGATAGTTTACTGTCAAAATGTAACTGTGTCGATATGTTCAGTATATAAATATTTTATTTAAGTGTAGTAAGCCTCTCACCAAGGCGTATCAGGTCCAATGTCCAGCCCGCTCTCCAACAGAATTGTTACCTGAAAAACAAGTTTTCTCGGGATTTCTCCCATTCCCCAGCCCTTTCATTTCAGCGTTCGTCCATACTCATTCACCCCTCAAAGGTTTTCAAATCATCCATATAATTATAGCATTGTATAACAAATACTTCATCTCCCATTCCCACAAAATTAAATAGTGTAAACCCAATATATGAAAATGACGTAAGGAATTAAAATTTAAAAATAAGACATATTATTCCCTTTACCAATGGATTTAATTTTCTTAGTTAATTTTTTCCAAAACCCTCAAATTTATTTACAAAAATCTAAAAAATCTCTCTTCTTAAATCTATTCAACACCTTTAAAAACCAAATCGTTTTTTTACAACTAATTTCATAACACATTAGCGATTTTTTCCCAAAAAATTCATAAACATAAAATCAGTTACTTACTTAATTACATACCAAACATTCTATACGAAAAATTTACAACATTCTTACACATTAAAAAAAAAGCTCTTCTGAAATAAATAAATTCTCATATTTACAAAACAAACTTATTTACAATCAATTTTACAACATGCTTACACATAATTAAAAACAACAAATATTTACAAAACAAACTTATTTATAAAAACTTTCTTACACATCATAAAAAAACAGCAATAAATATTGACAAATTTGCGGCGCACTGATATCCAGGAAGAAATATTTTTATGTAAGACCTGCCCAGCAAACAACAATGATGACCTTTAGCACATATGTAGCACTGTATTTTCGTTGATTAAAAAATTATCACATGAATTCATGCAGTCCCACGCTGTGAATAGGACAACAATGGGTATGGTAGCGAAGATGATTTCTTGAGTTGAATGATGATGATGGTGATATAAAGGACCACAGGGGGTGGTGCATCGCAGAAAGATTTGATGGTTTTTTTTAAGAGAGGCAGTTGATGACATGCCCTTTACTTAGGCAAACAGACACTTTAAGCATGTCAAGCAGGCAGAAATGTCATCTCGAGCATAGCTGTTGGCATAGCAAGGCAGATGTTGCAGGTAACACGGTTGTATTTAATGTGGTACTGAGTCTAGGGTTGCGGACAAATTTAGGTAGGTATTCTGTAGTGCCTCCAGGGTAAAGTTGCTGCTCCACCCGGCTCAATGAAGCGTTTATCATCCAGCCCCGGTAACACTTCTTTGGCCACACGTTCGGTGTAGACTTCATGACCATGCGAACAAAAGTGATATTGGGTTCCCAAAATCCTGGAAGAGTTTTCGGCACAATCCCGATAATCGTTGTAACAATTTTTTTTGCAACATGTTGGATTTAACACCCTTTGCCTTATGTATACACGGCTGATTCGAAACAATGTATGTGTAAAGCTTGGGACGTAAACCCACGAAGTGTGTGACTATGCGGCTGGTATATTCATGCTTCATAACTCTGGTACGTCCTCTGTTCTCACGTGAGAATTTTTTCGGATTATCGAGTGCATAATTAGATCTATTAAACCGCGCTTTTAAATCTGGGGCAATTAATATATAGATGTAATCACAAGCAATTTCATATATCAAGGCATCGGTGTCGCAATATAGGAAGTGCAAGGCTGGTGGAGGAAATTCTGTAGGTGTACTGATAATGAAATTCAAATAGGGTCCATTTGGAAAGCTCGAGAATGGCAATACTATTGTGTAAATGCTTGTTAGATGTAACAGAGCTCTTTGACATCTCGATAAGGACCAGATTTTCGTAGAGGATTTGCCGCAACTTAAATGCAGGCCGACCTATCAGTTCCACAACACTGTAAATCGTGTCATACCAGGAAACAACCCTTATGTCTCTTCCCCAGTGGACATTCTGCAAAGTTCTTCCATGTACTAAATTATTCATTAGCTTAAAAAAAGATTTCTCCAATTCGTTTGAAGCCTGAGCATGCTTGTCAATGTCAAAGCACAGAACGAGATGAACAGAGTGAAGGTTGGCCCATACATCAAATAGTGCTTCAGTGTTTCCCGTGTATTACATATTTCTTCCGTGATGCAAGTGTCAAAAGAAGGTTTTCATGCAAGCTGTTCGGAGGTGTACCAGTCACTGGGGCCAAAAGCAGATCTGCTAGAGCATCGTAGCATTCGTCTGGAAAAGACGAATCCACTTCTGTAAAAAAGCAAGTGAAACCGCCATTCACCATGTTCGCGAAATCCCATGATGAAAATATGTCAGACTCAACTCACTAATTAAAAATTACCCATGGGAAGCTTGCATCGCAGCATGTGAATGTACAGCCCATTTGAGTCGAAATAACAGATATATTTCTTTGCCCCACTGGGGTCGTAATCTTCACCCGTGTAAATATAATTCACTTCTGCACGCCTTCTGGAAACCTAGGTAATGCCACCCCTAACCACGCGTTCTACAAAAAGATACATGTTTGAGTCAGTCAACAACTCTAGCCGCACACGTGTCATTAACAATAAAGCATCCCATGAAAGAGACGGAGCTGTGATGTACATGGTAGGGTCAAGACCGTAATTAGCCAAACATACACTGCTGAAATTCTCAACAACATCTGCCAGCAAATAAGTGTCCACACATAAATTATGAATGGAGTACTGCAACAAGTTTATGCAGTTGAACATATCCCAAGCAGCTGAGCATGAGCTTAATCCTCATCGCTAATGCCTTTCCCTTACATCACATTATGAAATACATTCTTTGGTGGGAGTGACATGCACATTAGACTGGCTGTCGACTCAATAAAGTCATAAGGAAAAGCTCCCTTCTGTTTTGCGAATTCAAATTGGGTGTTATCTGGAATCCTGGAGTGGTTGATACTCAATTGCACAGGTTGTAAATTACCTGGCAATGTTTACAGAGATGCACTCATATAAACTGGAATGAATCAATCAAACATAATTTTAAATATTGCATCTTTCCTTTGAAATCAATCACATTGGGAATTTGTTTGGTGATTGATTTATATTTTTATAGGGTCTTTCCAGTCACCTGGATTTTACCCAAGTTTTCGATTACCACACTTCCATCGGGTTGTGTTATGTGACATTTAGCCAAAGGCTCTATGAGAAAGTGAGCATCGTAATTTTGCAGGTTATGAAAGACAGCAACAAGTTGTCTCTTGGGCAGTCTGAAGTCAAGTTGCATTTTTTTATGTGTGTAACCTCTGATTTCGCCCTTCAGATGGTTATGATTGACCAGAAAATCTGCACTGAGCTCTTCCTTACAACTGTAATATCAGAAATATTTCAATTGTGTATTTTGGGAAACATATTTTATATACCATTTTATTCAAATTATACGTTGTAATACAAATATAATCTAATTAAAAGGTAACCAAATACTTATGGAATAAAAAAATATCTATAATATTTTCAAAGTTGAAAACAAATAATATTTCATGAGTTAAAAAGTAAACAAATACACGTGGAAAAAAATATGTGAATGGTGTCTTTAAAGTTGCAAACAAATAATGTTTTATGAAAGAAAAGATCAACAGAAAGAACAAAACAAAAGAAACATTACAATGAAGCATGGCTTTTGTTTTCTGAAATATCACCCTAATATCTTGTGTTACATGTGCTTATTTTCTGTTCAAACAAGGATTTAATCTTTGGGTTTCTTGCTCTGGGGATTGTTTATGTCCACCTTACCCGTTCTTGGGTCAAGGACGTAGCACACTCCGTCGAAAGGTTTAAAGAAGGTTTCTATAACCTATCTTCAGGGCCTCATAAACGTCTGTAGGCTTGAACATACTAGCCATGACTGTCTGTTTATTACATTATGGCTTCCTTTATATAGATGGTATAATGTTACTGTTTCTCATTGATTAATTGAACATTCTTGCTTTGAAAAAAGTTGCATTCCCACAAACCACAAGAAATCGTTAATTTTTGGTTGTCTATGTGTATAAGATCTTCCTTGTTGTCACATTGTTTGCTACACACTGTAGGAATACAACAGCAGACATGCTGTATTATGTATTAAATTTTCTTGCATTACGTGCATTTCATGATGTGTTTAGCTTGAACTTCAAATGCTAGGACGTTATCACTTCAAGGCAACTTACTGTCATGACGTAAATTACACAAAGGACAAAATCTTCGCCCATAACAAACGTCGATAACTTTTAAAGGATATGTCGGACTAATTAATTATAAATGCAAATGCTCTTCCATGTTACACATTTGAATCTGTAGTGGAGAACCTCCTTCTCGAAACCACACTCTCATATATCCCGGAGTAATACTTGTGTATTGAGCTGATGAGTTTAACCTCTCCATCGTAACTGACATTCTGGTGTAGGTTTCTTCCTTTATGTAGCTTCTCATTTTCAAATGTTCCGACATTTAGTCCGGAGTGCATCATCGAATAGTTTTTTCGCACTATCTTAAAGTTTTATTATTTTCCCAGTTACATATTCTTTAATCGAATTTACAAGCACAAGTATTGCTTAGCCATGCCTTGCACTTCCACAAGGCAAGACTAGATGTCGATTACTTCCATGAATTTGAGTGGCGTGTTGCTTATTATTGGAGGTTTCAGTCCACAGTGCAGGACTGTCATAGAATTCCCTCATTAATTTATACTTTATCTGTTTATATCCTGGATACTTTATTATTCCTTCACATCGAGCATGGAACCTTAGTTCAGTTGGAGACCATGGCAGTTCCGTATCGGGTTGGACGTTGAATACAGGATATCCGTCTTCATCGCACAAATTTCGTTTCTTGTACATATTTTCAGCAATAGTTTGTGAGAAATTCCAATGTTCTTCCCTATTGCAGAGCTGTATTTGGCATGCTGTATTGTAGTTAAGCCGGATCCACACTTCTGTGGCATAAGTAAACTGATGTAAGAGTTTCACATGTTCCCGTCTTTATAGCGTTTTTCACTTTAGGTTGTAACAAACATATATTATTAACTTACCAGGGATGTTAATACATCCCTTCCCCTTAACATTTATCTTTTATACTGTGAACAAAACATTTTGTTTGAACATGGATGATAATTATAATGTTGTACAAGTAAATTGATACTTAGACATTTTTAATATCTTCTAATGTTTATAACTCCTGCATTAGTTAACATCTTCATAAGTTCCTTTTGCATTTTCCCTGATACATATACAGGATATTTTTAAAGGGCCGCATCATTTAAGTATTTGAATCTGTCTTCATATTCTAAAACACTGGAATCCGATTTGAAATCATGTACTTTGTATGTTGATGGCGAAACATAATTTGCACTTGGACCATGGATGTGGTGATTTAAATCTTAAATATTTTAACTTTATTGTCATTATCATCATTCGCATGCGATATAGCAACATCTTCTACAATAAAATAATAATTGTAATGATTTTCAAAGCCTTTCAAGTAACAAATTATGGTTAAACGGTCTCCTTATAAAAAAAAACCTATACCAGAGTTGAAAGTAATGAGGACATAATATGTCTTTGAACCCTGATATCACAATTTTCTTATAGGATATCCTTGTGGCTTCAGAATCAACTTCATCAATCCCAGAGTCGTCCACTGCTAATTCGGGTAATTCGGGTCGATTATTTCTGTCAAGTTCCATTACACACTGCCATCTCTTCATAACAAATCTCTCCTCAAATTATGTGTGTCCGGATCGTTAAAGAACGCCAGTGTACCATACGGGCAATTTTCGCAATAAAGGTAAGATATAATGTCCTTGTCCACTCTTAACTCCTCTGGGAGAAACGTGTGCATCTGTCGAATCTTCATGTGATGCGAATGTAATTATAATTACTTCAGGAAGCAGTCATAATTGCGAGTGAATGTCCAGGGTTAACAACGCTTTGCTTCACCCATATGGTAAAATTGCATTGAAAACATTCACACACGTTGATCGCAGTCCTCGCAGCAGTGACCTTCGGGCATATTACCTGATCCCGCAGATGTACGTCTCGGTGATGGCTGATGCAATCCAATCCTCGCGGTGATGCCTTCCCAACACGATCTGACTTTGATGACTGCTGACTTTACACTGAGAAAAATTAATTTATTCCCTTTTATATATAGTATTCGAATCCAAAATGGCGGCCGTTTTCATAGGATTTAGCTTAACATAAGGTCTTTTCGAATTTTTTTTTTTTTTAGATAACGTTAAATTTGCTATATTAGATATTATACCGAGTTAATTTCAGGCTGGAAACATGGTATGCGGACTTTCTTTAATAATATATTGCTGAAATGTAGTATTTTAAACTAAAATAGGCGCATATTTGTCTATGTATACACATTTCTGATATATATATGTCGGTGTATCGAAAAATCTTGGATGGAAACATTGAAAAGTTTGTAAAAGGAATCTATTACAGACATACTTTATTTTCATGGATTTTGTGGTATAACCACATAGAAGTAGGTTTTTTGGTCTCGTGGAGAAAACTACAAGGATAGCAAACAAACGTATTTTATTTTCTCAGAAATAAATGAATAGTATTTTAACACAGTTGTACATGCATTTGTTTAGTGCATTTCTCTCATTGTATTATTTAGATAGAAATTAAACTTTTGAGTTATGTTTTGTGTACATATAATAATAATAATTATTAAATCGGATGATATGTGTTGGAAAACGGTGTTCATTGTTACATTGATTTTAAAATACTTATTTTAGACAACAATATTTACGGCACGAATAATATAAAAGTCTTGGAATTGCGTAACATTTAATTGATTAACTATATATATATATATATATACACACACACACACACACAATTTTACCGAAAGTAATACAGTTTTGGTGTAGTTGTCTTGTGAGAGATTATTCTTAGTTTATTTATGAAATATTTCCTGGAAGTATGATAGTTGGAAAGTAATTCTTCGTGTTTAGGAAATGATTTTATACTTTTTCAGTGGGAATTGTTAATTTTTTTTCACTAGGAGGCAGCGTTCAAAGACAGTTGAAACTCGGACTACGAAATTTTTCAAACGGCCCTCTGCGACAAAGGATAGCAGGGTGTTGGCCTAGTAGAAGGGCCCTGCTTGGGACAAACACAGAAACGGGCTTTGACCCCGCAGAACCATTATGCTCCTGGCTTGGGGGACAGGGGGAGGGAGGGGAGGGTGGGTAACTGGACCTCTCGCAGGCAAACTAATGCGCCCTGTTCTGAGCGAAGCCATCTTAGTATTGCGCTGACTCGTGCCTTGGATGGATGGATGAATGGACGCAATGATTGGCTCATACCCTTCCCTTCGTATAGTGCGACCATATAAGAATTTTAGTTTCTTTTAATAAAACATAGACTATCAGAAGCGTGGATTATCGGGAAACGTGTGTGTGAATTCTAATTTTAAAATCTGATCTACACCTCGAGAAAGTGTTCACTAGCTCTCGCGAGGGTTGGTAGTCTTTAAAGTGTGTTTGTGAATAATTTAAAAGCTTAGAATGGAATAAGTTTGCCAGTTTCCAAGAATTGACTTGTTTGTGTGATTGATTTTCTAGCTTATGTTATATTTCTTGGTCCGTGTTTTATATTTTCATTTGAAAAATTCAAAATATTTTTACTTTTTTTTCTGAGATTTGGGGCAAATTCTATGCGACAGTTTAATAACTTTTTAGATTATTTTTTTATAAAACATCTGATATCGGGAAACATTAGTGCAAAGTGTTACTACATTCTTGAAACCGACCTATGTCTGGATAATTATACAGAGTTGCCGTTGTCTTCGACGGAAGTGAAAGATCGCACTAGGCTTCAACAGTGTTTGTGTTACAATATTAATTTATTTTAATTTGTGAATTATTTGAAAGCTTGGGATGGGGCAAGTTGTGTGATTCCATGAATTTGCTTGTTTACATGGTTAATGAGTAATTTATTTATTTTCCCTCGCTTACAAATTTCATTTAAAATGTTCCGAATATTATTACATTTTTCTAACATTGTGGCAAAATCAATTCAACTGTTAAAAAAACTTAGTATAAACTCCGAAATCCTAAAGATATTTAATATCAATATTGTAGAAGTGAAAAGTTTTCATAACACCTATAATGGTAGTGTGTTAATATAAAATTGTATGTGGAATCGTTTCATAGACGTTAGAAAGTTGTACATGTGCATTTTCCAATTTTTTTTTTTAACAAGTCGCCTTCTTGGCATTGTTAATTAGTTTGTTGTAAGTATAATTAAGGATGTGTTTGACTAGTGTGCAAATTGTTTCCTTCATGAGTAAGTTTGTCTGTTCTTTGTGCTCCATTCGTAAGCAGAGCTAAATAATTTTCATTGATTTGTAAGTTTCAATTTTGTATGTGTGCATTTAACATGTAATTAAATATATTCTGTTTGTCGAGGAGTGATTATGTCACACAGGACTCTCGGTTGATTGTCTCTTTGCGATTAATTAATAAATTTTCTTTTTTAATATGTGCTATTCGAACAGTGATTATTTCGTCCGTATTTTAAGTGTGCATCGTAATTATCAATCGGGGTGTCATTTTAAATTATTTGTGATAAATTATTTCATATTTGTGGCATATGATGTGGTTTTTCATTTGCTACTTAGTTTCTCTCGTATTCTATAAAATGCAATTTTTTATATCATGTATTTGGTACCTATTTCATATCACCAAAATGCTATTCTTCGGTAATTTAAAACAGTTATTAATTAATAATCCGAACTAATCCGAACTATATTAAGCACTGAGGAAAAGACTTGGCATGTGTTTAGTATGGAGTGTGGCACTCTATGGGGCAGGGACGTGGACACTGAGACATGGGGACGAAAAAAGGCTAGAAGTGTTTGAGATGTGGGTGTGGAGGAAAATCGAGAGTATAAGCTGGGTGGAAAGAGTGAGTAATGAAGAAGTGATGGAAAAAGTTGATGAGAGGAGGAAACTGCTGAAAGTTATAAGAGAAAGGAAGAAGAACTGGATGGGACACTCGTTGAGGTGGGAGCGCTTGCTAACAGATGCGATGGAAGGAATAGTTTGTGAAAAAAGATCGAAAGGAAGGAGGAGATACAAGTTGATAGATGACATCAAGGGAAGTGGAAAGTATATGAACCTGAAGAGGTTGGCAGAAGACAGGAGAACATGGAGAGATACCACTTGAAAACCTGTGTCTGAACAGAACACAAATTATGATGATGATGATGATTAATAATCTAGAAATATGCATTTTCGATCTCTGCCATTTCGGATTTTTACAGCTCAGTCTACATTTTGATATCGCCCACAGCGGACATCTCTTGCTGCTACTTCTCAGTCGATACACTAAGAATATTTAAGAATAATAACTTAAATATGTCGTATTTCAATAGAAATTATGTGTTCGATAATAATTTCATTTCACCGAAATACCATTCTTCGTTATTTTTAAGTATGCCTTTCCGAACTCCGCCATTTTGCATATGTAGAGCTCAGTCTCCTTTCAAACACCGACCACAGCGGATGTGTCTAGGTGATCTCTCTCTCTCACTCAGACATCGACTTAGTCCTACGCCGACTTCCCAAGTCACCGGATGTGTGGTCGCTCCATACACCCCCTCCTCCTTCTACATAATACAATAATTAAAAATTAATATTACACAATACATAGATATATATCCCTCCTCCACACATCACACAGTCCACCACCAGATGTCCAAGGTTGAACATCGATGCTGCCACTCTCCAAAAAAATTATAGTTCCGTTATCGCACATACTAAATATAGAATCACATAACAATTTAAACAAATTAGAAAATATATATTTTAAAGTAATCAATTAATCAATCAAATTTTATAACATTTATTTTATCGTATTAAGATTTTCTTAATACAAATTTTTATCAGATTTTTATATACTAGATACCGGATTAATCCGATCAATCAATTTGATATCAAATCGATATTCCAAATGATCAAAATAGAATTAGGATCTCGCTGCCCCTACTACTTTGGTCATTTGCCGAGAATTCTTCCGAAATGGTTTTTAATTATTGTATTTTTACGTGCACGCTTTTTGCTAATGGTCTGATTGGGAGACAGCTTCCACACTATGGCTATTTAAACTTCCATGTAAAAAAGCTTCATAGCAATGACGTAACAAGGACTCGAACTGGTGCAATGACGTCTTTGAAATGGCATTCGCCTAGAAAACTGTTGTTAATATTTGGAAAGAAGATCGTAGTATTAACATCACGAATGAAGTTCACATAGACACTTAAGATAATTAACTGTTTGCATCCGGTTGTCGGGAATTAATTTAGACCAAAAAAGTGGAATGGTGCAACATCTTATATTTACTACGTTGACATAATTAGTTTTTTCAAAGTGCTTATCGAATCTAAATAATAATCTCCTATATCTAATTGTTAGATGTTCACCGCCTTTATTATTATCATCTGACTACTGATGGAAGACAATAAGCAGCATATTCTTGACTATCGTCGGTCAGTAGTCAGAGAATAATGATGACAGTGAATATTTAACAGGTATTAAGTGCATAGGAGATCATTATTTAGGTATTAACGTTTCAAAAAGCTCTATTCACACTCTATAAACTACTTGCGTAGGTAAGCTGTAAATACAGGTAGCATCCATCAATTACGACAGGGCACCTGTGAAAAACATCCTTGGAAGTAATAATTTCCTTGAGAAATTTAGGTATTGGGATATTTTCACCACTTCATAACTTACAAACAGAATCAGAAATAACAATAGCCCAGGATCTACGATGAATTTCTATAAGGCCAAAACATTGTTAAACATCATGTTATTCGAAAATTTACTCTGGAGTACGTATTCTTATGATATCCCCACACTGAGGAAATTAGGCGCGAAAACTGTAACAGAGCTGAAACTGTGATGCGCACACAAGCACACACATACACACATGTGTGTATTTATACACTCTTGAGCACAAACATTAAGCACCTAAGAGCGAAGGAAACAAAATAAAACCGCACATGTTATAAGGTTATGTGATTTTATTTTAATGATTACGATATATCACACGGACAACAGAGTTGGTGGTACAGAATACTGCTGTTCTCCATATCAATACGATGTAGCATAACCTCGGGCCTGGTTACATGACCCACTTCTGTTAGAGATGGTACAGTCATTGCATCTTCTTCTAAGGCAAGTCGGCCTAGAGCTGCTGTCACCAGCCCTCGACAACCCAACAGATAGGCATAGGGTCGGTGTTGATGCCCGGGCTGATCCCAGACATGCTCAATTGGAGTTAAAATCGGCAAATCCTGTTGGCCACGAAAGTCTCTCTAAATGATACTAGTATTTAATAGTTACATGTGTAACGTGTGGACGATATTATTCTTGTTGAAAGACTTTACCAGGATGCTGATTCACGGGAGGTCACACATGAAGACCCAAGATGTTACCGATGTACCGATGTGCCTTCAATTTCGCCCGAATCACTACAAGAGTGACCTGAAATTATACCCAAAGGCTTCCCACGCCAGGATGCAAGGAGTAATGCCGGGGTGTATCTCGTTGACACTGGCAGAATGTGTTCTCTTCGCTTGATGACGCCATACTTGCACACGACGGTAAACCGTGCTTGTCCAGAACAGGAATTAATTGCTGAACATGAAGCGCGGCCGCTTGTTGTCACCCCATGCATCCAGGTAACGTGCTGCTCCAGACGCCATTGTCTCTGTCCAGACAATTAACTAGCCTGGACATGGGAGAGAAAGTCCGTAGTCCGGCTGATACGAGTGGCCTACACATTGTCTCTGTCCAGACAATAAAGCAGCCTGGACATGGTAGAGAAAGTCCGTAGTCCGGCTGATACGAGTGGCCTACACGTTGTCCGGGATGAGACGTGATGTCGCAACTGTTTACAGTTACTGTGTCCTGGGGCCTATAACACAACTCCTACAAGTCTTACAAGTTGTAAGTACAGTTGTACACTTGTATATTTTCTATAACAGTATCATATTTGTAGCTACCACTAAAGGACTTGTAACTACAAGTAAAATCTCACCCATGTAGTTCAATTCTGTAGCACAAACTTACAAACTTATGAGTTGTATTCCAAAAATTCAGCAATTGTTTTCAATTTTCTATCAGTTTAGTATCCTTGGTAGACATAGTTTACAAGTATGTCTACTGCAAAAATATATTGTATTTTTACACTGTAATTCGGGTTCAGACTTTTTTTGTGGTTATGGTAGTTCTTAATAATTTTGAATAATGTGGACGTGTGTGGATAAAGAAAACCATGCTGCAGGTGTAAGACAACCGTCCAGGCACTTGCCAAATAAAGAAAGATTAAAGCAGTCGATGGTTTTGAACTTCAAGAAAAAATCCAGGTTAAGTACTAAACAGTTTGAAATGTTTCGGGTGAAATGACCGGAATCCTTGAAAACAAAACTAACAGATTTTACAGTTTGTCAGGAGAACAACCAATGCAAATTTGGATTACATTGGCTTCAAAACAGTATGTGTGAATTTTTACAAGTCTCGCCTCTCAGCGTGTGTTCCGTGACTTGTTGTACATGGTCTAAAGATCTACAAGTTGTATACTTCTGGACTTGTAGGAGTTATTTTATAGGCACCTGATGCTGAAGAGTAATGACACCTGTTTTTAGCATAAAGATACTAAGATACTACAAAACACTTCAACTGAGATCCACTTTCGTAATAGGATAATTTTAACTGCTACGTGTCTTCATCGTCTGCCGCCAGTCACGGGCGTTTAGTAGAGTACTCTAATTCTGATTTCCCATTCAGTATTCTCAGATGTAAGCTGCAGGCGAGAACATTGGTTATTGTAGTCCAGCCTGCTTGATAACATTTTCCCGAATATATGTGGCCCTACTGATGAGACATGTCGAAGTTGTGGGGTTGCATATTGCCAGGCGCTTAACGCGGAATTCTAGTTGGATGTGGTCTATCTTGTTTGACAGGAACCTTTAAGACGTGTGTTGAGCGCCGCCAAGCATCATACATCGGGCCACTGTGACATCAGAGAATGTCCTACATGCCTAACAACTGCACGTTACGTCCACCCGGCCTCATGCAGACCTACAATTCTGCCCACTTCAAACGCCCTCGAGTGCAGGTAATTATGTCTAATGCATCTGCGAGACATACCCTATGTTCAGCGATCTTTGCTAACTTTTTTTTCTGATTTTAACATGCTCTGCACAAACCATAAGAACACTATCGCTTGTGGTAAAGCCACTAATACATTCTGGTGGCCGTCTAAACGTTACATACAACTGCAGCTCTGTCACTTACAGGCCCAGTGATGGTATGCACGTATACCAATTTACGTCGAATTTCGACCTTTCATTCTGATTGATTAAAATATATTAGTAAACACTCTTATGATCTCACATGTACGTATAAGTATATGTAGACTCGTGGTGCGTATCCGAGTTCGTGAATGATGGTGGTCTTGATGCTATAAAAATACACGTAGCCATTATTCACAAAATTAGACCACCTATTTTTTCCAATATTAAAATTTAATATATATCTTAGTGAACGCAATATATAACGCCAATCTCTATTATAACATAACTCCTTATCGTTGTCTTTGTGCTAGCTACAGTTACTTAATCATCGCTTATTAGGTACACACATCAAAATGTCAACTGCCATAGAGTACATTAACATCGATCCAAATGTCAACTGCCATAGAGTACATTAACATCGATCCAAATGTCAACTGCCATAGAGTACATTAACATCGATCCAAATGTCAACTGCCATAGAGTACATTAACATCGATCCAAATGTCAACTGCCATAGAGTACTTAACATCGATCCAAATGTCAACTGCCATAGAGTACATTAACATCGATCCAAATGTCAACTGCCATAGAGTACATTAACATCGATCCAAATGTCTGGCACTCACGACACAGCCAGTGCCACAGTGCAGCCGGTCAGTCTGACACTCCACTCTCCCGAATCTCGCAGACTAAAACCGCTGCTCAATGCGTCGTTGCTCGTTGTTCCTATCACTTCACACGCGCCTGGAGACAATGGCGGTACAAAGCTTCACACTCCCGATACAGACACACGCCGCGGCTTGTGTGGCTGAGCTGACCTAGCACACAAGCCGCGTCACACCTCGAGTCACGTTGAGTCGTCACAGCATTCGCGCATCGACTACCTAACACATATCATCTTTCAAGGCTGGGAGTGGCGTCAGTTCCGATAGCATGCCTTAGTCTTACTACGACTCGTTTTTAACTCTGATTTCCCTTTTACAGTTATCGGAGATACACTTGGAAGACTGTTATACATCCCCACTCTCAAGGGGATGTGAAGGGGAGTGGAGAGCCTTGGGTAGCTCGTAACTCAGATCTGGAGAGCTGATGAGGGTGAAGTGAGATAATTGTGGAGCAACATCGGAATGCAAGGATGGAAGAAACGAGATATTCCCGAGAAGACCCGCCGACCAGCGCCATCGACCGGCACGATTCCCACGTGCGAAATTCCAGGAGCGATCCCACTTGGATGGGAGAAAAGTAATCAGACCATTACACTACCGCGGCCCTGAAAGGGGGCGGGACTGAATGTGACGCAGACAAATGGGGCTGCTCGCTACGATACCATGTAACTGAGCAAATTTAGATTTAGGGTGTTTTTTCATTCGATATTGTATGTAGTTCTATTTTTTAATTTTAAATGCTGTGCGTTTATTAAACCTGGGATTTTTAAGAGTTAGTGGTTTATTTTACTACTCTTTAATGTCCCAGTGTTTTTAGGGTAGTTATGGCGTTTGTAAAGATATTCAGAATGCAGTACTGCCCGGAATGTCTTCGTAAAATCGGAAGGAATAAATGAACAAGTGAAAAGTTGGAGGCACCAATTTTTAAGTGGTTTGTATACTTGAAGAAAGTTTGGTTGGAATTTATGGGTTCATTTAAAAGTTCTGAGAGGGTTGATTACACACAGGCAGGCCCACGCCCAGACACAGATATTACCGGCGATATTACTTTGCCCTTCCTACCCCCCCCCCCCCCCCAACTCAACGGAAACGAGGGACTTTATTCTTTGAGAAGAACACTGCAAAATGCGAATATTCCCGCAGTAACGCAAATTGTGTTTCGTTCACCTCACATTTTACCGGTGGTTGATTAAAAATGCTGGAGAACAAAATATTATTTACTATCATTTCTACGAATCAGGTATAAAATAATATACATTATGCTATCGAATCGTATGGCAAACCCATACCTACACCTCACACTATTCATTAGATGTATAATACTCAGAACATATATGATCAAGCTGTTAATTTTTCTGTACTGCGAGCCACCACCGATATAGGCCACCTTATTTCTACATTTAAAATAAATGTATAAATCCGCTTTTATTTTAAAATGTTAGACAATTTTTAATAAGTGTAAGGCTTGGTAAATGCAGCTGCATGTTGTTCCATTATCCTTTCCTACACAAGTGTATCTAAGGGAATTGACTAGGGACGTAGCTACAAATTACTCATCACTTCATCTCAGTTGAACTTATGGTCCTGACTTTTTAACACTTTCTAACTTTTTAAATAATAACTCAGATAACCAAAAATACTCTTAATAAGTAACTCTCTCAATGATTATATAAAAATATCTCATATTTTGAACTGTGAATCACAATAATCTCAATAAATAGTTTTTAAATCTCAATGATAAACGCTTCTCAATAAAGCTGCTTCTGAAGCAATCTAAGCAATCCCCTCGATATCCGCTGCTATCCAGATTGGACTCACCACTGGATCATTACACAGAACGGTCTGGTGAGGCCTGCACAGTAGAGAAAGCCCTTCAGTATCCCCTGGTGGATCGTCTCCTCTGGCGTTGTCGTCTCTCAGCACAGGAGCTCGGAGGTGATCAGCGGCGGCAGCACCCTGCGCCGTCGGTGGCCCGTAGTAGGAAGAAGAAAAGATGGAAGACAATCTGGCGACCTCGTTTATATAGTCTCGCCGTGCTCCACAAGTTCCCTCCTCTTGTCATTCATTGAGTGGCACCCTGCCGCTTGTATCAAAGTTGCCACCAGGCAACACCTCGTTTGCCTTAATAATGCCCTCCTGGTTATAAGAATCGATCATTCTCGATCGTGATGTGTTGGACAGAAAATGAAGAGTGGGCGGCGGCTAGACAACATTCTCTGTACTAGAGAAGCTGATCGTACTCCCTTCGACGTATGGGCTTTTCCTTGCAGGGACCTGATTCTGGGCGTCGCAGTTGATGCACTACAATGGTATACTAAACCATTAATACTGTCCTTTTGCAGTTAATCACACGAGTCATGAATGCCTCTTTACAAACTCCCTTTCTTCAGTTTCATTGCATGGGCCCATATTATATTATATATTTATCCACTAATATATGTTTGTATAAAGTTACATTCTTCTATATATTTGCAGATAATTTCATTCGACTATATATATATTATATAATTATATTCGGCCGAATTTTCCGTCTTAATGGCTCTCTTATTGTGAGCTTCGTGCGGTAGTGGGAATCTGGAATGTAAGGCCCGACTACGAGCTATCCCCCAAGTTAAAGTATCACATAAAAATTCGTTATAAAATCTATCACCATCCTTACTGGAATTGGAAGATGTAGGATATTTAGCGCTTGCTGTGACATTCTGCTCTTTGCTAGATATGCACATTTATTGTGCAATACTATGTCTAAGTTATATTTACATTGATCTTAGTGACAATATATATATATATAGATAGATATTTGTTTTGTACATGTTATTTGGTGCGGAATTTCTCTGTGATATGCATTTTAATATACTAGTATTTAACATATCGTTACTATACAAGTTTATTTGGCCTTATATTTATACAATATTTGCCCTGGCTGTACATTGGATAATCCTACAGGATTCATGTCCTTTCCTAACCTTGCTTATTAAAATTCTGCTTGCAATACTTGTTTCTATATACATGTTTTTTCTATGTTGCCAGTGTGTATATACAATAGCCATATTGAATGCCTTCTATTCTACATGGTAACAATAAATTTTTCTGGATTTTTGCTTATCAAAGCATCGTTATTGGCTATTAATGCTAATTCACGGTACCAAATTGTGATTGCATGGTTATCTGGTAATGTTTTTTTTTCATAGTCCTCTCAACAATTACTTGCAACCTGTAAATTTGTATGTGCCTTACATTATTGTGTCGACAGTTTAGTTACTAGTGAATACAACTTAAGCAACTTTACAATCAGTAAAATTATAGAAGTCGTTAACATGAGCAAAATACCTGATATCACATATGCATATTATTGCTGTGTAAAAACGTACAACATACTATCTCGTACTGGAATATTGGTATCCGTAAGAGGTTGTTATCTGGTGGCATATCAAAAGATAGAAATCTTGTATGTCCAGTTGCTGTCAATAGATTCATTAATATAATTTTAAACTGTGTTCCTGTGTCTTGTCATAATTGAGAAGTATAAAAATATTTCTCAGTCATCCAGTGAATTGGTATCACAATTTGTGTGTGCGTTAATCCTGGCGCTCGCGTGTCGCGCAGATAGGTTGCTTCAACAACAATAGACTTTTAATATTTCATACGACAACCACAAGGTGTTTGTATATCTATGCATGTTATAACTAAATCAGATTTTGCAATCACAACTACGTACTGATTTGGGAAATCATTCTTAATTACCAAAGCACTATCATTTTTACAAACAAAATTTGCTGTAACGTAATACTTCATGTGTACTTTTTAATAAAATAGCTGCTTTAATATTTTCTTGCTCTCTAGTTAGCATACTTACTTTAGGTATTTAATAAAAATTTTCGTTGTTTTCTGGTGCATTATTTATCTCTCTAATTTTTTGTGATTTAATGTCTAAAAAAATATTAACATTATCCTTTACCATGCAACATGTCTGATTGAAATATTTGTAGGGGGTTGGAATAATATTATAAATGTTCCGTATTCTGGTAATTTTTGTCACAGGTATTTCAACTTTAATGAGCATTTGAGGCTCTGAATTAATGTATTGTGTAAATAGACTTGAACAATACCTATCTATATCCCCTATCTGTATAGTGAGTTCAAGCTTTTGTGGTCGTATTTGCTGTTCAATGTTTTTGAGGTAAACTATGAGTTGTTGTCTACTTATTACATGCTGTTCTATGACATTTCCTACACAAGTGTCTTGAGGGGAAAATACTAGGGATGTAGCTAAGATACACTTATGAGATCTTCTCAACTGGACTTATGGTCCTGAATCATGACACATTTGACAATGACTTTAATACATTAGGATTACTCTTTCTGTAAATAACTAACCACTTATTATGTAAAAATGTTATTTTATTTTGGGACTATACAATAAATCCTTATCAACCCTCAATAGTAAATGCTACACAATTAAAGCTGCTACTGAAGCAATCTAACAATCCCTTGGATATCCACAGCTATCCAAATCGGATTCAGCACTGGAATATCATTTAAGCGGGACGTTCAAGTCCACACCGCGGAGAAGACCCCTCAGTATCCCCTCGTGGTGGATCTTCTCCTCTCGCGTTCTCTCTCGTCACTGGAGTTCGAAGTCGGTCAGCGGCGGCAGCTCCCTTCGCCATTAGTGACCCGGAGTGTGGTGAAGGATAATGTTGGATAACACATTGGCGACCTCTTTCATACATTCTGGCCGCGCCCCCAATTCCCCCCCCCCCCCCCATGCCCGTGATTGAGTGGCACCCTGCCACTCGTATCAAGGTTGGCGCCTAACAATACCTAGTTTGCCGTAACAATGTAATGGCAAATGGTTTGCCTTGCAATGAGATATATAAGTTAATATTTCCTGTTCCCTTATTATTGTATTTAAGGAGGAGTGTTAGATATGTGCCGATGTCTAGTTATGAAAATTTATGTTTATAATAGTACAGGTAAGGTAAAGGTATTTCATGAAAAATAATTTAAAAAATTATAAATAATAAATTTGTTTTATATTGAAGAAAATTATATGTTTTTAGTTTCTTTATAAAAAAAGTTGTATAAACAACGCCACTGTTTATTCTTTATAAGAGATATGAACTCTGCCAATACGTAAACGATTTTACTAGTAGGTAGTTTTAACAGTCACATAAATAATTTCAATAGTCACTGTATGTGGCAGCTTTCAATCTGCCAAAGACTACAATTTTCAAATGAGTTTTTTATATGTTAATTGTTTTAAAGTTAGAAATTGACCTCGTTGTGGCATTCTATCATGATTATAGAAAACATAACAGCAGACAACTTATTTATTTGTTTGACCGTCAACGATCACTAGACTGTGCAATTAAACACTACGCCATCAACGATATAGTCCGGACTTTCATATCGTTTGACGTAAAGATAGCTCTGTTTACTGCTGCGCTCTGCACTACACAACGGAACTACATGGACTGTGCTCGTGATGTCTTCGAACAGCATTGCCAGCTCTGGTTGCCAACTCGCTTCCGAGTGTCCACTGCCACGGGCCTCGGACCATAGAGAAAATAAAGTACTAGACCATCCTAGGGCCTCGGGCCATAGAGGAAATAAAGTACTAGAACCAGCCTAGGGCCTCGGACCATAGAGAAAATAAAGTATTAGAACCAGCCTAGGGCCTCGGACCATAGAGAAAATAAAGTACTAGACCATCCTAGGGCCTCGGGCCATAGAGGAAATAAAGTACTAGAACCAGCCTAGGGCCTCGGACCATAGAGAAAATAAAGTATTAGAACCAGCCTAGGGCCTCGGGCCATAGGTTTCTAGCATTATCAGATATATTCAAATTTCCTTTTAATACGATACGTGTCTGTTTTGTACTCGGCCAGTTATGCTGATGTATTCTGACAGGCTCCTAGGTGAAATATTTAATTTTTATTTACAATATGCATCTCAGCTGACTCACTAAATGTAATTTACGTATTCACATGTGGCTTTGAAAATTAAAAAAAACGAGTAGCGTTCGGTCACTAAACAAAGCACATCTCAAAACCAACTTATTTGAAAAACTATAAGCTAACATTGGTTTCAAGTTACGTTCGTGCTCTACAAAGTGGTACTTTATATGTGATTTCTGTAACTTGTTTACGAAGAAAATTACCAGGTATTAGCAAGAACGTACAGCAGAAGCTCTGATACGTAGAGCAAATAGTTTTTCTTTGCTACTTAATATTATTTGCATTTGTTTCCTAATATTAAAATTCTCCGTTATTTAAATAAACTAATGATGTATTCCCAGAAATATTATGGTGGTGTATTGTGAAGCGATATTCCCGCTATTTTGAAACAGTAAATCGGCTTTTATAAAGTTGATTTATGAAGTGACAATATTCTGGCAGAGTTTGCACACAGAATGCTTCCCTTTTATATTCTGTGTCTAATGGAATGCAGTCTTTATTATACATACCACAAATCCTGCAAACCAGAATTGCTTTCACATTATGATAAACAGAAAATACACTATCATATATTTCACACTGCATGCACTTCATACACCAATATCAGAGGCCTAACCAGAGAGGGTGAAGGGAGGGGGGTGGCTATGGATGTTGTGACACCCCTTCCATTTTTTCACATACTGATATTAACTATTAGAATTAAAATTATTTATAAGCCTTATATTTCGATAAAATGATAACTGCTGTAAACTATGATGATGCATTTTATTAGGCTATATTAAGTAACATTTGTTCTAATAACTCAGGGAAAACAAGGCAAAGTCAGGGAATTTCATATGACAGGGAAACGTCAGAGAATTTTCCCCTATCTCAGGAAAAATGTAAATAATTGCTACTCTACAAAATTTGTTTAGTAGCGTGAATAAAGGATAGTGTAATTATGAGCATATCGATTTTAAAATACCCAATTTTAAGTTTAACTAGCAATAATATATCTTTGCCGAGTGTCACAGAGCCTATGCGTACAAAATAAAGTATTGGAGTGTTTGTAATGGGCACTCCAATGAAGTCAATAGCGTGTATCACGAGAAATGTTGATGACCTGAATAAAACATTGGAGTGTTTGTAATGGGCACTCCAGTGAAGTCAATAGCGTGTATTGCGAGAAATGTTGATGACCTGAATAAAATATTGGAGTGTTTGTAATGGGCACTCCAGTGAAGTCAATAGCGTGTATCGCGAGAAATTTTGATGACCTGAATAAAATATTGCCACTGCTGGATTGGCCTGTTGCAGTATAATTTAATTCAACTTTACTAATTGCATTTTTTTTCTGTCAGTGGTAGAAAAATATGGTAATTGAAGGTTTTGGTTCTGAAAACAGGTCAGGAATACTGGCAAAATACTGTCTGGAAAACAGGAAAAAATTATGGAATTCCAAAATATAATTTCAGTGGACATGCTGGTCTTAACACATACGTCAGCACCACTAATGTCAGTATAATCTCCCTCCATTCCTTCAGTCAGTATAACCCCACTCTTGAGAAATTTCTGGCTACGCCACTGAATCAGTACTAGAAACTGCCTTCATACAGAATGAATTACGAAACTTATTTTAGGAATATTATAATTCAAGTACACATTAGTATTTTCTAGACTACTTTAAAACCTGAAATAATACCCAAGTGGATTTTAAATCAGTAATGCGATTTTTGATATGCACATATATCTATATTCATACCACATTGTTGATACTAATACTTGCACTCTTTGGATGGATATATTATTTATGTAATGTGGTGAAATATATTATAAATTAAATACTTAGACACTCCCAACTGTAACAAAGCGTGAAAGGAAAACTATCATCATATAACCATCGTATGTATGTATAGTATATTGCTTCTGAAATGTTTAAACGGCCCCAATGTCTGTATTCACTTATTACCGGAGATGCTAGCTTTTCGCAAAAAAAAAATATCGGTATTTGATGTATTTCCTAAATACTTAAACTTCGATTCTCTTTCACAACTGGATGATTTTAACTGGTGCTGGTTTTAAGCGTCTGCCATGGATTGTTGATATTTACTCCTAGAGTAACCTAAATGTGGCTGGCTTGGTTTACTAACAAATGTTTTCTTATCAAGACAAATATCTAATAAACAAAGGAACACTGAAGTTGCGCGCACATGATATTGAACTGTAGGAGCCGCGGAATACTTTTCACAAAAATCAGGTGATCCTACTTATTAGACATTGAAAGCATGTGTAAGACATCCTAAAATAGATTCGCGTTTTCAGAACGTTTCTATACTGTTTGACACACTACTCATTTGTAGGAAATCGTACATTAAAGAAAATAGAGACGCCGTATTCGAACTAAACATCTCAAGTTGCGATATCAATTTGCTAGAACCATTATATTACTTTGTTGTAGTTTAGGAAGTGCAAGTAAATTATTGCTGGATTCATAGTCAACACAAATAAGATGTTTCTGATATAAATGATGAGCATACTTTCCTCAATATGGGTGCAATTAATATCTAAATAATTACTTAAAAGCTTTAATGGTAGGTAGGACTTGTCTCATTGAATCAATATCATTAGAGGCGAAACCAGAAACATATGCAAAAGAAGTGACTCATTACAAATTGACATGTGCCTTATCCGGGAATCGAACCCAGAAAACTTCGTACCATAAGTTACTACGCAATGAAACTGCATTACGAAGGTCGGATTCGAGCATCAGTTTCGAATCGAATCAGTCTAATGTTTCGATTGACAGGGTTAAGTAACCTGACATATTTACAGAGCCATCATTTTTTTTAAATAAGTGACTGAGCCACTTAAAACACTTAAGTACACACGGCCTACCATTTCACTACTTGTATACAGAATTTGGTCAATGTCGTTTGATTAGTCACTGGAATATGACACAAAACCACCATGTTTTTCATGTGACGATCTTCACAAATGGAGGACAAAAATGTTATGTATTAGCACATTCTATGATTGTATACGACCAGTATACAAATAATGATAAAATAGATTGCATAAATTCGTAGATATAGCACACTAACATTAAATTAATTTATAGCCACAATTCTGAACATGTCCGTCACACTGAAAAATACTTATAGTTATATGTCCTACCACAATATCAGTTCTTCGTCAAATTTTGGTACGAATGGGTTAATTATTTCCCGAGATATGACAAAAAAAAATGTATTTGTATTGTGGGGCTAACTTACAAAATGGCAGAGAAATGAAGCTCTGTATAGACAAATTTGATGGTTGTAATTGATACTGCCAGCATACAAAATTTAATTGGAAATTGGTTCTTTAATAAAAGATTATAGAGCAATCATTTTGAAATAAGTGTCTGACATACTTAAAACATAGCAGTTTACACCACCTGATGCAGTGTTTGACCAATTTGGTTGGAGTCGTTCAATTGTTTCCCGAGATATTACGTCAAAACTTATCTATTCATGAGGCGCTATCTTACAAAATGACGGACAAAAATGCTCCGTGTAGACACAGTTGATATTTGTAATATCTACTGCCTGCATACAAATATGTTGGAATTGATTACATGATGTAGACGATATAACTTACTAAGCTAAGCCAAATATATGGCCGCCATATAGAAAATAAGCTCCTGAGACAAATAATTGAACTTCATCTGAAGCAGTACTACTTGTCTACCAAATTTCGTATGAATCGGTTTATTTTTTTTTTATCAAGATCTGGTATAAAAAATGTTTATTTCTTCATGTGGTACTAACTTACAAACTGGCTGACAAATATGGCTACGTGTTCACACAGTGATTCTTATAGTAGACACTTTCAGCATACCAAATTTGGTTTATGGTATAGTTGTTATCTATACTAATAACATTTTAAAGAGGTAACGTGAGTTTGTTTATATGTAACGGCTAATCTTGGAAACTACAGGGCCGATTATTATAATTTTTCTCACGCTTATAAAGCTACATTCTTCCAGATGGGCATAGGCTATGTTGAATTTGAAAAAAAAATCCTTGAGAAATTAAAAATTTGTAAATCAAGTCTGAGAAAAATTAGCTACTTGGCTGCTTTCTAAACAAGCTCTACCAAAACCATTAAAGATAAATTGAAACAATGCTACAAGAAAGTGTCGCAAGTTGTCTCAAGTTGTCGCAGATAGTTGCACGTAGTCACGGGTAGTCGCAGGTAGTCGCGGGTAGTCGCGGGTAGTCACAGGTAGTCGCGGGTAGTCACGGTTTGTCGCATAGTAATCACGGGTACGCAGGTAGTCCAGGGAACGCAGGTAGTCACGGGTAGTCGCAGGTAGTCACAGGTAGTCGCAAGTTGTCGCAAGTTGTCGCAGGTAGTCACGGATAATCACGGGTAGCCGCAGGTAGTCACAGGTAGTCGCAAGTTGTCGCAAGTTGTCGCAGGTAGTCACGGGTAGTCGCAGGTTGTTGCAGGTTGTCGCAGGTAGTCACGGATAGTCGCAGGTAATCGCATGTAGTCACCGGTAATCGCATGTGGTCACAGGTAGTCGTAGGTAGTCGGGGGTAGTCAGGGGTAGTCACGGATAATCACGGGTAGTCGCAGGTAGTCGCAGGTTGTCGCAAGTTGTCGCGGATAGTCACGGGTAGTTCAGGTAGTCACGAGTATTTCAGGTAGTCACTGGTTGTTGCAGGTATTCACGGGTAGTCGTATATATAGGAATGTATTTCAATAACTCGATAAAACCTGAGCGAAGTGATGGCGGGCTCCTAGTACCATATAAACCTAGAAAATTTGTATGGCCACCATTTTGAAATATGTATTTAAGCAAGTTCAGTTACGTACGTTTACCTGATATATCATATTATGACATACTCGTCAGATTTGCTGTGATAGTCTTCGATATATTTTGTAAAATCTTAATGTTTTAATTTTATGCTATCTTTCAAAATTGCGGTCTAACAACGTCAACTTCAAAATTTAAGGCTTACATGACGTTCTGAGGGCATACAAGATTTCGTTTAAAAGGATCGAATGATTACCGAGATGACATATCACCCTAAAAAATATTATGGCCGCCATTTTGAAAGGAAGTTCTTGGCGTTGTCGAAAACTATAAAAGTCAGATGTCCTTTTTAAGTATGTACTGTATATAAACCGAGTTTGGTCAAATCCGCTCGACGCGTTCGAAAATGGAAAAGGGGGGACACACATGTAAACATATACACAGGCATACATACACACAATACAGAAAAGTCTTTGTTTACTTCGGAAAGCAGGCAAATACTAATAACACTTGCAGGTTCAATACCATAAGTTTTCAAGTGAAATAATGAAGGATCACAGACATGTCGCATGAAGTATAATACACTATCCTTGCTTGCATCATGTGGAAACAGCCTTCTTTGTATACACTATATTCAGTTGCTAAAGTCACACGATTATTAATGAGGCTAAACCCCATACATACATACATACATTTATACATAGACATGAATACACACAAATACACATACATATACATATATTCAGTCACACATATAAACATACATACATAGAGGCCCGTACACAGGATATGAAAATGAGAGGTGGTGGTGTGGTAGGAACAATGCTATGTTAACTTCGCTATCAGTATCAGTTGCACAGTGAACATAATTGTATGGTACAGCCCATTTATAAACCTCAAAACACTAATTGTTTCAAAATGTTCTCACTTCACAAAATGTTTTGTTTCATTAAGTTTCTACATCTCCCGCTTTATTCACTATCGCCATCCCCTAAAAATAAATTTCACTTTCCGATATTTTTCCAAAGATCTGAATGGTGGTCGAAACTTCCTATTGACAAATATATTAACAAGTAAGCAAATATAATCTGTTAACTAAATCCAAGCTCGGATTTAGGAAACATCAATCTACAACAACTGCACTTCTGTTAGCCATAGACGGACATCAGAGGCCAGCTGTATAGTAGGTTTGTATTCGAGTCAGAGCAAATATCTTCAAATTACCAACTTTATACATAATAATGTACGAAAACATGACATGTGAATATATGTTTTGTGCTCTATAGTATTTAAATTTATCAGTCACTTCGACTTGACTATGTACAGTTATTAATTTACCCCAGGTCACACTCCTCGCGCTTTTAAGTTTATTCGAGCTTTGGCGATATATTAATAAAGTGCGTTTATCCTATGTTGTTTGGTTTTGAGACGTGGAAAATCTTTGCGCTGAAACAGAAGAAACGTTTAATTGTAGTTAGTTTGCGGTTAACTGAGCATTGCTCAAAATTAACTTTTCCAAAGAAATCACTTATTCGAAATGCATATACGCTCGCCTAAACACCCCTCCCCCACCCCACCCCCAGCGTGCATATAGAAATACTGACTGTGAGAGAGTAAATTATGCCAGAGCTTAGTGTCCAGATAAATGTTCACTGTTCAAATTGGCGGCCACTCAGGCCGGTTTCGTTTCGTTTCATTTACATAAAAACTATGTATCACAGTTTAGGGCCTCGGTATCACATAGGCTACGTCATAGAAGTTTACTGTTCTGTTGTATGTGTAAGGTAGTGTTCATATTGACATGTGATTGAAGAGCAGGCAGTGGCCCAAAAGAAGAAAAGATGGGTTTAGAAGTTAACTGCCAACCAACCAAGTTTGTTTATATAAATAGTCAAAAGAAATAAAATTATTTATTGTCCTTTTACTGTAATATATAGCAGTTCCTTTCAGAAATGAAAAAAAAAAAAAAAAAAAACTAACTTATTTGTACACCAGTAATATCCTACGATGGATATCCAGCATTCCTACACTGTAAAAAACTGCATGACTACTCACATTAATGTAAATACAGAAGCCGTATTCGAACCAGATATTTCAAGTTGTGATATCACTTTGCGAAAATCATTACATTACTGTGTTGGAGTTTAAGAAATGCAAGTATATATAGACACATTTGTGCGCAGAGCAGGTACGTAAAAAATGCTATTCATTTCGATTTTGGATTAGTATATAAATACCTCCGTATATATGTTATTACGTATGAAGGTACAACAGGTGTATAGAATTACATGTGTAAACTTAAACAAAATATATATTATTTAATTAGAATGAAACATATTTATAACTGTGAAAAGGCTAGTGTCTGTATTTTGTAGGCCAAACTGGTTTACATGGGGTTTGAAAGTTTTGAGACATGAATGATCAGTGCAAAAAATTTATTTTATTCTCTACTAGTGACCCGCCCCGGCTTCGCACGGGTGCAATTAAGATAAAAAAACTGCTTAACCCGACGTTAATTAGGTTGGGTAAACTCTCCTAAAGAATTTAAAAAAAACACATTATAATTTAATAATTAATTAAATAATTTATAATTTAAAGTTTTTTTGCTATTTTTATTTGATATTTTTTTACTTTTTTATAATTTTTCATATTAATATACATTATATTACAATGCATTTTATCTAAGATAGAAGTATTTAATATGTTATTGGCTAAGACATTCTCTGTAGACAATGTTTGACGTCCTGTTATTGTTTGGTAGCATAATGTACTGTTTCTCGGGACTTCCAGCTCGTGATAAACCAACATATAGTTGGCCATGGGAAAAACACTCTTTTCGTAGGTCGATTCCAACCAAAAAGAAAGTTTGACCCTGGAACTTATTAATAGTAATCGCGAACGATGTTTTTAAGGGAAATTGCAACCGTTTGAAAGATATTGGAAAGTCCGTGTGAATCATGGTAATCTTCGGGATGTTTGCCAGCTGGCCGGCTGCTGGACCGGTGAGGATGGTCGCGACAATCAAATTTTCTTTCAAGTCTTTATTGAGCAATCTTGTGCCATTACACATGTTAGGAGGGCTTATATTCCTTAAAAGCATGATAGGAGTACCGACTTTTAATGATAGTTCGTGAGGTGGCAAGCCAGAAGGATTAAGCGAATTTAGAAAATCTTGAGGAAAGTGGACGACATCGTCAACATTGGTGACTGTGTCAATCGACTTATAGGTTTTGACTTGGCCGGGAACTCTTTGCATAATGAGATTGTTGATTTCATTGACAGTGTCGTTCCTAGGCGATACTATTGCCCTGGAACACAACCAGTGAAAGTCTCTTTCTAGTAAATTTTCGAGGCCCGGATATACTGCTTCTATAAGATGCTGCAGACTGTGGACTATCTGACCTAATGTCTCATTTAAAATTATTTCAGCAGAATTAGTGCCCAAATTAAGAGAAGGAAAAACTCCTCCAAGTCCGAGCAATTGTTGTGGGAAATCTTTATGCTTGTCTCCACCAAGATAGGCTCTCATATTCGTTCGCAAATTTAGGTTTTGAATAGAACTCCATAAGGGAGATGATTTAAGACAGGCTTTGATGATATCTGCACGCGTCCCTTTTGTAAGTACAGGGAGTGTCTGCCGAAAATCCCCAGCAAACACAAAAGTAACTCCCCCCATAATGGCAGTAGAGCTTCTAAGGTTGGCGCCGTACGCAGCACACAGCACGTTTTATTTTCCGAATCTGTCTGTCCTGCAAAGACGTAGTAAATGATTTTGTTCTATCATCAATAGTTTTCGCAGCGCACGCAATATAAGGAATTTTATAGGTCATTTATTTACACTTTGGGTTACATTATTGGAGTTTTAGTAGGGATCCCTATTGATTTTTAAAATAAAATATAGCCTATGACACTCAGTGATAACGTAGCATTCTACTGGTGAAAGAATTTTTAAATCGGATGAGTAGTTTCGAAGATTACCTCCTACATCCAAACACACAAACACACAAAGTTACAAACACTACCTCTTTATAATATTAGCATAGATGGCGCGAGCCGAGGAACCACCGCTCGCTGGTCGGGAGTGTGTTGTAGGAGATCTGGCAACAGCGTCCGTGCTACACCTCGTTTTTTTGTTACGTTTTGCAGCTTCTGTCCCATTTAAGCGATTATAGTGTTACCTAGCGAGAAATTCGTGAACTACGTCCATACAATTTTGTTTGTATCTGCCCTCGCATCAGGTAGATAGCTCTGCATGCGAATGGCAAGCAAATATGGCGTCTGATATTCCCCCTTAACAAGTGCAACATAATCGTCATAAATAGTTGTTCTAATGTAAATTGCTATTTCAGCCGGGTTTACAGATGTAGCCTGCCTTTTCAATGTCTTTTTAATAATTCTTTTAATTAATTGCTTCGCCTAAGGCGTTCATTTTGCCTTTCGTCTGATTTTACATATTTAACATATGTTCTATGGTAGCATTTAATATTAGACTAGATATATGAATTCTGCCTTGCAATCTATTCCGGAAATTTCGCATACATACTTGCGCAGAAAAATTCGGATTGGTAACCGTTCTGATTTTATTAGCAAAGCACTGCGTTACTGAATCCTGAAAAGTATCCATTGTAGGGTTGGCTACAATTCCGGATTTTTGTACAAACATTCACATCCCAAACATCCTGAAAAGTGCACACAGTCGGAATGTTCACAATTCCGGTATGTGTGTTATTTAATTGTCATCCACAAAAGCCTGAAAACTCTCCACTGCCTGAATGGTCACCATTCAGCGCTAAAGTGTGAAAATATTTTGACAATATTACAGTAGTACAGAAATATGTTAAATTGTAACACACACACACACACACATTATATCTCAGTGCAAATAGGCTACACAATATATTTCAGTGCAAATAGGCTACACACGACAATCATTTATGGGGAAAGGGAAGCTCCAAGCTTAGCGTCACCACCTAAAAAAATTGCCGGCGCACGCATACTCGTCTTTAAACCAACGCGCGCGCGCACACACACACACACACACACACCACAATAACTATTTCTCTCTCAGCTGCCACTCACACACATGGAAGACGAACTTATAATAAATTCGCCGATCGAACAAGAAAGCGTATGCTACACGATATTGGTGCCGCCTATCGGAAACACAATCATTTCCAGGGCATAACGTACCAAATAAGCGATCACTACAGTTATATCGATGAGCGCAGGCCTGGCAAAAATGCGAATTCAGTTGTGGAAAAGCTAGGCTTCAAACAATCCCACGTTTATGTTACTTTTGCATTTGTCCCACTACTTATGAAAGTGTCTGAGGTAAGAACAAAGAAGCAACAGAATGCAGGCCCAAATATAGCCTCCAGCTGCGTCTAAAAGAAGCCAGTGTGAAGTTAACAAATACTCTATACAGACGACTGTGTAGTTTAACATACAAGAGGTAACGGCTGTCCATGGCAAAGTGAGCTGTTTGAAATCAACCTTTGAGTGAGTGTGAGTGAAGAGATTAGGGCGGCTCTTAACACAGAGATCTGGGGAGCCGATGGGGGTGATTGATGTGAGTATGGAGCAGCGCCGGAATGCAACGGCGGGGTAAAAGGTAAACACCCGCTACAACCCACCGACCAGCGGCATCGTCCGACACGATTCCCACATGCGAAAGTCCGGGGGTAACCCAAATGAGAATTGAACCCGGTTCGCTTTGTGGGAGGCGAGTGGTCTAACCACTACATCACCGCGGCCCCAGAAGCAAGGCTTTCAAAAGTGCTTAATTATACGTGAGCATTCTATAGTTATACTTAACCTAGAAACCGTTATGCCATACAGCCATATGTTACAAGTATTCCCGTGAAAGGGACATCACTTTTCATCCTCCTATGTTGATAAACAGTAGATGGTCACTATTTCAGTTTGTAGTAAGTTATGTCCAACATATTGTGAACTGCTTGTCTCATTATTTTCAAAATATGTCTTATTTTTAGGCGTTAACCTAATCAAAAACAGCAATATTTCAGTAGAAATTATTTCATATAAATATTGAAAACCTTGGCCCACATTGAATACGAGTCACACACGTACATAATAGTGTGTAAAACATACAAAGCCCAGTATTAAGGATATGAAGGAGGGTAGAGGGAGAGACAATATCTAAGAAACATATGTATTGTCATAGAAAATTCGGGACTGGCGCCGCTTCTGGAAAGACAGAAAACGGCGACTATTCATACAGCTCTGATACTGATGGCCACTCTTCGAACCACACACCGATTTCTTCGAGGGAAACTCTCGACAGCAGGGTGCCTCGGGCGCTTCAGTACGGCGAGATGGGGAAATTGAAAGTTCCTCCTATGACCCTACGCTCCGACGGAGGAGCGACACAACCCATTCTGGTGTCGACAGCGGGAGGTTCGGTCGCCTGGCCATTGCAGGCGCTATCGCACGAGGCGGTGCCGCCATCGAGAGCGATGCGCGACATATCCCATCAAGGCTGCCTCTGGACGAGGAGTTTTTAGAGCGGCCAGTATCGCCCGTAAACTCTGCTCACACGCTCCGTGTAAAGGGAAGGGTGTGCAATCACCACCTCTTACCACCTCTTCGCCGTCGTTCCTCGGTGGAGGGGTCGGTCATCGGGAGGAAAAGGGGGTTCTTTTTATATCTCCGATCGCCAACTACAGGACACGGTGACGCGCCACGCTGGATATTCGCACGAAATAAGATTCCCCGCATTTCGATATTCGCCTGTCAGCGAATATTACCAGCATCAATACAAGCTTCTTACATTTCTTGAACGATCCACTTCTGTTTCGCTGGTTGATCGCTGATATTCCACTTTTAAGAAACCTGCGGTTCGAGGCATGGAATATTTTTGGGAAGAGGATTTATAATGTTGAGATGTACTCGTAGTTGTAGATTATCGTGGCGTTCCTATCTGCCTCTATTTACATGATGTCCCAAAAATACGTTTACAAATTTGATCGCACAGATTTGGAAACGGCAAATAATAAAAAGAAGTCGTTCTGCGTGTAGGCAGGCCTGTAGAGTGAGAATTTGGTGACACCGCAGCATAAGGTCCAGTATGTGGAATGATTCAAAGAGATCAAATCCAACACGCAAGAGGCCTGCAAAGTTCATCCAGCGTGCTTCTAGAGAAATGCATCTACCAACGACCACTGTGCACAGGACTCTGTACAAAATATTGTCGCTGCTTGTCTACAAGGTACAACTTCTTCAGAAGCTTAAGCTCGAAGACTGGCGCGACATTCGCCACTGATATTCTTGTACACCTCGATGAAGAAGTCTTCTTGAAGAAGGCAGTGTTCACAAACGAAGCCTGTCTCCACATACCAAGAAGTGTAAACCGACATAATATGAGGATTTGGGAGTCCAAGAATACCCACATCAGTGTGATAATTATGCATGACTGTCCAAATTTCAATATCTGGTGTGATTTTTTTCCATGATCCTGTGGTAGGTTCCTTTATTTTTGTATGCACATGGCTTCAGTAACATATGGTATTTATGTAAACATGTTGGAAGAATTAGCATGTTGACAGGCACAACCTTTTTAACCATTTATCTGACTTAAGAAGTATTGTGCTGCTACCAATTTGGCCTTGACTGTTAGTTCCAGTTTGAGCAACCATTTTCCTGTTTGCTGAAATAGCAGAGGATATTCTATCGCCTGGCCACCGATATCGATCACCAGACATTAATTACTTAGAAATTTTCCTGTAGATGTTTGTTAAAGATGCGGATTATGCATCACCAGTGAGTGACCTGCAGGAACTTCGAGCATGTAGAATTACTGCAATTGCACAAGTTTATGTTGGATATGCTGGATCGAATGTGATAGGAACTAGAGTACCGGATTGTTACTATCCCAGTTTCGAATGGAAACTACGTTTTTAATATTTAAGTGATTAAATACAAGTTATATGTGACATAATATTATGCAACAAACCACTACTTTCCTTCATTAGTTTTTTCCAAAATTCATACGATCAACTTTGTAAGCATATGTTATGTAACACTCTGTGTATACATGTACATACGTACTTCAACACGCCGACATGTTGTCCATAACACAGCTTTATATTTCCTTACTGGCTGCTTTCACAATAGAGACCTTGCCATTTCGTGTTATATTTTGTCACTAAAATTAAATTCATTCATTTTACTTTTTAGCACTGGATGAGAATACTCTAGCTTATAGTGGATGTCTCAAATTCATTTTTAAAGTATTGAACACTATCAAATGTGACTGTGTTTGACACTATAAGGACAACGTTGGGTGTGTGCAAGTGCGTGTAGCTATTCTGCTTTTGCTCTATTTTGTTTGCAGTTACGAGTACCAGCACTACAATTGTGGGGAAATGGCGGAGGTGCAAGATTTTCTTTTCAGCAAAGTAAGTGGATTTTAAAATTTTATTTGAAATGTGAGAAAATAATTGAGGCGCAGAGATGACGGAGGGCATAATTCGATACTGTGATACATGACACAATGACATGATTCGGGTCAAGTTTGAGAGAGATGGAACTGTGACATACAGACAGAAGTCGACAATACTGCTCAGCCTATGAAGAAGATAAAACATGATGATTTACAGACAGATCAGGATGAATGACTGGTTGCAGATTTGCAACACAAGAAATAGGTACAGAAGAAAACCCTAAAATCTAATGCTCTGGGTCGATGGTTAGTTTGATCACACTCATCTCGTAATAATGATACACTGTATGGTGTATACAGGCATAATGATAAATGGTTCCTTGGAGCTGATGAAATAGATTTTATATGAGGTGAGATCATGAGTTGGTATTACACAACACATAGAACCCCCGGGCTTTATGGACTGCTATTTCGCAAGGAGCCCAGGGAGTTTATGGAATCTGACCTGCTGAAATACGAGACATTGCTTGAATTCACACACCCACTTTACCAATATAACAATCTCGAGACTGGTACTTAAAAGGACGAAGATCATGAAAAAATTGTGATTCTGGTAGACCGCTTCAGCGGACTAGCACTTCAAAGTGGGGATGGTCTGATGAAGATAGACAGTGAAAAGAACATCGACTATGTGCTTTGGGATGAGCCGAACGAACTGGTGGATATACTAAGTTTACTAGTCACTTTGCAAAGGTTTGGAAATTACTCGCACATCAACGAGATTGTATCCATCATTGAAGAACTGAAGAAGGGAGGCTACATACAATGAGTCGGATGGGAATTGCCCACGAACTGCATGTGGTCGCCATGCGCAACTACCACGATCACATGGTCATGATTTGTGGGATAAGTGACCTGTTTCAAGCTGACCTTGTCGAGATGATACCATATGCTCGAGTCAACAAGAGCTACAAATACATGTTGACAGTCATCGATGCCTAAAGCAAATTCGTCTGGGCCGAGCCGGTCAAGTCGAAGAATGTATGTGATGTCACAGAGGCCATGGAAAATGTATTGCACAAAGGACACATCCCAACAAATTTCCAAATGAACCAGGTCAAAGGATTCTACAATGTAAAGTCCAAGGCCCTGATGAAGTAACATAACAAAAATAATTATTCTATATGCAGTAATCTGACTGCTTCTATCTTCGAGAGTTTCAACAGGACTCTGAAGGGCAAGATATGGAAGCATTTCGCGATGAATGGCAGCTATAAGTGGCTTGAGCTACTGCCGAAACTCCTCCACGAGTGTAATTCTACAGCACACTCTTACAAACACATGAAGCCCTAAGATGCCAAGAATGACTCCCTAGTTTCAGACTGTGTATGCTATACCGATGAGGAAGGGCGCACACAAGCCTAAAACTAAGGTTGGAGACCTTGTGCACATCTCCAAACAGAAAGGTGTTTTCGAGAAAGGGTTCATAGCGAATTGGAACCCCGAACTGTTTTGTGTACGTCATATACACAACTATGCTCCGAGAACCTATCTCGAAGATTTGAAAAAGTTACCTTCCATGTTGGTTTCTACAATGAGGAGATCCAGCCTACTAAATTTTTAGGTGTGTACATGATGTAAAAGGTGTTGAAATGGCTTAATAGAAGGGCCTACATCAAGTGGTTGGGTTTCCCTGAAAACTAAAATTCCTGGGTCTATGAGAATGACATTCTGAAATAGGACTTAAGAATGATTTTTTAAGTGGTGACATGTATATAATATTGATTTTTAATTAAATGTTTGTTTACCATTCTTTGCATTCATTTTAATTCATTTATGTCCTTACACATAACATCGGGTTGGAGACAACTAGCTCTGTGCAGGTGCAGACCTGATAACATTACTATGTGTTGACTTATGATATCTGACACTGTGCAGATTGTGAAAATGATGTGGTAGCACATGCTGACTCGTTACCTGACACTGCACAGGTGCAAGCCTGTGAAAATGCTAACACAGCTATTTCCATACACATGGTCATCCAACAATACTTAGATTGTGAAATTTATGTGAAAGCACATATGTATGCAGTTACCAGACACCATGCAGGTGCATGCCTGCGAACACTGCTCTTGCCATAGTTTTAAACTTCGACAAGGTCAGCTTCCTTGCCTGTGTGTGATGTCTCAGGGCCTGCATGATATTGGCCAGCTGTAGTCATGTGAAAACTCGGTGATTAGATGGTCAGTGTTAGAACAATGTATTAATGGTGTAATATGGTTGGTTTAAAGTCAATATGACATCATATGGCTTGCATGCGCGTATATTATAAGCAGTAGGGAGACCAACTTAGAGGCTCAGTTTGACAGTGGCTGCTGTGAAAGATACATTGTCTCTGCTAGCTTCTACAGCAGGTAATCCATGGCTAGTTATGTTAAAGTGGAGTGGATATTGCCCATCAATGGTTTCTCGCCGTCGTCTTCTTCAGCTGTGATACCTACATCATTAGCAGCATCTACTTCCACCAGTGCAGTGCCATAGACTTCTTCAGCTGTGATGGCTAAATCACAACCAACATCTACTTCCACCAGTGCAGTGTTATCGACTTATTCAGCTGTGATGGCTACATCACTACCAGCATCTACTTCCACCAGTGCAGTACCATCGACTTCTTTGGATGTGCTGCCTACAGTAGTGTTGCCATCGACGTCTTCGGGAGTGGTGCGAGAAGCATCATCGGCCTCTTTGGCTGAGGTACCTAGAACATCATTTTCGGCATTACCTGCTTCTTTAGCTCCACACCTACACGTCAAACAGGTCCGTCTGAGTCTTTACCTGAACCGCTACGTCGCCATTAATGTCACTTTTGTGATATATGTGTTACTTAGACATGCAAAGACATGTAAAGGTTAAGTGCATTTTTCATCAGTACACCGGCACCAGGTTTGCTGCAAGCAGGTCTCTTGTGACTTTGGTACATGTGTTCAAAAGTGTAGTTACCTACATAACCCGCCCTGCACAGTGTGTTGTTGTATTAAATGTAATGATATTTTCGCACAAGGACAACACAAGTGTGAATAGCAAAATGCATAAAAGACTATAGCCTACAATAAAGTTGCGTGTATTGAAATGCATATAAATTGATAATAAGACACTTCGAGACTTGCTGATGCAGTACCCACAATGACTCGTTTCCGTGGCAGTGCCCGAGCAGAAGATATGGCACAGCGACTTGTGCAACTTACCGATGAGTATATGAGTAATAATTCTTGAATAGGAAACATTAACATAAAATAAATATAAGGCCACCATTATGAACATTATGTGTCTCATACAATTAAATCGAATATATACCAAATTTGGCGGAAATCAAGTGCAGACTCTGCTTTATGTGATGTGAAAGCTCTATTTATTCAGGCGGAGATATTTCAATTTCGTGCAAACACGAAGTTGAAATCATCGATGTGCAGTGCGAGTATGGCTGTCATTTTCTGTGCAAGCTGGCGAAACTTTACGACGACCAGCACCGACACATCTGCGACAGGTCAGAACCTTACTGGACATATGCATGGAGGTATGCACAGCTGCTGCACAAATGGAGTGCCTCGTCCTTGGACCGTGAATCTGCTGCCTACGACTAGGCACAAAATCGTCCAACTCGACAAAATTAATAAAAATAATTAATTTTTTTACTGATTAAGTATATTTTATTTTGTTTACAGTAAATTTTGCGTAAATATATGCTGTGTTTTATTTCTAATATACACCTTATCATAATATTTTTGAAAAGGAAAAATAATATTTTTGAAATGAAAAAAAATAATTCAGAGTCTTAAACAAGTGTGTGTGTGTGTGTAGTGACTACAAGTCTTGCATGGTGGATAGTTTATGTTAGGTTAAGTGAGGTTAGGAAGTAGATGTCGAGTAAAGATGAAAAATTATTTACTAATAAAAATATTGATGTTCTAGCATAGGGGTTGGAAATATTCCACCTTCAACATAGGGTGTGTAAAATTTTTTCTGATTTCAGTGTGACTAACAAAGCTCCCTACATGTTGATAAAACACTTAAGCCTGGGCTAGAAAAAATTTGTAAATAAAAATAAAAAATCGCTCTTTTGCCTACTTAATAAAATATGGCGACGAAAAAGTGCGAATAATCAATATTCATAATGTCGGTTCAGCATTCTACTTGAAAGCACAACTACGATATAATATAACACTTGGTATATTTTCTAATATATTTATTTGCTTGCAAAAGCCGATATGTCGTCAGATAAAATACGAATATGTAGACACGCCACTAGATACACTTGTTTGTAAAAGTTAAATCAAATATATATAATGAAATGCATAACTTTGTTATGTTATAACATTATGTGGCTGTTGTGATCCCATAATCAAATTCTTCTTGAAAATACGAGTTTGTAGACACATCACTTGATAAATTTTGTATCTGTAAATTTTTGAAATTAAAGAAAAATAATTAAAATACCAAATCTATAACTTTAATGCCTTTTGTAATAGTCATTGGTAAGTATTTAAAATTTCTTTCTTATTTTTATGAGTACACACATTTCATCATTTTGCCTTATGTGATGGGTGATGTAGAGTTTCTTTTTAAAAAAATATATAAATGAAATATATAAACATTTTTCCACACATGCACAAGCTATATACTTCTTATAAACTCCTGTCGCAGCGCATGTCACGATAGCCGCGTGGTCTAAGGTGTTAGTTTGGCGACCCAATGTTTGGCAGTTCGATCCCGCAATATTTCATACGGTATTTTGAGTTCTAAAAAAAAGCAGCTCCCCCTAGTGGTCATTCCAGAATCAACATGGTGGTGTAGCGACACCAATGTTCCTGGCAGCAAACTTTAGAACCAAGATGGAGGTGGTGCACATGTGACTAATCGAACGAAGGTGAGAGATAAATGACAAAAAAAAAAAAAAAAAAAAAAACAATATGGTGAGAGACAAATGACAGCTAATGTGAACAAATATGATGCATCGGAAACAAATGACAAACGAATGTGAGCGAAACAAAGAGAGAAAGGAAGAGTGAGAAAGGAAAAAGAAGAAAGAGAGGAAAGTAGGATAGTAAAAGAAACGAAAGAAAGAATGCAACAGAGAAAAGTAGGAGCACTCTTAGAAAACCCTCGGAATGGCAGGCCATGAAAAAATAACACGAAATGATTGATAATGAAAAACGGCATATGGACTACCAAAACGGTGGTCCAATATGGCCATGTACTGACTACTAACATGGCAGTCGCGGGAAGTTCGTAATCCAAGATGGCTATAGCCTCGTGCCTCTCCCTGTTCCCTTAAAACTGGCAAATCAAATAAAAGGACTCATAGGTTGTGCATATTACTCGTCAAACACACAATTCTTCGTGGTCTGTTACGTAGCTAACACAATATACCTATGTGAAGACCAAAGTATGCATAGTACGTCAGACTACTTCTAGCAATGTGGCTTATTATTTCCAAAATTTCATGTTTTCAAAGTAAGCTTAATATTTATTCAATATTTCATATATAAGTAATTTTATTTGCAAATGTGTGTTAAAATGTATAACCAAAGTACAAATTTGAGCATGATATTTTATGTTTCTGTTTTATTGCTGTGTCGTAAAAATGTTCATGCTCTACAGTAATTAGGTTAATCAAAACTGTCAACAGAAAAAAAACTTGTAGATAACTTACGAAATATTTGCCTGCTATTTTCTTAGATATCTCCGGCTGAATAAATAGAGCTTTCACATCACATAAAGGAGAGCCTGCACTTGATTTCCACCAAATTTGGTGTATGCGATTTAATTATATGAGACACATAATGTTCATAATAGTGGCATTATATTTATTTTATGTTGATGTTTCCTATTCAAGAATTATTACTCATATACTAACCATCCTTTGTATACTCACAGAACCTACCTAATACATCACGGCCTCTAAAGGTATTTTCTAAATACCTTTTCAGAAAAAAAGTAAATCCTCTTACATCATATCTCGAGGTCTACTACACGGACTCCAACAAATTCGGCATACCAAACGTGGGACAATTAAATGTGTATTACTTTAGAGGTCAAGAAACTTATTTTCAAGATCGCAAATTTTTTTTTTTTAGTATGGTATGTTATAGCAAACTATGTATTCGAATTATTTTAACCGAAATTGGCGTGCTTGAAATACTTAGTGAGAGTATTTGATCCACTTATTCGTAGCGACTTTAGCGTATCAGTTGGAATGGTAGTGTGTCATATGCAAGACGAAGTTTGTATCTCAGGCGTAAAAAACGAATCCCAACAAATCCGGTAGAATCCTGAAGGAAAAAGTACTTTATCAAGCCTGTTTGAACTTTTTTAGTGTGGCGGTAGTATCTAGTTTGTGTATTAAATGCGTTTATTGACGTCTTTAATCTTTCACGACGAAAGATAGGGCCAACGGAAAATATCGATTAAAAATCGTACCACATTAACTTACCACTAAGCCCAACCGGATTTGTTTTGCAAGTAGTATAATATTGGGGGGGGGGGGGCAGTTATAGCCTAGAACTGTTTAAAACAAACTCAGCGTAGTGAGGTACTTAACTGTGTTCATTAAATCCATTAAATAATAGCTGCAATCACTTAATCATTTTTAATGTACTGCACAAATTAATGTTATAACCATCATATCTACCGAATCAACTTTTACAAGACAATAATCACAAGTTCTTGAATATATGAATGTACAGAAATTAATGTTAATTGGTCATAATTGTCACTTCTTGTTCCCTACGTTATGGTAATGGAAAGAACGAGAATGTTTTTTTGGAGACTTCGGAACCCTTTGTTTATTTAAGTCTACAATCCAAGTTAAAATTTAAGTTTAATATCTAGTGCGTTTTCTCTTGTCGAGACTCAAGCCAAGAAAAAATATTTAATTTGACTTCCTGCGTAATAATTTAATAAAAATATCTCCTCTTATCTCTGTTAAATGCTACCTGTAACTGTTAAAGACAGTCTGTTTTATCTAACTGTTGTGCACATACTTCATGAACTTGTGTAACGTCGATTTAGATTAATCCGCCTCACTTCTATATTTCTGAAGTCACGTGATCGTAAGTTGAATGTAGCTGTATTCAATTACTTCGTATGTCGCCGGGTTCAGACGGCCGATTTATCTTCCCTTATACTTTTATTTTCTCCTTTCTCCTCCTTCCTATCTTCGTCACGCACAATTTTCGACCTCGCCTCGCATTGTCACAACCAGCCATTTTTATTCCCCTCCCAATCCTCCCCTCCCCCCATCAAAAATATATTTTTTAGAATGCTGCGAGGAAGCTGTTGCCTCCATTGTTGCTGCTGTTGCCTCAACAAAAATTAACAATGAACGGACTAGACCTTTTTATTCTCCGAGGTAAATCAATACCTTCTGTGATTCTAAATCTGATTTCCGGGCAGCAGTCTTCAACCGAAAAAATGCGGTGCCAAAAAAAAAAGACAATCTTTTAGTAATGACGTACAACAAAGAACCGCCTTACTGGATGTGCATAAAATGTTTTCACTACATTCTTATTCTAAGATTCCAGAAGCTACGGGCATTAAAAATTTTAAAAAATAATACCAATAAAAATAGTGCTAGGTCTTGCCTCTGACCTTTCTCTGAAAACTGTTATAGCAAAGGTAACATATAAATATGCTGTGGCTTATTATTAGTATCCACTAACACATTCGCAATAAAATAATAACTGTTCACTTAGTGACCATAGAAACTGTTGAAAATAATCAGTTATAATTAAAGAAACGGAAATTTCAGTAATTCTTTTGGGACGAGCTATATTTGAAAAACTAATACGGTTGTATTATTTTCATAAATTGTTTATGGCATATTCAACGCGTCTTTGAAAATACTGAGCAAATAATAAACAACTAACACAATGCAGAGCAAATAATAGGCTTCCATTTCGGGAAAAAGGGAATTATGAGTAGTTTACATACGCCATGTTACACAAACCACTGTAACGTTTAGCCTTCAGTACTTCGAAATAGGACCTTTTTCCACTAACAATATCTTTCAAATTTAATACTAACACACCAACACAGGATCTTTCGAATTACAGCATTGCTTTAAAATTGAGGAAAAGATGTAAGTGATATGGAACATCACGTAAGATTAGTGTGTTACATAATATTCGAGGCAATTCCTGTGGTCGAATTTGTCTTTACCGATTATTTTTTTCGTTTTTACCGTCTATTTTTACAACATTATACCATCTATCCCCATTATTACTATTCTCAGTAAGCGACATACATAATGTCTATCTAAAATGTTATTAAAGTCCTTCTCAATGTCTCTATATGGACTGTAATCACTCATTCGCAGTCATTATTAACAAATGTTCAGTCTATTCATTACCATCATTTGAAATGCCTTACACTCACGCATCGAGTTCAATAGTCCCGCCTACCAATCACACCCTTCACTGTACCGATGCTCGCAGTCCGCAGTTTTATTCCCGCTGGTCACTTCCGTCACCACTCGTAGCTCCACTGGCTCGCCGTCTATCGCTAAGTTCGCACAATCGCCCAGACTCCCAACTTTCAAAACACTGCTGGCTCGGAGGACCGCCGCAGCTTAAATAGTCTCGCTCTGCCCGATCTGATCTGGAAGGTTCCCCTCACCCCCCAGTCAAGCAGAGACAAGACCAATTAACCAGAAAATCCATTCAGAAAACCGCAGAAATTCAATCTGCTTAAGGTCAGTAGCGCGCGAGGTACGACAGGCCTATCGCGGCGCATTGCAGAGGTATGCGCGGCGGAACGCCTTTGTGGCTCGCCGCCCGTTACTAAAGATATTTCTGGTTGTTTGTATGCTACAGTAACTTTTAATATTACTATGCCTTCAATTGCTTCTACAACACTTAACCTAAAATCAATGCGACTGTCTGCCCTCACATACACAGTTATTTCCAAAACATCTTTAAAATATGCTGTATTATGTTGGTAATTTATAATTCCACAGGATAAAATTTGCTGCTGATAGGTGGTATTTTCTTTACTGGCACATGCGCATTTAGATTGTGGCAAATGGCAGTAATTGAGACAAAATAAGAATGTAAGTTAATCTGGAACAAAACGAAATGGCACGAATCTAATAAAATTATGACACCTTAGCAACATGTGATTCCGGAAGTGACTCATAAGGTAATACATTTAATTACGTTTCATTTTAGAGACATTTCACTTGCCATTGTGTAAGAAGCCATCTTTCAATCGTAGAAAAGAGAAGTGAAAAGACCATTCACTAAAAAGAATTAATTCATCTTTATAACATTAATGAAAATATGATGACTTGAAAGAGCCGGCCTGCACAAAGAATAATATAGGTAAGTGCGTGGTCAATAGAAATATTGTAGATTGATGTGATTGGAAGAGTAATTTTGTGGATACAAACATTAAAAGGACAAGTATGAAAGCCGAAATAGTGGTCATGCTAATGTAAACATGTAACATTTTAATTTCTTTATATATAATTTTTCCTTTCTGTATGGACTGTTTATCAGTGACGGATAAACTGAGCTAGTATTTCCTGCACAAAAGGCCATTATCTCCGTAGCCTGGCAAATTAAATAGTTTATTAAAATTGAAGTTAAAAATGATAAGTAGGGGGCGTTCCGATTTCATTTAACTTTTGATTAATCGGATTAACCATTTGATATCGAAAGGTCCTTAATACGATCAACATCTTAAATCCGATTTGAATACGATGGGGTTAATTTTAATCCGATCTTAATCCGATAAAATGTGATCAAAGAAATTTGATCAAATAAGTATGAGGAAAAAGTTTGATCAGATTTCTTTGATGGATTTTTTTGTGTGCATCTACTTAGGTGTACTTCATTTTATTTCTTTTTTTTTTTTTGGCGTGGGGAGCAGTTCTGGTACGTCCTCACCCTTGGAGCCCTGGCGTCGTACTGAGGTGTGGTGTGTTCGGAACAGGGTATATATATGTGTTGAGTTTTGTGCAAATGTGTCATAAGTGTTTTTTGGGTTTGGAGGGGATAGTGTATGTAGAAGGTGTTGGGAGATAGGCGACTCTGAATGATACAATTTACATCATGTATGTTAGTAATGACAAACAGAAGAACTTAAGTGTATACAATTAAATAGATGACGATAGCTGTTTCCGAATGCAATTAAACTAATGATGTTACACTCAAGAGAAATTAATTGAAATACAAATGTCAAACGAACGCAACTACGTGAGTCTCCTGGTGTCGACAAGTGATAACTCACTAAACGATGACAACTACGTGATTATCCTATAAAATTAATTAACGATCTACAAGGATCTAAAATGTCCCTATGAATATATAAATTAAACTGCAGTCTTCCTAAACACAATAACAAGGTATTTGAAAACACGTAAAAAATTACACTACTTGATGCCTCAGAATTGTACACGTATCTTAAATGTTTTTAATATATGTCCATTGGGTTCGGGAGATCGCAAAATGAATAAGTCATAGCGCGTATTTATGTGAAATGAAATCTAGCCCATCTGATTAGATATGCATTTCGAAATTAACTAAACGAACACAATAACGTGACTATCACTAAATGAATAATACAAAACCCAGCTTTTATGTTTTTTTAATTAATGAAGTCGCACAAGCACCTCTCCCAAAAGACGTCAGGCCGGCTGCAAGGTTGCTGAAAGAATGATGTTAGTATATGATTTGCGGTGACTTATAAGCACAATTAGATATGTGGAGCATGGACGATATCTGTCCGGCTGGGATGTCAGTCACAGAATGAGACACAGAGGTTGTGTCCGACTTGAACACACAACTATGTGAATGGATCAAAATTATATTTACGAATTACAGAACCCATTTCCCCAGAAAACTCGTTTACCACCTATTCTGATAACTTAAAGTTGGAATAAAGCACAGGTCAAAATACGCTAACTTACTAAGAACTGATTTTAATACACTGCAACACACACAATTTAATATTTCCAAACTTGTGCTTTGAATTAAATTTTAACTAGACATAACAGTCTATGTCTCCCTCTCATTTTTACACGTACCTTAAATGATATTAAAATACGTCTGTTCGTTGTGGTGTCTGATGTAGGAATGAGTTGAATGCACCACTTACATCGACTTATAAACTGTGTTTCGAGAGCTTGTTTTTATATGTGGAGCGTGGTTGACAGGCAACTGAATTGAAATTATGGCAAAAATTCTTCAATTAAGGAAACATTTAGAATGTTTTTGAAATAGCAATTAAACGAAAAGAGAGTTGAAAACACACCTTTACGACGCACATACTAATCTATAAATTTCACTTCCCTGGGAAAAATATATGTTCCTATCATAAGAAGAAGAATTCATGTTAGTGAAAGAGTTTGGTTTTAATTTTATAAAACCTCCAAAGATGATTTCTGAGTTTGTTTAAAGTATGATTGTTTTTTACCACCAGACTTTATCATGTTGATTCCTCAGCAGCTGTAGGTGTAATATGTTTTGTGTTATAAAATATTTCTGTTATAAAGTTTGCTTAACTCTGGCATTATCTGGTGTTGCTGAAGAGTTGAGGGTCAGCAGGAAACATACTTGGAGCTGTTGTGTGTTGAAAGGAGATTTCTACCTGGCTCCTAATAGGTATTTATGTAGCCCACTTACCCTTGTTTCTTTTGTCACCCAGGGTCCTTTTAGTTGAGTAGTGTCGATGGAGGTTTTCTCGAGATTCTAGTGTTCCCTCTCCTTTGGTTTCAAATTCATTCATTCAGACGTTGGATTATTTTCTCCATCACTTTTGTAATTCACCCTCTCAAATCTTCAAAGTTTTTTTTGTTAAATTTCCTTAATAGAATTTCATATTTTAATTTATAGGAATATTTTTCTACCTCACGAAGAGTGTAGCAAGAAACTTCTATTTTCTTGTGAAAGGCATACAGCTATCTGAGTATTAAATAGAAACCTTGAAAAGATTACTGCTGGTGGCCCACTTGTTTCAAAGTTCTCTGTAATAATATTAAATGCTATATCCACTGATAAGACAAGAAAATAATGACATGAGGAATTACAAACCAATAAATAACAAGTCATATGGGTCCATTTTAACATAGAAAAATTGTATATCTAAATCTTTTATTCTAAATTCATCCTAAAAAGCTAAACATTTACAATTTCTCATACAACAAACATTTAATAAATATTTAAAGAAATTCTTATTACTATGTTTACAATCATCATATTTTGATAAAACATTTACTTTATGACAATATTCTTATCAAATTTATATACTAAAGCAGTTTACAACGGCCTTTGTTCTCGTGGGAGAATCCTTGAGGGTTATCGAGCACAAAGTTGTATGTAGCAAATCACGCCTTTAAATCTGGGGTAGTTACGTTTATAAATGTCATCAGAAGCAACAGAATACACCAAAGAATTTGTATCACAATAGAGGCGGTGCAAGGCTGGCGGAGGAAAGTAGGTACACATATACTGATAGTGAAATTCGTAAAGGGTTAATTTGAAAGATCATGAATAGCCACACCAGTGTACAAAGGTTTGTTGAATGCAACAGAACTCTTTAACATCTAGATAAGGACCAAGTTTTTATTGCTAATCTGTCTTGCCTGGAATGATGGACGTCATATCAGCTCTGCAGCCCCATAGAACGTGTCATACCTCGAAACGACTCTTATGTCCCTTTCCCGGTGGACATTTCCATAAACAGAATTTTCATCAAGTTGAAAAACGATTTTCGAATTCCTTTGCATCCTCAGCAATGCTTATCAATTTTAAGTTGTATGGATCCATTCATGCCTTCTGCTCAAAGTGCAAAACGCGATAAAGAGAGTAAAGTTTGGCACCATACATCAAATTGTGCTTCATTGTTTCCCCATGTATAACATATTTCTTCTGCGGCACAAGTGTCAAAAAAAGTTTCTCATGGGAGCCGTTCAGGGCTATGCCATTTTCTGGGGCCAAAGACAGATCTGATAGTGCATCGTGACATTTGTCTGGAAAAGTCAGATCCATTTCCGCGAATAAACAAGTGTCACAGTCGTTCACCATGTCTTAAAAATGCCATGTTGAAAACACGTCAGCCTTAACCCACTCAAAATTGCCAATCGGAAACTTGGATCGCATTGTATGACTGTACAACCCCATTGATGTCGAAATAGCATATATATTTCGATGCCACACAGGGGTTGTAATCCTTACCCATGTAAATATTGTTGGCTTCCACACACCTTCTTGAAACCTGGATAATGCCGCCCCTAGCCCCGTGTCCTACAAAAAGATACATGCCTGGGTCAGTCAACAACTATAGCCATGCACGTGTAATTGACAATAAAGCATCCCATGGAAAAGACAGAGCTGTGACGTGCATGATGGGGTCAAGACCGTAACGAGCCAAACATATGCTCGTGAAATTCTCAAAAACATCTGCCAGAAAACAAGTGTCCACATGTAAGTAGTGAATGGTATACTGCAGCAAGTTTATGCAGTTGAAGACATCCCATGCGGCTTTGGCACAAGTGTAATCCTCATTGCTAAGGCCTTCGCCACTCATCACATTATAAATCGCATCCTTTGGTGTGAGTGACTTCCACATCAGACTGTCTGGCGACTTAACAAAGTCATAAGACAAACTCCCTTCCATTTTGCCAGTTCGAATTGGGTGTTGTATGGAATCATCGAGTGGGTGATACTCAATTTCACATGTAGTAAATGGCCTGCTTAAGTTTCCAGAGAGGCTCTAATGAATTGGAATGAGTCAATAATACATCATTTGAAATATTGCGCCTTTCCATTGAAACAAGTCCCATTGCGAATTCGTTTGGTAATACATTTGTATTTCTCTAAGGTCATTTCAATCACTTCAATTTTAGGCAGGTTTTCGATTACCATGGTCCCATTGGATTGTGTTAAGTGACATTCAGCTAAGGGCTTTATGAGAAAGTGAGCATCATAGTTGCGCAGGTTATGAAAAACAGCGACAAGTTGTCTCTTGGGCAGTTTAAAATTCAAGTTGCACTTATTATGTGTGCGACCTCTGATTTCACCCATCAGATGGTCATATTCGATCACAATATCATATGTTTTTCCTTACAAATGGGACAACTTTTCTGAGCTGCCAACTTAGCTTCATCAGGAGGGGTTTTTGGCTTCATCGAAACAATCACGCTGTAGGTTCCTGTAACCCACTTTGTAAGTTAAACTAATTTATAAAGTAATTGGTACATACAATTAGCACCCACAAACTCAAAATAATTATATAAACTTGTATTGTATGATCAGACCAACCAAATGCTACAAGCATATGGAACATGTTGGTTGATAGTAGTTGTATTACTAGTTTCATCATTAGGTAAGCAAATGGACATGGGTTCAGGAAACTTTCAACGTCGCAATAGGCAACAAAACCCAATCTTTGCTGTTTGCTATAATCTTTAAATTCCAAGTACTTGTCGTTCCCAGTGGGGAAAGTACTGCGAACACCTTTTTGTTGCTGGCAAAGAATAGGATGACTTGCGAGTTTCTCCTCACTAACGAAGTATTGGAGACAACAATCGCAAACAAATTTCTTATGACATGTTTACTCAGCTGACTACCAACCAGCAGGAACAATTTTCTAATGCATACAAAATGCAAATGAGAGGCATTTCCACTCGCGCGAATCGCCAAAATATTCACATGTTTGTCATGACGTACAGTATAAATACACATGGGTATGATAACGTAACCCTTTTCGCAAGTTTAATTAGTTATATTGCTATCTTTATCCACCACAAATTAGACATTGATAGAAATAGAATTGTTCTCCTCGAACTTACGAATATCTTGTATGACTACAGGTGTCGACAGACCTTCAATATTCAAAACCTGACAAGGTCGTGGATATGAAGTAGTTCTGTGGGGGTTTTGTGTGGCAGGAAACAATGATGCCATTACAGCATAGTAGAAACACAGTCCCTCCAGGCAGTATTTATCGACACAAGTACGACGACTGGCAATAAATTCTGGTAATTTAGTTTGCACAGCACTGACAGTGAACACTTGGTATTGAGACATATGTACATCTATGAATGTCAATTTATGCAGACTACAGCCAGATCCAAGTGCACAAAACTCCTCAAGTCTGTTAGTAAGATAAGGGACGATGTCGTCATCATAGATTAAACCCATATCGGATGATTGCATGACAGGGAGGGCTTTGCTTTGAAAATAGAAGGTTCTGTAGCACCTTCCTCTGCCGTGAGGGTTTTGAAGTACCTACCTGCTATGGTAACACATACTCTAATAGACTGAGGTGATGGCAATATTAAGCTTAATAAAGGGACTTTACACCTTTCGAAAAAAAAACTAGAAAAAACTGCATCACTGTTAAGCCTATCGTTAACTATCCGCACATAATTTAGCCTACCCACAAATGCCATATCCAATAGCTCATATGTTAGGTCTGTCAAAGGCTCCTCTGAGGCTGGGGACTCGGAAAACGACATTTTTACAAAAGATGTGATTGATAAAGCTAGGTAACCGACGGTCGAGAACCAAGTGAATGGGGAGCGAGCGAAAGTCAGGTAATGGGAGTTGAATAGAGAGTGGAAGAGAGCTTGGACTGCGCACGGGGCGGGAGCTTGAGCTGCATGCTGGGTATATGAGATAATTAAATTTGTTTCAGAATATTTATGCAGCCACCGACGAGCTCCAGAATTTAGACACAACCCCCTTCCCCCACCTGCTGCCATCCTCCCAACAACTGCCTTCCTGCGCTAGCGCTCATCTTGCAGACCCTGCAGCTGTCTGCACGCATGCGTGACAGCAGGAGAAGGTCGACACTTCCTCTCCACTTCCACTCCTCCAAAGACTTCAATCCGCGATGTGCATTGCCCTGACTGTTACACCACTTGCCTCCAGTAAACACCTCTCTTCCTGACCTGGCTCGTCTCGTCTATCTTTCCCAACTGTTGTGTTTGGAGAAAGTGGATTGCGTTTACAAGATTTCAATGAAATTTGAACTCACAATATTGCACTGAATCTTAAGCACAGTTTTGAAAATCATTTGTTTAAGAGAATAAACTTTACATCATAAATATGCTTTTAAAAATAATGTGAGTTACTCAACACCACCAAAATTACTTTACACTGTAAAAAATAACTTCTTTACACTGTCAAAAATCATTTACACCATTAAAAATAAAACTAATGTGCACCGTAATAATACTTTACACCATCAAAACTATTTTTATAAATTTAATAACTATTTTATTTAAAAAAATTCATTACCAAGAGGGACAATGTTTTACACTCTATATTAATAATATTAACTAAACAAACACTCTTTAAACTGAACATTTAAGATGTTTTACTAATACAATTTAATTTAATTTTTAAAGATGTTTCCAAAAATCACTTAAACTATCCAACTTTCTATGTACTTACAAATATAGAACAACAACCAGCCTAGAATGATTTGCTGAACGTTTCCCCACACACTGTCACACTCGCAGTTACCCAACAACTTTGAAAATGCAATATCGCAAAACTAATTATAATTATAAACCCAAACAACCCCAGTACACACGTCACAACATTTCATTCGTTAGAAGTACACAATGTCCATTTTCCATCACTCAGACTTCCTTCTCCAAACAACTCACTCATCACAAGCTTGGGAGCTGAGACACCTCTTGGATACACGAGGTGTAACCAGTGTAGGTCTCCCTTGCTTTAGCCGTTCCATAATTCATACTCATCATACACACATCAACCCACCCTTGAAAATAATTTAAAAGTACTTAAAATCTTAAAACTAGCTCAATAAAGCATTATCATTAATGTAAAATGATTTGCTGCGAAAGTTGACGAATTCATCCAAATTATAAAGAGTTGTAACGAATTATATAAAATATCATTCAAATTGTAAACTATTCTAAATACACTTCATTTAAACAGTATAAATTTGTAACGACTCTAACCAAATTTCATCCATATTGTCAAAAAATTAAATGATTTTAAGAAAATTTCGTTCTATTTGAAAAACATGTTTAATATAGTTTAGTAAATATTATTCATATTGCAAAGCTATTTAACGATTCTAAGTAAATTTCTTTCACATTGAAAAAATGTTAAATGTTTTTAATAAAATTCAATTCAAATTGCAAAGATTTTTACTATTACCAGAAAAAATTACACTAGAATTGAAAAGCGTGGTGTAAATTTTTAATTGATATAAAAACACCCTAAAATTGACATAAAACTTATTCACCCTAAAATTTACATAAAACTTATTCACCCTAAAATTTACATAAAACTTATTCAGTTACATAAAGTATAGTAGCGAAGCTGATCCTAATAGGATCCCCTATATATAGGCCAGACACCCTCCCTTGACGCCAAATTTTAAATTTCGTAATTCGCCTCAAACCTACATAAAATGAACGAATTGCATATTTGAAATGTTTTTAAGTAAATTTGAACCACATTTAATGCAAATTAAAAGGATTTAACATGTTTTCTGATATAATGCATGTATATAATGGAATTTACTTGGAATATGTATATTAATTCAGTTTTAAGCGATTAGATTTGAATTATGTTCTTAGTTTGCAGTTTTGTAAACTAACAATTGTAATTACAATACGAGCTTTTCCAAATATAAATTTTTTAACCCAGAATTTAATGCATTTTACGACGATTCAACACCATTTGCACCCTTTAACATATACGAACGAATTACTAACATTAATTTATATTTTTTAAATAACTTGATTCGTTCATTATTCCTTTTATGTATTATGGATACTGCCTTTCATTCAAACAAGATCTAGCTAGTACTCGAACCCAGAAACTATAATACACTCAAACATGTCTTAGCTGGGACTCGAACCCAGAAACTAACTAATATTAACCATGCCTTATCCGGGATTCTAACCCAGAGCCTCCTAGCATAATCTAATTACGCCACAGAGGCTGGCAAAAGAATGAATTCTTTTTTGTGTAATTATGGTGTGTTGTAAAAGTAATACTACGTTTTACCAGCAGACATCTTTGCTAAGATACAGTTTCAAATATTTTCTTGAGTTGTATACTATTTTGGCAAATGAATAGGTATGTTTGTTATTAGATTTATTTTCTTCTGGCTTTTTCATTACAACACTAGAATGTGTTAATGAACATAGTTTTTATAGTAACCAAACATCTTTTAAAAATCTCTCCCTTTCTCTGTTCAGACATATTTATTAATTTTTTTATTTATTATCAAAACAAGTACGTTTTTAAAAAAGGTTAGGTTAAATTTAATGTAAAGAATTAATTTTAAGACATATTTATTGGTAAAAAGATATACAAACACAGCTTGTATCACAATTTTATGTACAGCATTTTCAAAAGACAAATCTCTCTGTATACTACAGAGTGTTCCAAATAATAACAAACATTATTACACATAGCATCAAACAAACAAGTACAGAGCGAGCCAAAAATTTATACACATTTTTTAACACTAGCAAATACAGAATGTTACAAAACATATCAGACAATTATCACAAAAATATATGCAAATACAGCTTGATCCTATTTGGTTACAACATTTTAATCACTTTAAAACACTGTTGAAAGCCTCTGTAAATTCACAGAGATGCCCGCTACACCATAGTGTGCAAGTTACATTAGACTTTCCTGGTTTGACACTGATGTAATGATTTCCAGGATGAAAATACGTCATGTTACGCATTTGCTATCCAACACCCGACTGAGAACAATTAGCAAGGAACAATGTATGTATATTGATAAATTAATTCTCTAACTTTGCAAGTTAAAACCTGTTTGAGGGCCAAATTTATTTTTTGCTAATTTTATTGCTCGATGTACGTGACACATTGGTGTAACACACCCACTGCGAGATGTGTAACCAAACTTGTTTTTGCGATGATATAAAGAATGAAGATTATTATCACATTCTTCGAAATACTGATAAGATAAAACATTGTCTGTGTTATAAATGATATGTTTCAAACATTTGTTTCCTCACAAAATGTTGCTTCAATGTGCATGCCCTTAGCTTATGCTTTCGATCTACTTTATGCGATCTGTATAGGTTTACAAGACATTCAGAAGTATTGCAGTTAGTTAAACTCGAATCAAAACTATATGGTTTAATATGTGCTGATAAAGATTGAGAGAAATATATACATTTGAAATGAATGTGTGACTCACACATTTCCTTAAAACAAAATGTGAATATGCTACTCTATAAGTTACAGAATACAAACATTTATTAATAAACACATACTTGCATATAGGCGAGAACATTATTCTGTTTTAGCCACTTCACATGCATATGAGTTGCACATTGAAGAAAAAACTAATCCTCTTTGTTCGAAAATAAAGTTGTGAATGTCATCATCGCAGGTCTCCTTCCAGTGAACGGTGATTCCCTGATAAGGTCTGGTGAGTTTGTAGGCGATTACTCCATGTCCATGCTCCTCTTCTAGCTGCTTACTAAGACTGGCAATCATCAAATCTTCTAATATTGATGGTAAGCCATTGTTGGGGTGAAGATATCTGACAGCACAGTCATTGCACGCTATTCCTTCACCGAAGAAAATGCCGAGATTGATATCGAAAGTGCAGCACCAATGTTCTATATTGTTTCAGAGATGAACTTGTAAAATACTGTAAAACTCTTCTGTATCCTATATATAAGACCTCGTATACATCTGTAGGGTTGAATATGTTAGCCTTGACTGACAGTTTATTACTAAATGGTCTCCTTTGTATAGTCTTTGTTGACACCATTTAAGTGTTCTTACTTAGCAAAAATTTACAATTCCACATGCCACAGAGAGTAGTTAATTCTTGTTTTCCTATGTATGTAAAATGTTGCTTGTTGTTACATTGTTCTGTCCAAACTGTAGTAAGAGAACAGCAACTACATTCCTTCTGCATGATGTATTTGATTTTCTTGTAGGACGTATATTTCGTGATGTAGGCACTTTGAGCTTCAAATGCTAGTTGACTCTCACTGCAAGGTAGCTTGCTGTCAGGATGCAAATTATACAAAGGACAAGAACTTCGCCCATAACAAACATCGAAAACTTTTAAAGTATAATCAGGACTGATTAACGAGAAATGCCAATGTTCATCACCATTGCACATCTGTATCTGTAGTACACTATCTTTGTATTCAATTCGAAACCACACTCGCCTGTATCCTGGAGTAACACTGGCATAAGGAATAGAGGAGTTGAACCTTTCCATCATAACTGAAGCTCCGCTGTACGGTTCTCTCTCTTTACATACTGAAATTTTCTTCCAATTTGAGATAAATATAGTTCTTCAATGATAACTTGGTTACATCTAATTTACAGACACAAACATTGCTGTTTCAAACCTCGCAGTCCCACATACCACAAGGTGACCTTTGAAAATGGCTACTGCCTTGCATTTGCGTGATGTGTACCTTATTACATAAGGTGGAGCTACCGTAAAACTCTCTACTCAATTTATATTTTATTTGTCTGAATCCTGGTTCCTTGCTTATTTCTTCACTCCTATTTTTAAAATATGGGTCCCAAGAAGAACAGGGCAGTTCACTGTCGTGCTGCATATTAAAAACCGGAAAGTCATCTTCTTCATAATACAACACTTTTTCTGTATATGTGTTTCTTTCGAAACTTTTTACAAAGTTACAGTGTTAATCACTGTTGCACATCTGTATTTGGAAGTATATGTTGTTTAGAGACTGGAACCATAGTTTCTTGTATCCTCGAGCAATACTGGATTACATCTTCTTTACACATATGTAGGATGCTGGTACAAATATTCTCATAAAACTTCGCTTTTGCATTGTGAACAGAACATTTTTTTCTTGCAGTGATTGGTATTATAACATTCGATTATTGAATTAATACTCGAATAGTCATGATATCTTCTGAATATTTATTATTTCGTCATTGGTTAAACTCTTTAAACTTTCCTTCTGTGTTATTCCAAGCACATATAATGGATAATCTTCGAGGAGTTCATCGTTTACATATTGGAAATGCTGTTCGTAAGCTGTGACACCAGAATCCCATTTTTGGTCATGTATCTCGTAAGTCTGTTCCCACAACACTATTTTATCTTAAGGATTTTAAGTATACCAAGGTCTAGGAGATTTAAAGCATAGTAGTTTAGAGTCATCAGCATCAGTTGCATAAGAAATAGCAAGCTCCTTAAATACAAAGGAGTTGTCTTGGTAGTTTTCGAAACCTTGTGAGTAGCACATCATTTTCACATTATATCTTTTTACAGTATATACAAAAACTCTCCACTCATCTTATTTATAAAATATCAGGGTTCAGCTCGGAATCCACTTCATCAACTCCGGAACTGTCCATTACTACATCTAGGATAATTCTGGCTTCAATAAGCTGCTCCAGCCTGCGCAAAATACAATCCCTCCACATGTGTTGATTATTTCCAGCATTAGCAAAGGCAGGCATGCCGTGAGAACAGTCTTCACATGGCAAATATTACACAATATCCTCATGAGTTTGTAAATGTTCAGGAAGGAACGGATATATTAACTTTATTTAGTGTCCCCAAAAGCAATCATTAACTCTTTTAGCAACACCCACAATTGAGAACAGTCTAAACCCAATAAGGTTTTCGCCTTCCCATATTCTAGCATAGCATTGAATACTTCAACACATTCCACATCACAACTACCACACCAGAGTCAGTGATGCATTATACCTGGAGCAAACTGATGTGGAGAGAGTGTATTCCCATGTATATTCTGCGTTGTAGATCTAGATGATACAGTGGATGGTTGGCATTGTAATGGACACCTGGTGTTGATGTAGACATAGTAGACATTTGAAGTTGTTCTCGATGTGGACGCTTGACGTCGTTCTCGATGTAGATACTTGACGACGTCCTGGTTGTAGACATTTGGCAATTTTTCTCGGTGTAGACACTTGGCATCGTTCTCAGATCTATTGCAGATGCCGCACTGCTGTTAATGGAATGCACATGCTCCACACTCACAAATTGACCTTGAATGTTAATGCCTTAACACAGAAAAAAAATTAATTTTATTCCTCCTTTTATACTAAATGGATATAAAATGACTGTAAATTTCCTTTAAATTTGCTTGAATCTGGACTTAGTAAATAAGTTAAAATACTGTGAAATTTAACAGATTTCAGCTTCGATAGCAGTCATTTCAAGCTGGATTCGTGCTATTTCATTAATATTACGCTGAGAAAGTAGATTTTTTTTAAAATTAGTTCAAATATACGCATTTTATGCTAGATAGTACAGTGGAACCTGTTGTCTTTGACAAAAATGCGTTCTGAGCTGTAGGATGAGGGGGACTGGGGAGAGGTTGCCAAGTGGATGCAGGCAGTCCTCGAGCTAACCAAAGATGAACTGGATTCAACCAGTAATAATCGTACTAACACCTCTGTCTTTGGAAAAAAGACTCCGAACTTCTACTGGAGATTCCAGAAGAATACTACAAATATATTGTTATGTATTTCGGTTTATACTTACTCAAAACAGTTCGACTTCACTTTTTAGTAACTGATTTCCACTTCTGGATAACATTATGTCATTACTTATTTCTCCTTCCAACAAACCTTTTTCAAGAATCTGCATTTTCTTTATATCATCTTGGTTGAAACTAGACTCTAGTTCATTGATTGGAATGTCAATCACAACATAAAACTCTTTGCATTGCCGGTTGTACTATAAGCCTCGTACAGTCATACAAAAAGTTGTACTGTGTTTAATTTTTCATCTATATATCTCAGACAGATACGTAAATGTTCCTTCCCTGAAAGATCATGTGTCCCATAACATATTACATAGTACACGACTGGATATTGTGCGTGAATGGCTGGAACCAACCTTCTCACCAGCTCATTTGCTAGCAACTGAAGCATCTCATTTTGTTTTTCTGGACTGCTCCAGTCATGCTCTCTTTTCAGCCATGTCTTAAGTTTAGGGAAATCATCGACTCTCCTTTGCAGTAGTTGTTGAAGATTGTCTTTATCAAGCTGATGTACCCTGAATGCAGGACATTGTCGAGCAAGAAATTTCACATTGCTCAAAATGTATACCAAGCATTTGTAAGCGCATTTTCGATTTGCTACCAAGCCCGTATTCAATTGAGCCTGTAAGGGAGCTTTGGAACACTCACGAGCTTTGAATTTTTCCAGAGCTGTCTTCCAGTTTGTGTATCCTTTAGATATGAATGCTGAATCACATCGTTTTGCCGTACTTTTGTCTGTACAAGTTTGAACGTAACGATTACAATATAAACATGATACACCATTTACTCCTGGAATTGAATGCAACCATAGGTATTCGACATACCATTTTGTTGGAAATGAAAGCGTTTTGTTCTTAAGAACCTGCTTGGGAAAAATTGTAATATCTGTGGGTTGATTTGGTTCCAGATTCAGATATTAGGGTAAAGTTTCTTTATTTTCGCTTGTCTCCTCAAATTGTGTTTCTGCCAGTGTATGATTAACGTGTGTCATATCCGACGTCTTGCACACAGTCTGCTCCTGAAATAAATATTCTGTATGAGTCGGCAATCTATGTATACTCACATTTACAGACATATATAAATTTCTTTTTTAAATATGAGCACCTAAAATATAACATTCTCTTTGTGATAGAGTAGATACATTTTAAAACGTCAAAACAATGAGTAGCTAATAACAATCAATATTTTTGCTTTTATTATTTATCCAATGTTCTGTGAGATGTGGCCATGTCTCATTTTTATACAATTGATATTCAAGATAATTATTATAGTATTTATAAAATAAAAGGAATTTAATGCTGCATAGAATAGGGCAACTGCACTAAGAGAGTGTCAAAAGTTTGGACCGGGGGTGGGGGGCTGTCCCCCAATACAAATGTTGGGGAGAGGCCCCCCCCCCCCCCCAATTTGAATCTACGCCCTTGGGTTTTAAACTTTGTAGATCGGTTTAAATGCACAGTAAAATATATTTGTTATCGAAAGAACAAGTATGTATTTTTATGTAACTGTATTGTTTAGCTAAATTTTACACGGACGAACACGTGTTTAAAGTATCGGTTTCTTTTTTATATTAATTTACTCGTTTACCTTTGTAGCCCTCCCCCCCCCCCCCCTTCAGCCACAGCCCTTTACAGTTCTGTATGCAACATGATCCACAAGGAAAGTCGAAATCAATTCTTAATGTTACTCAGTAATACCACTTGCGTGAAAAGTGTAGAGTTATGTAAACTAGATTACATAAATGTCCCAGGTCTGTTGCGTACAACGTGCAAACTATCCGTGACACGTATAATTGCCATTCGTTTTACGATCGCCACAAGAACTGATACGCGACTCGCTACGTAAACGCGGTAGCACGTGCGAAGTGGGCCTGCGGACGTATTACGTCACATCTCTCCGCTTTGTTTGTGAGGCTGGGGCTGGAGTCGCAGCAGAAACAGGCCAAACTACCAACTAGTAAGGCAGCGAGACATAAGACGACTCTGCCTAAAATACATTCGTCTAAGTTTTTCCAATTTTTTTTTCTAAACCGCACACAAAGTTGAGGGTTTTTTTTTTTTTTTCGCGGTGCCGTTCAAATATACGGAGCGTGCTCAATTACATACAGTATAACAGTTAAGTTCGAACAACCAACGTTAAAGTTATTTTCTAAGGCAATTAAATTTTTGGCACTAGCGTGTAAACATGTTTTCGTGGTCGATCGCAAAAGAACATTTTCTGTCATTCATCACAGACAAAATGTAGTTCTTCGACACCAGTACGGAAGGGGGGCGAGGGGAACCGATATGTAATTGGACGATAACGATGGGAAAGTTTTTCCGCCTGTCTTTCCCCCGATCAAAGCCACACAATTGGCTGAATTTATGAGCTCGAGGAAGAACATTTTCCCATTCCAGATCCCGCATTTGATAAAGCCTTAACTCGCACTTTTATTCTGGGAATGGCAGTGGGAGGTGAGGTCTATATACCATCTCGTTTTCTTGAGAACGTAGATACGAGCTTTCTGTTACGCAGGTACCAAAATCACATATTTCATTAATAATTAAACTCTCCCTTTTAAAATAGCAATCAAAAACTATTTCGGTGCAGTGATGGCATTTGCATATAATAATTGTAAATGTACAGTTAATATACTGAAATGCAATACGTAGTGCCAACAATTTGCAATGTCCACTCTGATGAAATTGTTACAATTCCCGCATGTGAGAAACGTGGCAGTGGCTGACACTGGATGGGTTACCAGTTGGTTTTCTCAGGGTGTTTCTGTCCACCTCATTATTGCGTTACGTCACTGCAACATTTAGTTTCTCTCTAATCGGTGTCGGACCTCAGCTTTATTAAAGCGCCGCATGAATCTAGTACACCGAATCTCTCACTCGCTCACACACATTAACTCAGTTATTTCACTCATTGTAGGACTTGCAACCGCAATATGCTTATATGGGGCAAAATGAATAAAAACATCGACGGAATAATGTACATATAGTCTATGTATCATAAACCACTTTTCGATACCGATGAAAACTTTTACCATGTAACAACGATATTTATCGATGTTGCATGTTTTTATAATGAATAACGCTGATAATTTACTAAAGTATGTGAGAGGGCAGGTCACAGATAAACAAAATCACAGGCTAGACAGACACGAAATAGATAAACAGCAGGCCATTACACTTAATTTCCACATGGAGATAAGGACAAGAGTACAATGTTGCCACTAGCTCTTCACAACATTCTGATAGTGAAGTAGTAAATGCGTCATTTAATAAAAATATATTTAATGATTTTTTTTATTCGTACAAATCAAACAAACGAATAAAAAATCGTGAAATTAGTAAAACATTGGTCTCAAAACATCGATGTTCAATCATCAGTGTTTTTTGTTTGAATCACCGATGTTTCCAAAACATCGCTGGTAGTTTGCCATCCCTATATGCTTCTACTCTATACATTTCGAGGTTGCAGCTTGTATTAGTCTGCCTGTCCAAGTAACTAATAGGTTTTTTCTGTGTTACCAGCCACCGACATATGTAACATGAACACGAGTCAGTTGCCAGTATCACGCAGAATTAATTTTAGTTACATTTTTTTAGTGAAGTGAATCCTTTATATCTAACATTTAAAAAAAAATTATTATTTTCTGTCTGATTAGAAAAGTCACGTGGTAGCAGTTCATCCTGACTTGTTGTGTATACCATCTTGCACAACACTGGTTAGGTGGCGTGTTTGTGCCTCGGTAAAAACAACAAATAACAATACTTCAACGCGTCTACTCTTGCACAAGCTCAGAGTAGTATAATAATAATGCATAATATTAAAGGACGAATTAATAATTTCAGTAACTAACTTCGTCAAAAAACACAATATCGTGAAGGAACTACTTTCTGACGCAATCGTTCTGTGACCCAGCTAGCTATCTTGCGACTTTGACCTAGTCACTCGCAGTGTTTATCTCTGCCGTAACTTTGGAAAGACTTAATTACAATTATTTATAGAGATATGCAAAGTTTGTGTTATTATTTGGCATCAGGCTGTACTTCATAATACTGTAGACATCGGAGCTGTGGCTGCTGCATAGACGTGAAGCCACGCCTTTTCTTACTGAACGGCACCTGATTGGGGCACACAATTGAGAAGTGTTCATTAATTGGCGCTGATTTACTCAGGACGTATCAGATAAAGTAAAGTCCAATGACAAATGTATTACAAAGATACGCTCTTAAAGTACAATGTGCCCCCAAATCATAACACTATTTTTTCAGGTCTCTAGTTATTAAATATGGTGTATTTGTTCGCTATATAACAGCACCGCAAAAATGTAAAGTGGCTCATGTTCAACTGGACCCTTCTGAAGTCAGCCTTTGAAACCGATTCCCCGTCAGTAAATGTATACGTGTTAATGTTAATAAACCCTGATTAGTTTAACAGCAATGTTACCAGCAGCCTATTCTGTAACGTCAGCGAGGGCACATTACGAAATATTTGCAACGTTCTGGTTGGCTGGACATGGATAAGAGGAGACGTCTCCACATTTTGAAAATAGCAATCGAAATTAGAAAGTACAAGAAACCCGAATGCTTAATTAATAAGTTGAAACCGCTAACATCGAATAATGAACATTTCACCCATTGCAAAATTGATCGAGTCCCCGCAACAATACTATAAGTTTTATATAAAGATTCATTCAATTATTTGTCAAGTAAGCCGTGGAATGAATGGCCGGCGAAAATAAAGTCACGTCGAAATAATTTAAAATACACGTTAAGATAATGAGCATGAAAAATTGGAAACTACATTTATTTTAGTGTATCTATTAAAGCCCTGAGACTACTCAGCAGTCTTTACACCATTTTAATATAGAAATAAAATACTATGAAACATAATTGTAATTAGAAAAGTGACATTATTATTTAGTAGATAGGCTATGGCGACTTTCGAACAAAGGTGTCTGACGACTATACTGGTGCCATAAATGATCTTAGATGAGGTTACACTCACGGTTTAAAGGTGTCAGGCATCGGATCTGAAACCATCCGCTAACTTGTGTCGGCCATTTCGTAAGTGCAGGATAGTCGTAAAAATCGAATAAGTATAAGAATATTTAATAAAATGAGGGTTTTAATTTAAAAAATTTCTAATGAAATGTTCGAGAAATTTAGGATAATTATAGGCATTTTAGAAAGTTCTTAAACAATCATTATTAAAATATCTTGTGGTGTTTGTTGTCTGTGCTTTGGGCTATAGTCTCATAAATATAGTGGAGCACACCCACTAATAGTACAGTTACCAGCAGACGACAGAACCCCACCAATTTGTATTGGATGTTAGTCGGCAAGCCTCCACCCCCAACCACTATATTTCATTCAGTACTTACTCGACCCCCCTCCCCCTCTTCCTCACACCAACCACTCCATTATTTGCTTACTACTGTTCTACCCTTTTTACCCCCTGCCACTACTGGCAATTTCTCTCTCTCTCTCTCTCTCTCTCTCTCTCTCTCTCTCTCTCTCTCTCTCTCTCTCTCTCGCTCTCTCTCTGCATTTTTCCACTCGAGTGTTCTCAGTTATGTTCACTACGATGCTCTCATAACTCACGTCTTCCACGGACGAACCTATTTGTTATAGTGCGCTAATAGCAACTTGTGCTGAATGACGACGAGACCCAAATCACTTCTTGTTTGTTTCGACCCGCAAATTATGCAACTTGGCATATCAATTATTTTCTCTTTCTTATCATCTCAATATCAATTAAAAGTTTCATTGCCAAATTTTTAATTATTTTTGCATTAAATAATTTACATATAATCAATTTTTAATAGATCATGTACATTTGAACCACTGGTTTTTTTAAATAAAACAAGCCGATATTAATATAATAAATATTATTAGGTAAACTCTACCTACTACACTAACACAACACACATCTGAGAAAACACATAAGGTCATTAGAAAAATTTCAAATATACCCATATATTATTCACATTCTTCAAAGATTACCTTTATATGTCTGCATCAATGACCCAAGAATTGTAATTGACGGTGAATTCTCGCCGCTTGTCCGACCATCCATTCTGTCAACGTCTAATTTACTCGACGAGATACACCTCAGTAACTTCGTATGCCGCATCTCTTTGGCGTAGAAACCACCGCGAAAGGGCACATTGTTCAGATCTTCGAGACATTAGTGAGTCATTGGAATGTAGTCTCATGGAGGCTACATTGCACATGGAAGACTTCTCGGCTCCAATTCGCCCCGTGCACTCTTTCGTCAAGTTGCACCAGGTCGCCGATCTTGGCTATAAGCTTGCTAGGATTCCTCCTCTGCTGGTCGGAGTACACAATTCCAGCAGGGAATAGTGCTTTATTTTCGGGCTTCACTTGTGCGATAGAGTTCACAAGGTTCTGCATTAGCTCCAAGTAAGTTTAGTTCCGGTTTGCAGAGAAATACCTCCACCTATTGCCATTTAGTTCCCTGTTTAACATTTCGACGACAGATGCTTTGATATTATTGTGCTTAGAATAGTGCTTTATGAGAAGTTTCTTCACCAGGGCAATGAACTTGGCAGTGAAGACTTCTTTGCCCTGGTTGGTTGACAAATTAATCGAGATGTGTCCTTCGTGGAATACATCTCCCATCGCGTTTTTTCGACCTGACTGGCTTGGACCAGGCGAATTCGCTATATACTGTACATCGATAATGGTCAAAATGAATTTTTTGTGTTTTTGTTGACCCGCACATATGGTTTCATCTCGATGAGATCGGCTTGAATCAGGTCGTTCATCCCAAACACCATGATCTTGTGCTGAAATTATTTGCATTTCGCATATGCATATAGTTCTTGGGCGATTCCCAATCGACTTACGGCATGTAGCCTACCTCCTTCAGTTCTTCGATGATTGAAATTATATCATTAGTGTGCGAGTAATGTCCAATCTTTGTTAATCACCCAGCAGTTGCGGCCCCTCTAGCAGCTCATTCGTGTCATCCCAGAATACATAGCTAATATCTTTTTAAGACCTTCTACACTTTTCTATGCTAGTCCACCGAAGAGATCTGCAAGAATGAAAATTTTTTCGTGATCTCCATTTGTATAAACCCCAGTCTCGGAATTCTTAACTTAGTAAAGCACGGGCATGATTTCTAGCAATGCCATGTATTCCAGCAGTTCGGACTCCATATAATCCCTAGGCTCCTTGTGAAATAGAATTTCGTAAAGCTCTGGGGTAGCATCCATCTTGTAGTCGCCTATTTGGTTGATCCCACCTCGTAGAAATTCTGTTTCACTCGTACTGAGAGACAGTTCATCGCTATGCCTGTATACAGTATATGTTGCCAGATAATTACGATTGTAGGTACCACCAAACTATAGCACTGGGTTAGAGGGCATTCCTCCATGCCTTTTTATCGTGAATTGAATCTACATTCCGTCCATCATACCCATATAACAGCCTTTACGCTACTTTGAGAAATTAAAAATCATCTTCGATTTAATTGGGTCTTCAAGATTTCATGTCCTCCTCTCTCTCTCTCTCTCTCTCTCTCTCTCTCTCTCTCTCTCTCTCTCTCTCTCTCTGTGTGTGTGTGTGTGTGAGTACATCGAGTAGCGAGATTTGGGCGGCTCTTAACAACGAGGTCTTGAGAGCCGATGGAGATGAAATGAGGTGCGAATAGAGCAACGCTGAAATGCAAGGACGGGGTAAATGGGAGATCCCCGAGAAAAACTATCCCAGCACTCGCATAAAGTAATTTAGGGAAACCATGGAAAATCGAAATTAGAATAGTTGGAGTGTGTTTGAACCCAAGTCAAACCGAATGAGAATCAAAAGATTCACAACTATGCCTTATCGCTCAATAAGAAATCTTTTGGTGGAAAATTACTTCATCGACTTCAAGCAGTCTGTAGGCCGTTTTCTGCATGCAAAAGATGCAGAGATATCTAAGGTGCAAATGAATTCAAGCGACTTTAGAGAGACTAGGTGTAACTCAAATCAAAGTATTTTCCCCCTGGATTTAGAACTATGTGGTGAATACCAATTTTTACTGTGGAATAACAGTGTAGGACAACACAAATATGCTGCTTTTAAGACTGCCATTCTAGTCATGCATCGAAAGTGTCAGAATAAAATAAAAAGACTGAAGAATAAGAACTCATACCATTCTACGAGTGTTTTCAAGTCGATTGCATTCTAACTATATATTTGTGAACATAGATGGCAGCCAAGCACCTACAATTATATTTTGCTGCTGTATCCTTAACCTATAAGTATAGACCTGTATCCTTAACCTATAAGTATAGACCTGTAAAATTCGAATTATTATATTGTAATGAGTTACACTTTAAGCATATGTACCTGCTTACTATGTCTGTCATTTATTTATACTTTATTTGACACACCTTGAGCAATTTTGCTTCAATTAATAAACAAATGCCTCACAATGGTGTGTTTGAATCATGTGCACTCATTTTATGAGTGTAATTTCTCCACACACATGCAGAAATCAGTGAACAAACAATACTGCTTATGATAAAGGAGTGCGAATTCTACCATGATGCGAAATCATAATGCTTATTTTGCAGGGCTTTAAGTACATATTTATTATTAGTGACCTTTAACTTATCACCTTGACTTTTTGCCGTCGTGCTGACCACATGGAGTCCACTATAGCTACAATTATATGACAGCCATTTTGTATTCTCGCGCTACAACGGCTGCTCCAGAAAGTCTGCGCTCCATTTACTAACATCGTTGGAAATTTTCACCGGGGTGAGGCGGAGGCCTTGAGCTCCCTCGCACACACACCTACGGCTCTGGCTAGCTGGAGAGGGTCCTCCTGAATTATTAACACCCGCGTTGCAAAACAGACCCTCTCCTCCCTCCTCGCGCAGTCCTTTCCCCCGGCATCATCCTTCCGCTGCGGAATTTCACGGGCCGGTGGACGCGTGACGAATGGTCGCGAGTAATGGCTCAATGTTTACCGCGCGACTGCGAACGCGCTACGGAAAAGTGGGGGGGGGGGGGGGGGGCGGATGCTAGTACCTCCGCGCGAGGCTACCCACTGGCTAGGTTTACAGAAGCGAAACTGATGTGAGACTTGCACTCTGTCGCCTACTGACTGCGTGAGGCCAGGGAAAATCATCTTGCGTCCACCGAGAGCAAGGTTAATTTGAGCCGGCAATGTATTTCCCTGCAAAAGCTGCCTAGCGCTGCCAAATATTTCCATCATACTGCTTTAAATCAATTTGGTAAAATAATAATTTTTTCTGACTCTGACATCACCGAGACATCTTTATCGCCATCACGTTTCTCTGAAAAAATTGCATTTCTCTAGTTCCTATTTAAAAAATTTGCAAATTGGGTGTGTTAAATTATTTCTTCTGTGTTTGGCGTGATCAGTAAATCATTATTGTGCAGGAGAAATGTGCTTGTTTCCGACACCACGATGCATTAAAATGGCAAAAATGGCTGGAAACGAAATAAGTTTATGGAGATAATTAATTTATACAGAAACTCTCTGAGCGTGAATACTTCGAGAATGAATTATCGCACAGTTATATTAAGATCTCAGAGGTATTAAATTTCATTGTGCAAGAAATATCTGTGGCAAAGAACATTTAAATTTAGAAACTCCCAGTAAAGAACACTGCGTGAGACATTTTCAAACACATCCAATAATATTTTTTTTAATCAAATTTTTTGAATGTAAATATTTGATGACCGCGATTCGCCTTCGAATTTTATTGACGTGTTGTAGGGCGAAAATGTGACAGTGCGAAGGAGATTAAGGATCCCCAGGCTATACAACGGCGGAGTTGGAAACAGCGGCGTGCCCTGGGATAAGTGGCGGGATGGTTCTATCACAGAGTAGACGAGTACACAGAGGCGCAACAGCGCGGATGTTCCTTCTACGTGGGTTTACCCATTCGCTGACTGCCCGCACGAGGCTTTGGAACGGTCCTTGCGATATCTGACTGGCTGCTGCGTCTTGCGTTTTACAATACTGACACATTTAGTGAGGGAAGAACTTTATGTGTTTATTTCCTGACACGTTAAAGTTTATCAACTTTCATTTACTTGTAACTTCAACAAATAATTCACAGATTACTGAAGACAGCCAGCAGGATTCAGGCTCACTTTAAAAAAAAACACATTAAAGTGAGGGAAGAAATTAATGTGGCAATAGGTAAATAAATTCTCACAAAGTCAGCAGCAAATAGTACCTTTACATTGATTCCAATAAATAACAGAATAACGCGGGGACGCAATTTACTGCCTTCCAATATTGTGTGTGTAATATATATATATATAGTTACATGTTGGCTGCTCTACATCGTCCCCATGTCGCGTCCTGCACTTGAGCGAGTGACCCAGTGCCAAAGGCGATCGGTAACCCGACAAGAGCGCGGAGATTTACAATGGATTGACGCCGCACGTGCCAGATAAGGTAATTGTGACTCGTGTACTCCTGTATATGAACGGATTGAATTTATGGAGTTATCGCTGGAAAGAATGAACTGGTTATCGCTCTTTCCTCTCGCAACGAGACTGGGGTTGCGAGGAACCTTCTAGACTGGGCCGGCGAGACTTCGTAGGTCGCGATGATGGGTCTCCGAGCCAACAGTTCACAGTTTGGAGGATCGTGCGACTTGAAGGCCCAGGTGTGCGGAGAGAGCGAAGCGACGAGCCAGCAGAGTGACGAGTGTCGAAGAGAGCAACCAGCGAGCCAGAAGTCTGCGGAGCATCGGTACAGCGGAGAGAGAGTCTGGCAGCGGATACGTGAGTGACAGGCATTTGGAATGATGGCAATAGACGCATTTATTATGTGTAAATTGTGATCGTGAAATAAATTACTCTAACCAATATAGAGAAAGTGATAATTACTATTAAAAAAAAACTAAAATTGAGATAGAATTTATTATATCACAGAGAATAATAACAACAAAGTTATATATATATATATATATATATATATATATATATATATATATATATATATATATATATATATGGAGAGAGAGAGAGAGAGAGAGAGAAAGAGAGAAAGAGAAAAGAGTTATATATATAACAATGTTATATATAGGACCGTAAAATATCGAATATTTATTTCTTAGCATAAATAGTTAAAAATAAATTTACAATTCTGGTGTTAAAATTCATGTCCACTATTTAAAATATACGTATAAAATTTTTCCATCACAAACACGACACATTGTTTTGCCATATAATGTTCCATAAGTTGTCACGCAATAAAGAACGAAAACAATACATCATGACAGAAAATAAAAATAATTATTAGTTTTTTTTACGCTGTACAATGTTATTTATAGTCTGTAATAACTCCCAGTGCTATAGATATCGTAATAAACAAACCGTGCAGGATAAACAGTACACTTCTGAGTCGCTTTCATTTGTTTAAGGTCTGGCTCGAGGCGGCGAATAATAAACCGCGGCGCATCCATTATCATCTCAGGACACAGATAAAACTCGTTCAGAAATACATTCCACATGTTAAGGATTAGTTATGGCTTATCTATCGCCCGAGATAGTAGCACATATGTAATGCAATTTTGAACGTTTCTGGAATACCATTGTGTTTACTGTTTACTACTCTTTTCAATAGCGATGAAGTAGCTGTTTGTGTATCGACAGCAGCTCGTGGATAACAAGAAACCCGACAGATGATGGCCTGTTCCTGTTCTTCAAGCTGATTACATTATACCTATTTTTACTGTTTTTGATAACTGAATAGAGTTAGTGAAATACATATATATGAGTTCGCGAGGGACGGAGGTCTTAATAAAAATAAAAGAATATTATATATTATATATTTATATAGGCCCTATACTGATATAAATATTCACACTGTTAATATTTAAAGCATTAAGCTATATATATAAATAAATAAATAAAATATATATATATATAGAGAGAGAGAGAGAGAAAGAGATTAACGGTTCAGATATATATGTTATCGTTGTAGTTGTCATTGAGCTCAAGTAAGAGTAACTTATTGACAAATTCCCAGTGCGGCAAGCGAACTGGAGATCTGCCGCATCGGACGCGCCGGGGCTCGAGCCTGCAGCCCCTCGACTACAAGTCGGCCATCCTACCCCTCAGCCATGGGGGCAGGGCAAAATTGCTCTAACACGACAAACGTTTATTTGAGCTCAATGATTGATATATATATATATATACACTTTACTCTTTTTTTTTCGCGTTGTTTGTAATGGTGGAGGTTTTTAAAACATGTCGTACATATTACACAGTGTTCTTACCGACCTGACGTTTTATTTGCAAACTAACTTAAACGTGTAGGTTGCCTTATTTTTAGATAAACAATTACATCAAAGCGTATAACGGTCTGGACGCGTCATACTGTTTATGGTTGTTCGTCGTGCTACCAGCTCCGGCAAATGATATGCGTTCTGCGCATGCGTAGGTTTCATTTGCGCCAAGGATAAATCATCAAAATCAGAGCCCTCAGTTTCCGGCTTCGGATGTGGCTTATCTAAGCCCTTAACTGATGTTATTACGTTCTGGAATACTGATAAGGCCTGGGTATGATTTGAGATGTACCAAAACCTTTAGAAAAACGTTCTGGAATACCGGACTTAGAGCTGTCTGGCCGACACACAAGAGCATCTACTTTGCATGCGCATACAGATAAAGGGCAAAGGGGCTAGTTTAAATGGTGGTTGAATGATTCGCCTGCATTTCCCTTTCCCTCTTGGCTTAGTAGTGTAGAATGAGAATTTTTTTATTCTCCGGGGAATGGGGATAAAATTACCGCTAGTGGCTGAACGGTTTCCTTTGGTTATTTCCACTACCCCAATCAGCTCATGGTACTTCTACCGTTGCTCTTGACGAAATAAATACGGAAAAAAAAAAAAAAAACGCAGCTCCCTCTGAACTTGCTTTTCACCCGTCCATTTTGGGGGGTGTTTTTTGATGATGGCAAATCGCGTGCTCCCACTCCCTTCGGGAAAAACTCAGTTTTCAACACGAATTCATCCACGCCTTCTTCACGCGAGCCGCCGATGTATACAAGTTCGCCGCTACACACACGCAACGCAGAAGTAGGAAAGAGAAAATTGTAACGGTAGGAAATATCAGGCGGCGATTTTTATCTTTCCCGTTGGCGACTCAGGGTTCCGGAGTGAGGGTGAAAGAGAGAGAGAGAGAGAGAACGGCAGCAGTGGTGCACCTCTTCATAATAACTAGAGCGCAGAAACGAGAAGGCGGTATGCTGTATTATGGTTTCACGAATTACTTCCCTCGATTCCACACGACCAAGTTCAAGACATACAATGTAGTGAGGGCGCAGAGTACTTGAGTATATGTACCTAGGTATGAACATAGGTGAAACATCAGCTTATTCAGTGAACTACAGCTCTACACGCCAGCAAAATGTTAGAACACCGTGTCAGCGAGTCAGTGCGTTCCACCAGACTGAGAACCAACGCACGATTGCTCTACATCCCGGCAACTCGTGCAGCGAAACTTGTAGCACACACAGCACAGCATGGCCAGTCACACACATGGCTCGACCTCAGGCAAAAAATGCCACAGAGTAGATAAGTGCACAGTGGCGAAATGGTGTGGTGGGGTTTGCTTTGATGTGGGCGTACCCATTCTCTGATTGGCTCCGCCAGTTTCTAGGAACGGACTTTGTATTTGATTAGCTAATGTGTGTTGTTCTGCCGGTTGGCAAGTAGGTTATCAGGCGCTGATTAGCAAAAGGCTTACCGATGTAATGGTCAGCAATGATGCCATTTCGCTGGCGTGTGTGTTTAGATTTCGCGGTATAAATTTCTGTATTCCTAAATACTCCGCATTTACTCCTGGGCTCGATGATTTATAGAGGCATAGTCCGTGTACGATAGGTGTTTATTAATTTTTTTCACAGCTGAATATTTCTGATACTGGCTGTTCACGATTATGTGAGCACTTTTGAAAGTGCTGTTAAAGAATTTCATTCTAATCTTGTTTTATATGATTCCGCCTTATATAAAATTAGTATTGCCATTGACCTTGAATTATGTGCCAATCGAGTGCAAATGAAAATTGATAGGATAATGTCCACCTTAATATTCTAATTCTTATCATTTAGTGCATTAATGAAATAGAAAATGAACTAAATATATTTGGTGGCCAAATATTTAAATATCGCACTTATTATTCCACGTAAATATGTGGAACTATGTTTGTCGATATGCTTCCATCTTCACCACCGTTTCTCTATCTATTCTTACGTTAAAATATATACAGCTATAGACAATGTCTTTTTTTCAAAGGTTGATTTCATACGTGATCACTTACCAGCAAACAAGTCCCTTTGACTAATAATTTTAAAATTAAATATTTTATTGTGATCTCAGGTGTAAATTTGTGAAAATTTTAAAATGTATGCATTGTGTCTATTAGTTAGTCACACCGACAATTTTATATTAACAATTGGCAACAGGATACAAATAAGCTGAAAGGAAGTTTTAAGCATGGCCGCACACCCTTACTTATCATCCTCTCTCTCTCCAGATACTTTTCTTCGTCCAGCACCTTCACGTCTTCCTCGAAAATGGGGCAAGTCTGTCCGTGTGCCATTCCTTTTCCACCCTCCAGAACAGCCACCCCTCGTAGCTGCTGTCGCGACACCTTATTCCACGTCGGGACATGTTACGTCGTGGCCAGACATATACCAGTTGGGCGAATGGGATTAGTTTGGGAGGGGGAGGGAGAAGCGGCCCCTTGCTACCCGGGCTGCGGGGGTTCCTGGATTCTATTTCTCCCGTCAGTCGACGATCTCTCTCTCGCTCTCCATAGAGTAAGTCCAGATCACTTCTAGACAGAAAGGCAGGCACTTGGGATGAGTCTGACTAGTGAGTAAATTTTCCTTTTTTCAAGCCAATGTAGGGGCATATATATTTTTGACTCACGGAAATTAACTTTATTCTACAAAATTATAGTTAAGGACAATAGTTAAAAATTTATGACCATGTGTTTCAACAAATTTTCAGTTAACTTCACTTGTATGTATGTGGGTAGGTGTGTTTAGCGCAAATCTTGGAAGTTGATTTTAAACCACTTCTCATTATCGAATTGAGCTGAAATTTTGCTTACATGAGTAGTTCCGATGAAAATACAATATGAGGGTACCACTGAGCTGATCTCATGATGGAACCGGAAGTTACAAGCTTTTATGTAACTTCACGTGTATGTATGTTAAACCACTTCCCGTTATCCAATTGAGATTGCTGCAGCACTGTGGCCAGACTTCCCTCTCGTTGACTGTCGCCCTTGTGTGTGTGGCACAAGCCTGCCACGATCAGGCAGGGTGGCGAAAGTTTATGAGAAACTTCGATGTCTTGGAAATGTTCATTTAAATTAACTTCTCTCCTCACATAGTAAACGTATCGAGATTGACCTCGTTGGACTTGTTTTGATGTGTAATTAATTGCAGATGGTGACCAGGATCTGATGATGTTCTTTAGTATTTAATTAGACAGGCGTAGCATTGCGTATTAAAATACATAAAGTTTGTCGCAAGAAGTGCATTGCTACATATTTTAATAACAAAAAAAAAAGGTGAAACTAAAAAGGGAAAAACAAAACAACTGTAAAAAAACTTTTATAACCAAGCATTTATTTATAAATGCACTAAAAAGAGAAAAATAACTATATTATTTACGTAATATGTAGAACTTATAAGATGTGGTCGAACCTCTGTAATTAAATAATATTAACACATTAACAAATTAATATGTTTGTATCGATTTATATTAGCCTAAGTATATAAAAACTTGGCGCAATATATAACGTATACCTCATTTGCGTAAGCGTACTAAACACATATCTTGCGTAAGGCTCTTGACTGTTCGCGCCAAGCTTTTATATACTAAATATAAATTCATACAAACGTATTAATTTGTAGTACAGTTTATTACGACTGTTCGACCACATCTTACAAGTTCTACAAATTGTGTAACTACTATAATTATTTTTCTCTTTTTAATGCATTTATATACAAAAGCTTGGTTTTAAAAGTTATTTTTCCAGTTATTTTATTTATTTACAGCGGTAAAAATTATGTGTAAGTAAAAATGACAGTAACATAGTTTGCTAGGTTGTAACTTCCGGTTACAACTTAGCAGGCACAACCCCGCCAAAATTAACCAGGGTGCACTGGGGAAAATATTTGGTCAAATATAATTTAATTTTTTTGAAACAACCAAATGGTATATTTGCTTAGTAGCAATCCAGATCATTGCTTGGCGCAGCAAAATTATTTGTTTGATATTATTTAGTTGTTTCAACAATGTTATATTGCTGTAATTATAACCGATATTCACTGCTGAATCAAGTGAGTTGACAGGTTTGGCAGAACTACAACCGTAATTCCTTTTAATCAAATAACTCTGTTTAACTTCAACATGTCTGTGTTAAAACCACCAAGCAGCTGTTTAGCTTGATTAATAAGGCAATATCATTTAACCAAATAATTCTGTCAAACCAAATATATGCCTGTGTTAAAACAAACGTGCATTTATTTGGCTTGGCTACTAAGATTTTTCTTACCAAATCATTTAGTTAAACCACACATGCATTTATTCGACTTAATTATCACTGTTACTTCTTTTAGCCACACTGGAAAAAATTTAGCTTTATTGTATAATAGAATTATATTTAAAAATACACGGGCCATTAGTATACTGTACTGTTAATTTGTTATTACCTTTTTCCTCTGACGACTAGTAACCGAAAACATAACTTTGAAACCCTCAATACTTGCCGGAAGGTATGCGTGACCTACGGACTTCTATCATGAATGGTCGATTACACCACGACGACCGTGTGACGTTAGAAGTGAATATTAGTGTGTTATATGATTATTTCTTCTGCTCTTCCTCCCATTTAGCTGTTATTCCTACTTGTTTCTGGGCGCTGTTATTTCGAAACACACCTCGAAAACGTAATAAGTGTAATTGTATTACTTTAAATCTAGTTTATGTTTATAACAAGGGCAGTATAGCATGCACGTTTTGAAACACTGTGAAATGTCACTGGAATTAATCCATATTGATAATAGGATTGCAAAAAATAGAAATAAAACTTCCACATACCTTCAAAAACAGGTGTAAGTTTTTCAAATACCCATGAAATTACCATCATTCTTGTTTCTTGGTCTGCCATCTTGCACTCGCCCACTACCAACCAAGCTCGTTTTTCAGACGGACGTATACAAATGGTTAAATTTACCATGCCAAAATAGTTTGACAAATATATAGTTGATTTAAATAAATCGTTTTGTAAAAGCAAGCGTATGTAGGCATTTTAAAAACAAATATATGTTTTTTTGCTAAATTAATATATATATATATATAAAGTTATATATATATATATATATATATATATATAGAGAGAGAGAGAGAGAGAGAGAGAGAGAGAGAGAGAGAGAGTTGAGAGTTGAGCATACCATACATGAACTATATGGTATAGTCAGCAAAAAATTCGTTTGATTTGAAAAAATACACCAACGAAATTATTTGTCAAAAAAAAAAAATCACTATATTTACTTCAACAACCCATATTTGATTTAACCATAGTTGGTTTGAAATAGCAAAGTAAATGTCAACATTATATATTTGATTATTAAGACAATTCCTTTTTCTCAATGAGATCTCGTTTAGATATGAGTTTTATAAATAAATGGCCATAATGCAATCTTACATCGTCTGCGTCCTATTGCACGCGACTGGAATTGATGTTATTTGCAGGGTAGATGCAGATATCGTAGATAATGTTACAGTGTCCTGGGAAACATACTGGAGCAGCGTGATACACGTGTCAGATTGTTGTAACTGTTCCCAGTTGGTACACACGACGGCAAAAACCACCTATAATGTGATGACCGTATAGGCTGTTACTTGAATTAAGGCTGTTCAGCATTCTGAAATTGTTCTCAACATTTTTACCATATTATATTCTTTATCGTTTTGATACGAAACAATAGTGTCATAAAAGTATTGCGATGGGTGGCAATTAATTTTTCAAATGAAATGAAACATACACTAATTTTTTAATCAAATTTATTTTTCGCACAATCTAAAAATCTAACATTAATACGTCAGGATTCAGCTGAAAATAATATTTTATGGAATTACAACGTGGCGTAGAATATTTATTAGAAATGTCTTACGCAATTTATCGCCTACGCAGTGTATCGCCTACATCGTGGCACGAAATTATAAAATATCACCAAAATCCAGAAGAGAAATATGTTGCCGTTATACAACCGTAAGAGTATTCTTTGAATTATATTTTCAATGGTTTCTGTAATTAAATGAATAAGTACTTCGGGCATATGACGTATTATCAGAGCTATGTCCGACGTAATTATAAATTTAATAACCTCAGGAGTGGACGGCGAGTTTCTAGCGTGACATTGTTCGTTCCGGTCGCCAGTCTCTCCTATGAGTGGAAGGTAGTGGACACAGGTTAAGGCGACCGCCTAGCGAAGGGTGCGATTGGGCGGGTGAGGCGAAACAATCGCCGACCGGCGAATGTAAAGCGGCATCGCCTCTACTCACGAGTCAATGAACTAGCTCGCAGTCGTTTCGTCGTGATCGCAGAACACCAGGAATTTCAGCGGCAATCCTACATATGCTGCATTGAACGCGACTCGGTTGCTAAGTCCGATGGATGCCTCTTTTGTAGTTTCGCGTGTATCCAATCAGTACATTTTAGATACAGCCGTCCTTATATATATATATTGCAGGACAAGAAAATAATATTTCTAATGTGTGTAAAGTCTTGAAAGAACCATCTCGTCATCGTCTGGGATGTGCTTCCTTTTTGTAGGTTGACATATTGGGGGCAAGTTTGATAGTTTAAAAAATATATTTTTTTTTCCAAACTCGTTGAAACGCACTTCTAGCGCCAGGTAGGAGAACGCCTAAAGAATGGATTGCGAAAGTTTACATTTCTTTGTATAGGCGAATACGAACACCGCCGTGAAGAAACTCGCACGACGTTTCAGTGAATTCATTTCAATCTTTTCCGATGATAAATATTAAATGATCTCTTCACAAATGTTTGCTTAAATTTACGGAAAATGCTTGAAAAAAATTACCAGAATTGTTCGTAAAATTACGGACACTTTGCTTCTTCAGTAATGCACTCTCCGTAAATTTCACAGCCATTTCTGTGGATTCACAAAATCTCTGTGTAAATTTCCTTGTAAACTTTTCTTTACGCCCGGTTGGAAAAAGAAATAACAGGCAGTCTTCCATTTCCGTTAAGCGGCAGCTTAACTACTGTATATAAAAGAAAAACTACTGTGTATAAAAGAAAAAATTTTTATGTTCAAATATTTTGTTTTGGAGCGTCACGTAAACATGAATGGAATTCAAAGTAGAAAACTCTTCCCACATTAAAAGAAAAATTATTTATTTGACGCTACATGTGGCATTCGACAAGTGTAAATGAAATGTTCCCATTTAGAGCGCAGACGTACATAAATTAACACCTAGGCCTTGCCCGGAATTCGAACCAGTAGCCTCTTGGCCGGTATGCCAGTGTGTAGCTAGCTACGCTAAGGCGGTCGGCTACCACGCGCCTGCGACCTACTCATAAGGATGTTCGGTATAGGCCTAAATATGACACTTCAAGGAATGTGACCACACGTAAATTTTTCCCCGATTTCTAGTAAAGTTTAAGTGTTGTTTACTGTTGCATTTCCAAATAATCTTAGCCTACAAATGTTCCTTTTTTTTTTTTTTTTAAGAATAGTCCAACTGACATTGATATCCCAATCGCCGCAGAAACTATAATCATTTGGTTACAGTGGCAAAGCAAGCTCCTCATATGTCCTGGCGCCTCATCTACCTGCGTGGACAGACGGTACGGCCCAGCCATCTCACTCTAAATTTTTATTTCTACTTTTACAAGAACAATCTTTGGAAACCTAGTTGCAAGAAAATCCTTTGTAAGACTACAAACACATTTCTTGTAAAATATGCAGATCACCTATATGTAATATTACAAATGATATTCTTATATTATAACTTATATTATTTAGAAGTTTACATAATTTTTTCTCCTAGAAAAAAAAATGTGATGAATTGATATCAGAGAAGAACTAAAAAAATATATTAAAAAATATTATTTACGAATAGAATATCTACACTTCGATAGTACGGGAATTAAAACACACACACCCTCTATTATATTTCCCATAACGTTAACCAGAAGACCTACTTGACTTTCAAAATATAAGATAAATTTTTTAAGTAAATTCCGCTACACAATATTAAGGAAGTGATTAAATTAAAGGGGAATACATTTATTTCATTTTAAGGACTCTGTGTAGATAGGAAACGTTAACAGTTAATGAGTAATACGGTCACGCTTTATCGAGATTGTCGTTTTATTGTGATTATTTGAGTTGAGTTGTGTTTTACATTATTCAAACGTGCAATGCATTTATTTTTGCACACAACTACAATTCACATAACCCATAATGTTTGCAACAACAATTAAATACGGTTGTTGGTTGTCCGCCATTTTGCTGAAGCTCGGAGATACAGGTCAGTACAGAACAAACATTTCTTTAGGTCTGTTACAAACACGGCTCTTGTAGTTTTACAAACATGTAGTTTTATAAGCGAAATCTTTGTACTGTTACAAGCATTTGTAAAATTACATATATAATTTCTCTGTAAAAATTACACATTTTTCTAGTGTCACATACTGTTATAAAAACATTCGGTGCGTATCTGGTAACGCGTAACTAATTATATCTATGGAGACCAATGTTTGTAGCTCGGCTGCGTGCGCTGATACCTCTCACTTCACTTCACCCGCCTCACACCGCTAACTGTATAAGCTCGGCATTCTGCGTACCAGGAACCCTTAGTTAGTAGGAATTACCACATTATAGTTCACGTGCATTTCCGTCATTTCCGATAATATACTATTTTTTTTTGTTTACAAGCGGAGGGCCATAGCGGCTGAGCGGTTATCCTGCTTGCCTCCTACCTATGCGATCCGGGCTCGATCCCCGGCCAGGTCGCTACGGATTTTCGAATGTGGGAATCGTGCCGGATTATGCCGTTGGTCGGCGGATTTTCTCGGGGATCTACCGTTTCCCCCACCCCTTTCATTCTGACGCTGCTCAACGCTCACCTCAATCACCCTCATCGTCTCTCAAGACCTCGATGTTAAGAGCCATCCAAATCTCTTCACTCGCTTTTTTATCAGCGCAATACTAATTGAAAAATATTTATACATTCGCAATTCGGTGCGTCATAGCTGGAAACCCTATAATCTCGCTTTATTTTGGCAATAGGCTGGGCTTCAAAATGTAGCGCGTTTCTTCCATTCAAGAGAGAGCGTTCAAGTTCATTCGCTTTATAAGCTGGTTATAAACTAGAAATCAAACTCAAAAGGGTTGAATATTTCTTTCGATGGAGTGACTGGTTCATCGCCAGTTTTACAGGCAGTAAATGACTATTACAGTGGTAAACTGTAACTACCCTGTTAGTCCGCTTCCATACAGCTAAGGCAGAGAAATGAAGAGCTTCTGTCAGTACCAATCAGTGAATGACTGGGTCGCAAGTGCCTATATATCCATTAAATGTGTTCTGTTGGTAACTCTATTCACAGTTTAATAATGTTCAGACGCATTATGAAGCTATCCAGATTCTCTATACGATCAGCTCGTGTATTCCACACAAATAGACTAATTTTTGTAAGGCAGACGGGACGTGCTTATTACTCAAACTAGATCATCTTTAATGAATGCATAGGCAAATATGCACAATTTGGTTGACTAACCTACCGAAATACTTAAGTGAATATACCGAGATTGATAATGTAAAATTCCTTTTATTCAGGTTGGTTGTGGTAGGTATAATTTGAGCGTGTCATAAAATACGAACATTTTCCCCCACTTAATACAGAAAGCATTTTAAGAAGGTGATTTAACTTTGTCTTAGTAAGTGAAAAGGGTCACGCTGGAAATTTAACTGCTGAGCTAAATCTTCCAGAGAGGTTTCCACAACATTTTTTTTCGGTGCGGGTCGAAGAAATTCGCGAATTATTTTAGCGATAGAGTAGGCTTTATAAAGAATTTCGTTAACAATTTTTGGCAAAATTAAGTTTGTATGTATAGCCAAAAAATTAACTACTTTCCATTTATAATTAGATGCTATTTATACTTTCCTTTATTTAAATATGCTAGGGTTGAATATAGAGCTATGCTTCACGAAAAAAAAAATCTTTGGAAGCGATCGATGAAAATTCAGACATGCTAAGGTAGAGTTTAGTTCGAGTTATTTTTAATAACTGACGACACACAATGTTTGTACTGTAAATATAACTGATGAAGTTTATCATAAAAGTTTGCAGTTTTGTATGGAATGTACTATATCTGCACCATTGATATCAGACGCTGAAAATATCTGATTTTGGCGTGTGAAAGCCTGGACTCTACGTATAAAACCAACACTACATCCTCACACACGGATACGTAAACACCACAGCATGCAAGCTGTGATATCTATATCAATGATATCTATATTGGTAAATGTATCTGCTTTTATTATACACTATTGAAAATTTACCTAATTTATCTGGGCAGTATTCTTGCTGCAAAATCATTACTGAGGGTGTCATAATCCTTTTTTTTTAAACAGGAATATGTTAATTAATACTGAAATACAGTTTCACAATTTCATGGAAATAATACACAAGCATAAAATAAAGCGGTAACACCACTTTTTCCAGTTACATGGTTCAATGAATGTCATAATTTGTTCAGCATTCACTCATATTCACTTACGAAAACTGAACACACACAGTGTAAGCAATTATTGTTTAAGTATTATTTTTTTTTAATTTCAGTGAAGTTATTTCTACGCTACACTTTCATGGGCTTAACTCTTTTAGGAACGTATAGCTTTCCAGAAATGCGGCAACCTTATGGCAGCGAGTGTTATGCTAACTGCTCATCTGCTAGGTATTGCAATTGACCACACTTTATTTTGAAATATTTGGGCTGATTCGTCGAAAATGGCGAGTTTTAACACACGCCACATGATACTGTTCGTTAATTTTGAACGTTGATTAATAATTCATCGTTAGTAAATCGGCAATGTATCAGCGTTACGGAATTTAATTGAAATAATGGTGTCATTGCCGATAATTTCAGTGAAATAATTTCCCAATAGCAGCTGGCTTTTGTCAGTACTTGCACATCTTATTTCATTATCGCACTAGCCAAACATTGAAGATTACATATTTAGTTCATTATGTGATATCACTTCAAGCTTAAACGTTATATACTTCTATGGGGTCACTCAGACTGCAAGTCGTATCATATCTTTGCAGTTTATTTTATTTTGTGAAGAACCTCAAGCGAAATGTGTGTCGACTGAATTCAACTTGTAAAGTGACACCACTTGTACACTTACAAATTTGCTAGAGAGGGAATAATGTAGCCTACGGAGAGTATATTACGTGTCACGGCAATCGTGTACGTACTTGCCTGACATGAAATACGCTTCCTGTGACGTAAGAATTTGCAACCAACGATGCTGGTACAGTGAACACGAGATATGGTTCTGCCTCTGAAATATTTAATACACTTCATGTAAATGGGACTTTCAGCTGTTATTCGCCTGTCGCATTAACGTGAATGAGTCGCGTGTGCCCAAAATTTCCACTGTGGCTGGGAGACCTGACATTTTCGGGTTTTAAGTTCGGTGTTATGGACGTTTCTGTAGCCAGAAAAGTTTTCTGTATTTCAAGGATATTTTATTTTACAGAGAGGGCAATTTGTGTTACAACCTTCTCCCATCACTATTCCACATCATGACTACTTCCTGCACCTTAGACCATTGTGGCATGCAACATATGATACAGAACTCACCAGCAAGACTTCTGTAGTTGCAGTACAGACAGCGGGCTTTCTCTCCTACAATTTTTTTATAACTCTCTTCGTAATGAAAAGTTGAGACAGCCGCTGACAACATCTGGGAAGCCGTATATAGTAATAACAAGCATATGAGTCCAGTTCTGTCCTAGAGATACCGTTTCCTTAGCTTAGCGTGGATCGTCGAGAACCTTCTTCAGCAATAAGTGGATGTGGAGAAACTATGTGTTTTTATATAGAATGCTTCTTTTTTAAAGAGTGCTAACTATTGTCGGTATGAATTCCAGGACGATAGTGCTAATAGTGTGACTCATGGTCCTAAAGTCTTGTTAAAGTTGGTTCTTCTTCTCTACACCACAAGCAATGCTAAAATGCCGATCGAACGCCCAAAAACCTCAAACCTGCCACACTCCTTCCACTTTCTTTCATTCTTCGCCTTCTTCAGTAAACCAACTGCTTTCCAGCAATCACAATATCCACCCCAGAAGGTAGAATGGGGGGAAAAACGTTTCATTATTTGTAAATGATGAAATTTGGTAGAGATCACTAACGAACAAGATTATCTGAAACTAATAGTAATGAAAATCATACATTAAGAATTTTTGCAAAAATAACTGCTTGAAGAGGAGCCGAAGTTTTTTCATCGACTGGCAGGAGACGACGTACACATACGACGAATGCCAATCCTCCACCTTCATTATTTATCCATCCTCTCTTCATCGTTTCTTTCTTATATGATTTTATTTGCCCCTTTATAAATGTTGTCCCCTTAAACTACCACCTGATTAGTTATTCCTCGTATTCTCACAGAGCATCGGCCATAACAAGACACGTGCTGCTTTTGGCCATCTTCTCATTAATATTTTGTTCGACTCCTGTTGACGAGCATGCAAGACACCCATTTATTTCACATATACCTACGCCGCACAGGTAGGTGTTGTAGTCGATGGTAAATGAGCCGTTACTATCTTCACGATGTTTAATAGGGGGGTGTTAGCGAATGTATTGCTACAATACTTCCACTTACATCCCGGCGAATGACATACTTTGTCTATTCACTGCAGGCAAACATGCAATGACTACCTTCATGTCGGTGTGCATTACCACCTATTTTACTTTATACCTGTGAAATGATTGGACTCTACAGGAACTGAACCTATCTTGTTACGTCACCATCCGCCATATCGAATGTCATTTATCTCAACCGTGACCTTTTACCCATGACCTTGACCTTAATGCTGGTGACCTCTGGCCCCCAAAACCCCAAAAATTGCAAAAAATATATTTAAAAATTAAATACGGAAAACTTAATTAAAATTGTTTAAGAATTTAAAAAAATGTTAAAATATTAAAACAAATACTATTAAAATATTTAATTAAAAATCGTTTAAAAATTTAAATTATCTTTTAAAAATTAAAAAAATCATTTTAATAATTTATTTTTACAGAATTTTTATTAGTTTTTTTTTTTTTTTTTTATTTAAAAGTATTTAACCCCGGCAGCCAATAATCCATTTTTCCCTCGAATTTTTCCCCTTCAAAATTTTCCTTCAAAATTCTTATTTAAAATTTTCTTAAAAAGTTTTTATTTAAAAAAACTTTCCAACACGGCCGCTGTTTTGATTTCTCGTTCGTCATTTGTTTATACGTTACTGGAGGCCGTCATATTCGATTATTTTTCGTCTGTCCTTGTTTTATATATTGCTGGAGGTCACCACATTATATTTATTCTCTTCTCTCAATTGTTTATACGTTACTGGTGGCCGCCATATTCTTTTTCAGTCGCCATTTGTTTATACAATACTGAAGGCTTTATCTTGGTTTTACGTCTATTTATCAGCTTTAAGTTTTACATCACCTACACCCATGATAACAAAAATAAACTAGCATAATTATTATATTACGAATTAATTTAATAATCTATAATAACGAGGTCAAGGCTGAGGGTACAACATGGCGACCGACCCAGGGTCATGAAGTCCGGCTGCCCAGTAGGCTCGGTACAAGAGTGAAGGTCGGATGGAGAAAGTACGACTGTGAGTGCAGTGTATGACTGTCTGTAAGTATGCACAGTGAAGATACAGTACAGGGTATTATTGTCTGTAATTACTAGCGTATGAAGGTAAGTACATGCCGGTCGTAGGTATGATTGCCTGGAGTGCGATGGTGTCATTATCTAGTCATAGTATGCACGAGGTATAACTCACGCGTAGAAAAGTTAGCAGAGTTTCAGAAAAAAACAAGCGTAATGAAACTGTGAATGAGCTATATGCATATGAATAATAAATTTACATAGACATCCAGACACGTGAATAATCTATAAAGCTTAGTTAATGTAGGCTATTCAAGACAAATCAAGTATCATTGTAAGCTTTCCCATTGGTAATGACAGTAACTAAGTATATCTAATTCAGTGTTAATTGTTTACACTTCGATTAATTACTTTCACGATGATTAATGCAAACATCTTTTATTTCACATCGTGTGCGATTACCTTTTTTAGGCAGGCTATCACTGCAGGCGACGTCGTGCATTATTAAAGTTATTTCCATAACTGGCAACGTTGTTTGTTACTGACGGTACAGGAGGTGTTTACAGAAGATTTTTCGTCTGTACGTGAATGTGCTTCCCGCCATGCTCGACGAAGTGCTTTTATCACTACATGATGACGGTTCGTGTCTCGGGTTGTCACAGTGTGTGTGACCTATGACTGCAAGTATTTGTGATGAACGTACATTGCATGATGTGCTCGTTACTAGCCATTTTTCCTTTCGTGCACTCTAGCGGACGGCTGGAGAGAGCAAGTCTTTGCCTGTAGGGACCTGGGTTCGAGACTTGTCACTATGGGTAAACACAACATCGCAGTTATCATAGTGGAACGGCTGGGTTGCTGGACGAAACTGTCTAAGTGCATACATGAAATGTTCGGGAAGGACCAACTGCTTGTAATTTCAAAGGCTTGGTACATACACTGAAGGTTCGGGCAGACCCGGCGGAGTATGGCTGTCTGTAACTGTGAAAAGGCTCTGTTGGTACATGAGTGCAGGTTGGAGACGGAGTATGACTGCCGTGGCCACTACATGTTCGTCTTCATGGGCGGCGGAACCAACGACGAATCATTGTCTGCAGGCGTGTCAGCATGAATTAGCACTCTCAACGGGAATCGAACCTGCAATGCATTATTTTTTTCAAGAATCGTACACCATCGTCGTCAGGCTACATGCAATAGTTCCTTAAGTATGTACGTTTTGACATGGAGTTGTTGTGATACACTGGTCGGTAATGTATACCGTACACGGAAAGACAGAGCAACCATTCCAGTGAGTTCACGTCGCGACCTACAGATATTCTGCTCTACGAAAACAGTACGTACGTATTTGAAATGCCTGTGTGTGATATCTCCTTACTCGTAATGTCTAATTCGATTGCACTGGTTGAGTATGTAATGTACATTGAAGTCTAGGTACAAGGCGAGTGCAGGTCAGTCCTCAGTTGTTGTGGGAGACAGACTAGCTGCGAGCATTGAAGGTTCAGTACGCAACTGGGGGCAGGAGTATGACTATTGTAAATTGAAGGTTCGATACGGAGTATGACTGACTGTAATTACCGGCTTCGGCACACATGTATGTTGGGCTGGTCGAAGTGATGGTTTCCTTTCAGTCGGTGCATAAGGTGTAAATGGGGAGGGGGAGAGTTTGACCAGAGCGGTCTACCATCATTTACATTGTATGTGTGTGTGTGGGGGGGGGGAGGGGCTCGTATCGTCCCATCCTGTCGAATGTGTCACATTAACGATCCAGCTCGCAAGTCTGGTGAGAGCACAGGCGGGTAACCTTGCTGGTTGGCGATATCTGATGAATGCATTGGTAATAATGGTATTTATTCTTCCAACTGCACAATGCTTGTCGAAGACGGGTCCACTCGCCTGCTCGTGTGTGGAGAGTTCACCTAACTGTCTGATGTGTGTGTACATTATTTCATCTACTAACACATCTCATGCAGTGATGGTCAGGGCTGGCAACCTAAGGGATTTCGGCTTCCTACTGCACTTTTTTTTTTGCCGTAGTCCCATGCAAGTATTTTTCTCCGCTCAAGTGAGTCCGCAGGTAATGTATACATTTGGTGCAAACGATTCAGACCCTGACGGGAAATGTCTGACGGCTTCGATGATGACAAGTCTGGTGAAGGCCTTGTTAGTATTTTTTCTACCCACACAGTGGCAAATCCAAAAGCCTCCCTGGCGATTGTACACACATGCTTATAAGTAGACATAAAGTAAACATGACCCTGCAACCCTTCTCGTCATCATGGATGATGTGTATGTTATGAATCTGACAACTATATCTTTAGTGGTTTGGAACTTACAGTCAACTATACCTATATGTAGGCATACGATATACTTGGTCCTGCGACCCCTCTCGTCGTTGGGGATGATGCCAATGTTATGAATTTGACGACTATAACATAAACAGTTCGGAAATAACAGCCAACTATGCGTATAAATCGACATAGGCCATACTTGACCACTCGTCTCATCTCTTCGTCTGGGTCGATGCTCATGTTATGAATTTGACAACTTAAACCTAAACGGTTCGGAAGTTACAGCCAACTCTGCTTATACGTAGAAATAGTCCATACTTGACCCCGCGATCCTTTTCATTGTCTGGGGCGACGACTATGTTATTAATTTTACTGGAGCTTGGCCAGTCAGTGGACACGAGCTAGAGCGCGCTAGGAAGTATGGCCAGGCCAATCGAGGGCAGGCGGAAGGGAGAGCTAGAGAGTGCGAGGACGTGTGGATGGTGGTAGGCAGAGGTGGCGAGGGGAAAAGTGCGCGAGGAACTGTGGTTCTGTCCGTGGTGGTGAGGGGACAGGGGAGAGAGAGAAAAAAAAAGAGAGAGATGTGAATAGGAACGGGGAGGCAGGCAGGCCGACATATGTACATGTGTCCCTTCTCGTCGTTGGGGGTTATGCATGTATTACGATTTTGGTAATTGTATCTCAAATACTTTGAAAATTACAGCCAAATATGCTTATATGTAAGCATAGGTCGTACTTGACCTGAGGCTGGCAGGGTATCTTGGAATGGGGTCTCCCACTCCACACGAAATGCTTGGGCGGTACATGCACGCTTTTGGTACGATGAAAAAAAACTATAATACTAATATCGGTTGGGAGCACCCAGAGACCACCGACTGGAATGTTAGAGTAAGAAGTGCTGTCAGGGTGACACCGAACATACAATTGATACTTATGTTATGAATTTGACACCTATAACTTAAACGGTTCGGAAAGTACAGCCAGCTATGTTTATAGATTGTCATTGGCCAAACTTTATCCGCGACCCTTCTCACAGTTGGGATTGATGCCTATGTTATGAATTTGACAACTATAACTTAACTGGTTCGGAAATTACAGCCAACTATGCTTATAAGTTGACATAGGGCATACTTGACCCACGACCCTTCTCATAGTCGTGGTTGATGTCTATGTTATGAATTTGGCAACTATAACTGAAACAGTTATAAAATTACAGCCAACTATGCTTATAAGAGTTATGTAAACACAGACTTCAGGAGGGGGCAGTGGTGTACGAGATCCGAAATGAACGTTCTGGTAGAATTGATGCCCGTCGCTGGCCACCAACATCTTCAGTTGCCCGCTAATTGTCCTGAGGAGACATGGGTCATCGACAACAAGATGGCCCACGGGAATGATTTCTCAATCATGCAGGAAATTCTCAATTTCCGCACGATTCATCCACATTGTGCAACCTCATCCACATTGGGCAAACTGCCCGCCGCATTGTGCAAAGGCACTTTCGCGAGGGGAAAAAAGGGAACTTTCGAGGGGGAGAAAGGCAAATCCAATATGGCGGTAGGAGTCTACAGGATCCACAGCCAGGAGCCACCTGTCCCGGATTTGCCATTTTACAACTACTACAGGCGTTCATTTTAAAGAGTTCCTTAATGTAAAAGTCATGGTAAATATTTTATACATTTACAGAAAAAAATTCTAACAGCAATTAAATGTTTTGTGAATGTTAAATGTAAATCTATGTTACACTCAAATTGGTTTAATACATATAATTTCTTGAACTCCTATAATAACTACTAGAGACCCATCCGAATCTTATATAAGGCAATAAGAAAATATTTTGGAAAATTCAGTAATCAATAGACGAATGTAAACGACAGTGATGCGAGTGTATAGAGAACTGTAAAATATGTTTTGTCGCAAATGAGTTCCAGGAATTTCCTTTATTTTGCAGCTATGCAATTAAAGATAACTTATAAACATAACATACACAAAAAATGCGTGTATTATATATAATGAGTATTGTAAATGTAATATATGTTGTAAATTTAATATTTAAATTTCGCGTGGGAAATTAATTGCAACAAAAACAATTGCAACTTACATATGCGAAATCTTTAACAATAATTCTGCATTTAACAGTGAAGTTGCTGTGCTTAAAAATATTTAACACCGCATAAATATATTCTGTACTGGGCCGCTAGATACTGATTTGCCTCTAATAAGTCGTCCAGGGGTTTGTGTGCAAACAGTCACAAACGCAAACTCCTTGCTACGTAAGCGTTACGCCGCAGCAAGAATGGCCACAGGAGACACCGTAAACCAGTTACAAATCTTGACTCTTTGGTTCACATCCTATTTTACTTTGGGTTTCCATTGCATACTTAAAAGAGATACTAACCCATTCTGTCATAGGTAAATATATAATTTTAGGCGTTTCAACGAACACAAATTTTGTTCGGAACGCGTCGATACCAATAAAATGTGAACAGCGGTGTGCAACAATGAACCAAACAATATTTTCGACATTTTTTAAAAGTATCAAATATACGCCACAAATGAGCTTTAAATAAAATTTAAAAATCAATGATATTTAATAAATGGGATTTTAATTTACTTTGTGGTCTTGGTAGAAGTTACTTCAAGAAATGTTTACCACAACGACGATGTCTCTCCCAGCGTGAGTGATATACTACATTGGACGGTGTTTCTGCTGTTTGAATGTATATCATTAACTCCACTTCGTATGCAACTTAGCACGTTTAGGGGATTACGAACGAAAGGATTAGTATATTACTACTCTAAAAATCACATATAATTAATTCCAAGGTATATTTCCAGAAACAACTACGAGTTACCCTGTTCTTGTCTTTCTTACTTTGAACAAAGATAATTCAATTATTGGATAAGACATTTGATTATCAAATTTGCTGTGAGATGGGGGCGACTGAATATCACATTATTTGTATCACTCCGCTTTGAAACTATGAATTTGAATCACGTTGTTTCTTAAAACCCCCAAAAATTCATAATCCTTCCTTATGAATATGGTGTCTCGCGTCACCCCCTCGTCCCTTGTTCCCTCTCCAAACAAAATCCTTTCAAAAACTTCATCTTGCTAAATGTTACACTCATTTCCAAAAAAAAAATATATATATATATACTTTTTTTAAAATGAATTTTTTGAAAGGATTTTTTTGGAGAGGGACAAGAAATGATGGGAGCGATCGCAGGTATATCGTGGAATTGAGTATCGACAGCGCGGTTATTAATAATAAGGTTCTCTCTGGGAACCAGGCAGCTGCACCATACCAAGGGAAGTTATTTTGATACCAGTGGTAAATAATTTCCAGAACTTATTCGAGCAACGGTTCCGTCACGGTGCCAAACACAGAGGAGTTAGGGGAGCAGGGCGCTTGGCCAATCACTTGGGTGCGTGCCTACTGAACGGACTAATAATGAGACAGCTCGACTTCACCAGTCGATGCTCATTAATTTACTAATCAGATGTCCAAGGCGAACAATCGATATCGGCCAATCAAGGAGCGACGTCTAATAATACATACTACTTGAGTTAGTAAGGGAGATATTTTCCTTTAGCGTGGCAGTTCAAAGCAGTTCTTTGAATTTTGATCACACTAGTTCACTAAATATTTCAGAGCGTGTGTCATTACAGAAAGTGGCCTTCATTATTTTATAATTGTAAAAAATAATATTCAGATTTAAGACAATAATTAAATACTATTTCCACCCATAAAAAGTAAGCATCACATTTTTTTTTTTTGCATAATGGCATGTCGAATTCCCAAGTTTAGTTCTTGGGTACGTAGATATAATAAGAAGTTACCGATTCTATTGATGTGCGTAATTTCCTCTACATCGGGGCACATAACAGTTAATGAAATTCTCAAAGGCTCAGATGCTAGGCAGGCCTTAACGTATCTTTGATAGCAATATCATTAGAGATGAAACCAGAAACATGTACTACAGAAATGTGACAATTACAAATATGCACGTGCTTTAACCAGGACTAGAATGCAGTTGAACATCGTACCATAAGCTAGCGTGCAATAAACTGAATTTCGGAGGTAGGATTCGGACCATCAACATCTCATGTAATCAGTCTAATGTTTTGAATGAAATATTCAGAGGGCGGCCGTGATTTTCAAAATAAGCGCCTTAGCCACTTAAAACACGCAAGGATTCATAGTCTAGTGTTGTGCTATTTGTTTGAATAATTTTGTGGAATCTGTTGATAGGACCCTGTGATATGACATAAAAACATAATTCTCTTACTTTGTGGTAGCTTACAAAATTACTTTAAAATATATTTCTCTAAACAATGCTTTAATAGATACTTTCTACTTACATATTAGAGTGAATTTGGTTAAATTGTTTAACAGATGGGACAAACTTATCAAAATATTTATGACTGTCATTTTGAACATCATTGTCTGATTGAACTTAAATCATGTAAGTTTACATGGCCTTCTGTAGCACTACTAGTATGAAAGATTTGGTAGAAATTAGTTGAATTGTTCCGGAAATAATGGCAGATTTTCCAATTTCCTCGTCTGGCACTATTTTGCAAAAACGTCGCCAAAGAGTATCTCTGTATGCATAATTAATGCATCCAACGAATACAGTTAGTGTACGAAATATGGTTGACAAATGTTGAATTATTTTTAATATATAACACGGTAACATATTTAATATATATATTAAAGCCACTTAAAAAAAGCCTCCCATTCCTAGATCAAGTTAGTTTGCGAAATCTTGTGTAAATTGGTTTATTGGTTTTCGAAATTAGGCAAAATGACATTTTTAATCTGACGATATTCATAAATGTAGGACAGAATGGTTATGTATTAGCATTGGTATTAGCGCATTGGATGATTGACATAGATAAAGTATACAAAGTTAAGTTAAAATTGGTTTTATAGTTTCGCAGACATAGCACACTAAGCTAAACCGTTTTATAGACGTCATTCTAAAAATAAGTGAGTGGTACACGTAACACAAATAAATTAATATCTTGGCCTACCACAGTACTACTTTTTCGTCAAATTTTGTAGGAATCGGTTGATCGTTTACAAAATGATGGAGAAGTGAGTCTCTGTGTATACAAAGTTAAAGACTAAGTGGAAATATGTTTCGTTTTTTCCTAATTATAACAACTAAACCAACATGTTTATATGGCCGTCATTTTGAAAATAAGTGCCTGTGACACTCAAAAAATTGTCTTTTAAGTTACATGAGTGGCTGTAGTGCTGGTTCTTTGCCAAATTGGTTGGTAATAGTGTTGTTTTCTCCGGAGATTTGACATACAAATTTTAATTTGTCATGTGACGATGTCTTATAAGATGGCGAACGAAAGAGACTTTGTATGAATACATTACATGGTTGTAATTTATACTGCTAGCATACAAAGTTAAGTTGGAATTAATCGCATGGTTCTAACGATATAGAATACTAAGCTAAAATGGCTGTATAGCCTTCATTTTAAAAATGAGTGCTGACCTACTAAAAACTTACCATTCTACTTCAAGTGTCGCAGTATAACTTTTGTTAGGACTTGGTCAACTGTTTACCGAAATATTTGTTCGTGTTGCGCTATCTTGCAAATTGGCGTAATAATAGCTGTTTGTTGGCGTGTATGATGCTTGTAATATATACTTTCATCATACGAAATTTGATCGAAATTGGCTGAAGAGTATGGCAGGTATACCAAATAAACCTAAATTGTTTGTGTGGCCACCATTCTATTTCGAAAATAAGTGCATAGTCACTTAAATTTGCATACTTTTACATTGTCTACCATAGCAGTATTTATTTGCCAAATGTGGCGAGGATTCGTTGAGTAGGTTTCGAAATAATTTTTCATGTGCTGCTATCTTCTAACATGACAGCACAACAACAATATTTATCACTAAATTTAATATTCACATTACGCACTCCCAACATATATTTGATTTCAATCGCTTGAATGGTTGCCGTTATATGACAACACCCCAAATATTTATATGATCGCCATTTTGAAAATAAGCACCCAGCGTGGTCGAAAACTATAAACGGTAGATATTCTTATCACGTACTATATGTTTGCCGAGTTTGGTGAAATTCTGTTAACGCATTCAAAAGATGACAAATGTATGCAGGGAGGGAAGGTACACGACAGGTACACACATACGGTAAGGAAAGTTAGCTCACAAACCTCTGAAAAAAAGACTAAAAACAATTCGCTTAACAAAATGAAATAAATCACATTGAATTAAAATACTATGAGTTACTGAAAGAAATCTTTAAAATTGCACTATGGAAGATTTCATCAATTATTATTTTAATTGTTAAAAAAATTGCCTAATTTCAATTTGTAGCCGTCTTTAGTTATTTTAAAGTAAATTTTTTAAAGAATATCTTAAAATGAATCAAGAGATGACTTCAGTCACCCTTTTAAATTTTCTGTAGATGTTTTTGTTTCTTTTATTCGTACATCTCAAAAATACTACAATTGCGATTTTGACATGCCGTGATGCACAAACCATCTAATCGATTTTTTTTATCAGAAAAGAGAATGGACATGCAATCTCTGCAAGTTGAATGGTATTCCTTAGAGATAAAAGCTATAGTTCCAAAATGTCTCTTATCCCGAAATATCGAAACTACAGAAGTACAGATAAGGATACTATCTCACTCTATTATCAATACGGAATACTTTTCCATCTACAAATAACACGTTCCGCAAAAATTCATTTTCCTGCTCAATTTAATAAGACAAATATTTGAAAACTTCCAAAATGTCTTTTATCACCTAGAAGTTTATTGCATAACTTTCCATATTCATACGTTTCCAGAATGGCTTTCCTCCAATGCTACAATGGCAGCTAATATTAAAATTATTTTTCCAAAAACTCCCATTTTACAACAATGTATTGCCATTTCTGTAAAATTACGTTCTTTGTAATTCAAGTTGACATTATTATTTGATGGTGATTAAATAATTTAAATGTTGGCCAAACTGTATTTAGGCTACGTAATTCTGAACATATGATGTTATTTAAAGTAAGCTTATTGGTGTGTGACTTCAATTAGTTATATTTAAGAACATGGATGAATGTATAATGGCTAAAGTATTGAGTGGCCAAGGAAGGAAAAGTAGACATTTTCCAGAGAACAGGAAGAAAACTAAAGACGTGATTGCAAGGGTAAGCCGTGATTATTCATCTCTGATTGTATGATTATAGCCCCAAACTTCAACATCAATCTTCATCAGCTTTTATTCAAAGTTGTATGTATCGAAATATAATTATGGGGCTTTAACTAAATTTTTTAACATACGTATACTAAGTTCGTATGGTGTTATGGACTTGAAACGTGAAGATTGTTGTGCCAATCAGTTCTATGTGAAGCAGTACAACAGCTGAATAATGAACACATATGTTTTATTACAGGTAATTGTTTGTATGTTTTTGTTTTATTTGAAATGAAACGTACAATAAAGTTGCCCCATTATTGTGTTAGGAACAAGCCAGACATGTTACCAAAGATGCCAACACGTGGACACCACTCATGCTTACAAATGTAACACTACAACAACAGATGTGGATCACTTTCATCAGATTGCCTTTGGACATCCTTTTAAGGTAGATCAAGAAAACCTGATTATGAAATACTGTATTGCCATTGCTCCCAAAAGAGGTCATGCTCTCAAAGATAACAGTTCCAGAAAAGCTCTTTTAATTATGTATTATGTAGAAAAAGTCATTGTTTACCACGGTACACCATCAAAATTGCCTGTATGTCAAAATTATTATTTTTTTTTTGGTATTCTGGGGGACATATCAAAAACTAGGGTTCAAAATATCTGCAAAACGTATTACATTAAGAAGGAAGCACTAAAATAGAAACGAGTAAATAATATTCGTTTAAGGAATAATGAGGAAATACGAAATGCTCTTTTCCAGTTCACTGAAAGCCTGATACCTCTCTAAATACACTATTTTCGTGGGAGGTGAAAGTTAAAAAGGCTTTTTTTTTTTTTTTTTAGGAACTATGTAAATGAAACGCACAAAATTGAATTTGGGCAACCAGCAACTGATGCACTGTAGTACTGCATACAACTAGACATTGCGCATAAGAATGCTACAAATGGAAAGGATAAAAGGACATGTATGATCCATAAACGCATTCATGTTCTTAGATAAAAGGCGTCATTAATGCTTTAAAGACAAAAGATTATTGTATTCTGACACTTTCGTATAACTGTGAGTAAAAACTTGTTTAGCCCAAAGAGCACCCAATTATATAGATGTAATTTTACTATTTGTATGGGGTCGTCAAAAAATCCAAAAGATAAGCAAAACGTTTTCATCTGCCACTGGCTTCGGAGTGAACATGCGAAAGGTGCAAATTAAATTACCAAGTAGCAAAATATAATTTGACCACAGGTACAGATCTGATTGTGAACAAGCAGCCCACATGCGGTATCCACAGACATTCAAGAAGCGGAATGCACCCGCAGACACTTGTGGCACACATGATGAATGATAACTGTGGTATGATGTGTTTATGCGTAGGCCACATGAGGATATATTACTGTCAGCAGATGTCTGTCAAAACCAAAGTTCTTCGTAAGTTAACCACAAGCGGGCCACTTCTGGATGTACTGTCGGCTGATGTCTGGCAAACCAAGAGTTGCCCATAAGTCAACCACAAGCGGGCCACTTCTTGATGAATTGTCGGCTGATGTCCGGGAAAGCAAGCGTTTCCCATAAGTTGACCACAAGCGGGCCACTTCCGGCTTTCTGCTCCTGGCCTGCCATAAGTACACCATACATCGTTAGCCAACTGTCGGCAAGCCACTTGTGGGCCAGCTATTGGCCTTTTGTGGCCCACATAGATGCAGCTTGCCATGCATTTTCAAAACCAAAAATTAATTGTGTCTAACCCAAATAAAATATATCTATTTACCATATTCATATGTGCTATCTTCAGGTTTATTTCACAATTAGTAAATTGCTTTGGAGAAACCTGGAATTGAATTCACAACTATTCGCCTACAGTCAAGTAAGCTATCAACTACTCTACCACGACCTTTAAAGTAAATTTGGATACTTACTTCACATACATAATGCTATATAGACAATGTTAGTATCATGAGTAAGTACTGGAATTTATGTGTTTTGTTTTAAAGACTGTTGTTTTAGTTTCGGACAACTTTCAGGTATAATTTAAAATGCAAAATAATGGAATTTTTTTGCGTGTTGTGCTTTGCAGGTTTCTGGTCTGAAAACTATTTTTTACTATTACTAGCAATGCCACGTGATAACTTGACTTTATATATACATGAAATACAAATAAATTTAATTCGCATAAGCTATTTGCTACTGCACAACAACATATAGTCAGTATGCTATAAATGGAACATAAGCTTGCTGATCATGATTCCTCAGAAATAAGGAACAGTTGACATACTACAAATGGCGGTAAGTATGCTGCTATTATGTCCCCAGCAGTGAACAACAGTTGGCATGCCGTAAATGGTCCACGAACATGCTGCTATTATGTCCCCAGCAGTGAACAACAGTTGGCATGCCGTAAATGGTCCACGAACATGCTGCTAATATTTTCCCAACATTAAGTAACAGTTTGCATTTCCTTGATCATCTGCTTGTGGGACGTCTGTTGAAATCTAACAATCATCATGAGAGCATTGGCCCACATTACGAGTATTTGTAAAAAAGGTACTGTCACTTTTATTTATATGACCTGATTTTCAATCATATAAGAAATGCTAACAGTCATAAATGCAAACGTTATCACCACTGGCAACAGTTGGCCAACTGTTAACTGCTTGTTGTTTGTTAACTTGGGGCCCATGTGATAACGCCCAACTATCAAAAATGAATTGTTCTACTACGTGAGGGCTTTACGTACAAACGTGATCTTATATTATGCTCTTCTGCAAACATCACCCACACATTCTCTACACACTCTAAGATGCCTGTGGGTGTTTCACAGACATTTGCTTGTGCATCATATATGAAATTCCATCAGTCATTTTGTGTTAAATGGCCCACTATTTCCCTCACGATGATGTCCGACTATCAGAAATGAACCATTATACCATGCGAGGGCTTTATGCGCAAACATGATCTTATAATCATACTCTTTGGCATACATCAGCGACACGTTATTTAAAAATCTAATATGCCTCTGTGTGTTTCACTGATGTTTGCTTGTGGGCCACATATTAAAATCTGTCAGTAATTTTGTGATAAGTGGCCCGTAATTGGCCACATGATGATGCCCAACTATCAGAATTGAGCCTGTCTACCACATGAGTGTTTTATATGGAAAAATGATCTTATTTTCATACTCTTTAGCATACATAAGCCACATGTTTTCCACATGTTCTAAGATGCCAGTGAGTGATTCACTTGATGTTTGCTTGTGGGCAATACATTAAATTCTGTCAATCATTTTGTGTTTAATGACCCACACCAAAAATACTTCCCAAGCAAATACAGTTAGTATTGTTCACGTGGTCTTATTGTGTACCACATAAGAAAACACTTAGTCATGTGAGCAAACATGTACCACTTGTGTCAACAGTTGGCCAACTGTTATCTACTTGTTGTTTGCTACTTGGGCTGCTTGTTCCGCCTTCCATCATTTAAAGACAAAGACACTTGAGCATGAAACAGAAACAATCAGGATTTTGTTAGATGACTATGGAGGCGAGATAAAAACGAATTTATTGTTGGCATGACTTTAAAGTGGCTGCTTTCCCACCCTCCTTCACAGGTAGAAATATTGGAGTTTTATTTTCCAGTAACTGGCAATCTGTTTCTTCCTTCAGATCGAGTGTTTCCTAGGATTCATTAATGGGTTAGGAAAAAAGGCGTGATTATTACTCAGGAGAATTTGACGTTTCTGAAAAACATGGGACTATGGGACTGTAATTCATCTGAGAGGGAATTAATGCCTGGTTTTAGATTGGAAAACAACGATTGGTGAAGTTCAGTTGAAGCCGGCACTTTCAGTTTAAGCCATGTAAGAGGATTGCCTTTAAAATGCAACAGGGAATCAAACAAGGTGATTGTTCGTGGGGAGTTTAACTATAGGACAGACCTCTGTAATTTTAGAAATTTTGTTAAAAAGGGTCACATAATTACTGAAATTGAGGCTGACATTATTCCCAAAGGGAACAGCATTAAAGAGCAACATTGAGATACTGCATGTTAACAAACTCCTAACCAAACATTTTGGTAATACACGGAAAGACCAGCCAGAAATATTCTTCTACATGAGTCTCTTGGACAGCGTTAGTGTCACCAAGCACATGGTGTTAGATAAGATGTTGATTGTTATGGTGAACCGGATTCTGCATCATTGCATTGTGTTTAAGAACATTTCGAAGCGAACTCTTTCATTGTGAGAGTATTTTGGGGTTATGGTTTTCAGTAAACTAACATCTTCAACTACGAATTTATTTTCGTTTACTACTTTTACAATGTATACCTTGTGTATTGAATTCCTTCAGTACAGAATTGTAATTACAGTAACAATTTTTGTGTTATTTTCAAATTAGGTCTTATCCAGTTACGTAAATTTTAAAACCTGCCTTCTCCTATTTATAGTTCTAAAACTCACCTTCTCTAATTTTAACATGTAAATAAATACTATACTGTACGAAATATATTAAAGAGTTTGTGATCCTGATTTGCATGACATACAAGGTTTATTTTAAACTAAAATTAATTTATTATTTTCATATACAAAATGGTAAAACTATTTTTCTTGGTATGTGAAAAAAAGAATGAGAAGACGCATTTTGGAATTATAGAACTCAAATATAAACGAGGACTTTGAGAGCTGATGAGGATGAAACAAGGTGGAAATGGAGCAGTGCCGGAGTGCAAGGACGGGGTAAGTGGGAGATTCCCTATAAAAAAAATCTGCCAACCAGTGGCATTCTGTGGCACGGTTCCTACGTGCGAAAGTTCGGGAACAACCCGGCTGGGAATAGAACCCTTAATACCTCTAGCCGCTTTACCACTGCGGCCCCAAGTATCCAGGTAATATACGCAGTGCATGTGAATATATCCACGTAAAATTCGTCATAACCCATTCGGACACAGCCGAAATAATTGTGTACGCTGAGATGAATCGTGGTGTGGGCTGAGCATGTAAATATTGAATGTCCACTAGGAATAATGTGTGTGTGTTTGTGTGAGACAGAGAAAATAATAGCACTCTTACCCTTGTATTAAGATGTAAGCACGTTACTAATCATATATTTAAATATGCAAACATTGATCTACGCCGATATGACTGCCAATGAAATGTGTAAAATTGCGAGACGTTACACCTCACATGAAAGTGTTTGTTTTGTTCGCCGGTACACTCTAACGCGAATAAGTGTTATCAGTGGAAAAAAAACACTAGTCACTGAACGTCTGCTAAGAGAATATTACAGACTGGCCAATCAGTCGAATGAACCAGGTATCAGTGTCACGGTATGGTGTTCATTGTCATGTCAGGAGGTACAACATAAGGCATGTCCTTGATTTTTTTACACTCGTAATTGAGATGTAAACGCCGATATTTTGTACACCATATATGATGTGAAAAGTATTTCTGTCGATCATAAAAAGAATGAACGTATTTCCTAAACCGTAAATAATTGTTGAGGTGGATGGGATCGTACGGCCTAAGACATACAGGCTAGTACACCATGCTTCGGAAGGTGACCACATATTACTCTGCGGTCGCACTTAACGTAATGTAAAAAAATTAAATGCTGGATGTACATCCTTCATTCCGCCACGTGAAAAGTATTTCATCCTTCGGTAACAAATGTGTATTAAACTATAACGACAGTGCAATATCGTCTCTGAACAGATTAAAGTAGTATCACCATTTAGTGACCGCTTAATATTCTAAAGCAGCAGAACACACTCGAAACTTGTCTATGATTTTTCCACCTCCTTCGCAATGATTCCTTGCAGTCGGACGTGAATATGAGTCGTTTACAATGTTCGCTAGGAAAGCGCCTTAATAATGGTGCTGTAATAGAAAATTGTCATTTTATACTAAAGTCTCTACCTCTTTCTCTTTACAACACAACGATCTCCTTCTAATACTCAACAAATTCTCTCACATTTCTGGCATTACAAATAAGAAGTTTTATTACTCGTGCTGTAATTTAGTCAACAAAATGCTGGTTTCTTTGTGTCAATCGATTAGCTGTGAGCATAGTATTCAGGCACAATAATGTGAACCAATCATATCTCAAACCTGTAATAAGGTTTATGAATCAGTTTTATACTGGTTAGATCACTGGCCATTGAGATTCGCAGTGCAAAGTCAATACCAAAATTTCCTTCATGCTCGTTATCTACACAGGTGCGTGAGTTGAGACAGACTGAGTTAAACAAAAATATATAACTTCATGAAAGGCACTTCCTGTTAGTACCGTACACACTAACAAAATTATTATTCTTTTACTAAATCTTATACTTTGATCTGCGGAAGTTTTTAGTACCTTTGATTTATGAGTGTTGCAGTTTTCAAGAAGTCCCCAGCACTTAGCTCACCGGATGTAAGAAAATGATATTATTTTAATAGAGGAAGTGCAGAACGGATCAAAATCGTACTTGGCTCAAACATCAGAACTAAAAAGTCACTTAGCAACCGAACTGCTGAAATAGCCCACGGAAGAACTAAAGAAACCAGAGTAGTTGACTGCCAGTGGTACAGTGCAACCTATGAGTTGTTTTGTCAGAGAGTTGCAGCTTCGTTTTTACAAGCAACTAATGCCTTCAAGAAAAGCTAACGAGTCTTCAGAAACGCTAAAAGAAGGCTAGAGTGAGCCTTCATAAAGATGGGTTATTTTTGAAAGACGCGCAGATATGAAAAGGGAAAGCTGCCCTGAACCGTAAACAGAATCTGCGACGCTCGTAACCCGTTTGCCGAGTTCTCTTTGTAAGCACAAAACGGCTTTCTAGCTGGATGGAGCTTGGAGATAAAAAGCAAGTTCATCTCGAGATGAGATTCGTTTTCTGTGGTCAAGAAATTATAATTAATGGCATTTGAGGAGACGGGCGCTTTGAGTATTTTATAAGCCTTTGTCACACGAGCTATGATTGTAAAAATGAAGGTGATAACCTTAAGTACTAAAGTATGCTTTCAGCAGAGTATTTCTGTTCCCAATATGACTGATATTTTTAAGTGATCAAGCTGACTGTTTATTTAAAGATGTGAAATTTATTTACCTCAATGGCTGTGAGATGGCGATTGCAATGTGAGTGTTTCTACGTAAGTTATTTTTTGTGAGGTAAGGTGGAAAGGCGATTGCTATTTTAAATGATATCTGTGCTAGCGTAAAACTCATTTGAAAATATTTGACACTCATTTGCGTTTAAATTATTAGTAAAGACCTGACGGCAAAATGGGTGGGGGTCCCCCCCCCCCAACCCATTTTGCCGTCAGGACTCTTGAAATTTACTTTTGAAAATAATCACTGTTCGTAACTATTTATGTTACAGTACACCTTGGTATGCTGGCTGCCGTATAAGTTGGTAACGAATTAATAATAATAGTTCTAAAAATTAACTTTGTACTGCGATACTAATGATGTATGGCCACTGGAGTCAGGGTTTCAAGTTTTATACACATTATGCAGTAATAATTTACATATCATTAAGCCCGTTTCCTTTCTTAAAAATTGCGTGATTTCATTTGGATCGCACGTTAAGTGGTCAGAAGATTGCTTGTTACAACATGGAAGTACAAAAATTCCAGAAGAAAAGTATATCCTAAGCAGAGCTTTCAAACGAGCCCAAATCACCGTGAAAATACTATAATAATTTCACCTTAAACAGCCATTGAGAAGAACTTAAGCGCAAACCTAAATCTTGAGTTACCCTTTCAAAAATGACAAAGGACAAGGTGTTTTCACACATACAATAATCAGTAAATCATCAACGATATCGAATCGCGATGATGCCTACATAACATATTATAATATATTGTTTTAATACGCTTGTAGTAGGCATATGTATATACGTAGAACTGTAATGAAATTATATTTAAGTTATTCATTATGTTCATCCCTGATATTTTCATATATATATAAAATTGGAAAAACACGTAAATTACATCACTTATATATAAGTGATGTAATTTACGTGTTTTTCCAATTAATTTTTCTCCTCGCGCGAACGCACTTGTGGGTGTTCTCAGAGTGGTTCCATTTTTTTACATTCAAAATATTTATAGCATAAGGATTTCTGTGAGTACAGCTGGGCTCTTTATTATAAAAATAACCGTTTTTATATAGAAAACTGACAGTTACTGTTCTGTAATTGCTAAACAAACATCGATATGATATTGTTCACTCACCTCGTGCTGAATATAGTTGGTGCGTACGAAGGCTTACGGCTGATTGTGATGGCAACGGAGTCGGAACCAATCTTTCATCGTCGAATCTTCTACGATGCCGATATTGCGACAAAGTTTATGCTTTCGGCCATACAGCTCGTTGACATGAAAAGAGAGAATGCTTGAATAACACATATCGCACGGTACTACGCTGTGGTAACTGTTCTACACAGTTCGCTAGAGTTCTAGACGTGTCAAGATCTGTAAATATAAATATGCATCTACCAAGAAACCGTAAGTGTGGACATCGCTAACTTCTGTTAATAAGCCGCATATTTTTGGTCCTCAAAAGGCGAGGGAACTATGGTCCGTACAAGCGACGAACAGCATGCCGTACAGTCGGTTAGTATGAAATATAGACTTGCTAAACTGGCACGTGGACGAGACGAACTTTAAAACAGTAGTTCAACCACCGGTATCTGTGAAGACGGATACTGCCAGCGACACCCCAACGCTCAATAAATGGTAACTCATTGCTATGAAAGAGAAATGCGATGAAGAACGTAATATAGATAGTTTTCGCGATGAAGGTGATTGCATTTTGTCCGATGTTCTGACGTATCTCGCCAAAAAAAATCCACTGCTACGTGTGACCTGAAAGAGACGGAAGACAAGAATTATCGCTACGTATTTCTCGAAGACACGAATTAACTGGTTTATATTCAGACATTTCATTGGCTTGCTAAAAAGCAGTGATCACTCGCACGTTGAATATATGTCTTCATTTAGCGACGAGTTGGTCACCATCATGACGATAATTGAAGACATATCATTGATATGGAAATATATGAGAAATGTAGTGTTCTGGATTATGAAATAAGTAAAAAAAATAATTATGTAAATACAGTAGTGCGTGTTTAATTTCTTAAACATTACCCTACTGCTTTTTGCGAGCAAGTACACAAATACGATTATGGTTCAATCCAGTTAAATTCAACTCACTCATTTCTCTTCGAGGTATTGTTTTAAGGTTTCAATTTGAGGTAATTTTTTTGGACGTATTCATCAGAATTTTTTTCTGAGATTTAATTTGGTAGGTTTCATTTCGAGATATATTTTATGAGGTTTTATATTTTTAAGGCTTCTCTGTCAGGTTTTATTTTTGAAGGTTTATGTTTTAAATTTAAATAGAGGTTCAATTTTTGAGGTTTCTCTCCAAAGGTTTAGTTTTTTTATGTTTAGTTTTTGAGGTTTCGATTTTAGAAGTTACAAATTTAGAGGTTTATTTTTATATAGGTTCTTGAGGTTTATTTTTGATGTTTTGTTGTTTCACAATTTGAGGTCTCTTTTTTAAATGTTCATTTTGAGGTTTAATTTTTTGAGGTTTCGTTTTAAGATATATTTTTGAGATTTTATTTTTTGAGTTTTCATTATGAAGGTTTAATTTCGAGGATTCGTTTATGAAGATTCAAATTTTTGATGTAATTTAGAAATTTTGTTTTTGAGGTTTAATTTTTGTATTTTTTTTTTGTTGAGATTTTGAGGTTTATTTTGAATTTTCGTTTGTGGTTTATGTTTTGAGATTCCAGTTTTTGTGTTTTCTATTTTAATGATTATTTCCAAGGTTTCGTTTATGAGTATTCTTTTTTGAGGTTTCTTTTTTGAGGATTCATTTTTGTTTTTTTCGTATTTTAGGTTTCCTTATTCAAGTTTTCGTTCTTTGAGGCTTCGTTTAATAATTTACTTTTATGTGTTACTGTTATGAGGTTTCATTTTGAGGTTTTGAGGTTTCATTTTGAGGTTTTGAGGTTTCTTTTTTGAGGCTTAGTTTTTTAGTTTTCATTTTGAAGATTTGTTTTTATGTTTCTTTTTGAGGATTATTTTTGAGGTTTCTTTTTGAGCTTTCTTTAAGTTTTCTTTATCAAGGTTTCATTTTAAGATTTATTTTATGAGGTTTCATTCTGAAGTTTCCGATTTTCGAGGTTTCTATTTTTTTAATGTTTTTATGTTTCTTTTTAAGAATTTTTGCGTATTTTTAGGTTTCTATTTTGAGGTGTGTTTCACATCTGGTCGGTTAGCCTGTTTGGTTGGTATGGACCTAAGTTATGATTAGCCCCCGACTAATCAGTTGAGCTGTGGGTTAGAGGGGGAGGTGTTAGGTGAATAAGCCAATGAAAAATTAGTGGTGGGGTCAGTCGTCTGCTGGTTATCATGCCGGGAGAATGTGTGCTCTACGCATTATCATACACGGGCCTCTTGCATGTATGTCTTAATTTTTTTCACGTAATTTTTGAAAATGTTTTTTAATTTTCCTATTTATATACTATTGATTTATTGTCTAACAGTTTTTAAATATGCATGTTTACTTTTCAAGGAATTGTGTGGTTTTATGAATGCCACATCTATAGCAGTAGCACTTTTAAGTTTAATTTAAATTTTAAGACTTTGATTAGTACCGATTAGATCAATGAGAAACCAATTTTTCAAGCACTCCTGTCAGAAATACGTTCGTCAACCACTGTTGCACACTGTTGTGTTAATGACCCGAATCTATTCTCATGTTAGGATTCGAATAGATTGCAGCTCAGGAATTTTCGAGAATGGCTACTCTTTTCTCTGCATTGTCTCATTTTAGTTGTTGTTTTTGTCATTTGTGTTGCGCCATCTTCTTTGTTCCGTGTTATTTTTATTGAAAAAATCATGGTATTTTTTTTTAATTTTCTTGCATCATAGTTTTTGCTCAATTTAAGGTTTTCATATTTTTTATTTGGGTCTTTTGATTCCACGTCTTTGATAGTACTATTCGGCGCCGAATAGCATGATAGATTAATTTATATTCCTTGTGTTACAGTTGCTTTTCACTTCTGTATTTTGTTTTGCTCTTTTTATGTTTTAAGCCGATATGTTAGCACTGGATTGTCTTATAAAGATATTTTAGTACTGGATTGCCTTATGCAGATATTTTAGTATTGGATTGCCTTATGCAGATATTTTAGTATTGGATTTTTTTATGCAGATATTTTAGTACTGGATTGCCTTATGCAGATATTTTAGTATTGGATTGCCTTATGCAGATATTTTAGTACTGGATTGTCTTATGCAGATATTTTGGTACTGGATTGCCTTATGCAGATATTTTGGTACTGGATTGCCTTATACAGATATTTTAGTACTGGATTGCCTTATGCAGATATTTTAGTACTGGATTGCCTTATGCAGATATTTTAGTACTGGATTGCCTTATGCAGATATTTTGGTACTGGATTGCCTTATGCAGATATTTTGGTACTGGATTGCCTTATGCAGATATTTTAGTACTGGATTGCCTTATGCAGATATTTTAGTACTGGATTGCCTTATGCAGATATTTTAGTATTGGATTGCCTTATGCACATATTTTAATACTGGATTGCCTTATGCAGATATTTTATATCATTTAAAATCAGGAATTGGTTTTAATAAATTGTTATTCGAACTAAGAAATGATGTTGTTATTAAATGTGTCCTCTTTCTTCGGACTTTACTTCATTCTATTTGGTAGTCAACATAGACAATGGAAAATTGCAATTCAAATTCCTAATGTAATTTTTAAATCAGACCGGTAGTCACTATAGATAAAAATGTCTTAAACTTAAATATCTCATTAATTTTATTAAGCTTTATATTTAATTGCATGTGAGCGATTAAAATGCAAAAAAAAAACTATTTATTATACACCTCTATTATCACCGTTACTAGCTACTAAAGCTGTGCTTCATTCCAGTGGGCAAGGAATAATTAATAACATTGGTCCCAATTCAGATGGACAAAGAGAGAGATAAAACTGTCAGTGTGATTGAAATTCATTTTAACAACTGGCATTGTTTTCTGGAAGACGGATTATCTTTTAGTCTACAATAGGTACGCGGGTACCTCTCATCCCTATTATTCAAACGTACTGTAGATCCGCTAAGTTGAAACTGTAAGGGAATACAATAAAAGAAAAATTCAATATTTTATATGTTCTTACTGCCAATCAAATTCTGAATCATAGAGTATGGTCAAAAAATTGAAGCTTTTGGCAGAAGCGGCTAATTTACCTTAAAATTAGAACTTCATAGTTTGGCATGGGACAATATTTAGAAATAAAGTCTGCTTTAAAGGAAAGTGTACAAGAATTTATTTTAATGACAGCTGTGTTAAAATTGCTAGGAACTTTCTATAGTTCAAGTTATTTTCAAATAATTGTATTTTGTATATGAAAACTAGGTTGTCAGCATCACTGGCTAGAGTGCAGGTCGTAGACCACAGAAGGAAAAAATTCTTGGGTAGGGATAATCGGTGCTGGTATCACAACCCGTATACACAGAAATTATTCAAGTTCATATGAACACCTGTATTTCACTCCTAGGTACTCAGGTTCGATCTCCAAAAGAGATGGAAACTTTAAAAGTTGGTAAAAATTTTCCCTTACCTAACAAGTGTATGTCAGTGTCGTCTCGGAGAGTGTTAAAGGAATTTTTATATTAACGCCAATTGTATCTCTTATGGCATCGCATGCGTAGTAAATTTTTGTTGTGGTGAAAATATGAACACTGGACAGGAGAATTTCCTCATCACAGTACGTTCAAATTGACATAGTTGCGAATACAATTAGGTTTTAAAAATCGTGTACATATTATTTACTTAATTTGGAGAGTGTTTTAACTTGCATGAAATGTAAACGTGTAAAAATACATCGACGTCGGTGGAAATTCGGGTGTCCCATGCATGTATAAACACTGCATTACAAAATTTCAAATTTATTAAACGGTTTCATTTGAAGTTTGATACTAGTAAGTTTTATTCTGGTGCCCATAGTGTATGAGCTACATTCCATTTTAATAAGGAGCGTATACATTTTGTTCTGTATGTTATCTAGTACCGTCTTCTACCTTTGCTTGAAATAATATATTTTCCTTTTTTTTTTTTTACTTTTGGCACAAAACTTGACAATTTATGAAATTTTGCCATTGGCTTAGACTACTCTGATCAGTGCCAACCATTCACACTTAAGGAACGAAATATTCCAAGAATTTTGCCGAAATGTAATGTGAAATCACATGGTCATTAGATACAGAACATATCAAGGTACAGTTTTAGGCAGGTAATGTATTATTGCTTTTGCTACGTTCCCATCGTTGTCAGCCCTCTAAGGTATCTTAGCTATTTCTGGGATTAAAATATGAAAAGTAACAACTACCAATGTGTGGATTAATTTGGTTACAATCTGTTCTTCATAAAAGTTTGGGGACGTTAGGAAAAAGGCGGGGGGGGGGGGTAGCAAGTTTTTCTTGTGGGAACAAAGTGTATTTAAATATTCCTGATAGATAGACCCGTGAGTCAATGACAAACTCACAACGAAACGAAGAAATTATAATAAAAGGCAACCTAGTTGTGAATATAAGTCTTCTAAAAATACATTTGTAAACAAACAAACGGCTACTGCCCAAAAGAGTCCACGAATTTTACGTGCTCTTGTCCATCAAAAATAAACGTAGAAAAATTGTGAAGCTAGCCATTACACGGAAATGCAACATTTAAAAAATAATTGTGTCTCTATGTTCAAATTAACACGGAATTACTGACTCTCAAATATTACAATCCAAATGCCCAGCATTGGCTTAATGGCAGCGTGCTTCTCACCGCGAGCGAACTAGCGTCATGAGTGAGCGCTTGGTTGCTATATATTGCTGATAACCATCCACAAAGCACGAGTGACGCAAACTGTACCTACTGTGTAGAAGACTCACAGGGAATGACTGATTCTATCGGTCACAGTTGCCTTGCCTTACACAGTTTAATTCATAACCCTTCATCTGTAACAGGAGGAATGATCGAGTGGAAACTCAGATAGCTACTATTTTGATAAACAAAAGGAATTGAGAATTTGACTATTCGGGGGGTTTGCTCACTCCGTTGGAAGCGGCGTGCGGAATAACGAATACATTAGTGTAATCCATTCACGGTTAATTCACAAGTTATTGAAGCCCTGCTTAAGTTCTACTTCCAGGATATTCCTCCGCCTCATTCGAATTGAGCCTAACTAATTGTAGATAATGACACCAAAGTACAACGCACCGAATTGTTGCGCACTCAGTTGTGATAATATTTTGAATGAGAACTATGTCTTACTAGGCACTATCAACACACATGTTTTCTCACTTTTATATTCAAATTTATTTATTAATGAAATATTATGACTTATAAATAAAATATTATTGAAACTTCCATTTATAGAAAAATAATATACTTGATATTATATTTTATATATTCTTATATTATACTTTATATATACTTTATATTTATATTATATACTTTATATACATATATAACGCTAGTGAAACATGGCAATTTTCGGAAATAACTAAACACGTCATACATGGGGTAATTTTGTAAAAGAGTGACGTGCGTCTAGCATATAGGGTATGTCTCACTTGGTCGACTATGTCCAGTTGGAACTACAGCCTTGCTTATCTGGCCCCTTCCCCCTGCGAGAGGACCTACCCCCTCCCCTCCGGATCTGGTAATAAAACATGTCGTCCCGGGAGACAGTCGTCCTCTCTCCACACCCCTCTTCAAACCATTAACCCCGACATCTTGCGTAGCTAAATAAAGAATAAGCCGCGATAAAGAAGTTATAGGTGGCTTCGTATAGTGTGCGTGGATGCTGAAGAGGGTTTTGTGGGAGCTAGGGGAAGGGGGATGGAGGGTTGTTGCTGACCAAGCATGCCGCCTCTCCCAACCCCTCGCTCCTCTTCAGCCAGAGCCGCCACGGCAGGTCTTTCCGGTGCATAATAACTGTTACGACCTCTCTCCCTCCAGCCCTGAAGCCACCCCCCATGGTGCATTGTGCCCTGCCAACCCCCTTGCAATCACTACCCCCTCGTCTAAGTTACGGACACCGGATCGATTAGTGATGTGAAAGGAAGGGGGAATGTGGTACGTTTTCCCCATGCGGCACTACCCCCCCCCCCCCCCCCACCAATTTCCCCCCCCCCCCCTTCATCCAAACCCTTGCGAGCGAAATGTTTCACATGTAAATTATAGATGCGTGGAAACTTTTGTGGGAGCTGCAGGGAGGCGTGGCTACGCGGAAGGGTGACAGACGTATTGAGTGACTCACCAGAAGGGCTTTGGGGGCTTGCAGGGAGATGTGCTGTGAGGAAGGACGCAGGGGGTGGCTTGTGCGTCCGCACTGTCCCGCCTCGGCGCCCTTCCCGTCGTTCGATAAGCCACCCTCCTCGCGATAGTCTGTCAGACACGGCCGCCTGTCTGCACTTCAGAGGCCGCCTGTCTCTTCCTCGAGGTGAGCGTGTGACCCCGGCCGCGCCGCTGGCTGCCCTACTCGGACTCTAAACCATCACAATGATTACTGGCAGTCCACAGCGAGGAGGGCCGCGCCAATGTGGTAGTTTTCCCCAGCCCCCGATAACAAGTGCTGCCTCCAAACCTTTGTTTAGAGATATTCTCCCCTACTCCCTGAAAATGTATAGTCATTGTGATGTAATGATGCCTCACCCACTCATCAAACAGTGCGTACAATCGAGAACGCAATTATGCTAATCGTTAGACAGTGTAAGAATGAAGTTGGGAAACGTGCTGTAGAACGCCGTACAGCATCGACCAGTCCTCGCGAAATGGCATGTTCCGGCCAGTTCGACTGCATTAAATAATGAAGCACATGATATCGGAGAGCTGTCACCGTGCTACAGAAGATGTTGGAAGAGGGGTGAAGGATGTAAGCGGCTATCCACACAAGTATGCACTATAAGAAATCATGTACCTTCAAGCTCACACATTTGTGTCCGTCTCATCTCTATCCTTGGTTAAGGGCATTTTCGACTGTCGCCAAGAATGCCGTTTACATTTATTTTATTTCTACATAAATATTTCTTTCTCTTAAAATATTATTTTTAATGGCGCACATTGGTAAAATATGTATTTAATTGAATTTTTTATTACAGTCTGTTCGCGGTAAAGTGAGTATTTTTGAGGCTCTAGTTACTTTTTCCTTTCAGCTATTTTTTATCCATGAACAACCTTTTTTAAAAAAAAAGTTGCCACGTAAGTAATGAACGCAGTGTGTATATTCCATCGAACTCGGAAGTTAACGTCTTAGTCTAAAATTAAATATATTTTTTGAATATAATTTCAAATGAGAGGACTTTCAAAAGTGCTCGCTTTACCGTGAATAGCCTATACCAGTTTATTGGGCGGTGAAAATATACTGTAGTATAGTTCATTGCAATAGTTAAGTGTAAACAGTATACTATTTTTCTTTTAAAACATCAATATATATGTTAGCTTGAAACGAAATGGTAAAACTTCTTTCAAGGAACACGTTTTCCTCCAGTAACAAAAAATAAAAACGATGGGTAGTACACGAAATACGCAGTGTCACGTCATAAATAGGGCACCAAAATCCCCTGGGTGACTCTCGTGCATTTTGGCGTGTTTCACTAAACTGACTAGGTGTAGGGTAGGTTTCTGTACACCATTTGTCATTATCTTCAACAATTCTATGACTGAGGTTCTTCCAGGACCGAACGTTCGAGATTTTCAGAAAGAGAGCTCTCTCTCTCTCTCTCTCTCTCTCTCTCTCTCTCTCTCTCTCTCTCTCTCTTATCTCTCTCTCTCACACACACGCACACTTCATCTCTCCCTCTATACTCTCTCCTTTCTTTCCGAATGAACACATGTAAAAATTAGCCTTATTGTTATTTCGTACAAAAGAGAGCAAATAATTCCCCACTTATATAATTCATTGTTGTGCCTAATGGGTTCTGCAATTCATTTTCATCAAAAGCGGCGACTTATTCATTTTAGGGAGGGAGCGCTAGATTAACATTTTTCTGCTTACTACAAAGTATATTACATAAATCAATCATTAATTGGCACTGTTAACCTAAAATAATTGCAGTCTTTCTTATTACAGTTTGCTTATATGATATACCTGTCGCATAAGAGGTCAAGCTCCTTTGTTATAAATATTGGGGGAAGGCGAACTACTGTCGCATTATATTAGTTAACTTAATCCTAAGCAAACTTGGGGCGCCTACAGTAGGCGCCTATGTAAATCGAAAGTTTATTGTCTGCATAATATTATTTTATTGTGAAATATGCACTATAGAAATGGTCAATAGAATTGAAGAAAGATAAATAAGTTGTTCAACTATACAGATTGTATCAAATATACGTGGAAAAACTTTAGAGGGGTGTTCTTCGCACCAAAACAAGGAAAAAAAAAAATTAATATAAATATACGTTTAGAAAGTTTATCGTAAATATCAATGTTTTGCTATTTAGCCTTAGTTACAGTCATATTTGATTTTCACATTTCTTTATATTTCTCATAATGTACATCTTTGGATTAAGTTTATCATTAATTTACAAGCCTCATTTGTTTACATTTCTCATATGTTTTCATACAGGGTAAGTCTGTCACTTGTGTTGTGTACATTTACTACGTACTGTTACATTCGTTGAACCATGGCGCGGTATTAATTTCCTGCAAATAGAGACCTAGGTTTCGATTCGAGAGAAATATATATATATATATATATATACCTTTACTAAAGAACGTATTTTGAAATTGTATGGTAATTTCCCAGCGAGTCATTGTTTTCCTGGGAGGACTGCTGCGTTGAAAACATTAAAAAATAAATTTAATTAAAAACAATTGTTTATGAACTCCATAGTGCTCTCGAGAGTTGTATGGATCGGACGTTTACCTCGCGAGTGTGGTTACCAGACACCCGGCGAAAGGAGGGCGTGTATTTCTTTATATTAATATTTAGATTTCGGCCGGATTTGTTGTGGTGATATAAAACGTCCAGCTTTTTTGACCCTATAAACGATAGGACGTGTCTACATATTATTTTAATGGTACAATTTTTTGCAAAGTAAAAATTGTTCCAGTTAAGTTGTCAATTTTCACTTGGCTAATAATAAAAAAAAAAAACACATATGCTTTCTTTGATAAACTTTGTAAATTATCTTTACGTTATTTCTTTTTCCAAATTCTCATTTGGATTCACTTTCATACTGCAGTGTGTGTGTTAAAACGTCTTGTTTAAAAAGTTTTGTTATGTTATTGTACAGGGTTTATAAACGTCCCCCAGTGTTATGCCTGAAGAATTATCAGGGGACGGCTTACAAAGTAACTTATGACCTAACTTAGAGAAACACCCATGCCTTAGCTGGGATCCGAACCCAAAACCTCCTGCTTCCCAAACTGGCGGGGCACCAACCGACTACGACGCGGGAGGCCGGAATTTAATGTTATTAATTCAAAAATTAAAAACGGTTTGTTTGAAACACAAATGAATTTTTAAAACTATTTTTACATTATTATGGTTTAATTAGGCGAAAAAAATTAAGTATGGTTAATTCAGTATGGATAATTAATGGCGGTAATGAAATTGCATTGTTCTCCGTTTCCAGAGACAATGTACAGTTTTTTACACAGTATGTATAGTAACCGTAGAACCGCGACAGGCACGTGTCGATGTCGCAGCTGTATGACCTATACAAGAATGAGACCGCGGATCGCGACTATCGATTTCGTTACCAGCAGCATGTAGCCGCGTCGCTTTCCAATTATTCCCGCAAGAACCCCCAGCTCGAGCGCTTCACGGAATGGTTGTAAGGGCGGAGCCAAGTGTTAAGGTATTAGACAGGGATGTCCATAGGAGGGTCCATGACACAAACTGCGTATTAGAAGTTTAAAAAGGGCTGAGGTTGTTAGAAAAAAGTTGTTTGTAAGAAGAAAAAAATACCTTTAAGATATGCAACGGAAAAATATTCAGAAGCTATGGTTACGCGTAATTTATATTACATAGAAGGAAATAGATAAGATGGAAGATCGTGTTCAGTAGGCCTTGGTAAGTTTGATATGTAACTATCCGTTCTCTGGTGCAAAAGAATTACCATTACTTTTTCGGACCTTGGTTTAAGGGCCCACCTACCTACAGTTATTTTCCGCGGTTGCGGCCAAGAAGTGCGGGAGCGATAAGGGCTACTCTACCACGCGCAACAAGTGCGCCCTCGCCACTAAGCGCAAGGCTCTGAATTGGCTTCCAGTGTTCTCGTTGAGCTACGTCGTCCTATGGGGCTTTCACCAGTGACCTTAATATTTTATTGGTGGAAAGTCTGTATTAAGGGCGCAGCCTACTTGTCCTAATGCTGCAAAGGGTTTGAAATCGTAGTTTTTAATGAAACCATTAAACATGTCCCATTTAAAAAAATATACGAGAAGAAGACACATTTCATACGAGGTATACGTTTACTACTGAAAATACACCACCCACATTAGAGATATTATTCCCGAGCCCTCCAACATAGCCAAAATCGGCTTTTTCACACTGCTGTATTTCGTAATATACTGGTCGGAAACATGCGAAACTGTTATACGGACCTACATTGGACATTGCTTCATACTATCCTCCAATAACTGGTATGGTCACCGCTTAAAGTGCCATAGAAGACGCAGCACTGTATGGCAGTTCAGCGCCTTGCGCGTAGGGGTGATGGGGCAATAGGCACGAGTGTTGGTATCGCCCTTATCGCTCTCCCTCTTCCCTGAGTCAGACGCGCCGCAAGTAGGCGACGTCCTAAGTTCAGTGCATGTCCTTCGAGTGGGTACTTTTGTATGTATCTGTCACAAATATTAGGAGGTACGGCGCTTTGAAGAAGCTGTTTCAGCTATGTGGGAGTGCCTCGAATTGGTATTAAAAATGTGCGGGAAGCCTAGAAAGTAACCGACAGGCATGGTTTGAAGTGTGTTTTATTTTCTTGGATAAGCACGTTAGGGGCAGGTTTAACAGTATCGTATTAGACCCTGGATTTCAAAAACTCTGTAAACGCTAGGCAGGCGGGCCCCTTAAGAATGTGATTTAAAACGGCTGTACCTCAGACAAATACAAAATAAAGTAACTTTACAGCATTACTTTTTTTAAATATTTTAATTAGTTATATTAATTATTTCATTATTATACTTTATCTTTTAATTATTTAATTCGGTATTTACGTTAAAATTTTAATTCATGTCTTTTGTTACTAACATTTTTATTGGTTATTTGTGAGGGTGGTAACAAGCGTACACCAGGAAGTGGGTAGCGGGGAGGTGCCCCAGGGTGCAGGACATTCATATATCAGGGGTGTTGGGGTAGGGCTGTTCGATACCATAAAAATTTTATATCTATATTTTTCCAAACAGTTACTCGGTATTTTCGGTTTACCGAAATCATCGATAGTAACGAAATCGTCGATATTACCGAAATAATCTATGGTACCAAATTAATCGATAATACCGAAATCGTAGAGTATATCGAAATCATTTTACAATCGTTAGTATCGTTTTCGTTAGTATCAGTAACATTTAAATTCCAATCTCGTTATAAATATTGGTATTTTTTTAATAGTGATATTACTGAAAACATGTATGTGATTATGTATCAATACGAATTGTAAACTACCTCTACGATATGTGACGATAACACATGTAATGCAGTACAGTGATAGTACGCCGCGCAGAAACACTTGTGGTCGCCTCGAAGCAAAAGAAGCCAGTGTTTGTCAATAAATGTCCGATATCGACTCTCCGCAAACGATGTTCCGTGGATCTGAGAAACTAGTTTGTCCTCCCTTCTTACCAAGTGTCACCCTTGGATTGACGACGGATGGCATAGCTAGTGGTGACAAAGATTTCTATGCTGATGTCTTAGTGTGGGAACCGAACAAATCGGAAGTTACATGTTAAACTAGCTGGTAAAGGTTGTTCAAGTTAAAGTGAGCAGTTTTGAAAGCCCTGCTATGTTTCTATTTTAAGAATATCAAAATGAACACTGCCATGTGACATTTAGCTTGTGTTCTTGTCAGCTGGCTCGTTTGTCCACTCCATATTCATTAAATAAAATAACAAAAGCAATATATATTAATCAACACTATAAATACAACCCGTACGCGTTAACTTCGTTAGATAATATTGGTTTGTGAATATACCTATTGGTTGATGTTCACGATTATTTTTCTGTTTGGACATAAATTAATGCCGCCAACTGTGGCCAACCCTTCTGATGTGATAAGAAAATATATTTGGTTTAAGTTGTCAACAGAATAGCAGAAATGTTAAACATGATTAATATTTCCCGTTATGAAAACCACGGTAAGTAGTTTCCAAAGTTCACCTTTAAAAGTGCGAATATCTTAAATACTCGCCCATTAGTGTTGAAGTAAAGCAACTGCCTATGGAACACTGCATCTGGCTGTACAACGTGAAGAACACATAAAAAAAAAGTAATACCGACACCATAACAAATTGTCAGAAATATATTATTTATACTGTACATGAAAGAAGAATGTATACATTTTGCAAGGTAAAATATTTTACTAATATATATATATACATATTAAATGTAAAAAAAATCTATTACTATTGTCTATATTTTTAACAAAGTTAAGTATATTCCTATCTTATATCAATACATTTATATTACATTTATATATATTGTTCTATACATAATTATGTTTATTCCTCTCTTATATTAATACATATATAGTCTATACATAATTATGTACATGGCTATCATATATATATATAATAATACCTACATGTTTTCATATGGGATGAACGAGTATTTGGGTTTTCGCACGAAAATGAATTGCGAATACGAACGGCTGCCTTTGACCTCGACGACTATGGAGTCGCGAGCTTTATCATCGCTAACTGGTTGTCGCTAGTGTCGATTCTGCGATCGAGTATTGACCTATGGTCAAAATGCTCGTCGGCATGAGAGGGCGGTCTGTACGAACAATCCTTTTCGCTCAACGACCAATTGGGAACATGGTTGCTTGCCGTTGTGTCGCATTGTTCAGTACAAATTCCAAGTTGTACGTGGACCAATGACGAAGCATTTTGGGAGCCTGCTGTAGTTCTAGCTACTTTTATTGCAAAGCGCAAATACAGTTTACCCAGGAAAAGATGAAATATACCAAGGGAACTGGATATGTTCTTTTTAAATCGATATTATTGAATTAAATGTTCACCTTTCCGCATTTGGGAGTAGTACTATTAATTTTATTTTAAAATGAGGGTATTCATTTCAACTTGCAACCCACGCACACAATCGCAATATGTATCCGCAACCAGCACCAGAATCAGCGATGCTATCAGCACAGCGATCGCAATCCACTCCACAATCAGCGCTGCAGTCAGTCTGTAGGAGTCAGTTGTCTACTTTAAATAATTTAGTTACAATTATTTTTTTTAAGTGCCGAAAATTAAAACGAAGAAATCTCAAAATGCATTAGTTGTTTACTTAGGACACCAAAGCCCCCTATTTCTGCCTAATTTAGACATAAAGTTTATCCCCTGAATTGTGCCATAAGGGACTACTTTGATCAATTTTACTTAACTGACATGTTGAAGCTCTCTCGAGGCCGGAACATGCAAGAACAGCTTGCACATGCATCAAGTACTCAAATCCAGAAAATCACATTACATCTAGAAACCACCTACAACTTGTCTGTTAAGAACTTGCAAAAAAATATTTATACTGAACGTAACATCTGGTTTAAGGTACATTTCCAAAAAGCAGGGAAAATTTAAAACCAATTGTTGATTTATTAAGCGAGCAAAAAATTATGGGCGTAGCCCATAACCCAGAGGTATGTGGATCGAAACCATTATTTACTAATGCCCCCCCCCCCATCTAAATGGGTGACTCTCTTGAAGAATTCTGCCAGAAACTCCACCGAGGCGGCTTGCCTCATGCATCTCCATCAGGACACATCACGATGAGACGAATCTCCAACTGCATGACCATCTCAACCATCCAGTCTTCACCAAAACAAACAAGAACAGGTTGTTCAAGCATCAGGTAGTCAAATCCAGAACATTTTTTGGAGTACTCCAGATAATATATTGGACTTTGCTTCAGCTTTAGACTTTCCATCAATAGACACAAATCCGGAGAGTTTTACCCTATCATCTAAATATTTGAGAATACTCTATTTAATATCCCTAACTTAAAAAACTACAAATTTTAAAAACTTCTTATATACTACATGAATAATGAAAACCATAATCCAAACAAGAGCATGAGATATATACTAATAACTAAATGAGCATGAAACCCAAAAATTAAATGAGTTTGAAAGGACAGACAACTTTCCCCAGTAAGCTTCAAAATACACAGTAAGCTCATACCTTGAAGAGGAAACAATTACCTTTAAAAACATTAAAATACATGATGATTATGATTACAAGATGATTACACTTCAAATATCAAAATTAATTATCACAAATCCTAAATAAATAGTACAAAAACACTTAAAGCATACGCCCTTCAGTGGCTGAAGTTTAAAACCATTTACTGAGCAGTGCTCAACTTCAGATACATAATGTGTCATTTATTAAACAACCCAGGATAACTCATCCTCTAATAAAACTGTTACTGGTGTAAGAAACCGCTTTACATGAAATGGTCCATGGTACTTTGGAACCAGCTTGGCACTGAAATTAATCGCCTTGTAATTTGAATAATGGGATTCTACAAAACACTGTCTTCCACATTAATGGAGACAGAACCACTAGCATAAGCATTCATAGAAGCTAGTTTACTGAGGTCTATATGAAGATTCTGTGTCGCTTCCTCCCAAACCTTCTCCAGTTCCTTCCTATTCACAGCATCCCAGCAGAATTCATGAAATCCCCATGTGTGTATAAGAGGGTGAAATAAAGCTCTACCGAAAAACAATTCTGAGGGCACCTTACTTGTAGCATCGCTAAATACATTATAAAGGCGAGGGATAGTTGATAAGATCAACATCCTAATATATATTGGTTCCAGTTTGAAAAGCCTGCAAAGTTACCCTTAAATTGCGATTACATCGCTCAACTAGGTTCGCTTTAGGGTAGTAAGTTGTGGTTTGAATTAGCTTGATACCCCAAGAAAAAGCATGGTTATTTTTTTTATCTCAATTGACACAAAGTATGCGGCGTTATCGGTTACTATACTAACTGGTGACCCAAACAGTGTAAATAATCTTTGACTCAAAATCTTACAAATCTAAACTGATTTCGTAGTTCTTAACAGAAAAATAAAACAAGCTTACTGAACTTGTCAACAGCAACAAATATAGAAGAAAACCCAGCAGAGGTACATGGTAAGGGGCAAAAAACATCTAGATACAGACAATCCCAAAGGAACTTGGCTACACTAGCACTATATGGACTAATGATTTTAAGATTACGGCGCTTGTCTCTTTGACAAACAAGAAATTTTTTCACAAGATGTTCTACCTACTTATTTACCCATGTCCAGAAAAACATTTCTCTGATTCGGCCAACAGTCTTGTTCTGCCCAAGATGTCCTCCAAAATAGGTATTGTGATAATACTGAAAGATGGGAGCACGCAACAGTTGTGGAACAAAAAATGTAATTCTATGTGTTTTGGGGTCAGCATATCCAATTAGGTCTTTTCTTACTTCATACTGCCCACCTTGGCCAGCATCCATATCAGCTTTAATTTTGACACAATCTGGGTCAACTCCCTGATGGCGCTGTAACTTCAAATAGGCTTGAGGAAAGTTTTGAAATACTTATCCTACCAGTTTCATATCGGTATTAACACTATAATTAACACTAAACACTAAGGGTTTCGTATCCATGACTAAGCTGGCTACAGGTTCGGTTTCACAATCTGCATGAACTACTTCAACAAACTTCATTCTGAAATTCTGACTTAAGGACATCTACTCGAACAGCTGAATGTATTGGTTTATCTATTAAAACACATTCATTAGGGATATCAAATTGAATAGCAAAATCCTTTTGAAAATCTGCAAAAATAATTTCATTGTGGGAATTTGAAACCTCTACTTGAATTACACTTACTTCTGGAGGAGGATCTACTTGAAATTCGTCCGGGATAATGCATCCGCCACCCCATTGACTACTCCGTTTACATGCTTTACAGAAAAATTTTAACAAGTATGTCGGTAGAGCCATCGGGCTAGTTAACCTGCAGGTTTGTTAGTGGAAAGTAACTAACTTAAAGCCTGGTTGTCAGTATGCAAAATAAATTCTGCACTCCCCAGATAATCACGCTATCACCGATTTCTCATAGGCAGAATACTTCTGTTCAGCTGGTGTTAAAAGTCTGCTGGCATAAGATACAGGGACTTAACTATTGTCTCGTTCTTGAAACAATATGGCATCTACAGCTTTTGGTGCTAGCGTATAGCTGAAGATTAAACCCTCGATCAAAAAGTGGTAACTGAAGAACTGGAGGCGTGGCTATTTTTTTTTTCAAAGTGACCAAAGGTATGGTTCTGATCTTTCCCTCCCCCCCCCCCCCAAACAAAACCAACTCCTTTCCTTTTCAGTGAGTTCAATGGTTCTACAATATTGGGAAAACTAGGGATGAACTTAGAGTAGAACTTAACAAGTCCTAGAAAGCTACGCACCCCATGTACATTTTTAGGTACGGGAAAGTTCACTACTGGTAGTATTTTCTTTGGGTCCATCAACACCTTGCCCTCAGAAATGACAAATCCTAGGTACCTCACATATGTTTTGGTCCAAGTGACCTTATTAAGATTTACTGTCAATACTGTTTTACTCAAAGTTAATAGAAAAATCTTAAATGTTATAGATGGTCTTCAAAATATTTACTATATACACAAACATTGTAGATGTATATAAAGGGATATTCATATTGGTATTTCCCGAAGGTTTGGAAGAGTACACATGACATTGCTTGCAGGCCACAATTAACCCCCATAGGTAATCTCTTCCATTGATATTGCCCCCTGGCTGTAATAAAAGCTAACATATCACATTAATCAGGATGCAGATAGCGTTGTAAAAATACAGAACTTAATACAAAAAGTGAGAAATACCTAGTGTCCCCGACATGCTGAAACACGAATTCAATAGTAGGTAAGGGGCATGGGTCTACATAGATCTTCTTATTAACTTTTCTGTAGTCACATGTGACTCGATACTCTCCAGTAATCTTTTTCGGCAATAAAAAGCTGGGCTTGAATAATTACGTTCTGATGGCTCTACAATATCCTCTCTTGTAAATCCTGCACTATTTTCCGAAAGACTTTGATGGAGCTACTCTGTATGGAACAGAAGACACGTTTATTATCTTTAAGCTTTAGAATGACGGGTTTTTACTATAGTGGCCCAAAGTATGGGCAATGACATCAGCAAAATCCTGCTGCAATTGCAACAACTGGTTATCTTTATCATCGTATTTAGGTTGAACTGACTGAATAAGATATTGTGAAAAACAAGGCGTTTTGAGGGGTATTTCCACAGGCCCGTACTTTACAAAATGCAAAAACTAACTCTTTACGAGAAATATCAATAGCGGCATGGATCTTCCCAAAGAAATCCACTTCTAATAACAAGTCGTGGCTAAACCCAGGTAATATCCTAAAATGGAACATCCATGTAAAATGAGACATTTTGATAAAAATAACTACTACACCCTTGGAACTTATCTTACCCTCATTCGCTTGACAGAAGCTCTACTCTTCCCCTGTCTGTACTTTTATGAGGCCTTTAGGCATATTGGTGAGCAAAATATTACGAAAGTCATGATGTATAAGAGAACATGAAGTACCAGAATCAATGAAAGCAGTTACCCTCACTTAGTCTACAATAACTATACAGGAATAAACAACCAACCATACCTTCGCTCATAACTTAAAACGTTTGCTGAGGCTTCCCCCACTACCTTATCCTTCATTGGAAATCGAGATTTAATATAATCCGTTTTTTGCAAAGAAACTATGGTCCTGAAACCTGTCCCTTTTTTCTCGTTCTACTTTGACTTCCTGAGTTTGGAAGTACCACGAATAGGTCCTAACTTTATTTTTATCAGATTCATCTTAAGGGGTTACATGGAAAGTATAATTACGATGAAAGCAGTATTTCGCTAAGTAATTGTTCTTCCCACAGATCAAACAATATTTGGATAGGCTAGCTTTACTAAAGCTCTTCTCCTTATCAAGAGGTTTCACATCACGATTCTCTACATTCCCTGAACAATCTCGCATAGTCCGCTTTATCTCTGCAACCATTTTCAGGAGTTCGAGCAAGGTATTGGGTTAGGATGCAAAACAGGAAAAACTACTTTAGCGAGGATGGAGGTTAAGAAAGATAATCTGGTGAAAATATTCCTCATTTTAAGAGAACACTAGTACATTCACTACTCCTAAGCTTTCTTTTACAAAATCTTGCATTGACTGAACCGGCATTTGTTTTCTTTCTAGCGATTTCAAGCAAAAGTTTGCGAAAGCCACTTCACAAAAAATTTCCTTAATGCATCTCTTTATCGGTTGCCCAAACTCTCAATTCTCCTTACGAGCCTTGCTAAAGTATGGCTGAAAATTTTCAGGGACCCTAACTCTACCACTGAGTTTATCATTTGTCTGTCACAAAAAATTAAAGCAGTGATAGTAACTAACTGATCAAAGAATTGAACCAATGCCTCAAGAGTGGACTTAATTAAGTATGGGATTCGACCCGAGAGTACCTTCGGGATATCCTTTGTGATTCTGAACAAAGTAAATAGTTCACCCATGGTCGCAGCAGCTCTCGGAACTCCTGCGCCAGCCTCTTTCCTATCATCCTGTCACACCAAGGCCCGATCTCCCACCCGAAGATCATCGATGATCTCAGTCTCGACAGCCTCTACTACAGTTTCTCTAAGCAGCTGCAGAAGCGATGGTCCTATCATTTGGTTATTCAATTACATTTTAATGTTACATTTTATATGTTTATTACAAATTATCTAGAATGTATAACATTAATATTTCTAGTTCTAATTTGGTTACTGTGCAGAGTAAATTCAAGTATATCAACTACACACGATAAATGCAATTACATTATATGTTACATTGTATATATTTATAACACATTACCTAAAAAAATACATTATCTAGAATATTTAACATTAATCTTTCAAATTCTGGAATTATTTAAAAAATCTCGTTTACTATGTTCCCAAAATTGGGTCAAAATTCTCTGGGAATTTTTACATCACAGGGATGGGAACATAGATAGCGCTGTATGTCGCCGGCCGCTTTCTCCCATCCCCGTGACGTCATCAGTGTGGACTCGCAGTTGTGACAATTGACGTGCGGTTTTCGCACACATGGAAGTTGGCGGCGCATCGTCACATCCTGTTTACAGTGACCAACTAGCTGAAGTGGGATGGCGTGGAAGTGGTTTAAGACAGCCATTTTTGAAGGAATACAGACACCCCTATACCGCTTATTGAGAACTCCCTCAAATGGACACAAAACTTGATACCCCTCTAACATGAGTTCAGGTGCATTTTCGTAATATAGGCATGTAAATTTTCATTGGCTCCTCAAAACTTAACACCCTCTCTCGAGGAATTTGCGTTGTTTCTCTATATAAGCTGTGTCAATAACTAACTCGAGGTCAGGCTCCAGTCTCGAAAGAGCTTTAAAACTCCAGTAAATTAAAATTGTTAAAAGTAGGACTTAGTGGTGCAAATCATGCGACGTACTTTATGTCTAAATTAGGAAGAAATAGAGGGCCTTGATACCCTAAGTAAACAAGTCATGAATTTTGAAAATGCTTTGTTCTAATTTTCGGCACTTAAAGAAATAATTCTAACTAAATACTTTGAAAACCACTGTAGAGTTTTATTATGTGCCGAATTTTAAAGGAAAAAAAACTAAAACTAAAAAATTATGATCAATGGGGAAAATGATCATGAGAGTTTGCGCTTTAATAAACCACATAATTGGTTTAGAATTTTCCTCGCTCTTTGGAAGTATAGCTTAAATCAGATGTTAAGTTTAGTACAAATATATTTTTGTGCAAGTTCTTAGCAGAAAAGTCGTGGGCGGTTTCTCAAAATTTTTTCTAATATAATTTGATAAGTTTGTAAAACTGAATTTTTATAAAATCTTCAGAAATGCATGATAAATTTTTGATCAGCCCACATATTTTGGAATATTAAGGAAAATAAAATATTTTTACTGTCTTGAATTTTAAGAATGCAAATGATAAAAGTATTATTGTCTTTGAGAAATGTGGCCTTCTGAGCAAGATTCACATAGCAAGAAAATTAATGGTCATTTTCTATGTTTTGAGTTAGTAAATAGAACATACAATAAATTGATATTTCAGGAGGATGGCCTTTAATGCCAGAGAAAAATATTTGGTTTTTGTGTAAATTAAGTTCAGTATCATAATTAGGGAATTATAGCCACTGTTTGGGCCACCCGGCCGTGAAGTTAATTTTAACATCCATTTTCAGAATGGTACAAGAAAGAGGAAACATGGACAATGTAATGTCAAAATTCCCAGAGTTTTAGTATTATTGTATCTTAACCCAACTTTGGGGAGATTGGAAAAAGAGATTTTCAAAATTATTCCAGAATTTGAAAGATTAATGGTAAATATTCTAGATATTGTGTTTTTTATATAATGTGTTATAAATATATACATTATAACATAAAATGTAATTAAATATATTCTGCATAGTAAGCAAACTTGAGAACTTGAAAGCATAATGGCAAATATTCTCGATCAAGTGTTATAAGATATAAAATTGAATTTAAATTATTCTGCACAAAAACCAAACTAGAACAAAAAGATTAACGGTAAACCTTCTAGATAATTGGTTATAAAGATATAAAATGTAATTGAATAACCAAATTCTAGAACTTGAAGATTAATGGTAAGCATTCTAGATAATGTGTTATAAAATACATAAAATATAACATAAAAATATTTGCATTTATTCTGTATTCTAACCAAAGAGAAATTTATATTATTGTTTTTTAAAAAATAAGTTGTATCGGGGAATGAAAATTAGATCGCAGTGATTTAAAAATATATTTTTTTATGCATTCATAGATGCATACCTATTTGAAACGAACTAAATGTTATACAAATACAATGCTTTTTTGAAAAACTGAAGAAAAACAATGCGCGAAATGAAAATAAATACAAATGATTAAAAATGACATAACGCACGTTAATTCTCACATCTGCGAATCCACACTCATGATATCACAGGGGTGGAATGCACCGGCGGCCGGCGACATGCAGTGCTATCTACGCTCCCATGCCTCTGCGCTGAACTACAGCTGGCAGTTGAGAACGGACAAGCGCGCGTCGTGGATGCCATTGTCCGTATGTCAAGCGAAAATGTCCATGAAGGTCGTCACAGTTTGTCATTACAAACTTCAGCATGGAAATTCAAGTACCACCAGGACAGGTTGGTGTTGGGAGTAATTTTTTTGTAGGCAGGCAAAGTCATAATCAGACAGGAAATTGATCGATTTTTTTTTTTAACAAGCACGGGACAGTCAGCGTAAATCCACGTAGCTAACTTTGTGCAGGCGTCTTTATCGGTTAGATGGAACAGCGTGTTTGGGCGATAGCAGAAACTACGTATTTACGCGCAGGACATCTCAATGGCATCGGAATCGAAGAAACTGTCTGAGGTAGAAACAAATATGTGGTTACAATTAATCTTGGTTTGTTAGTGGTTGGAAAGTGTGTATATTGTGAAACACATCACCATTTTCAAGTTTTCATAACCCTCTCACCAATCCTTGCACCTGACAGTTTAACACACGTCACACTTGCTCAATATATGTCTTCAAAAGTTCTACATAAGTTTGTGGAGCAAGAAGTCGCATGCGTTGATGTTGAATTTCTTTCTGCACAGCTGTATGCGCATGCACGTGTGTTTGAGAAAGTGATGGACAATTCAAAATTTTACAACGTATGTGTAAACTGAGAGCAGCCATACGTTGATGCCAGATACAACTATACACACCAAAGATAGCAAGCTATTCCATGTCTCACTCTTTTGCTTCGCTTGCATATAATTATATTTTTTGTAACAGCATTATCCTCGAAAAATCATTTTCCTCGCCTCCCTAGAATTACGATATGGCTTGTATGCGGTACTCTGGGATTTTGGCAGAATCAGTTCTTGGCTTGAGATCGTGGGGATTGCTGTAATATATATATATATATATTTTTTTTTGTTGCACATGAAGTAAGTAAGTAGATGTATAATGCGGGAGCTGACGTAGCGCACTAAATCATCAAAAATCAAGCAATTTTATGCAAAATTGTAGTGTTTTCAAGCAACTTTTTCAAGTTTCTACGAACCCTATTTGACGCCAATTTTCGTTCTCAAAAACAATCAAATCTACCACTTTTTCAAAAACCGCCGTGCAGGATTTGTGCTGATTAGAAAAAGAAGCAATTTTCATCGAAAATCGAGCAATTTTGCCCCAAAATCAAGACAATTTTCACGTTTTCTAGAAATGAAAATTTTGCAAGCGAGCAATCTAAAACAATATAATTTATGTCAAAAACAAACCAAATAAGCTAAAAGTCAAATGATATATTATCTTATTATTCTTTACAGTTTATATTCGAAGCTGTACTATTTTTTTTAGAAAATTCTATTTGCTCTAGATTTTCACCAATTTCCCGAAGTTCATATTTATCGTCAATATTTTCTAAGATTGATAATTATAAGCTTTTTAAATTTGAATCAAATTTGCGAACTACATTTTTAAGAACTTCAGACGCATGATCTAATCTATAGAAAGGTGATCTTGAACTACTATCATCTTTTAAAATGCTAGTCATACTGCGTGGAATCAAAGGCATTTTAAATTTATTTATAAAGAAAATAAATTTATTAAAAGAAAGAAAAACTCATTTAGAATTATGAAAATGATTTTTTATTTGATCAAATAATTCATCTATATTTCTAAAAATTCGTAAAACTTTTTAATGTAACCACTCAAATATAAGTCTAAAATACTCTATTAAAATATCGAAACTGTTGGTGATTCTTTCATTTATTAATTTTAAAAAAGTGTACATATCTTCAGTAATTCTTTCCTTGAAATAACCATAAGTCAAAATTATTAAGTAATTAAAACAACGTTAAAAACTGTTCCTGCGTCAACAGCTATATTAAAATCAACACTAATTTTTATGTTTGTTATTCTTTTACTTCAGTAGTTTTTCTATATAAACAATCTATTACATATAACGGTCTTCGTCCCCAAAAAGAATAGTAATTAATATCACCATCAATGTTTAAAGTTGGGGTATAATAAACTTCATTATTTCTATAGTTGGTATCTAGTTTGGTTTTTAATTTCTAAAATTATTGTAAACAAGAAATTGTTTAAGATAAAGACCGTTTTCAATGTTTAGATTCCAGTTTTCTTTAGGAAAGATTTCATTTCTACCGTTTTTAACATAAATATTTCTCACATTACAATGATTAAACATAGTATCGTGTTTATGCTGTTGAGCGTGATTTCTTCTATTAAATTGAAAACCTACAGTTACCAAAACGGGCATATGCAATTGTAAATTATTAAACTGATCTTTTATATCAAAATTAATAACAGTTGATCCAGCAGTAACATCTTTTTCTAAAAATTGCCAATAATCAAAACTAATTGGAATTTTTGGATCTTTGTACATTTTTCTTTAATTGAAATGGCTGTGTTAGATTCATATTCAACAGTTGGCCACATAATTTCTAATTTTTCAATAACAATTTTACCAGGATCAGGACGATGTTTCGTAACTTTAATACCTTTATCTAAAGTTTCATAAAGAAATAAACAGTTGTTATCAGATGAATTACGAAAAAAAGTTATTTTATATAAACACCTTTCCAATAAACCTCATTGTTATCACTAATAAAACCAAACAGATATCTCAGCGGATACATTATTGCATTTGCTTTATCACTAGAAACAGTTTTAGCTTCATCTGTTATGTGACTAGAAACAGATTTATCTCGATATTGATCATAAACACCAGTAAATTATAAATAATTTTGTTCACTTGGTGATATTAATAAAGCATTCATAATTGTTGATGTTATACCAAGATTATCGACAGCTTCAATAATATATACATGTTTTGAAATTTCTACTCTAGAAAACTGAAAAGGAAAAAAGTTCGAACGAACGCCATCATTATCTGATTCACCATATTATGCCTCATCTACAACCTTATCACTTTTTAGTAAACTATATAGTTCATAAACATAAGCATTATTTGGAAAAGAAAAGCCATCTACTATAGGAATATAAAATTCAATTCTTTTAAATTCCCCATAGTTTGATCAGTTGGGAGAAAAGTTTGTCTCTCGAAACTCTCAGTACTTTTATAACTTATATATATATATATATATATAAATTACTGAATCAAAGGGAGTTTCTCGAGTTAAATTACTCATTGAAAGATAAAAAAATATATAAAAAGTTCCATGAAAAGGAATATAAAAATAAGAAGGAAGAGCAGCCATTAATCGCTGTATTACGAAATATTGGAAAAAAATATAGGAAAAGTAAGTGCAGAAAATAAAAAAATTAATAACAACACTAGTTCTTGTAGCAGCAAAAAATTTATATTATTCACCAACACCAGAAGAAACATCATTCGAAAGAGAATTATTCTCAGGACAAAAATTTCCTAATTTGGAAGAGCGAATCGGCCTTTTGCCCATAAAAAGTACCGTGTCTGATTCTACTACAAATCTTGGTAAAGAAATTTCAAAATGATTAAATGTTATTGATACTCAATATGGTTTACGTGCAGGACAACATTTTTGCATAGGTAATACACAAGTATAAATAGACTATGATAAAATATATGTTAAAAATAAAGACTATGAATTAACGGAAGGACTTTCTAATTTATTAACAAAAGAAAAAGATCTTAAGGATAATTTCACTTATAATGAATAAGAAAACTGCTCGAAAATTACCAATGCTGCATTCCAAGAATATAATGCAAGGAAGAAAATAAACTCGAATAGAAGATGGAAATAGAAACATATAATTAAACTAATTTATGTTAACTATATAAAAGAATCACATTCAAGGACAACACCAAACTCACCAGAAAGATTTATTTCTCCAAGAATTCCTAAATCTGGAGAAGGTATTAAAAAAATATAATATTTTACAAAAAGAATACACAAAGAATTTACAAAACAGAAAAAAAAAAAAGAATTAGAACAAAAGAGACACAATTTGGGAATATAAAATAAATTAAGAATTGGTTTCGTTGCAAAAAAGAAGGGAAGACTAAAAAGAACTGAATATATACCCACTGTATAATATCGATATTCAAAAATATTTAAAAATATTCAATAAAAAATTCCAGAAATGTTTATATGAATGATGAATTACCTAAAAGTATGCACAAAAATGAATGTGCTGTGGTTAATTTTGACATTTCCTCAAATCATGACACTCGTAGGGTTTATTATTTTAAAAATAATAATGATATTTCCTATTTTGAGTCATTTGGAGGTAATATTCCAAATAATTTAATTTATTATTTCAAAAACTGAAATATTTATGACGATGATTGATTCAGAATTTTAATTCAGCAATACATGCACATTTATGTTTAATCGTATTACAGCTTTTTTCGAAAGATTTTAAGTTATACTATATAATTTCTTTTATATTAAATGAGAGATATATTTAGAAAACCATTAATCAAATCTATAAATAAAATTTTTGACAGTTTTTGCTTATGCTTTAAAAAAATATGTTGATTTAAATACAAAACTATTGCTTCTGATTACACTTTAAAAACATATGTAGATTAACAATGCAGTTCGGGTGTTTCTGATTTACAAAGTAAACTAAGCACTTGCTTTGATTATACAAAATCGTATGTTTCTTTTTTTAGGACATAGAATTGTTAATAAAATGATCTTTGAGATAATAATGATGGAGTCAATAAGATATTTTTTAGTAAACAAATAGCAGATTATGTTTCAAAAGAAGATATATATTTACAATTCAGAAATAAAATAGCTGATTATATAAAACGAATAAATAATGCAAAGCAGGTACTAAAAAAGAAACGTAGATTCGAAATATAACACTCTTGTTTCTGACTATGCTTAAAAAAAAAATGTAGAATCAAGATACAATACTAGTGTTTCTGATTTAAAAACATATGTAGGATCAAAATACGATATCATTGTTACCGCTTTACAAGATCAAATTAGGAATGTTTTTGTTTACACAAGATTATGTTTCTTTTCAAAATCGTGTAATTAATAATATGGCTGACCTATAGATGGAAAAGATGAAGTTAATGAAAAATATTTCAAAAAAGAAATAGCTGATAAATCACAAAATTTAAGTAAATCAGTTTTGAATTATTGTGATACACTTGTTAACTAGAAAATAGAAAAATGTCATATATGTTATTTACCTGTAAAGAGAGTGATAATTTCAATTTACCTGATGACATACCAACTGTTATTAAAGGACCTAGAAAAATAGATTACAGTAAGGCTTTTCATGTTTACAGAGGCGATTCTATATCTTTTAAAATAAAAAAGATAAAATAGCTATTCATAAAGACGGCATGACAACTACAATAGGAATATTCGTAAAATATAAATATTAATTATGTTTAATTTTTATTAAATGGAGAACACCTGGTACTTGAAGTGTAAAAAAGTCACTGAAAATAATAATATAAACATTGAAAATACTAAAAATGGATGATTAGTTCAGAAAAGGAAATGTTCAATATGTAATTCTAATAAATCAACATTTCTAAGAAAAAAATGCCCAATGTAAGAAAAGGAATAATCATTTGATTATATAAACCTGCATAAAAAATATTTCCAAGAAGATAAGTAATTTCGTATAGTACTGATGTTTCATGGCAATTCGATATTGTTGAGATAGATGCCAGAAATTGAAAAGGTTATGTAAAACATAAATAATGGATATACATATATTATGACAATTAACAACGTTTTTTCAAAATATGCATTTGATATTACAATTAAAGGTAAAACAGCCAAGAACGAAGCAATTTCTTTAGAATTTATATTAGTTCAAAGACAACCACATAATATTCAAAGCTATAATGGGTCCAAATTTTATAATAAAATATTTAAGGAACTTATGCCAAAATATAACTTCAATCACTATTGTACATTCAGTGAACTTAATGCCAGTGTTGTAGAGAGATATAATCGTACAATGAAGAACAACACGTGGAAGAAATTTGCTTTAAGTGGTAATTACAAATGGGTAAATATATTAGATGATTTAGTTAATGAATACAACAATACCAAACATAGAACTACTGGTATGAAACCAATTGAATTTAATAAGACCAATGAAAAAAATTTAATGCAAACAAATTTTGTAGACATGATTACTAAACCGAAATACAAAGTTTACAATATTGTCCATGTAATCAAGAGTAAACGAATCTTTGAAAATTTTATACAGCTAACTGGACAACATGATTATTTACCATTTTTGAGGTTTTAAATAATGATGTGCCAACTTACAAACTGAAAGATGTTAAAGGCAAAGAAATAGAGGGTAGTTTTTATGAATACAAAGTTATGAAAACCGACTATCCAAATGAATATTTGGTTGAAAAAGTTTAGAAAACTAAACGTAATAAATACTTATGTTAAGTGGTTAGGTTTTGTTAACTTCCATAACTCTTGAATTAATAAACATATGCTTTGTGAATTTATATAGTAAAGATAACAGTCATGCAGGATCACAATTGTGCAGGATCATGATTATGAAGGCTAATCATTTCAAATGCAACATTATTTAACATACATAAAATGTGTTCAATGTTCGATCAAAATTCGTTCATTGTTCATTAATCGTTCATTCATAGTTCATTCAATGTTCGGTCATTGTTCATTCAATGTTCATTCATTGTTTATCAACACTTGTTCATTGCTCATTCAATGTTTGTTCACTGTTTGTTCATCATTCGTTCATCATTTATTCAATGTTCGTTCATCATTTGTTCAATGTTTGCTCCACATTCATTCATTGTTTGTTCTATGATTTTTCATCATTTGTTCAATGTTTGTTAACTGCACTTTTCGCCTAAGGTGAGCTTTATTTTTAAAAATTACAATATGTGAAGGAGCTGTTACACTACACCAGGGACACCCCAGGTTTAGGGGTTGTTACACTCGCCAGTGTTCTGTTATATATTTCCAGCCTTATTTAGCACCTGCAAAACTCCAATTGGAGAAACCCCCTACCTCTCCACTGGCCAGCCTATATTTTTTTATTTTTAGTGGAGAGGCGAGGGATTTTTTATTTCTTATATTACACCTCAGCTTATACAACCATCATATTACAAGTGTAGTATGGAATTCATTTCAGTTGGAGCTTGAAGGTACCATTTTTATTTGCATCAATACTTAAACATTGCTGAATGAGCAAGCACAAGGCTTTTGCCTCAAATTTTGAATGATTTGGTGATAATGTATAAAATGCAAATATGGCACATCATATTCACATGATTAAATTATCTGCTCAGATGGGGGTCGAACCCACGACCTGCACATTTGAACTCAAATGCCTTGTCACTGAGCCATGGTGACAGGATGAGCGAGGCGATGATTAAAGGTCTTCATGTGGTGAGTTGCGGCAAGCTGGAGCTTGTTATCGAGTCGCGCACAGTGTTTGCCGCACTGTAAATAGATAGTGACACAGTTGTGATAAACTGCATTCCTTTTGCCGCAAGAGTCTGCTGAAGTTCTGTCATGGACGATTGTGCAGATAAGTTTTCTCTGTGGTGGAAACAGTGCGCTAATGTGCCTCTTCAGAAAGATAACTAATTCTCATGTACAAGCGAAACTAGACAGAGATACATTATAAAATGTTGGATTTGGTCTCCATACTTATCACTGTTCATTCTTCTGCTCAAATGTATAGTGATAAAACCAAAATATTTGTCCCAGCACTTTGCACAAAGCTCTCTGAATTTATCAAAAGTCATATTGCCACCAACAAAATCACTATGAATATGGTGTAAATTTGTATTATCTTGCCTAAATATACATAGAAAGTTCATATTGTCTCTCACCAATTGCTTGGGCACTCTGGATTATGTTTGTGCCAAATTAAATACATGAATAGTTTTGTCTTCCCATAGTAAGATATTCGCGGTTGACATCCTGGTTTTTTAAAATGACATTGTCAAATATAACCAGAGATTTATTTTAACACTGATCTTGTGGAATCATTTCATCATTACTATTTAAAAAAGTAAGCCATATTTTCATTAAACTCTTTGGATATTGCATCAGTCTTATTGTAACCAAATATATTTATGTTGGTTTAAACATTTTGAGCAAATACATAATTTTTAAAATTTAGCCATCCTGACTTATAAATACAATTAATCATCAAGTTGGTTTTACACATTTACTAGGCCCAAAAATTAAGCCTGTTATGTTATCAGCTTATAATTGACCATTCTTTTTAATTTTTGAATTTTCTTCGGAAATTAATACACCAACACCCAAATTAACTCTTTTTATAAAATATAATTCTTATAATAAATTTATAATAAAGTATTTTATTTAACAAACAATAATTCTGTTCTAAAGAAAAAACTTTATATCATCCATAATGAATAATCGATTCCTTTATTTAGTTTTCATGCAAAATTTTTAGCTCCTAATATAGACAACAATACTATCGCAACAGAAAAAATGGGTGCTGCCATTGATAAAAACCAAGTTTTCACTATTCCTGAAGGACAATGTAATATTGAATCATTAAAGGTAACTATAAATTCAATTGACACATTTTCAACAAATAACATTGACCTGACATCAGACAATGTGAAAAATAGAGCTGTGATTAAATCTAAGTTTGTTATTAAGCTTGATGACCAATCGTCTGAAGTGCTTGGTTCTGAGAGAAATATGCTCATTGAAAAAGACAAAGTTGTTGTGGGTACTAAGTTACCTAATTTCAATTCATTAAAAACAATATATGTTTATTGTAATTTGGTATATGGAATGTTTATGAAATATGACAAAATAATTTAGAAACAGATATAATTGCTAGTTTTCCACCGAAAGTTAGGTTTGGATTCAGATATTATGTAAGTTATGAACCATCATATCCGAATTTATATAAAATATATAATTAACAGTTTAATTACATTATTTTAGAAATTAGGGATTGAAGTGTAAGCTGAATAATTTTGATGGTTCTCGTATCGATATTGTTTTGGAAACTAATTATGTTTAAATTATAATATAGAAATATAATAATACATTAATAAATAATTATTCATTTTAATAACCATATGGTAATGTATCTATTTTATTTTCTAATATAATCCTTTTGTCATCATAAGAACTTAATGCAAATTTATTAACTTCTTCTTATATATTTTGTGCTTATCATTCCTTATTCAATGTAATATTCTATATTCAATTTTGTCTTTAAACAAACAATTGTTGCAGTCCTAAAATGTAATTCTCTTGTTAACAACACACTTCTTTACACCTTTTGATCTTTTATTTTCTTTATTATCAACTCTATATGCATACATTTTTGCTCCTCAACCAACAAATTCTATTATTATTTCCCCATTACCTATAAATTTCTTATTTATTTGTGGGTTGTTATAGATATTATCACTTATATCAAATTTTTCTATTCTTGTTTTTATGTCTTTGTAAAAATCTTCCGTTTTGTGTTATAAATGTACGAATCAGTGTTTTGATAGAACATTTATATTTTATCACCATTTTTTGGTTTCATTACTTTATAATGAAAATTATACATTAATTCTTTCGATGTATCTAGAATTGACATACCAACATAAATATGCTTATTAAATTTTACACTTGTTTTATTCATATGTATGGCAGTAAGATTCTTATTAGATATAATACTTCTCTTGAAATTTGGTTTTACTACTAATTTTTCACATTTTTCTGCATCTGAGATTAATCTTATTATCTACCCTGTTTCTTATATTTTCCATTTTTAACCAAACACAGATTTATTCATCAACTTATAAAAATCTTTTACAAAGTTATTTTTCTCCATAGTTCTCATCTCTGTATTCAAATCCATATACTTTTTCAGCCAATCGGACTGATCAAACACAATTTTCTATGTATTTTAGTAAGTTTTAAACCATTATTTAAACACTGTTTCAAATTATGATATTGTAGTACATGCTTTTCTTCATTAGGTTAAGTTGTTTCAATTTGGATTGATTTGTTCCTTGCACAACTTTATTTTCTTGGCAAAATGGAAGATTTTTATGTAATTTGTGCAGTTCTTGTGGATATTATTAATCAACTTCTAACATATAACAATAATTAGGATCATCCCCCAAATCTAAAATTATAAAGTCAGTAATTTAAATCAGATAATAAACCTATTCGAAATCACCTTATGGTAAATATTGTGACATTTCCTAACGACATAAATTACTAGTATCGAGATATGCTAAATAGTTGGACTCTTGATTTGGATTAAAATCTTCTAAATATTTGTTATTGGCGTTAACATATCGCCTACAACATGGTGATATTTCACCTCTAATTCCTTTTCCAATAATTATATTTATATCATAATTATGTAACAAATCTAGTGGTTTTTTTAGTCATTTTTATTATTGCATTCCAAGACAATCCTGGAGTTGTAAAACATCATGAAGGAATTAATTAATATTCATTTATACACATATTTATGAAATTTTAGAATATATCCGCTAACAATAATACATCACTTCTTAAATATAAATCATGATATTCGCAAAGATTTTTAATATTAAATTGGTTCCATACAAGTTTTGCGTACTCAAAATCGGTGTAAGTTATGTCGGATTCATTTACTTTATTGTAAAATTCACTCTTTAGTGGAAGTTCGTTGTCTTCGAAATTCTTCCAACTATCCATATAATCATATGGATAAGCACCCTTTCTTATACTTTAATCTACTTTATCTTTTGGAAAATGTTTTAAGTGTGTTTCATTTCATCTTTAGTTAAATTAGATGATAATTTGTCTAAACTACTCACCATAAATTTTAATGTGTCTATGAATTTCGTATTCAAAATTTCTGTGTTTTTCCCAAAAGTAATAAACTTTTCTTCGTTATTTTCAATTAAATATATATTTTTGTCATCATATCCTATCTCTTTAATTAATTAATGTGCATCTTAACGAGCTAAATTATAGAAATAAATTGGTACAAAATTGGGAAAATTTTAATTGTAGAATACAATCATTACATACAGGTTTAATGGATTTTCCACTTATATGATCATGATGACGTACTTTTATATTCTCATTCGTATATTCAAATTCACATACAGTACATTTTTCAGTTTTATAATAAGTAGCATTTTCTTCTTTTGTTAGTGGATGCATTAGTTCAATTAGTGATTATATTTCTAAAATTTTTTCTCCTTCCATTTTTAATGATTGCATAAACATCTTATGTACATTTGGACCTCGATATACTACAGTAGGCATATAATCACTATAACTATATACAATATAATATCAAAAACCAGATGCTTCGTGTAATTGATATTTCATAGTATAATATATGTCATTCAACTTTAAATCAATGGTATTTATTTGGTCATTAGTAAGTATATATCTTTCTTTTAGTATATCTTTATTAAGACCATTATCAATACCATCTTCTACTAAAATTGGATATTTTTGCATTAATTTAAATTTATATAATTCTCTTTGGTTTAGTTCGATGGTTGAAATTCTCTTTATAATTGATTCAATATCAGCATATATTGTGAAAGGAACCTTCATTGTATTTTTATAATTCTTATATTTTATTTGCGCTCCTTTTGAAGGTTAATTGACTCTTACTGATCAATTATTAGAGAAGTCTTTTATATGTTTATTAAAGTTTTTTTGAGAATAAAAAAAGAGAAGGCACATATCACACATATAAGTTTTACTTTTATGATTTTTTTTTCTGTGCAGAAAGTAGTTTCGATTAATCTTTTATCCAACAGTAATGTGAGTTTTTATCTTCTTTTAAATAAAGTAAATTTATGTTTTTCCTCTTTATTTTCGGTAAGTTTTAGTAGATATACTGTAGACTTATTTCCAATTGAGTATACAATAATAAATGTATCAATATGATTTTCTATTTTTAGTATATCATAAATTTCAATAGGATATTCATGTTTATATATTACTTTATCAATATTAATCCCCACATTTCTATATTTAGTTACTCTGTACGAATGATTGTTTGCTGAAAACAATGCAGACATTATTGCCCAAAGAAAAGATTTCTGATCTTCATTTTTCACATTAATACAAGCTTTTTTATTCTTAACCACTTCTGATAGTTCCATATATGAATATCCATTTAATGGATTGTACTTATTTATAGCTAATTGTATTCTAATTATTCTTTCTAAAGCCCGTCCTAAACATCTTTTTTGAAATTCAGATAATTGCGTCATTATTTCTTGTTTTATGAATTTATAAATTCTTTTAATATCTCCTTCATTCAATATTGTATAATTAGGTGATTGAAATGTAAATAATTCTACTTAATTATTCTCTTGCTTATGACGATTGGTATATAATTTAATACTGGTTTTCACCCCTCTAAATATTCTAAGATTATTATGTATTATTTCAACTACCTTATTTTTGACCGAAGTTTAAAAAACTAATTAGTCTCTACTAAATTAAAGAAATTCCCAATGTTATAAGTTGATATTCTACCTTTACAAGCTTTATTAACTCTGTAATTTTTATTGTTTCTTCTATTTCTTTTGCTTGTGAATACAATAGCAGAAAATGGAAATATTTCATTGAATTCATTTTTATCTTGCTTACATAATTCATTGATATTGACATCTGATAAAGGTAAATTTGTAAAATTGTTCTTTTAATTCATTTCTATCTTTTAAATATAGTTGTTCGATATTGACGTATGAAAATGGTACATTTGCAAAGCTTCTTTTCCTCTGTTCTTTTATAATAAATGGTATAATAGCTGTAATTAAATCGTCTTTCCTTAGTGTATACCAATGTTTAATTAAATAATCTTTCCTTAGAGTATACCAAAATATATTTTTTTAATCTCTACCTATAATTATTAGCTCCTGCACTATCTTCTCACAAAACTCAAAAGCAAGATTTTCGCTGTCATTTTTGATAGTTGTATTTAAATGAAAAATAAAATTGAGTTTTAATTTTTTGTTGCAATTTGGTACATTGATTTTAACTCAATAATAATATAAAATTATCTAATTGAATTGAATGGAATGAAACATTTTTATATTTATCGTTTAACTCTTTGTTGTGACGATATTTTTCACTATAACGTTTTTTACAAATTGTTTTACGTTCGTCCTTAGAAGTTTTATGACGAGAAAATGAATTTATAGATTAATTCTCTTTACATACATGTTTTTGTTGAATAATTATCACATTGAACTTAATTTAGATTATCTACTGCTATGTTGTGTGATTTACTATTTTTATGCTTTTCGAGCTGTAGATTATAAACATATCTTCCACATTCACGCAGTACTTTTTTTTTTTTTTAAACTTATATCGCCATCTATCATACTCACCAAAACATTTTTACATTTTGTTGTATGTTTGTCTATGGTTGCTTTATGATGATAAAATGAATTGATAGACCTATTTTCATTACATGCAGCACATGTTTTTGTTTAATAATTATCTTGTATATTTGAGATGTGTATATGTAATTTAGTATTTTTTATGGTTTTTTTAGATATTAATTTGAAACACGTTTGCCACATTCTCATAATACTTTTTGATTCTTTAACTCGTATTGTTTTCAATGATACAAACAAATACTATTTTTGCAGGTATTAATATGCTTATCTTTTGCATGTTTATGTGATGGAAAACTTTCTATGTTTAATACTTCTCCACAATTTTTCAATTGTTTATGCATTTCATAATTAACGTGCAGTAATTCCATTTCATGTTTATTTAAAATTAAAATTAAAATCAAAAATAAAAAATTATAATAAAATCAAAAATTATAAAATTAAATAAAATATAAAAAAATAAAATTAAAATTATAAAATTAAAAAATAATAATAAAGTTAAAATTGATTTTTTTCCTTTTAAATAAACACGAAAATTGTATCGTTGCTCAACAAATTGAACTTTTCATTTCAATTGACTAAACTACATGACCTAAAAAAAAAAAATATGTGTGCTGCTACCGAACTTCAACTATACGAACCTAAATCTGAAGAGAAAAAAATATCGTATTCTAGATGGTAAATATAAAATTACTTTACCAGATCGTTATCTAAATATAATTAACAAAATTGCTTTAAAATTAATAAATGAGCAATAAGTTTTTATGACATATAAAGTTTTAAAAGAAATGTAAGATGGAAAAACTATGCATGATTTAGAATTCTCTTAAAAATTTTAATATTTTAATATTTTTAGTCTACCAATTATCTTTTTAAATATTTCATATGATTTTTAGCATAAATTTGCTTGGTTTTGATAGTTTATTAAAATTGAATTTCAGATTTTGTATTTAAAATTTTTTCTTATACTTTCGTTAAAAGTAACGACAAATAGTTCATGTTAGTTTTTCTTGTAATTTTAGTGGAAATTGCTTGCTTTTACAGTATGAAAAAGTCTGCACGGCCATTTGGTGAAATATTGGGAAATTCCCTTGATTTTTAGCTTAAATTACTCGATTTTCGATGAAAATTGCTTGTTTTTGAATTGCAAATTGTCGTTTCTAGAAACATGAAAATAGCTTGAAAACGAGAAATTTGTTTAATATTAGCTTAAATTTGCTTTATTTTGATCATTTTTAAAATTGAATTTCAGATTTTGAGTTTTTAATTTTTTCTTGTACTCTCGTTAAAAATAACTGGTAATAGTTAATGTTCCTTTTTTCTTGTACTTTTGGCGGAAATTGCCGGAAAATGTGGGATGGTCCAGGTCGCGCATTATACATCTACTGAGGTATATTTATGGTCGCACTGTACACGACAAGTATTCGGTGACCAGTGTTTTAAGCATCTTCCTTCCGAGTAATGTGATTTGTTGTTTGTGCATCTCTGACTTGTGAATGGTTATTGCTGACGTTAGTGAACACACAGTACATTGTTCACGGGTTGCGGAAAACACTCTTGACACAAGTACAGCAGCCATCAGAAAAATTAACATTTGCAACACTTGAGCTCGGAAATAAATTCGAGAGTAAAAAGGTTATTTACACGTGTAGTTTTGTTGACAATGCGTGAAGATTTTGAAGGGGCTTGAAGCAATTTAAATATGCGCCTACTTACAAATCGGAATGGGGAACACACTGGACATTTAAAGGGTTGGTAATTAAACATTAAAAAAGTGATGCAAACATTAATATTGCACCGTAAGAGAAAACAGGCATAGAAAAGCATTCGCAAAATAATAAACAATAATGATTAAAAAGCCTGCACGTCAGACAACACTAAGATCTTTTGCAATTGGAAATTCAAAATTGACCATTTAAATTAACTAAGCCGTAGTCAGATTGAGCTCATATGTTGGTGAACAATGCACATGACTTTTCTTTCAGTGTTATGAGTCATTCGCCCATGTGGTTTAGATTAGTTTGTCCCGATTCGAAATTATACGAAACGATTACATACTTGTGGTGAGTAGAATGATTTTGTATATTTGGGCACAAGGGCTTGGGGGGGCGGTGGAGTTGTTCATGCTCTGTAATTCCGGTCGCCTGGAGGCCATCTTGTCTACCATGTTTGATGTAGGTGACCTTGAACTTGACCATTGAACTTGACCTAGTAACCTTCAACCTTCGAAAACCCCAAAAAATTTAAATACTCCATAAAAATCCCAAACCTTATACAAAATTATTAAAAATGTATTTAAATATTATTATAAAACAATTATTTTTAAAAAATTACTGAAATAATTACTAAGTAAATAATTAGTAATTAAATAGTTATTTTAAAAACTTACATTTCTAGAGGTTTCCCAACACCATGTCCAGCAGACGAGTGATCCACCTTTAATCAACCATATTATCTTAACATTCCCCTCCGCAGCCCCCTCACCATTACTCATTCCATCGTACGTAGTCATCTTGTTTTATTCGTTTGTTATTTGTTTGTACATTGATGGAGGCTGCCATCTTTGAATTCCCCTTTCCTTAAATATCTCCAGTTTTCCCCACAAAATCGACCAATTTCCCCTCAAAAACTATTTTTTTTTCACCTAAAATTTCCTTTTTTCCCACAAAATTTATTTTTCATTCTAAAAAAGCAATGATCCTCCTTTTACAAAAGTGATCCTTTGAAAGGCACCTTTTGGTCTATCGGAAGGACTTGGAGGGAATCATTTTCTAGGGTAGAGTATTGGCATCCATATTGGTCTTATAGGCATAGGGTATGTCAAATCGATACACAGAGTCCAGGGTCCGGAGTCGACAGGCCGCCTTGTTGTGACGTAACCCAACCGCCATATTGGATCCAGGTGATCTTGATCCTGACCCTATGGCCATGAATAACTTTTAAACAAAAAATTGAAAAAAAAAAAAACCCAAACAATTAGAAAAGTCTAAAAATTTAGAAATCGAGGAAAATTTACACTGACGTATTCCGAATGCCATATTGGATCTGGGTGGCCTTGATCCACGACATTAACCTTAAGTAACCTTGAACCCAAAAAAAAAAGCAAAATTGTTTTTAAAAAATTTAAAAAAAATTGTAACAAATGCTACGAATTATTTGAAAAAATATAAAAAAATTTATTTTTAAAATGTATAAAAATTGAATCGTTGAATGTTCTGGCTTAGAGGGGACGGGGGACTGGATCCAACTAGCCACCATGTTATGACGTCACTCAACCACCATATTGTCAGGAAACCTACCCGCCACCTATTAAATATTTATATCTTTTGATAGTATTGAGAAACCTGTTGTAAATCTTTACTGACAGAAATCTAAAGAAAGACAAATCCCATAATCATTTTAATGTTGCGTGTTGAAACTTGTTATTTAATTTTGTGGTGAAAGTGTTTAATAATGTTATTGAGATTCTCGAAGTTTCCCAGAACTATGTCCGATTGTAAATGTTTAAATATATTATTTTGTGAGAAGTAAAAGAGCGAGCATATCTCACCTCCTCCAAACGCTCACATAAATTTGATCTAAAACACACTCTCACAATCGATTGTTTAAACTATTGAATTAATAAGTCTTTCAGAGTAGCAGAAGGGACCGTCCATCGATGATTGAAGATATCTCAACAATGCGTGAAAGATCCCCACAGATTTGAAGTCCAATCAAATATCTGAGTCTATCAACAAGTTCATTCATGTCTTCAGGAAATATATAATGAGCATTCTTGACGTCTCCTGCCTTCTTCACACCACGTGTCGAAGGAAACTCGATGGTGAAATGTGTGGAACGTTGACAATATTATCATCTTCAGCTCTACATTGTCTTCATATTCATTCTCGCTCATGCTGCCTTCATGATTGTCTTCGCCTCCTATTTAATTCTCAATATCAAGTTTACTTTTGTTTGTAGAAGTCGCATGGTCATCATCAGTGTTTATAATCGACGACCATTTATTTTGAAGGTCATTGATTTTACGCGAAAGTCTTGGAAGTGTATATTTCGCGAGAACGGACCCTACCAAGCCCCGTGGATCTTTCGTTTCGCCATTCTCATTACTGTCCCTTCGTAGTTGTCTGTCAAATCATGACCCATCTGTGCAGCGGGGGATATAGACATCACTTGCTGGTCTCAGAAGACGAATCGTTGCAGTCGTTGATCTGGTCCTTTAGTGCACCACCTTGCATAAACTGCATGTGCCCAATGTCGTAATGCTTCATCGCGCAAAAAGTACTCTTTGTACATGTGGTTGTCTCATGTTGCCGAGCATGGTCGCTTGCACTGAAGTTCTTTCCACAGTAGCAACACTGTTTTATTCGTAATTTTCCAGCAGTGGGAGAAAGTACATCCATAGAGATAAGCTTTACAGTAGACTTCTCACAATCATTGGCTTGCATCGTATTCATGGAAAAAGCCAAAGTTGTTTCTACAGTGGCAACATGTATATGTACATGGCCTAGCTTTTGCTAAAATAGTAAAACATTTTAAAAGGTTTAGGTTCACAATCTTTAAGCGGCCAATGCAAGCGTCAATTGTTTCCACGAGAAAGGCGACGCCAACCAGAAAATGTCTAAATATAATAATGCAAATCGCGTTTACTTGAGAACAAATTGCTTCTGTAATCACACATAAATGCCTCAACTTCCGTAAGAGATGATGAGGGAAAAGGGAAGCGAGTTAAATGAGATCGGCCAAGTTTCGTGTTCAGCTCAAAATTTGCAGGTAACGAAATCGCTTCCTGATAACCGCTATTAATGAGATCGTAAAAATTTATTTAATTTTTTGTTTCCACTTGGATATTTAATCTCTAATCATATATTATAATATTATTGTTTTTTTTTTTTGTATAGTAGAGTTACTTTCTTCGGGTACTCCGTTATTAAATAGAAGAATTTTTCGCCAATTAACTTGGCGTTAGAATACTACACATTCTTGTACGCTTCTCTTCGACTTGCTCGTAGTTTTTCAAAGGGGTCTGCAAGACTGTGTGAGAGCCAATCGCTCTAAACGCCATCATACCATAGCAGCAATATGAAGGCTACCCTTTGATGTCTAACAGAAACACAGACTCCATTAGTGTTCAGTACTTGAGGGTGTTGTGCCCCAAAAAAATTAATAAGGTTATATTTCTACAAACATTGTCCAACTTGAACGTTTCGTTTGTGATGACTCTTTCCTCGAATAAAAAAAAATTACATTTAATATTTTTGAATAAATATATGTCAAATACAAAATCCTTCTCTTTTGTTGCAGCCGTAATAGCGAGTACTAGGTTGTATAGATGAAAAAAGTTACAGCGTAAATTAATCCCATATGCTATAGCATGACACATATGTAATTACCAAATGACAAACTATATATGAAAAAATATTAAATACAAAAGAAATCATTTTTTTAACATTTTTTTAAAACTGTGTGAGCTGTTATTTGGTGATAACACATATGCCAAGCAGTAGCACACTGTATTAGTTTGTTGTAATTTTTTTCATCTGTACAACATAGTTAGTCTGTTATTATGCCTGTAAAAAATGGAAGAATATTGTATTTGACACCAAATTATTTAAAAAATTATAACGTGCAATTTTTTTTATTCTAGGAAAATGTCATCACATAAGATGCATATGAGTTGAAATATTTTTGTTGTACTTATAAAATTATATATTTTTCTGGGTCCGACAGTCATAAACCGTTCGCTGTTTCCTCTAACTTCTACCATAGGACTCGGGAAACGTGGCCTTCCAATTCGGTGACAAAGCACGTTTTCAGCACACAGTGAAATCGTGCTGAAAACCAGCAGAGCCACTGTGAAACCATAACAGATAATAAGTACTTTTCCACAGAAGTGAATTGACACTGTGGTTCCTTGCACGTGAATTTCACAGGATTTAAACTCGTTTGTTCACATTTTAACTTTGGACGTCAAGCGTTGCAATCCCGTAATTTTTTGGCACACTGTAATTGTCTTTGTATTTGTACAATGACTTTGAAAACTAGTTGCTAAAAATATTTTTGTAACGGTACATATAAATTAGACCAATTTCACAAAACCTTAGAGTAGAATGTGTTAAACTAACGTCAAATTTTAACAACTAAATTTATTATATGATTTGGTTGACTTTGGCACATTGGCATCTGGCGTGCAGCGTCGCAGATGTTTTTCCTCTGTCATTCCGGTACCCCGGTGGCCATATCGTCCTCCATGTTGGATATCGGTGACCTTTGACCTTTAAAACCCAATAATAATAAAAATCCTAACAATTAAAATTAATAGCAAAAAAATAAGAAGACATTACAAATGTATTATTAAAAACTTTTTTTAAATTATATTTTTCCGAAGGTCCCCCACCCCACACCAATCCCGGCAGACTATTGGCCTCCACCACCCCTCACCTATACTCATTCTGTCGTATGCAGTCATCTAGGTTTTTTTTTAGTTTGTCATTTGTTTATACATGGCTGAAGCCATCATCTTAGATTTCATATGTTTATTTTTACATCACCTATGTAGCGCTACTGTATTAATAATCGATATCGCTTCAGACAAGTTGCCAATTTAGTCACCAGATGACAGACATATTTGTTTATGATTTAAAGTACAGGTTATGCTATAGGTGCAGTCCATATTGGATTCTGTTTTCAATAAATATGTACCATTAATTTCTCGATTATGCAGTCTGCTATCGACCTGTACCGAATGGTGATATTGACCATTCCTGTAAAGTACATAAATTGTCATATATAAGTATTTTTAGTTTTATTTTTAAATTTGAGTATTTTTAATATAAAGCCAAGGTTTTTTTATAGAACACAGCATATTTTTTTAAAGAAAATTTATTGTACACATAATACAATTTACATAATCAGCAAAAAATAAATAGTTTTACTAATTTTCTTCGAGCTAGGTTCGAAAATTTGGGTCGATTCGGACGATTTCGTGTCTACTTGTAGACACCCGATTCCTGGTCCAAGGATGAGGTGCACCATTTATGTAGCAGCTTCACATTCTTCAGTGCATAGGCCCAGTCGTGTCCAGACCTATCGCAGACATGACAATGCGACTTTCCGTACATTTTAAAGAGTTTCTGAAGCGAAGAACTTCAATACTCAGACTGCACGTCGATAAGATTCTAAGCCATTTTTTTTGCTTAGGTCCTGCTATGTAAATCGGGGCCTTCGGGTACTGCATCAGCAAGTCGCTCAATATATTTCCTATCTGATAGTATGGAATCTTGCCTCCATCCCATTCCAGTGCATGTTAGTACTTACTCAGCAAGGTGTTTGGTTACTTACTCTCCTCCTCCAACCATTTCCAGAGGTATGGAGGTCGGAAGTTGCTGTTCTGTGTTTTTTACCATCATCGTCGTAGATCACTGCGATCTCCTTGAGCACGAAGCCATTTTGGCTTTGGAAATCCTGCAGATTACAGTACATCTTGAAGCTGACGATGCTCGAAGACGGCCAAACAGTTATTGTGTGTGAAGAGTTGTAAATTTTCAGCTGCGCTCACGACAGTATTTAGACTGTCTGATATTGGCAATTGTACGATCAAAGCTGGTCGTGAATTCGAACCTGCAGCCGATTTCATTGGGGTAATACACAAATCCTGTTTACTCAAATCGAATACCATGAGCGGAGCCAAACTCTTGAAAGTATCAGGGCTCAATATCATGTATTGAGGGCGTATATAATATGCATTTTGGAAATGATTTTCAAAGTTCAAGTTTATGTCAACATACTGATGTCTTTCGCTGATCAAAAATATTTTGGCATTTTCTATTTAACATGTGTCGAACTGCGAACGGCTCACTCTCACATTGTGCTGTCTTCCGTTCAGTAGACCAACGATGATGTAACTCGGTTTCTTTGAAGTAAAGCTGGACTTCACATTCTTCAGAATTTTTATTCATTCAGCAGTGCTGAACTGCACATAGGGCAGCCTCCATATTATAAGGTCTGTAGTTTCAGTTCCACTATCTCCAGGTTTTCTCCTGTACCTACGATGGTGTCTGTATGCATAAAAGCTAGAAGAAGCACCTGTTCCTGCGTCGAATTGAAGATAATTCCTCTGTAGTCTTCGGCAAATCCCAGTAGCATTAAGAGTAGGATGCACACTTCTGACTTATCTCTACAGTATATAGGAACACTGTAGTCATCTTCGATTCCCCAGCTAGCCATATCAGCTGCAGACAGCTCATTCGGCATGAGCGAAATGTAATTTTTTATCTTTGAGGTTATGTCCACATCTTGCGTTTGGTCCATCTCGAGCCGGTTGTGAAAATTTCGTGATGCTATCGATGAGGTGAAGAATTCGATTGCAGGCAATTTTGTGGATGCTGGGTTGGTTGCATCTTCTTTCGTTAAAGTCCCTCTAATTCGCAGGAAAGACTGGCAAGGAAGAGAGTAGATACATTGGTGTTGGATCGCTATCCGAACTTCCGATGGTATTGTGTATGGTCCGTTCAGGAAAGACTGGTATGCTTGAAGTTCCAACTTCATTATACCGTCTGAAAAAATGATCGGCTCTTCAATGTTTAGGTTATATTCAGTGACGATCGACTTTGAAGTCGAGATTGTGGAGGAAAATCTCGCTATCGCGTGTTGGAGACTTGTAGCATACTGATTGCAGGATTTGCTTGACACATTATTGTATTGTTTGTGGTCGATGTAAATCTTATTCCCATCTTATGAAATGCATGTGTAGAGTGGTTTCTTCATTTTGATAGTTAGCCAACTCTCCGTGCTGGTCGATGATTGACACGACCACCTCGTGTGCTTTCTTCGTGATGACCGGTATGTAAATGATGCTTTGCAGTGCTACGACCCATTTAAAATCTGGAGGGATAATAGGCGAAAATTCCTGCTGTGTATTGCCTGGTCTGCTATTGAGGTATGTGCCACTGGCCAAATTGCAATTTATTTGTATCACATGGACCGGCAAGATGTTTATGGTCTGGGTTGAATGTGTGTTTTTCCAGCTTCGTAGTTGAGTGCTCGAACCCCAGCATCGTTCTGTTAATATATGGTCTCGTAAAGATGAAATCTTCACTGCATCTGACAACAATCTTCATATTATTGGGATTAGCACATAATGTGAATTCTGTGTCGGGACAGCGAATCTTCAATGTACCTAGCAATGTCGTTTATTTAATAAGAACCTATGGGCAGCAACACCAATGGGAAATATTACCACTTTTAACGAGGTACAGCTTGTAGTTTTTTTTATCGATGTTCGGTATCGCAATGTAGGTTTGGAAATCGACAAGGCCCGTGCACCATTAACAATGAAGGTTAAGTGGTGGAATATGAATTGCACCTACCTCGCAGCTACGATCCATCAAGGTAAGCATTATCGACATGACTGATGGTTTCCTCACGATGTATAGCCATTTTATACGGTTACTTGTATGAGCGAACAAAGAAGCAAATATAGAAATTTACACAGTTCCCCATGTTAGGCATCTGCTCCATTTCGTAATTGTGTGTTAATTTGGTATATTTCAGGTAACGTTGCTGTTCGGGTGGAGGACGCAAATTCCCAAAACTGTCATAATAATCTGCACGTTTTCCAGTTTTTTATGTGAGCTATCCAGTGGGTACCAGGCCCAACTGCTGTATCCAGATTAATTATGGAACATTAGTATCTCTTGTGTTTAGGGGGCAAAGCATATCTTATAAACACGCCCCTGAAATTAGGTATTTCCAATTCGTGTGCTAATATTTCCAAATCCACATTTGTGAGCTGTCGTTTAAGTGTAGATTTTATTAATGCTTCTTCCTCTTGCATTGCGTCTATTTGCATTGTGTCTTTGTGCCTCGGTCAATTGCTTCCGTTCGTTCTATGCTATGTTGACGACTCGGGTGATACCTATTGTGCCTCCGATTAGGCCCTTGAGGGCTCCGAGTGCAGGCAAAATTAATGGAGAAAATACGCCAGTAGATATTTTCTTGGCCTTGCATGCTTTTCTTTTTTTTTTTCACTGCTTTTCATTTCACCTTTGCCTTTCTCTTGATCTATGTACCTTACCCATTTAAACCTGTGCCTTTCTCTTGATCTCTGTACCTTACCCATTTAAACCTGTGCCTTTCTCTTGATCTCTGTACCTTACCCATTTAAACCTGTGCCTTTCTCTTGATCTCTGTACCTTACCCATTTAAACCTGTGCCTTTCTCTTGATCTCTGTACCTTAAACATTTAAACCTCTGCCTTTCTATTGCTCTTATTTCCTATTTTCTTCTTCACCTTAGACTTTACCACATTGGATACACCTCAGGTGGTTAATTTTTAACAGAGTCTGGTGTCTGATGATTTTCTTATCTCGTTGGTCTTCTGTGCAAAAAATTTCGTCTGCCTGGTGTCGGGTTTCCAAATATTTGTTCTGGGAATAGGCGATGTCGTGCTGCTTGCACGCTTCGTCCAGGCAGTTTATGCTTATATCGTAATGTAACAGACTTTTAGCTAGCTTGGTTCCTGCTCTGCAGGACCTGTACCCGGCAATGTGTAGCTGGAATGGTAGATTGTCGATCAGCATATCGACGATATCGTTTCCAGGGCGTTTATTCTAAGTTTGTCGAAATGGGGCTTCCGATCGTGAAATAACGATTTGCATCATATTTCCAGGTTTTCGTATTCTAAGTTACAGATGACTTCTCGATTCTCGTGAAAAAACGATTGAGAGCACTTGACATATATATATATATATATATATATATATATATATATATATATATATATATATATATATATATATATATTGTCGAAAGGCACGTCCCGATCGGGAAGTGGAAATTCAACATGGCGGGTGAGAAGCGTGGCGCCGTATTTATTGCATATCTTATGGTTTCGTACTTCTTAAACATAATACATGACATACAAAAGGTTACAATTATGTGGAACATTACTATTTGTATCTTATTGTATCCACATATGTTCGGGAGTCTGAATTTATATTTCTGTATTGTGAGTTAATTATGTAGTGTAGCAATGGCAGAGAGGTTATGTGTTTATACGGGCATCGTGTTGTTGTGGTCGGAATAATGAATCGGTAGTTAATTATTTGTGTATTTGCTTTCTTCAAGCATAGTTGGTCGTAGTGCATTTTCTTGAGTGAAATGTGTAATAGTAATCGGCGTGTGTACACCGCTTCGTAAAACTGCTAGTTCTTTTTCTTAAACGCCGTCTGCAATGAATTGACGAATATAATTTACGTAGTTAAGTTTATTAGTTTCAGGGAACGTACGCGGTGTTGATTTTACTGAATAATTCTGCAAATAATTTATTTACTGCTAACGACGAACAAACGTGATATTAGTGAAGTACACATGCAAGGATTAACCTAGAAAAACATGTGTTCAAGAGGTTGCGGTGTTTACAAACAGTAAGTTCGCGTGTTTTGTAACTAACTTATGTGTAAAACATTACTATAATTATTGCAATGCACGTGGCATGACAAAGCCACACTTTCCACGCTTTTGTAGTGCGTGAATAATATTTATTTGGCTATACCGTAAATGCAACGAGTGTAAGGTTAACTTCGGATAGTGTGTGTGTGTGTGTGTGTGTGTGTATATATATATATATATATATATATATATATATACTGTGCTGCATATGTACGAATACGAACAGTGGCATATATAACGCGTATTATTTTCCATGAAAGTTACATTAATGTAAATGTTATTTCCATAAGAGCAAAATTTACCACTGCTCCATCGAAACAATATGTAACTCAAAATGCTACACAATCGTAAGAGCATCAAAATAATGTCCCATAAGAGACGTTATAAACTAAAGCCCCCCCCCCCCCCAACCAACCCCAATCACCTCATATCTATATGCAATAATAAAACTAATTAAATGAATAACTATACAGGCTACAGTCTTTGTGTACGACACACGTCACTTCACTAGTAATGGGAATTCCTGCATTCCTACAACAAATCAATTACACACTGTATTATGTAAGATTTGTTGTTTAGGCCTTACGTAATTTTCTAAGCAAACTTTACAGTTGTATTTATTAAAATTACATTTTACGTATCGTCTTCTATACATTTCGTTACATACATCACAGTGAACGTTATTTGAAAGGACTGTTAGAGGGAACAGATAATACTATGTAACGAATTATCTCATCTTTTTAACAGTCGTTTTTATACTTGAAACAGTATGTTCCTTTAAAACGAGTAATATTTTCAACAGCCAGCCTGTGTGTATAACAAATAACCATTGACCGTGTCGCCATTTTCCCCGCCAAGCATCTACGATGAGATCGTAGCCATATCGAGAAATTTCACTCTAAATATCCCGCATTACGCTTTGATAAATGTAATAGTATTTGTTTTAAATAATACAATTTATATAATAATGGATATATGTATGTGCACTTCTATGCTTTAAATAACCTCTTGAAACACACAGTTTATAAGAATAATTTGCTTTAATCATACATTATTGCAGGCACAGCGTGTGTTTCCATTCGTCACGTTGCCTGCCTGAACACCAGCAGGCGGGGAAGTGAATTGTGGTGGGGTGGTCGGTAAAACCTGAGGATTGTCGAGGTAGTGAGGTCTCGAACCAATAGTGCGCTTAGAATAGTTATTTGGACACATTTTATTCCCGATCGTTTCGAACGGCTTGTCTCGATCGGCAGGAAGCTGACTGTCGAGATCGGCATCGAGATCTGCCGATAGATTTCCCCAGAAACTTAGAATAAACGCCCAGATACAGTCTTATTTCTTAGAGAGATCGTACTGAACTGAGCAAGGAAGTATAAATACACTCCTTTTATACATTTTTCTTTTCAGTTTCATTTTATGCTTGTAACAGTATGGATGCAAAATACTAATGATGCATCTGCATTGTCGCTTCTGCGCTAAAGCATTAAAACTATGAGCAGCATGTATCGGCATGAAATAACGACCTGTACAATGAAACGATCAAGTGCGACTTTTAAATCCAAAATCTTTCAGAGGCAGTTTACTCGGAGTGATATTTTGAAGAGACATTCGCACTGGTCGCACTGGAATCTTGTCGCACTGGTTCTCTGCAACTGCAATCAGCACCATACTTAGCATTGCACAGAACCGCAATTCGCTCCGCACACACTGCAGTCAGCACCGCATGCACTGGATTTAGCACCACACTTACCACAGTTAGCACCGCACGCACCACAATTAGCACAGCAGTTAGCACTGCATCATAGTAGTGGTAACATACGTATTATCAAGCAAGATATTACTCTATCAATATGCATTCAAACTGAAGATATAGCTATCTCCCACGAATCGCGACATGGAAGCCTTTCTCCGAATACATTGTGCTTCACAATCACAGGACCAACACATTGCGGGAAAACATGGATTCTACTGAGCCTACTGGAAGCAGAGAATGGTCTTCATTTCGAGAACATTTTCCTTTTCCCAAAATCGTTCCAACAACCGAAATACCTGCGATTGGCGTGAGTACTACAGGCCGTGGATGGAGTAAGTTATTTCCCTCGCAGCGAGAACAAGAAGGTGATGCCTCCAAACAAAGCATTGCCAAACTCTATAGTTGTCTTCGATGACATTGCTTGCGAAAAGCAAGCTTGCATCCAGGAGTATTTTTGCAAGTGATGGCACGTGAATGTGGTCTGCGTGTACCTCAGTCAAACTTATGCCCAAACAACTGCTCCACAATAATGCAAACATTTTGGTGCTGTTTCGCATGGACGATATGAATTTGCAGCATGTTTATGATGATTACAGACATGACAATATCAGATTTCAAGAGTCTATGTCCGTTGTGCTAGAAAGAGAAATACAGATTTTCGATGATATCTAAAAACCCGGCCCCTATATAATGGGAGGTGCCGATGGTGGTCTTGGAAGTTGTAATGCTGGTAGAAAAATAATTTGAAATGTTTGCAAACCCGAACGATCCAAGGATGATGCTACTAAGCATTTCGCCCTCGAAACTGGTAATGCCATCTTCAGAATTGTGTAGTATGTTGACCGAACAAAACACATTCTTTCATAACTATCTGACCGATCTCGGGACGAAGATGGATATGGCGAAGACAGAGAACATCTGCGCTATGGTGGCCATGGACGAGTGTCCAATCACAAATTTTCGACAGATTGAATGTGGCATCTGCACAAAATGAAGAGAATCTGAAAAACCTATAAGGTTATATGACATACAATCACGATCTCGATTTCCCACCTCGCCACTATAAGGGCTGTTCAAAATTACAGCAGGGACATATTGTATGTGTGCAGCGAACACCTGGGCAAGATCAAAAGTATTTTGGTGGAGACCTAAAACTAAACCTATAAAAGAGAGCAACAGTGACAATTTTTATTCACTGCGATTTCAGACAGTCTGTTCGCTCGAAGTATTTGCTCGCCAAGAGGACCATAATTTCACACGACCTTATAAATGAAGAATTTTTAAGCCCATTACTCATCATCTCGGTGCACTGAGGGAGAGCTATAGAGAACCCATAACTGTGAAAACCAAAATCAACGATACTGCTGAGCCTCAGAAACATGATGTACAGACACATCGAGACGATGGATCGAATACAGATTTGCCACAGAAGAAAAAGTTCACGTAGAGAGTCTTCGAAGCCAATGCTCTGGTTCGTCACTACCAAAGATATGACATGTGGTGTATACAGGCATCATGATAAATTGTTCCTCAGTTTTGATGAAATAGAGTTTATACCAGGTGTAGAGTCATCCGAGTTGGCGATTACAAGACATGTGGGTCATCTCCCCCCCCCTCTCGCTCTGCTAACTTCTATTTCGCAAGGAGTCCAAGGAGTATACAGAATCCGACCTGCGGGAATACAAGAGATTGCTTGAGCTCAGGTATGCTCTGTACCAAGACAATGATCCCGCAACCGGCGCTTATAAAGATTGATATCACAAAAAATTGATATTCTCCCAGACCTATTCAGCAGGCCTAACACTGAAAAGCAGCGAAGGTCTCAATAAGATAGATGACAACAAGAACACCGACTACATATTATGGGACGACTCGAGCGAGCTGGTCGAGTTACTACGGCTTCTTCTAGCTTCGCAAAGGGTTGGAAATTACTCCCACACTAACGAGATAATTTCAATCGTCGAAGAACTGAAGGAGGTAAGCTACATAGAATGAGTCGACTGGGAATCTCCAATGAACTGCACGGATTTGCTAGACATAACTACTGCTGCCGCAAGGTTGTGATATGTGGGATGAACTACCTATCTCAAGCCTACATTTTTGAGATGATACCATATGCTCAGGTCAACAAGGGCTACAAATATGTATTGACAGTCATTGATGCATATAGCAAATTCGCCTGGGTGAGGCCTGTCATGTCGAAGAATGCACAAGATGTTACCAAGGCCATGACATGTATTGCGTGAAGGACGCATCCCGATTAATCTGCCAATCGACCTGGGCAAGGAATTCTTCAATGCAAAGTTAAAGGCCCTGATGAAGAAACATAAAAAATCATTATTCCACATACAGCAATCCCAAAGCTTCTATCGTCGAGAGATTTAACAGAACTCTGAAGGGAAAAATCTGGAGGCATTTCGCTGCAAATGGCAGCTACAAGTGGTTGGATATACTCCCAAAACCTGTTTGCGAGTATTATGCTACCATTAATTCTACCACTTGCACGAAACCCGAAGATGTGAAAAACGACTCCCTTCTTCGAACCTTGTACACTGGCGTGAAAAAAAGGGAGCCACACAAGCTTAAAGCCAAGCTTGGTAACCTGGTGGTCATCTGTAAACAGAAAGACATCTTCGACAAAGGGTTCATGACGAATTGAAGCACCGAACTCTTTCATGTGCGACGTATATGCAACTATGTTCTGAGGACCTACTTTCTAGAGGATTAAAATAATGTTCCTACCCATGGTGGAATCTAGACAGAGGAGATCCAGCCTATGAAGTTTCCAGAAATGCATTTGGTCGAGAAGATGCTTAAACGATGTAATGGAAGGGTGTACACAAAGTGATGTGGTTTTCCTGTCGACTTCAATTCCTGGATCGCTGATGTAGACATCGAATGTTGAAAACCGAAGATTCCAATTAACAAACCTGTGCTTTTATTATTTTGTACGTCACTAAATATAAAAAAGAAATATGCTGTGTTTTATTTATTTAAAAAATTTCTACTTGATATAAAAATGTTATAAATAAAAATACTTATTGTTGAGATGTGGGCAAGCCATTGCTTCGGCGCTTGCATGAACCCACCAGCAGACGAAAAAAGAGAGCTAGGTCGCGAAGACGAGAGACCGCCGCGTAGTTATGGAAACAGATGGGAAAGTTTCCAAACATGACTTGTTTATAAAGCCTGTAGAACAAGGGGTTTAGGTCTTACTTCACCATGCAGACTACGAGCAAGATGGACCAGCAGATGGAGTTCGAGCCACCATAATCACAGTGTATTCAGTCTGCGGCGACGAGACAGGTAATACTGTTCCCGTAGGGCCAACGATGGATATTATACTGTAGATAGATGCGTGGCCGTAAAGTGAGCACTTTTAAAATCAACCTTAGAAAAAGTTACTGCCCCTGCTTGCATATATTTAAACGGGCACACTGAATTTCATACGCCCAGTAAAGTTGGTAATGATGGGTGGAAAATAGTTCATATCTCAACGTCGAATAAAAAGTGTTAGGTAACAATTTGTGATAGCTTAAATTGTTTCTTTCGTTTTGTTTTTTTTTATGCATTGGCGTATATAAATGAGCAGATTTGTAAAATATATTCTTTTCTAGTAATTTCAAAGTTTCGTATGACCGACGCATGAATAAAGTGACGAGGCCCATGGCAATGTTAATTTTACATAAGGTGGAAGAATACACAACGTGTACACAAGTAGTTCTAAAGCAGGGATTTCAAAAATACTCATTTTACAGTGGAAAAGCTTATAACAACTTGTACGGTAAGCCCTTAAGGCGAAACCTAAACATTTTGTTGAAAAATAAAACAAACCAAATTAAAAATAAGAATTTATGTACTTTGCAGGAATGCTCAATGTCACCATTCGATACAGGCTGATAACGGGCAGCATAATCGAGTAATTAACGCCACCTATGTGTTGAAAATAGAATCCAGTATGGAGGGCGCCGAGAGCACAACATATACTTTAAAAACATAAACAAATATGGCTGCCACCTGGTGGCTAAATCGGCAACGTGCCTGATAGCGATATCGATTATTAATACACTAGTGCCAGCTAGGTAATGTGAAAGTAAACATATAAAATCCAAGATCGTAGCCTCAGCAATGCATAAACAAATGACAAACGAAAAAACCAAAATAAGTGCAAACGATGGAATGAGTATAGGTTAGGTGTGGTGGGGGCCAGTTTTCAGCCGAGCTTAGAAAAAAGGGGGTGGGGTGGTGGTGGCTAAACCTCCGGAAATGAAATTTTTTTAAATTATTTTTAATAATACATTTTTTTGCATGTTTTGGGGGATTTTTCGTGATTTATTTGCATTTTTGGGATTTTCGAGGTAAAAAACCTCCAGGAAGAAGATCAAAGGTCAAGGTCATCAACATACAACATGGTGGTAAAGATGGCCACTGGGGGACCGGAATGACAGAGCATAAACAGCTTCAGTGTTCCACGCCATACGCCGATGTGTCAAAGTCATCCAAGTAATGCTACTCACCCTACTGCGTAACATTTTTTGGTATATGTTATAAAATCACGTGCTGTAAATAAACATTATTTCGGCCGTAGAGTTACAGGAGAATATTTGGTAACCAGTTTTCAGGGAAGTGTTTGCAACAACTTAAATAATAATTTTTTTACTTTGTACACACACTACTTTGGTAGTCAATTGTTTTGTAAGCAGTGAGGAACGTGCTGAGTGTCATAGAGGCGTAGAAAATTCACCTAATCAGCTTAGCCTAAATGAACACAGTAAAAAATAATGGGAAAATTACTTGACAAGTTAAGGCAATATTCGCAAACTTCTGTGGGAAACAGTTTTTTTTTTTTACGTGTAAGATAAAATTGCAGCAGTCTGGTTTAAAATTCACGTACATAGCGGTGGAGAATCCCATAAATGGATGGGAAAATTTTCTCACGAGGCGTGGATCTCTTCAGCATTTTCTCAACAGCTAAGTGGGAGGACGAGCTTAAGAAATAAACAGATACGCCATGTTGTAAGGCCGGCATGTCTTACATTCCTTACAGGAGGCATAAAACTAAGAAATATAAAATAATTATAAGGAAGAGAAAATGTGTAAAGTACAGTCTTATCAAATGGTTATAAATAAAAAGCTAGTAAACAAATTAAGTAAGAAAACAGGTAAGAGACTTTAAAAAACGGATAACTTTTTGTTCACGTACTCAGATTTCAAAACACGCAGTTATCTTTACTTGCATAATTTTTATGTCAAGGGAATTATTAAAACACTTGGAAAGGTATTTACTTCAAAGCACAAAGCCACGAAATAACTGAACAATCTGTTCCAAACAATAATTATTATAACCAGCTCCAGGAGTAAATAATTTGTCAAGTTGCTCTTACTTATGTTATCGGTAATTTACAAGCTAATGATAAGCTTTATTTTAGTAGAATCTTGTAAAATTAATTCACTTATAAATTTTGCACATAATTTTAATTAGTACTTTTTCTTCGTGGTGTAATGAATCGTTTAGCACGCTAATGCTGCTAAGCTGTCGTCGTGGTGTAACGGATAGCGCGCCGGCCTATCGTGATAGAGGACAATGGATCGCACCCACCCACCAGCAAGTGTCGAGGATTTTAGGGTTCAGATTTCGAATACAATTAGTCAGAGGACATAAGTAATATAAACATTATCAGTACAAAAATTCCAGGATATTATTAAATACAATCATATTATACAATACTAGGGGTCCAGCCCGTGACTTTTATTTAATATTGTCACGTGCTTAGAATAATTACCATGTTACAAATTTTGGTTATCATACAAAGACTGAAAAAAATATATAATGTATAGATATATGTAGTTAATAATGAAATTATATGAAACTAGCTCAACATTGAAGCAACTGCGGCCCAATTATATATATATATATCCACTTGGCTACTGTGGCCCCACTTGATATATTTCTATCCACTATGCTACTGCGGCCCCACTTGGAATCGCTCTATCCACTGAGCCACTGCGACGCAATTGGATTCTCTCTATCCAGTGAGCCACTGTGGCCCCACTTAACTAACTCAACATTAAAACGAGACATCTAAAGTAAACAATTATATTCCATTACCTTCATATCTCTATGAAAAATTCTCTATGCATTAATACAAAACTTTTCATTAAAAAAGTAATTAGAAAGTTTTCAGGGTCAAAGGTATTGATTGCGTAATCTGATCTTGCTGAAATTCGAACATGACCTGTATTTTACCCTGAGAATTCGCTCTGCAAATTTGAAGAACTTCTGTTGGGTTTCTAGGGACTTAGAGTTATTAAAGACGGACAGACACATACTTATTATATAGGAGGCTGGTTAATATTCCCTTATTTGTATGGGATTTTCCCCCACTTTTGTCAGGCACTTTTCCCGTACGATTAGCGAGTATTACTTTACTTGTTATGTAAATTTACTTTACTTTTAAGAGGCAATTTTACCTTACATGTAGAGGTAAGCTTACCCTACATGCAAGGGAATTTCACCTCAAATTGTGTTTACAGTAAAGACTGGAAACTGATGCCTTGCTGTGTGTAGTACCAGTGAGAAGTAGAATTCATGCGCAACTTGTCCACCATCGAAAATGTGGTGACTGAGTGTATTTATAAATAACATGGAACCGGAGCATTGCGATTAGATTGGTTAAAAGACAAGCCATTGTGCTTCACCAAACGAGAGGGCCTCCCAGCACAATTTGCTTCACTTGTCCCGTATGAACTAAACCCTCCTCCCCCGCATAAAGATTAATTGTATAGAGAAAGGTGTGGATTTTTTAATCACTTTGTTTACTGAGCTAAATAACTCGACTATCAGCGACCAAAGTGGTCAAGGTAACAAGATACCTTGCAAATCACAAGTTTCTTGGTTTCAATCCAGGTGAGACTTAAACAGTTCCTTGTTTTTTTTAACGCAATTATTTTTTAAAGAGTGCGCAAGCCGTACCATTATTATGCTCCCACCATTCGGCGTTAAAGACTGACAATAAAACAATGAAATAAACTGGAAGCATGTAGGATGCGAAACATTCACGTGCGAATGCCAAGATCTGAAAGATTAATTTTCTGCCGTATGTTGCTTTCGCCGCTACTTTATTTCACGTGGGCGCATCTAAGGTACTATTAAAATTTGTCACCTCTTCACTGCCTTCTTTGTTTTATCTTCTGGTCGATATTATGTCAGAATGAAGTTTTGTCGAGCTGCTGGTTTCCGGCAGAGGTCATTGCTGTTAAAACTCTTTAACATTCAGGGTTTCTGCACACTTTCCTGAAGACCTGCTAAAGTTCTAACTCCAGGATATTCCTCAGCCTCGTGCAAACAGGCGCTACCAACACAGACGTCTTATCACTGTTTTATTCGTATTTATTATAAACCAACTATTACAATTAGTAAATAAAATATACGCAAATCTTAAATTTAACGGGAAATAGGATACTTTTATGTTAAGAGAGGTATAAAACGCTTGTGATGCATGGCATATATAGGAAATAACAAATCTCTTCATACATAGGATGATTTTTCAAAAGTTTGATTCAAAAAATGTAAAGGAACCGCGAATAGACTATACGCATTTGGTTTTTTCTTGCTTCCCGTTCTCACCACAGTTTAACAATTTAATATTCTAAAAATAATGAGGGTTCCTAGTGTAGCATGATATATGGGATATGAAATTGAAACAGAATCTTCAATAATGTGCAGACAGTCTAAAAACGGTTTCAAGTTCCATTTAAGATAGTTAAGCAGGTTCAGTGAAATATCATTTCAAATAATTTTCTGAACGCTGACCGCATATTTACTGAGTAGTATAATGGGCGGAAGTCCCCCTCTTGTCCATTTTAGAATGTGTCGGGGATAAGTCAAGTGGATATGTGTGCAGTTTTGAAATGCAAATCATTTGATAAGTCGACACACATCCACACGTAGGCACTGGCAACCTCCCAGACAGTTCGCATGAGCCGTTCGTATATTTTAGATTGGTTCGACGATGAACTGAACATTTTTTAATACAGGGCATCCAAATCAAATATACTCACTCGTAGAGTGGATATTTATTAAGTGCTGTAAATTTCTTTTTATGTCCTGCCGTCACTAGTGTACGTTCATTTTATTAATCCAATTGTACTCTTCGTTAATATCGTTCTTTCCATCATTACACATGTGCCTTTGTTAATAAACATAGCATTTATTTTTATTCCACAGTTGAGTACACTTTATTAGAACATCTTGTATCTTTTATTATAGACTCTTTTTTCTGAACACTGAGTATCATCACACCGAGTGTAAAAGTTGGTGTTTCCGCGGAGATCATGTAGTGTGTCAATTCGTTAATGAACGGGCCTCCCTAGCAAATAACATGTTAATGCCTCAAGGACACGCCCGGCCTTAAAGAAGCATTGCCACGCCGATGGAAAATAGCATCAAGAAGCTTCGCGTGTGTTCCGTTTTCTCCAGAATATTAAGCCGTTACCATAGTAGGGTTTTTATTTAGAAATATGTTTAAAAAATGTACAGGATTGTCACTAACACTGTTTTGCGGAAGAATAAGTTTTGTAACCAGCGGGTTACTTACAGCGACTTCCGCTCAACTGACGCTTTCCGACGACCTCATTAAGGTTTTAATAACCAATTTTATAAATTGGCAAGAAAATATCGCCTTTCATTCCCGTCCCCAAAAAAAAAAATTACATTGGGATATTCCGTAGTTTTAAAAACTTATAATAGACATGACTGCTTGCGAGGAGTCACATGACAACTAGGAAAGCCGCTTCACGTACACTGTAATATTTTTAGGAACGTGATGTGAATTTTTCTTCACTTTAACAAGTTGTATTTAGATATAACCTATCTTCATAATCAGACGCCGTCATTACCACATTAAATATTTTCAGTTAGGAACGAGGTTATTATCGTATGTTAATTTCAAAGATGTTTAGTTAAATGTGTATAAGTTTTAAATTAACAGACTGAGGAGGTAGAAATAAACTTTTATTAACTAGCCGGAAAAATCTGCGTTATCTTTCAGGAACAGTTTGGGGAGTTTGTTTTATCTCCGTAAATGCACGACAGTTTATCTGGCCAACTTCTCGATCAATACGACCAGATGCTGAAGTACCATGCCCAGAACACTCTAATTGAGTGTCGTCCACCAGAGAAAATCGGTTTTTTTACGAACTTATATATTACTATTCCCATATACTACACTGTAAGGAATTATTTGCAAATTTACCACACCAGTGTATACGCATAGTGAGAAAGTGCGGATAGCAAAGATTTTACCATACGTTTATTGTAGCGTTCTTACCTTAGCTCAGAAAGTCAAATGCGCAGGGAAATTCCCAAATTCCTAGAGCATCATTCGTAAATTCGCAACCAAATGTATGGTAATTTTCTCATATAAGGCATGGGTTAAATAAAATCTTCCATTTTAGTTTAGGAAGTTTACCAGAATAATTTTTACAGTGAAGAATCATAAAACACTATCTGCCTTAACTTCAAAAATGCCACTTTTAACAATTCAATTCACATTGCGAGATGTTAATCCATCACTCTTTTTATTTTCCTTTCAATCATTTACGGGTTAATGAAATGGTCTGTAGCACATACAATACAATGAGATACGGTTAAAACTTTTGCGTCATGTGTTTAGTGTAGTTCTCGCTTTTATTTCTTTCTCTTCTTGTTTTTATATGAGGAAGTTTTATTACGTAATTATATGGTTGGTAAAATTTTCAAGAAGACATTTTGTGCCTACAAAAGTTTGAAATCACCATGGTTGAACTTTCCCTTCGTGATACTTAAATGGTTTACTGATACGTCTTCGCTGGAAATAATTACGGAATGTCAGCGTTGGGAAAATTATTTCTCACTTATACAAAAAAAAACCATTAAGAAATAAAGTGATTCATCAGAGTGAATGAGACCTAAAAGAAAAATACGACCTGTACTTATATGGCAACGAAAATAATATCAGTCTCTCCAGACGTGAGACATAGTCCCGAGCAATACTGAATCAAAATTTTTGTATCTATCCACACATGTCACGAATGAGGAAATACAGTTGGGCTACTGACGCATGACGGTCTGTAGCCCTAATCAGAATATTGTTAGAGATGAAGCACCCTTCGTCATCCATTGAGCAGTAACTTGTCCTACCCTCCCCAACTCATCCAGCTTATTGCTTCGTGGGACGCAGCCCTATTGTACTAAATTCACTGCACAAATGAAATAACTTGACTTGGCGGGGAATGCAGCGCAAAGCAAGCAGGATACTATATTATGCGTAACTTCGTTAACGACAATAGAGTACGTATAGGGGTAATTTGGTTTTCCCCGTATATTTTTGTGACACATATATTTCTATCGGGAATAATTTATTTGTTCTGAAACGCCTACGTTGTGATGTTTATTGTCGAAAAACATTTTGCACTTGTGCTGAATTTTACTCAAGAAAATGTGTTCTGTTTGACATTTGGCCTATAATCAGCACCTTTGAGTTGCGACTAGAAGCAAAACGATACTGCATGGTCTCTGCTTTTATCAGAATCTGCTTTTACGTCATATTACACTTATTACCATAAAAATTCGCGCATCCTATAGAAATCATTTTGTAAGCGCGAGAGCTGGTAAACAGACACATCCAAGAAATGTACGTAGAGACACGGAATTTTCGCGGATTCATTCGGCGGCGAACTAAATGTCGCAGTCGTTTGTGTGCTCGAGCAATCAGTTAGTTGATTATTGGCGGTTACTGCAGTTTAACCACAGACCAGGTCACGCAGAATTCGGTCCTGCTCTACCTTGCAGGTTCGTTATTGGTTGAAATTAGCCCTGGGCGTGCCAAACAGCTGTAGTTCAATAGAAGCAAAAAACACAAATATAGTACAGTTGAAGTTTTAGTTGTCCTGAAATGAATTCGCGAAATTTCTGGCTCTGTAATTATATGCAAACAATTAAAGTTTTATGCAACGCAGCATACATATAAGTAGCGTAGCGCAAGCTTATGGCTTAGCAACGTACATTGTCAAAGCTAGTAAAACGGTGGTCCACAATTTTTCCTCCAGGGAAGACAATTCAGCAATGAAATAAGCTTAATAATAATTAACATATTTATGCGTGCCTCTATAATTGCGTGAATGGATACGTTCGGTTGACATTATACTGCTGAAAAGACTTTCCTAGCATTACGATACCGGGAAACTAATAACCCCTTAATGGACAAAAGACACGAAGTTGCCACCAAACGCCTTTCTCGCTTCGAGACGCAACGAAAGGTGATAGGTAAAGACACCGGAGAATCACGAATATTTGTGAGCGAGTATATTTTCGATAACACTCTGGCTAGTTTATTCTTATATGATTGGACGATCAAGTTTTTTTGCCTTAGCTAAGTTCTCTGCAGACCAATCTCAACACATTCTGCTTTAACGCACCATACACTATTCCTCATTGGCCCAGTGAAATGAGAGACTATATTTACAGATAAATGTCAGCCAATACCGAAAGAAAACTGTCGGAGATGTGAACAATACGTTTGTTGCTAGAAATCAGTGGCACGTTCGTCTGTATTTATGTGTACGATGTAATTATGTGCATTTGAAGGGCGCGACGAAATGCTAGACTCCTTACTCGACACCTAGCAGCTTGCCATAGTCGAAACACAGCGCCCGTCGATCTGGGGGGGGGGGGGGGTCAAGTTTGGGGAGAGACACTAAAAATACAGAAAGGAAAACTTAGCACACGGCTAGCAACATAACAAAAATATATAGATTTAAATATTTGTAAAAAAAAATTTCCGCTAGGGATGGCCCGACGTCCGGGCATTTTATGACGCTAAGCCATTGGTGCATGTATGTTGTATGAGAAAGTTACCTTTGCTCTTCTTGCAGCGTAAATAAACTGTTGCCGGAGAAAATTATGTGAAGTGACACGCACAATATTTGGCAGATATTAATTCGGTCTGTCGTACGCGACAGCCATCCGAACAATTGGTGGAGTTTGAATGAGGCTATATAACAGGAGTGCGAGAAGTATGTAGGATGCGCGAAGAATTCCCCGTCTTATAAGGCCGTCTGGCCTACACAATGAGAATGCGACGGTAACAATGGATATATGAAGGTACAGGCTATCCACAGTAAAGTGAGCACTTTAGAAAGCCCATTAATTTCGAATAATATTCAGTAAAATTATTTTATTTTAAACTTAAATATTAATTTTTAAGTCCAGTAGAATATACACACTATCTTAATTACTTACATTACAATATTTATTTTTAAAGGCGCTTAAATAATAAGAAATATAGGAAATGGACAAAGTAACTAGGGCCTGAGAAGTGCTCACTTTGTTGTGAACAGCCTATGCCAATATGTGTCGTATCGGCTGTGGACGATCCCGCCTGACTACCGGAAGTGTTAGTCTCTTGAATGTCAGACTGGCATAAACACAACGAACGGCATCCAGGTTCACTACCCAGAGACTGGTAGTCACAGAGAACTTAGGGATACAGAAGCAAGAAGAAACAGTCGCTTAGCACGCAAACGCTTACTGCACACGCCAGCAAAATGTCGTAGTGCCGTTCGCCAATCAGCGCCTGGTAACCTACTCTCCAGCCGGGCGGTGACTCAACCAATTGAGAAATATTTCGCAGCATGCAGTAGCCAGTCGGACACAAGGTCCATTTGTACAGCCTCGCGCAGCCAATCACAGAAAAGGTTCGCTGATGTAAGGGGAACCGTCGCGGCATTTAGTCTCTGTGTGCTTATCGACCCTGGGCTGATGTCGCAACTTAAATAGAACACAGCGTTTTGAGAAGTTTAGCATACTGGCAATTCTGCAATCCCGGTTTGTAAATTTTACTTAGAGGTTACTGAGCCAGTGAAACCTAACTCGTGCCTGAAACACGCAGGAGTCGTTATGAAAAGCAATTATTACGTCTCCGACATACGAGCGGCTGCAAGGATGCAATATGTTCTTACGTCTGCATGCCTCTGAACGTTGTCAAACTCTTATTAAAAGTTGTTTGTTGTATTATTAAAAAATTGAAATTAGCGGGGACCACAAAAATTTGCAGGTTCCAAAACATGTCTGGCTGTGTGCGAAATTCTCGGTATGTTAGAGACTATGCTACGTTTTAATTGACTGATCACACCTAACTAAGTAGTTTTATTGTAGCGTGTTAATGACATAATGGCGTATATATGTACGGTCTTCTGTCATAACCTGTGGTAAAATTTCAAATGAAAGAGAAATGTGCATGTTTTTTAAGCTTTCTATTTCGGAGAAAAAAGAAATATAATACTTAAGTTGCTACTAGTGAAAATCCGATTAGTGTAATGTGCACCTATAATGACATTCCATGTTTCGCCTCAAGACAACAATGGTAAGTTAGAAATGCCTCATTAAGTCGCACAAATTAAAAACAGCAATTAAAAACAGCTTTTAAAACATGTTGGTGTATTTTTAAATCATAAATCTATTCAATACTTACGAAAGAATATGAGTTATGTAACGTTTTATTCGCAGTTTTAACGCAGCAAATAATTTGAGTACATTTATGATGCCTGAAATCCTACGACGTAGAATATATAATGTAATGATCATAAAGCTCGTTACCGCAGCTCCGGGTCTCTTAGTATTAAATTATAGTTTACATACCGCACACATCGAATTGCGTCGTTTTTGGAGAAAAAAAAATATGCTTCGTATATGCAGCAAGTCGTAAATTTCGTTCTCGACAAATCTTGACGTATTTATCTGACGAAATTTACGGCATATTTTTTAATCGTCAGTCGTAAATATTTACACGCCGGAGCAGTAAATCACACTTAAACGCACTTGGACGAAAATCACGCGTTGGCGTGAATACAATCTGCGAGATAAACGTGAGCGATCTACAGTCGAAAGGTTATGCGGTAAGCATACAGATTTTTTTTTCTTTTTTTTATTCTGCTTGTGTTTAAAGGGGTATATTTAACCAGAGGTTTGTTCTTGCCGATGAGGTTGTACTAAGGGTGCTGCATCGTGGGTGCATGCACTGCTGCAGGAAGTTAACGGTAATCCCTAGGAAAAAACACTAAACGCCTCAGGACACGTCCGGCCATAACAAAGCATAGCGACAACGATGAGAAAAAGAGCATAAAAAAGCTTCATGTGCGTTCTGTTTCTTCAGGATTTCAAGCGAGTGACTGGTCACCGGGTGTTAATACAGCAACCTGTCTAGAAGAGATACAGCACTGTCGCTGTAGCTTAAACCACTGTTTTGCACAAGAATAAATAACTTAAACACTTGGAGCCATATTTCCTGCGTTTGCCATCTTACAACGATTACATTTGTTTTACGATAACCAAATTTATGAATGAGCAACAAATTAATGATTTTCATATCTGTCTCGATATTAAATTTACATTTAAATATTTCGCAGTTTTTTTAATTATATGTAAACAAGTGCCATATGAGTTCTAAAAAGACCGCCCCATGGGGACGAGGCCCCACCATCTTAAATTTACGGAATTTTCGCCGTAACGTACATCACAGAATTTATATTTTACTTCGGGTGTCTACAAGTCATAAAGCGTTGCTTTCCACATGTTGTACAACATGTGTTGTTAGATTGTTCTTACAAGTATCGTATCTGTAACCACCAGCGAGAAACAGCTTAGCTATTTCTTGCCGGCAGTCCATAGTCAAAGATCAATAAACGCGGTAGAGTTTTCATAGTTTGATAATGCTTTAGAAACTATTATTTATGGCAAGTTGTGCGTAGAATTTCATTAAACATCCTGAAGTGTAAATTATTGCAAAAAAGAGTAAAAATACATAATGGCGGCGCCTGATCCTCCTTAAGTGTCCACTTTTATTTCGAGCAGGCAAACGTAGCCAGCGGCATGTTGGATTTAACAGACACAGGTTTCCAACACTATAATCCATACACGGTTAGTTGACACATTTCTGAAGCCCTGCTAAAGTAAAAATTACAGGACATTGCTTCGCCCCGTGCAAAATAAGCTTAAATGAGTCTATAAAATTACGCCAGATTGCAACGCACCGAGTTCGTACGCACTCAGTTGTAACTATATTTTGCGCTACCAACACACACGTATTCCCACTGTTTTTAATCATATTATTTAGAAATTATTTTATATTATCTGTAAATAAAATATAGGTAGAACTTAAATTTAATGGAAAATGAGATATTTTTATGTTAACAGAGATATAGAACGGTAGTGAAACATAGAATATTTAGGAAATAACTAACCACGTCATACATAGGGTGATTTATCAAAAGTTTTACCTACATTACAGCAACGACGACACGCTGTGTCTGATCCCCCACGCGAGGCTTCGTTCGAAAGCCAGAAGTGTCAGCGGCGGGTGAAAGAAAGCAAGTGTAGCGGTTATTGAAGTTGGAAAATTGCAGAACTCTTAAGAGTGAAGCCCCTGTCATTTCGCGTTATAAAACAGCGCAATGCTTAAATTTATACTCCTTGAAAACAGCGAATAAAATGGTTGTCAAATCAGTGGAAAATGCCTCTGAACCAATAAAGCTAGGAAAAAAATTTTCCACTAATCCTTGAATTAAATTGACTGGAGTGGCATTAGAATAAGTCAGGTGATGTTAGCTGATTTAAACATTGAAATGCCCATTGATTCAGATCTAGATTGCACAAAATACTAATGAACACAAAATTGAAACAGCCGGTGATACTTGGAAAAAAAAACGGGTCGTTTGTGCGTGGTGTCCCAGTCTAGGACAGATTGTATGGAGTACCTGGTCAACACGACCTCACCTCCAGCCTAGCCTTGAGATGATCATTAGCGGGCCTTCCTACTGTTTGATGTGCGCATTCCGCTACATGGGGTTTCTTGGACTTTCCAAGATGTTGAACCACGACGATGCGAAGACCAGCAGGTTACCAAGGCAGCAGGCCGTCGGCGCCGTTCACACTGCAGCAAAGTGCTACCACTGACCTGCAACACTTCGGAACGATGTTCGCCAATCAGCACCTGGTAACCTACCCGCCAGCCGGCAGCACAGCCAATAAGGAATCCCTCGCGGGCGGCACGCAGTGGCCAATCAGACACAACGCCCACTTCCGCATCTAAGGAACAGCCACTTGTGTTTCTTTTCATATCCGTGGTGAAGTAAAGTCTGTGTTGTCTATACTATAGGTCACTCATTTGATGTTTATATAATGCTAGGTTTTACCCGCGACCTTGTCCTCGTGGAATTCGTGTTTACTTTAGAATATTTATTAAATAGTGAGTATTTATTTAAAATAGAACACACGTGTTGAAATAGAAAGTGGAATTAAATGCAAGTCAAAAAATAACATAATTATGGCTAGTAAGGCTGGAGTGGTTATTAGTAATCGGCCGTGTCAACATGTGAGATAGGCTTTTTACAATACTTAACAGTTCAATACTTAAAATAGCTTTGTCTTGCAGCCTTTCGATGGCTTCAAATAACAAGCTAATATTTTTTTCTTCATACAAATTCTGAACACCTATTTTCAACCTTTAAGTGTTGAATTTTGAAATATCCTACCTTGGTGGCTGCCTGCGTTACATAATAAATGTTTCATCCAAATGTCATATTTCTGTAACCAATAGTTGAGGTTGGGCGTTGATATCAGTCAGTATTTCCTTTACATGCGTAGATATTTTGTATATACATGCATACGTAAATAATTTGTGATAACTTAATGCTATTTTAGTTAGTGTTTCAGCAACGTTGCATAATTAACTGAACAACAGCAGGGCATGCAACTGATCGCTGACAACTCTATACTTTTATTGTATGCAGCACGAACTAATGTAGTCCATTGATGGTTACTTCCCAATTTTCTGAAGCCCTACTTAAGTTCTATATTCAGGTTATTCCTCCTGCTTATGCACGCACAACTTAACATAGTCTAAGAAACGTTGACACAAGGACAACGCATCGCATACGCATTCAATCAGATTAAGAATATTTTTCTTGAGAGTTATGTATTTTTATTTATTAACAATACGCTTATTGTCCTCCGTTTTATTTGTAACTTAAATATAAAATATCGTAGTTTATAGAGAGAAAATTAGTAAATGTTCAATTCAACCAAAATTAAAACCCAATGTTAACAGGTGCAAAAAAAACGGTCGTGATACGTGACATAATTAGGAAACAAGCACACACAGTCATACTTGAATTTATTTTTCAAAATTTGGTTCGAATGTGTGAAGATACATTGAATATACCACACCCACCGTGTTGTCAGAGTACTCGGAACGTATTTCGACCACTGGCAAGCAAGTATGGCAATGGTGGGATGTCGGCTTCGGAACGTATTTCGACCACTGGCAAGCAAGTATGGCAATGGTGGGAAATCGGCTTCGGAACGAAACTTATTTTACTGATGTGTGATGTAAGACAAAGCCAGGTACAGAGCAAAGCGAAAACTAGCATCCCTCCAAACGCTCGCCAGCTCCCCGATTGGTCCATGGTCTTCCAGTAATGGGAAGTGCTGTAATACGCGAGGACCGAAGAGGGCGGTGGGAGAGGATTTTATGACGATGCGGCGTGGCGCAGGTTTAGAAAGGTCACTGGCTCTATTCTCGCGTCGTTGGGTTTCAAAGCGGAACATTTTTATCGCTATCTACGTGCCAACGGCCATCCGCATTCGCCTACTCCTTTTCACGCCCACAACTCACAAAGGTGCCGATGATGTAATGTCAGTGAACGTGGCAAACCTATACATATATATATATATTTATATTTACAGCTCTTGCACTATTGCTAAGGGTCCCATCTGCCTTCATCGTTTTTCTCCTTTTTTTTTTTTTTTTTCTAGCTGAGAAGCGAAGGTGCTATAAGGGTCACACTAGCACGTGCTACATGAGCGCCACTGCCGCTAATGCACAGAGTTCTGAACTGGCATGCAGAGTTCTCGCAGAGCTTTGTGTACCTATGGGACTTTCAGAGGTAACCCTATCAGTTTATTGATGAAAGTCTGCAGCAAAGTTCAATGTGGCCACCTATCGTAATTTAGCTCGTGTCTGGCTAGTATATTGTACGATACCTCAACCTGGAGAAGGCGTTTTGAACGATGTTGGAGGTCTCCAACATAATATTTACAGCATCAGTGGGAACTTTTAAGTAGCATTCCTTCTTCTTCTGGAGTATGATTATTTTCGTAGGTAAACTTACTGGAGAAACGTTTAATAGTTTCGTTAAAAAAAAAAAATTATTTCAAGCACTCTGTAAAGCAGGTCATGTACATGAAGCTGTTACGCGGTTTCAACACCCTGAAGTGAGGGAGCGATAAGGGCGACACTAAAAAACGCGTCTGCCACCACATCGCCCCTATTCGAAAAAACAACGAATCGGCTTGCTGCGTTTTCGTTGTACTGTGCAAATTATATCTTAAAGGATTGGATGAAAACCCAAGTGTTTTACTACAGACGTATCTTTGCACTTCTACTCTTATCTCTGAAGGAAACTGCACAGGCCGTATCAAAATGTGCGGATTTTTTTATCTCCTTCATGAATATTCTTTTATACTTAAACTTATTATGATGAAACCAGAAGTATGCGGCTTTACATAATTGATTTTTTAATTTTCTGGCAAAATTCGTATTCCAAGAATATTTATTTCTTGAGGTAGACCCTACGCGCATTCGCTCAAACAACACTTTCGCTGAAAATATTTTAGTATAATCCATTCACGGTTACTTCACACTTTTCTGAAACACTAGGATAAAGTTCCACTTACAAAATATTCCTCCGCCTCGTCTAAGCTAAGTTTGAGTAAGTCAGGAACATTACACCGAATAGGTGCGCACTCAGTTGTGATAATATTTTGCATGATAAATATTTATTACAAAGAGCTACCAACACACATGTTTTCTCACTACTTTTGTTCATATTTATTAATAATTAAACATTATAATTTAAAAACAAAATATAATTAAAATTCTATTTCAACTAAGTATTAGATACTTCTAATATTAATAGAGGTATAAAACGATTGCGATACAGGGAATATTTAGGAAATAACTAAACACATCATACATGGGTGATTTTAAAAACAAAGTGTGAAGGAATCACGAATAAATTATACATATAAAAACTTTTAAAGCTAGTTCGCAATAGCCATACCGGATTGTTTGATTTCTCGCTGAATAAAACAGTTCAGTCGTTATGTCCATAATTTAAGGCATGCTGCACATGAAGCATACTTCCGGTATGTACTGTACACAACAATTTTTTACACAATCCTTGTTATAAATTCAATTTTTTGAGTTTTTGAACCTCTCATTAGTGAATGGTGAATGCTGATATGACCGAACACACAGTACCTACATTGTACACTAACTGCGAGAAGCACGCCCCACACAAGTACAGCGCACGCAAAATAATGCTGACATGATCGAACACACAGTACCTACATTGCACGCTTACTGCGAGAAGCACGCCCCACACAAGTACAGCGCATGCAAAATAATGCTGATATGATCGAACACACAGTACCTACATTGCACGCTTACTGCGAGAAGCACGCCCCACACAAGTACAGCGCATGCAAAATAATGCTGACATGATCGAACACACAGTACCTATATTGTACCCTAACTGCGAGAAGCACGCTCAACACAAGTAAAGCGCACGCAAAATAATGCTGACATGACCCAACACACAGTACCTATATTGTACCCTAACTGCGAGAAGCACGCTCAACACAAGTACAGCGCATGCAAAAAAAAAATGACTGCAACTCTTGAAATCGTAAATTAATTCCGGCCTGAATGGGTTGATATTCTGCGAATATAATTGCAGAGAATATAGCTGTAGTGTCCTTGCATCACAGACACAAAATATTCCATGTTAGTGAATAATTTTTATGACAGTGAACACCAGATTGTGAGAATACTTCCTTTCTGGCTAGGCTTACTCCAAAACGCTTCATTTCTGCTACACGTTAGCGATTGGACACTGAGAAAAATGTTTGTTCCAGCCAACAGTATTATAATTGTTTGTATACGGCCTAATATATGTTCAGTAGCCCCAACAAAATGTGAATTGAGTAAACAAAACTTGAAAAGCAACACATCTGATTTTCTTCATCTAACAAAATACATGCTTGAGTAAACAAAACGTCAATGTTGGCGAAAAACAGACTGTCAACCAATTATTTAGGTGAATCAACTGTATATATTCGCTTGGCCTCTCAACTGATTGCCTTCGTTTGAAAATAGAGCTAGATAATTTGTTTGTATTTTTTGTGATAATTAGGATAGTAACAGTGTTCCTCATTCATTTACTAATGTTTAATAAGGGTTCTAATAAATCAAGTTCAAGAACAAACGGAAAAGTAAAGCTAAAAACTTGAAATATTTAAAAATGTACGTTGTCCAGAATTAGACATTTGTGTATTTGAAAACATTCTTTCTTCATCAATAGTCACTTTAGCCGATGTAGTTAGGACGTAGTACTCGCAAACAAACGATCTGGTTGCGAATCTCGGCCGGGCTTCCGTTTTTCTCGCCCACTTCGCTGGCCATCTATTTATTATGCTATATGTATAATTAACTATAGCATTAATAGATCTTATAGCTATATTTTTAATACAAATTTTCAAATTTACGTTTTAAAAGTAACTAAAAAATTAATGTTCTCTGTAATTACAACTTAAAGTAAGAAAATAAATTTTAACATATTATTTTAATTAGCAACCACCTACGACTTTGATCGTTATTATTTCATAGGTTATAACAAATATTCATTAAATGCACAGCGGAGTTTAATCCTCAAATTAACTACTTTCTTCGTAAATAGGAAATATGAACTTTTTTTTTTTCATAGGTTTAATTAAATTTACACTAACTTGTTAGAGCTCCTCTGTATAACATGTTTATTGTTTCATTATTTTCTGGTAGCAAAATATATCGGTTTTCTGGAGTTCCGACTTTAGATAACCCGACTTATATTTGACCATGAGAAAAACTATTCCCACAAATCTATCAAATGTATTCCCACAAATTTGAAAATGTGTTCCTTGGACTTATTTATTGTGAGAACAAATGATACCTTCACCAGAAACTGCAACTGCTTGAAAGTAATAGGCAGATCCGTTGCGATTATAGGGATACATGGAATATGAGGTAGTTGTCCGGCGGAAGAGCAGTTAATATTATTACTTCGATGATGTTGTTCGTAAAAATTTTTTATCAACAGTCTCTTACCATTTTACCTATGAGATGGGTTTCAGATGCGTAGTTGCATTATTGGAATACCAATCTTTAATTTGAAGTAGTGTGGCGCCAGGCCAGAAGGATTTAATGAATTTAAAAATTCTTGAGGGTAGTACACACTGTTCTCAATGTCTGTGACGGTATCAATGGATTTGTAATGTTTTACTTGGCCGAAAAATTCTTGTAAGATCATTGCGTTTATTTCCTAAAATGTAAGGTTTCTGGGAGCTACTATTGCCCTTCACCAGATATTTCTATCCATTGAGCTGCTGCTGCCCCACTTCTGATCTCTCAAGACACTGAAACTCTGTGGAGCCACTTGGAATATCTTTATTCACTGAGCAACTTCATTCCCACTAGAGATCTCTCTCTCCACTGAGCCACTGCGGCTACACTTGGTATCGCTCTAGCCACTGGGCCACTGCATCCCCACTTATGATCTTTCTATCCATTGAGCCACTGCGACCCAACTTTAGATCTTTCTATCCATTGAGCCACTGCATCCCTACTTGGGATCGCTTAGTCTTTGGACCCATGCGGCTCCACTTGGAATAGCTCTATTCACTGAGTCACTGCGGCGCCAATAGAGATCTCTCTACTCATTGAGCCACTGCATTCCCACTTGAGATCTTTCTATCCATTGTGCAGCTTCATCCCCACTTGGGATCGCTCTAGCCACTGGGTCACTGTGGCCTCTCTTGGGATCGTTCTTACCACTGGGCTGCTGCTGCCCCACTTGGATTTTTCTATCCACTGAGTCACTGCGGCCCCACTTGGGATCACTCTAGCTACTGGACCACTGTGGCCGTACTTGATAACTCTCTAATCACTGGGCCACTGCGGCCCCACTAGAGATCTTTCTATCCACTGAGCCACTGCGGCCCCACTTTAGATCTTTCTCTTCATTGAGCCACTGTGTACCCACTTGGGATCGCTTTGCCACTGGACCCCTACGACACAACTTTGAATAACTCTAATCACTGAGCCACCCCACTTGGTATCTCTCTATCGACTAAGCCTTGCATCCCCGCTTGGTATCTTTCTAGCCACTGGGCCACTGCGGCCCCACTTGTGATCTTTCTATCTACTGAGCCGCTGCTGCCTCACTTGAGATTGCTCTACGCACTGAGTCTCTGTGGCCCCACTTGGGATCGCTCTAGTCACTTGGCCACTGCATCACCAATTGATATACTTCTATCCAATTAACAACTGTGGCCCCACTTGATAGTACTCTAGCCACTGAGCCACTGCGTCCCCTCTTGGAATCCTTCTAACCACTGGGCCACTGCGGCTCCACTTGGCATTACTCTACCCACTTGGCCTCTTTGACCCCACTTGATATATTTCTATTCACTGAGCAACTGCGGCCCCATTGAGAGTTCTATAGCCACTGAGTCACTACATCCCCACTTGGGACCGCTCTATCCACTGGGCCAGTGCTGCTCCACTAAGCATTATTCTACCCACTGGGCCTCTGTGTCCCCACTTGATATATTCCTATGACCATCTGGAAGAATGTAGGTTTATAATAGTGAAAGAAATTTTAAGAATCGGCCTTGTAGTTCCAGAGATTACCACAGACTTATAAACAAATAAAATATAAACAAACTATCATTATCTCTTTTTAATATTAGTATATATAATCAAAACTGTTATACTGACGTAGATCCGACCAAATCTTATAGTCTGTGGCCACCAAATAAGAAAAAAAATGGTTTCGACAACTTACTATTCCATTGCCCCATATACAATCATTAAATTTGGTTGTGCCAAATAAATATTTTTAATACAACAAAACATTTTTCTCAGTGGACGAGTTTAATTTTCACGCATCTTAGGTGCTTGGCCTTCATTCACAGACGATCAGAGCCTGAGTAACCTATGTGTTATGAGCAACCGTATTTTCGATTGCATGATCTAGTCAAGGCTATTAAATTCATTTTCCAATGGATCATTTGTAAACAATTACAATGCTTGACGGGGCACACTCACTTGTTGAAAAGTCTTGGCTCACATTACATAGTTAATTTATAACTTCGTATTTGAGAGCTGGTCATTCAACACCGTTAGCGCCAATGAAAATACATCATTAGAGACCCGGAAATTTTGCGGATTCATCTGAGAACAAATTAAACTGCAGTTACGTGTACATATGTGCTTGTGGTTCCATTAGACCATAGGATGTCAGATACGCCCCGAACGACTTTCAACCAATAACGAATCTGCAAGGAAAATAAGATGTGAATCTCGTGTATCCTGGTCTGTGGTCACAGGGGAACAAAAGCCAATTAACTTATAATAGATGCTCGAATGCACAAAGTATTTTGGAGTCTAGCTTGTTGCCGAATCAATCCGCGATATTTCCGGGGCTCGATACATCATTCATAGATGCCTTCAACCCCGATAAAGAACATAGATTAAAGTAAGAAACGTCGCCATACATGCGAGTTGTTGTCGAAAGGCTTTAATTATCATGAACTACCGACTGTAATTGATAATGGAAAATGCAGTTCAATACTTCTGCAATATTCTCTAGTATTTTACTATGTTTGTTATGGTACTAGACATGCAAGTGGAACAGAACAGTTGAGTGTGTGTTTAGATGTATTTACAAAGATTTTTCTCTAGATTAGAGTTTAATTGCTATGTTCAGCATTGGGGAAGAGCAGGCGTATGAACAGAAATATCTGTTACTGACAAGGCTTCATTTAGCAGTCTCAGATTTATGAGATCAAGAGTACGGTGGAGCTCCTAGCATGAGTGGAAAGAAAAATGATCTTCCATCGAAAGTATGAAAACAGCACACTCTAGAATTTTCTGTTCACTGCGGTGCTAATTTATGCTAATCTAGTAACACAAGATGTCTGCTGTGCCTATGCGACCGTCAAAAATTCTTGTGTTGGGCTCACTAGTGGAAAATCTTGCGATCGTATTATGTCAGAGTCAAAAGAATTTTATTGTACTATAGTTTTATAGGACAGTCGGGAATATAGTTAAAATCTAACCACAATATCTGTCGAAGTGGTTTCAAAGAGTAAATAAGATCAAGGATGTCATTCATTCTACGGAGAAATTCTTATTATTTTAGAAAAATTAAACTTCCGAGAAAAATTGGCTGTCTAGTTAGAAGTATTGGCAGCAGCATCGCAATTTGTTGGTATAATGATGGTCATAGATGCACTTCTGAAAGTACAACTACATAACTGGCCATTTCAGTGAACCGAGCAAGCAACTTCAGGTCTTACTGAAGCTGTCAACTGGTGCTTCGGACTTAATTCATTCGGAATTAAGTGAAAGCAAAATGTGTTTAACTTCAAGAAGATATTTGACAATACAAATAATAACTGTAAATAAACTAATCTAATCCCATATTACTAAGCAAGAAACTCAAACAAGATATTTGTAGGTACTACTGAACATTATACTCCGTTTTCATGAGTACCCAATATAGTTTGGAGTATTTGTCTGTCATTGATTATGCGTCTTATAGTTAACAGGCAAGGTTAGATAAGACGACTCAAGAAAAGTTAAAGACAGTTGGTGCATGTGTGACTAAAGATACTGAAACTTTAAAAAGTGATTTGAAAAAAAAAAAAAAAAACTATCTTGAAAAAGACCCAGAATCTTGACGCTTGGAGCTAGAAGTGTTTACAATAAAACACCCAAATTCAGAAACAAGCATAAAAAGAGCCTTGAATGTCTTCAGAGAGCTGTCACCAGACGAGGCCAGTTAGGCCTACGTGAGATATCGTCTTGCTTGAACAATATAAAAATATACAAATTAGGAATGAGGGACTTTTTTTTTTAATTACCCGCGATTTCATATTTATATAAACTCGTTTTAATGCTTTTTAATATAGTTTGCCTACTTTTAAAATTTTTTCTGTAAGTACCTAATAAATAAAGTGGAATTTGTGTGTCAGAATGGTAATCTCTCTCCTTTAAAGAACAAAAACAATATTTAGCGTAGCTTTGTTTTCAGTTCAGTCCTTATGAATAACGAGATACTTTTAATTATATACCACGCTGATCTTATAAAGCAGAACTCTCTTTTTGCGCTCTAGATACAGAGGACATACCTCCCAAATGCTATAATCCAGAAAAGGCTTCTTCACCTACCTGTGTGTTACTGATACTAAGATAATTGAGAAAGATTGCCTTTAACAGCGTGAAAATTTTTTTTATGCTAAAATGAAAAGCGTGGAAGATTATTATATACAACTAAGAAAAAACTACAGTTTAGAAGTTAATATATACTGTTCACGGTAAAGTGAGCACTTTTGAGGCCCTAGTTACTTTTTATTTCAGCCTGTTTTTATCGTTTCCCCAGCTTTTTAAATGAAAGATTGCTATGTCATTAATAAACACAATGTTTGTAATCTACCACTTTCAGAAGTTAACGTCTGAGGCTAAAATAAAATATATTTATTGACTATTAATACAAATGAGAGGGCTTTCAAAAGTGCTCACTTCACCAAGAACAGCCTATACAAATAAAGCCAAGCTTATTTTTCTACATATATATGCTCCCTTTCCTACCACTTCACATCCACCAAAGATTAATTGTCACGCATGCCAATGGTATTGAGGAAAACATTTCTGCACTTTCTTGATGTCTTTTGATTATTGGTTAACCGATTGAAACTTCTGGTTGTACCATGGAACAGGCAGTAACACGAAAATGAAATAGTTTGGCTGCCCCGTTCACGTACACTACATTAAGTGTAATTGAGCACCGGAGCTCGTGCCAGATTGCCTTCATAAAGGTTTGGGAAATCTCCTGTGGTGTCGAATAGCGTGCGTTGGCTCAATCAGTTAGACCCGGACTGGCCAATGACGTTTTGTCACGTTGCTGTCGTCATTAGAGCATTTTAAAACCGCGGGCTGTAATGATACTTACTTATTCCGCATTTCTCAGCCGCGCTTCTACCGAAAGGTTTCACTGGTTGTATGTGTTGCACGTAGGGCTGATGTGACGTTTATAGCGTGTGAGAATCTGGCCCTTGCTGCCCCCGCGGCACGGGCTTGTGTATAGATCCGGCGCCCTGATGGCTGGTAATAACCGTTCCGCTAACAGCGGTCAGCTTTATGGCCGCGTTGCACTAGGAAGGGCTTAATACACCAGTAGTCACTCAGGCACTACCTAAGAGTCATGAGACTGTGGGTTACGGTACTATGTCAACCATGGATTCTGCACCACTTTAGTAACATATTTACATTATGTTGAGTATTTAAGTAATTTTCTTAAAACTAAAAATGCGCTAAGAATTTCGTGTGGTAAAAAAAAATCGCATTGTCATATTTATACCTAGCCAACACTAATTAAAGTGTACGCAACTTTAATAACTCCGATTCAGTCATCTCACCGTTAGTTGTAACTTATTGGTCTGAAGTCCTCGGGGCATGTAAAGCAATAACAGGCACGAACACACAAGTATTTGAAGTCCCTGGTCTCTCACGAAATTATCGAGGACTCCTAAGAGCACATGTTTTCTTTCTACAAAAATATTGCACCGCAAGCAGTAGGCCAAACCACTTCCTCATTTGTTATAGGATGATCTTCATTATTACGCTCCTTACAGTAACTCTATGTTCTCTAATTACGAACAATCACTGTACGAGTAAATCTCTCGTTGCCTCAGTCATGTATGAAAATGAGTTTTCATAAATATGCCTATACACGCTGCCAATGGCGACAAGAAAGCTGACTGTGTGCACTTAAGACACTGAATGTAGCCTGCGGGAAACTTTTTTTGATAAGATCGAGTGTCCCTAATTATAAAGCGAATTTTGCGTATACTTTATGTGAATATATACCATATATACACTGTATTCCACGGTACTATATATATAATCATTTATTGCGCAGATGATTTTAGTAAAATAGAATAACTGCTAATTTAGTACTCAAGATAAATTATAGCATTACCTATTAAATTATTTATATTTTTTTAACTGATTTATTTTATATGTGATATATAGAAGGTAAAATTTTCACACTGGTTTGTAATATGTAGACACCTGCCAAATCCAAGTTTACATTTGGAGACAAGCTATGCTTTAAACACACGCATGTCTAAACAATGTCTGTCATTTGACCGAATTTTTCCGACACGTCCTGAGAAACTATACGCCAATGAATAAACAGACTATATTTATGTGACAAATCTCGTGTAGTTTAGTCATACGGGGAAAAAGCTGCCCATATAGACAACAGCTAATGGACAGGACGATATCGATGCACAGGTCTGTGGAATCTAGCAGGACGTCCAATAATAAAGCGGATGTTAAATGTCCCTGGCTATAAGTTTATCTAAAACAACATAGCAAAAACAGCAGGAATTTTTTTTTCCAATCCGCCCACGTCATTTTTTCAAATACAATATTCGACAAAACATATAATACATAAACTTTCGTTTCCCACACTTTTTTACACTTAACACTATGTACACATACTACTAGCGTTCAAAACAAGCTTGAACTGTGTTATTCATAACATATAATTATAGGAACTCCACCTCTGTTGGTCTCTGCTTCCCCACTTACCACTAGCCTATTAGTTGCACCACATTTGCAACGCTTACTCTGCTGGATAAAGTGTATTACTAGCTTGCTGTCAGCCTATGGATGGTTCAATTTACTGTCCCTCAAATAATATAATTTCATATGTAACATTATATATAGATGTGGCGATTCGTGCTACAGTTTCATGTGCACGCTACTGTGTGCAGGGGAGAGTAGTGGTTGGTCTCCCCAATAATGGGGAGGGGGTCCGGGGGTCTTCCACCGGGAAAATTTGGATTTCAAGGTGCAAAATGGTGGCAGTTAAACTTTTTTTGTACGTTAATATAAACTACACGACGCCAACTGCCTGCGGCTAGGCCAGCTTCGGCTATGTCCGCTTCAGTTCGGAGAAGAAAGCACTCCCATAGTAGCTTCAAACACAAGTTAACGCAACCATAATCCCCGTCCCTCCTCAGGCGGTATTGCTACCCTGCCGTCCCTCCATTGGCCGGGAAACCATTGTTACCACCTACCTGCTGAAAGCATTACTTCAGTGCTTCCAAACATCTTGGCTTTGCTATCCAACGAACGAGTTGTTTTCTTATAATGTACAGTATTGTTTCCTGAGTATAATGTGTACCACATGAGTGAAAAGTTACCTTAAAGTAAATATAAGTTATAATTTAATATTTATTTTAAATATAATATTGTCAGGAAACTGTCTGGGGAGGCACTGCTTGCCTTGCCTGCCCTGATATATAGTTTACTTCCGTTGTTATAAAATATAATAATTTTATTGGTTATGAATAATATTGATGTACTGTAATTTTCTTCTAAGATCATGACAAGCATTAATGAAACAATGAAACTGTATCTACGTGAATTTTGTTTTCAAAGACAGACTAATATTCCTTCAAGTGTCGCCCGGGCTACACTCGGACACAGAATACTTGAGAATATAGAGGTGAAACTACAAACTATTCTGCGAACTCAAGCTGCACACGCCAGCAAAATGGTGTCACTGGTGAACAAATTGTCGGAACACCTTCGACATTCAGCGCCTGGCAACACATTTACTAGCCGGTAGCCGAGCCATTAGGGAACCTTTTGCATCACGCAATCGCCAGTCTGAAACCATGCCTCGTCTAGAGCCTCGTTCCAGCCAGTCAGCGAATGGGTACGCCGTGTTATGAAATTATCTTATGGACAGTTGCATATGTGAAGAGTTCTAGGGGCGTAGTTGTTTAATGCTTTATTTTAATGCCATACAGGCTTCTCAGCTGAAGCTATTATTTTAGGGGGTGGAACAAGATGGTAGAGCAATATAGGGTAAATGAATATAACGATCTATACGGTTACTCTCTGGATTTATACTTGCTACCTTAGTTAGAGCCATATAATTTGCTCGGTTTGTGCCACCTTACGATTGTACTATGGCTGGTTACGGCGGTTGGCACAAGCTCCTGGGGTCGCCCATCTCGGTCGGCGTCACGTGGAGAAAGACGCCTTCCGCCACTCTGTACTGACCTCATATCGGCGTCACATGGTGCAATCTGGACTGTTTCCCTGGTTGGTAGAGGGGGTTCCCGCTTGCCAGAGTTTGGCAATGCGAACCCGGATTGTGGCAAATACTGTCGTTATTTCTGCTCATTTATGAGAGAATGTTCAGGCGGGGATATTACTTTAAGGCGCGCCCACGCCATCCATCATAACATTCAGCATCAAAGGGACCGCAACGCCATTTATCTTTCGTATGCATATTCTATAACAGCATGCCACACAGTATAGCTCAGATAAACCATTAGATCTATAGGATCAAGGTTTCGGCGACTTACAGGTAGGTCTTCACAGTCTTATGCATACTTGGCCTCGGCTTTAAGAGTCGGAGAGACTTGACCCGAAATAAGTGATTTTCTCACCGGAAAGTTACACGATACATCGTGGTTGTTATGTCCATGTTGCACGCCGGCTGTTGAGGATTAGTGTTGCAACAGCAAGGGGTATGAGATGGCAGTTTTCACCTTATCCCTGTAAAAACCAGCTTGTCTCCTTGCTGTTCCGGCATACCTGAGAATGCTAAAGCGACGTGCCTGGATCTCGCTTTCTGCGACAGTTTTGATGTTTGGCGATCTCAGGTTATGAATTAGCGGGAATAGTGTAAAAATCGGAAGGGCGTGTGAACAGAAGTGATTTGGAGTACATGGTCTTGAAACCTTTTCGTGATAAACACCTGTCCCAAGTGATTGGCTGTTCAAGATTTTGTAAAGCTACTATTCCATTTCATTGGGCCAATGAGAATTCTGATACTGCAAAGCCAAATATTTGTGGCTAGTCTGTAAACAACTTAGCCGACTCAAAACTTGATCATCCAACCATAAAAGGATAATCTAGGTAGTTTTATCGGAAAAGCGTTGGCTCAAACAATTCTAGCAATTTTCCAGTGTCTATAAGCATTTGCGATAACAGATATTTGAAAGGGGGAAATTGAACTGATTGCTAGCTGATGATGTGCTTAAAATAAATTTGACATTATGATGGTTTGATTGGACTCTTTCCATTGCCGACCGTGAGACTATACTATAATAAGGAATAATAACAAGAAGTATTTGTTATGTTTAATAGGCTCAATATAATTGTTTCACTCGATTTATTTCATTGTGTAGCAAGATTTATTAATTCGTTTTGAAACAGAGTCCATTAGATTTACCATTATTTAGTTTTGTTTTGGCCGCATATTCATATGTATTTCTATTTTACACTGTTTATAAAGTTTACTTCCAACGCCATACCTCTATGCATTTTGACGTTGGGGCAGTTTTTAGTGGCAGTACAAATGGATTTGAATTGTAATCCTCGTGATTGGTTAGGTTTTAAAGAACATTCTAAAGTTAAGTTTTCAACGAATAAGTTCCAACGTCAGGCAGCCAGCCCGGGTGGGCTGTGCACTAGGTGTTACAAATGGATTTGAATTGTAATCCTCGTGATTGGTTAGGTTTTAAAGAACATTCTTAAGTTAAGTTTTCAATGAATAAGTTCCAACGTCAGGCAGCCAGCCCGGGCGGGCTGTGCACTAGGTGTTACATATGGATTTTTACTAGGGAAGTCCGAATTCGCACCTCTGAAAGTATAGCCCGTTGTAGCGATTCAGAATGTTTGTTTATTTGATGTTTTACGTGTTTTAAAGTATTTGTCCATGTTTTGAATTGTAAGTATTTATGTGTTTTGGTATAATAAACATATTGTTTGTTTACATTTTCTCTACTTTTACCTACATTTTCAATGTCATGGTTTGACAGGTGTTATATTTATAGATACGTCGCGGTAAAAGTAAATAGTGTTTGTTTTCAAACAAAGAACTGGAAAATGGGCACTATGTGTATAAATTAAACTGTTTATTTTTTAAGAAAAACTTTTTGAATATATTTTTTTTTGTTATTGAGAAGTATATTTCTTAGCGTCACGATTGCCAGAAATGAGTGCATGCGTGGTACCAGGCACGCGCGCTATGTAAACAAAAACACTGGTTACGTGAACGGTAACTATATTATTTGACAGATAAACGACATTGACGTATTCTCATCATCCACATCTCAGATAGCTCCACGGCGGATGCTGGCTGTAATAATTGGCTACGTGAATTTGCGCTAAAATCTGGCCAGTGTGGTGCTTGCCCGCGTAGTTTCCTTCTTCTCGGACCAGGCTTCATCTGGACCAGTTGCTCTCGAAGATGTTGTGCAAATGATTGTTTTATTATCTGTCGTAAAGTGTACCAAAATTTAAATATTATCATATAACATGTTTTACGGTATTAAAGATCAGTGAGCAGGTAAAGAAGAGGCCCAATACTAGCCCAATATTAGAAGAGATATAAGCATAGTCTAACTCGTTTTTTTTTTCAATAATGGCCGAGGGAAGGTATACCTGGTAAAACTGTAATTATATGATCAGGAACACTTTTAAAGACATTTGAGCATCCTGTTTTAAAGTGACATGTTTTAAATCTGTTTGAACAGTAATTCAACGAAATTATTTAATTATATTTAATGTTTTAACTATTGGAGACTTCCTGTCCATTGGAGTACCCTGAGATGAAAATGAGTTTCACACTCACTGGCTTGCGCTAATGCACTTGGCAGGCAAGGCGATTTATATATTTGCAAGGGCATGATTAATAAAGAACAATTTTATTTTCATAAATCTTACAATATTAAAACTGATGAATGACATTTTTTTAGTGTTTTCCTTGCAAATGGTAGAGACTCGTTCCTTAAGGTCTGCTCAAACTTTTTCTTTCTCATGTAACCAGATATGGTCTCCGCAAGTGCCAATGAATTGTTTTGTTTGTTGGTGTTGGTTGACGAGAGGAGGAATTTCATTGATGTGGTTGTGTCACTTTACACTTTGTACACTACAGGTTATTATGCTTTTATATGCAGACACCTCTCACCTCACGCCATTACACTATTTATTATTTATAAATAATATTTCCAGTCTCTGTTACCCCTCCGCACTAACGCAAACAAAAATAAAACAAAAAATCACCACAGAAAGAGATATTGATTTCACCGTCTACCTGAGACGAAGACGCGAGACATTTTGAAACAATAAGTAGGCCTGTGTTAGCCCCCTCCTTGTAGTTTTCAGAGAGATTAGCTAGAACTTGGGAGACCTACGTTAGGATGCTACAATGAACTGTACGCTAGCACCGTATGTTGTGTGCTTACGTATAGGGAAGACGTCACCCAGAGCTACTGCACATCCGGAGAGATGCTCCTGCGGCGTACCTGATCACCGGGAACTTCAACCTCATGGAAATCCTACATTAGAATACCAATTCCAGCTAAGAAATTATAAATAAAGTTTTTAACCAACCCCGTTCATACAACTTTCTAGAACATCTTCACGACGCCATGTTATTTTCTTACGTACACGATTTTTCCTACATTTTACTACGGCAAACCTGAACTGAACCCTAGCTTAAGTAGTGTAAATGTTTTTGAAGGACTAATGATTTTGGCATGATTTTGAACATTTTCAGGTATTTTAATTTTTAACTATCCCGAGGGCACTAGTGTTTCAAAGGCCACTGCCCAAAGCAGAAATATTTAAATTATATGGTTAACATTTTCGGAGCAACACATAATCTGCTAATTTGATTTGCAATCTGGATGAATCATTTTGTTTTTGTTGGGAAAAGTTCAGTTAACCTGAGCTCAATTAAACCTCCAGAAAAATTTTTAACACAGTCGCTCATTGTTGTCATTATGTAGCAGTATCAAGGTTTATCCTGGTGTTTCTGTTTGTATATGAGTTTATTCTGTCCTCAAGAATTTTAATACCAGACTGCTGTGTTGCTGCTTGTACAAATGGCACGGGTTACTTCAGATTGGTAAGATCAAGTGTGTGTCTGTGTGTGTGTGTGTGTGTGTGTGTTGTATTCATACTTCCATTCTGGACGGGCCGGGCAAAAGAAAATCTCCAGACTGCCTTCAATCGTCACTAAGGTGAATCTGATTTCCAGTCCTCACAGTTTTGTTAAATCAAGGATTTAAAGAGGCAATACATATAATTTTTAACAAGCCCGCCAATTTAGTAGTTAATTTGGATGATCGTAGCGGCGCAGCTAGGTTTTCACTCTACCCAGAAAATTCGTTATACGTACTACAGCTGTTGCAACGCCATCCTCGTGTACACAGAGGTGTACCGAGCCCCGTGTATTCCTCAGTTTCTTGTTACTTTGCATTACATTCTAGTGTCTCGCATTGTTGTATACCGTTGTGTGCAAAGTGTACGAAGAAGTCGTCTCGTTATTTCATTTCATTACGTTTTACACGTTACGTTCAGTTCACTTCCATTACATTACATTTAACGATTTAACCTTTCACACGTTACAACTGTCATAAGTGTCATAAGTAAACAGAGCATAGGATTAAAGGTAACATGGCTACCAATATTTAAAAACGAAGTTTTGTTGTCCAAAAATAATAATTACACTTCAAATTAGACCTGTATTTGCACTCAACAGTACTTACACCCAATAGGCCGCATGTCGGTCCAATCAGCAAGCACTCTTCCAAGCACCACCAATCAGAGGCTACCTGCCCTCCTATTGGTGCGCTTGGAGAGTACGAGATTGTTCTTCTAGTGTCCCGTCATTTTTGTCGTTCCTGTGTTCTTAGTCTTCGTCTTCGTGTTGTTTTTTTTGTTGTTTTTTTCGTTGACTGTCATGTTTTGTAATAGTAAACTGTTCGTTCGTCTTTTCCTTGTTTCAATTATACACTTACTTATTTCTCTTTGACAGGGAAATTGCTTTTCCTAATTATCTGTCTGTGATGTTATAAAAGGTTTTTCGTTTTTTGTCTTGCTGAGTTCTGTGGGTGTGCGAGATTTTAATTTAATCTCATGGTCGGGAATAGACACAGTCGAATCAAACCAACATAATGTGAACTCGTCATTGCCATTAAACATCAAAGATAAGATATATGATACTTTTCTTTCGTCACTGGACTTCGTCTAGGTGTGGAAATATTCCCCCACGGGAGTGTTTGAAGTCAAGCGTTTTCCGAAGTGAGTTCTCAAATTTATTCTGTTAAGAGATAGGAACTTGAAATGTTCTATCGATTGACACTCTATATTACTACCAATATTGCAGCTGTAACTTACATGAAGTTCCACTGGTCACAGCGGGCCTATAATAAATATGATTTGGCGCAGCTCGTGAATCATTTACGGCCAGCTCTAACAAAGAAACAGTGAATTTTAAATAAAACCCACAAGGAAATAATTTAAGACACTAATAGTAAGTTATTGCCACTTTTGTAATTCGGCCACTTATCAACTTATTTGTAGGACCACCTATTTTTTGAGAAAAGCTTTACGAAAAGACTAAACTTCAATATCCTAAGCAGTCTTGATTTGGCTATTGGTCGCTTGTCTTTGTGTGAAGAGAGTCTATTACATGAGTGAGCCAAACAGGATTAAGTTTCTCCAAAACTGATCGTCCGTGATTGGCTGGCAGACAGATGAGCCGCGTTACAATTCGAGTGATCCAATCACGAATGTAGCTCAGAAATAACGTATTTTAGAACACGACTTTTCTTGGAATATTTTCGCGAAAAACAGGCGCCCCTACAATCCTGTCATGCTCTGAAGGAATCCCAATTTGTTATAAATAAATGGCAGTGATAAAGAGAAATAATATACGGGAAAGTATGTACAGACTTTTCTCACTTAAAAGCAGCAGCCAGATAACAATTGGCATTCGTTTGAATAGCATATTTCAATTACTATAGATTATTTTTTTAATTGTACATTGTGTTACAATAATTCTTTCGGAGCGTCTATTAACCGTAATAATATACGAAAGGCTGTTTTATATACCCACAAAGAAGTGCGAGGAAAACAAAGTACAATCTATATTATATCTTTTGTTTTACTGGAAATATTTTTTCATAAACCAGTTTTATGTTATTAGGGATGCTTTTAGCTTTGTGACTGTCACATAGTTATAATTGTTTTTGTTGATTATATACAGTGAGCTTCTTTCGACCTCGCTGTGGAGTTTCTATAACAAAAAACTTCAAAAGCTTTTATCTCGGTGAGATGTCGTTTAATTACGCTAATTACGGTGTTTGGCACGGATAAATGAATGTCGTCTCTATCACGCAAAATACGACTAAAGGTTAAAATAAAGGAATATTACAAAGCGGAAAATGCAAATATATTGCACGAAGGAACAGGAAATAGGCGCCGCTATCAGAGAAGTGAAGAGCTTTGACAATATAAAAGACATCTTCGCCTTGGAACAGTTCAGTTATTTCAAATAAGCAAGTTACTTAGTTTGATTTTATTTCTTTGAAAAAAAAATCCTTTATAAAAGTATATTTATTTGATAAAATCTGATATAAATTATAATTATTAATAAAAGCCGAAAAACACAAAAAAATGTTATAAGTATGCTGAATAAAATGAAAAAGGGTCTGGCATCGTTCGTGTTATGATAATGAATTTTCATTGCATATTTACTTTTCCAGTATAAACCACAACACTGAGTTTTGTAGTACAATAATTGTTTCTGGTCTAGCGAAATAGGTTGACATCTTCACATACACATGACAGTTAATGGCGAAAGGGAAACCCCAGGCATGCACACTGTTCGTTAGAATGTAGCAGTAAGGAATAAACGCATGCTGGTATTTCGTATTTCCGTTTGTCTGTAACTTTATATTTATTAGTTCACGCCTTAGTCAATATACAGCAAATTATATCATATTTGAAATAGACATTCTTCAGCTTGCTTGTGATTGGTTGTAAGACGTTCAATTATTCAGCTCCATCACGAAGATTGGTATGAGTTCCTGCTCAGGTTGAGTGACTACTTGACGGGCAAGCTTTAACCTGGAAGGCACTCGCTTATATACACAGCAGGAGCTCACCGCGGCCCGTCGGTAATACTAGGACGAGCCGCGCAACATGGCTTCCATTTTGAGGTTATGTAAGATCCCAACTCGCAAATTCCTTAATTCATAACTCATAAACGACTCAATGGATTTTAATGACTAAAACATAATTTAATCACAAATTCATGGCAGAGAACATGCATATATAATTTAATACTTAAATCAGAAATAAAAGTTGTCATACAATAACTATAACAACATAAAATTGTAATAATCTCAAAATAGACATTGCATCATCTCTGTCTGTACTTCTCTAACAATATGTCGTTGCATTAATATAAAGACCTTCATCACCAAGACTATGTATCACAGTATAACAACATGTCACACCTTGTCCACGAATCACACTGTGTATGTATCACCAAGCCATGTGAATCACAGCTTATAGTTGATTCATGGGTTGGCAAGGGGTGTATGTGTATTGACACATCTGATTCTGGTAACAGACAATTTCAGTTTAGCAAGTTCACATGAAATTGGAAAAAGAGTGTGTTATATATTACAAATAAATCTAAAATATTTATATAACTACCATTTTAAAAATAGCTTCCTTGTCCATTTATAAACTAAACATAGGAACATGTCCCACATTAATCTTAATTATGCCCCATATGACAGGAATAGATTGTGTAGTTACCGAGATATAACAAAAACTGTATACTTCATGCCACACTGTCTTACAAAATGGCCGTTTAACACGATTGTCGATATTCAATGCGTAGGTCTTCATAATTCGCTACCAGCGTACTAAATGTAGTCTAAATCTTTAAAATGGTTCCCGAGATATAATGGAAGAGCCATAGTACTTTCAATTGCTGTAATATTACAAAATGGCCGACTAACGCCTTTATTGGTTTCTTAATTCAATGCTTACATAATTTACTGTCAACGTACGCAATTCGGTTAAATTCGGTTGAATAATTCTCGAGATATATTGGAAAAACTTTGTTTTTTTAAATTTGCACTTTCTTTCAAAACGGTGGATTAATAACACTATTGCATTCTAAATGCAATGCTTATATAATGCATTATCAATGGTCCAAATTTGGTTTCAATCGGATATTTGGTTCCTGAGATTTAAAATAATGACCTAAGTTTCAAGAAATACTGACACTTGGAAAATTAAGCACCTGGCGTGATTGAAAACTATTAAAGTGTGATGTACTTACAGCAATTTATATGTGGACCTAGTTTGGTTAATTTTCAGTATCGGGTTCAAAAGTTATCAAAAGGAGAAATATATTCTAGACAGACAACCAAGCGATCGCATAATCTTTAATTAATCAATAAATGAAAGATTGTGACTCAAACATGCGCCGGACGCAGAAGACTAGATGCCAAGTGAACTAGCAAAATTCACGGGTCTCGATTTATTGCAGTCCGTTGTTATATTGCAGTTTCTTTCGTCTAGGCACTGATTGGTTGGGACGCCTGAATCTCCCGAAAAGTACTGCTCGTAGGCTACAGCACGATGCCCATGGTTGGAGGGTTTTATCGGGGATCTCCCCCCCCCCCCTTGGCATTCCTGCGCTGCTCAATTCCCACCACGCTTCACCCTAATCTACTCTCAAGACACTGTTATTAAGAGACGCCCAATCTTCTCCGTTATACTTCTCACAATCTCCTACTTGCGTACTTTCAATTTTCCTTTTGTTATTAGCAGAGCGTGCAGAATTCTCGTTTTCACTTGAAAATAGGGTATACTTTCAACACGGGTAGGCGTATGTCTGCACAGCGTTTGTCATTTGTCTGTATATTTCCGACACGCACTGAAGAACTCTACGCCATTGAATTGGCGCTCTGTATTTGTGCGAGCCAATCACGTGCAGTTTAGTCACAGCAGACAATGATAAAACAATATCAGCTGCTGTAAGTACAGGACTGTGAAGTCTTGCAGGTGGTTCGAAAGTAACGAGAGCTTTGCAGCGCCCTAGTTATTGGGCTAATCTTTTATGAGAGACGTTTTGTTGTCTGGCTGGGCCAATTAGAATTAAGTTACTCGGTAATGAGCAACTGTAATTTGCAGTCAGGCACATCTAAACACGAAAAAGGGTCAGACTTTAAGTGTTTTGAACTACAGCTATAACTGATCACTTTTCACGTAAAGGTGGTGTCAATGCGAGCGAGAGATTTACATTTGCTTGGTCTAACTTCTCCTCTTATGAAATTCCAAATAGTTCCTATTCCGCAGTGTTAAAGTATTGCTTGCATGACATTTGAATGAAATGGTTAACCTATAAAGTTATTGGTTCTGAAGACAAGGTTGAACTTGAGTTGAGTTGAGAGATTTAAGCAGCTTGAGAACCGATGAGTCTGAAATAAGGTGAGAATGGAGCAGCGCTGGAATGCAAGGGCTGGGGAAACGGGAAGTCCGCGAGAAAATCCTCCGACCAGCGGCATCGTCCGGCACGATTCTAAGTTGCGAAAATCCGGGAGTGACCCGGCCGTGGGGATTGAACCTAGTTCGCCTTGGCAGGATGCGAACAGGTTAACCAATCAGCCATCGCCGCCCCGACAATGTTTGAGTGAGCTGCCTCTATTCTCCACCAGAGCAATATCAGTTGTGCTTGTTTCCGTAGTTCCACTTACAATTGTCCTATTGGTCGTAGCTACACCGGACACTCTTACTGTACTCGGCAACGTTTATTAATGGCGGGCCATCGGCCATTGAAGTTACGCATTTACTGTGAAATAATTAGTGTGCCGCGACAGATTAAACAGGTTTTAAAGTCTATCGTATTCAATGATAATTATTAAAAACAACGTGTTTATTCTAACGGACTGAAATTTTGATTGGTTGTAATGTTTTCCCAAAGATTCCTATTAACTCCGGCGAAACAATAAAAGTACGAGTTTTTCCCTTCGAGAGCAAAGAAATGTTCATATGGACGTAGCCCCGAGTACGGATGTGCATACTAATAATATTCATGGAAGTGTAAAAGGAGCTGTACTGTGTTCCACGCCACAGAACAAGAGGTCGTTGCTTGAAACGACAAAATAACGCGCGATGAGAAGCCCCGTCGCCTTCACACGCACGTCTCTGAACTGGCCTAAAGTTATATCATAACGCAGCGCCCAACTGTGGAACTCCTAGCCATGACCCAGCAAAGTTCACAGCAGTCGCCTGTAGAAGTTCCGCGCACAAATCTTCGCAAGTAGCATTCTGCAAATGACATCTCTGGCTGTTTCGAGATAATCTGTAGAGTGCGTGAGGTAAAGACGTTAGCTAGCTACCATTTCGCTTTCTCTAACACGACAGAGCTGCAGTAGTTTCGACAGCCCTATCACTAGGGCCACGTGATTTTCGCGAAAAGATTTCCGCACAAGCTAGATTTTAATATTCTATGTGCAAAGCTACAGCTTTCTTGTGTTATTGACCTCGTGTCTTTTTTTTTTTTTTTTTGGGAACACTGACTTGACTAATTGGTAGCACGTTACTCCTATACTGAACGTCTGTGATTCCCGGCCAGACAACTAAGAAGCCTACAGACTGTTTACGGTAAAGTGAGCACTTCTCAGGCCATAATTACTTTTTACTTTCAGCCATTTTTCATTCTTTAACAAACTTTTAAATGAATATTGCCATGTAAGTAATAAAGACAGCGCGTAAATTCCACCGCACTCGGAAGTTAACATATATGGCTACAATAAAATATATTTATTGACATTTATTTCAATTAAGAGGGCTTTCAGATGTGTTCACTTTACCGTGAATAGCCTACAACAGTTAATATTATCTAATCACGAAATTGGATTTAAGCTGTTGTGTTTTTGAGCACAGCTAGTCCTGCAATTTTTTCGCGGAAAACATATGCCTCTACCTATGAATGTTCAAGATCACGTATTTACTGTAGGCTGTGTAAGATTAGTAGGGCTCTCTTGATACCAACATTTGAAAAAGTCACAGCTTCTAACTGCAAACAGCTTGACGAGGGCACTGAGTTGCACGCGCCTAGGTATGTTGATACCAACATTTGAAAAAGTCACAGCTTCTAACTGCAAACAGCTTGACGAGCGCACTGAGTTACACGGGCCTAGTTATGTTGGCAATAATGGAGGGAATGTAGTACCATTACATGTTTTAAATTGTAATTAAAAGTGTAACGTAAATATTTGTCAATACTGGAATTATTTATTTTGTTTCCTTTTTTTAAACTCAGATTAGTGCAAGAATAAGCAATTAAGTAAAGTATTTACTTTTCTAGTAATTTCGCAATTTTTTTTCACTGACACGTGAATAAAGTCTATTGGCAATGTTAATTTTACATATGGCAGAAGAATAAGTGCTCAGTTTCCCGTGAATAGCCTATAACTGTTTTCCATTTCAACTAAAGTAATATTTTCTTTCCTGCTCTTGGACACGACAACCTCGCAATGTGTAATTTAGCGAACACAGATCCCACATGATGATGTCCAGTGACGTCAATGTGCAGCTTTTGTTCGCGCAATAAGCGACTGTTTTACTAATGAAATCTTAGCTACTCTGTCGTTTAGCTGTAGTACAGTCAGTTTTTTTTTACACATCACGGCGTTATTGTTTTCATAAATTATGCGTTTAATACGAGAATGTTAGCTGCAGATATCCATGCTCTAAGAAAAAGGAAATTTATCACTGTCTCAGAACCGCAGGTTTTTTTTTAAAGCGTGCGTTTTACTCATAGTTCTGCTTATAAGTGGGCCTACATTATATTTTTATTAAAAAATCAAAATACTTTGAAAATTGTTTTACATGCTCTACTAAAACGTGTTAAAATTACTGGCAAACGGGGCACTGATTGCTGGGAATTCAAAAATCCTAGTTCTCATGTTGAATTTGTTAAAATTAAACACGTCTGTTGGAGACGTATATGAAATAAATTAATCATAACACGCACATTGAGTACAAATAAAATTATAGAAAACGTCTCACAAATAAAACACATATTTTTATGCCGAATATATGTTTTTTCTTTAAATGCTAGAAAACTGAACATACATTATACTATATTAATAATACAATTTTACAGAAAAGTTTATATTTTTATGGTCACATAACCAACATAGTTACATAATGTTCGTTTTCTTTTAATAGTTTCTGCAACTAAGTTAATGTTTCTCCCTTTAGCTGTAATTGCTGACCATGTTATTATTTGTCGACTTCTCGTTACAGATCAATTTTGCCTACAACTTTCTCGACAATGGAAAATAGCGAAAATTATTTAAGTCAACATATTGTAGAAAACACGCTAACTGTTTGATTGTATGATCCAGTGTTTGGGTCGACTTAGTTCATTTTAGACAAAACACAAATGTCCTACTTTATAGTATCAGAATCCGCATTGGATTAATGAAATGGAATAGTAGCTTCGTTCATGCATGACAGGAAATAAGAAAGAGAACTGTTGGACACGTGGCAGCACATTCGATCTTAGGAATCAATAAACTTTTCCAGTAATGAGACAATCCTCTCTACTCTATATATTATCTCGATATCATCAGAGCCACATGACAAGTAGCTATGTTTACTTTAATTTACCTTAACCCGTTCAATCACCTTCCCGCGGTCATGTAATGTTTCGTATGAATGATATATATGACCGCAGCTGTACACATCAAGACATCAGTGTCTAATCTTCCTTGTGGCTAAACTGATGTGTGCAAAAATAACATTGAGCACGCAATGTAAGTATACCGCATATCAAAAACCTACGTGGTTGTAACACTTGAACTCGAAAACTAAGGGAATCGCCTACTTGGAGGTGTTCATCGCGTTTGAGACAGGGAAGCGCGGGGCGATAAGGACGAGACTGGCATGCGCGCTTCATGCCCCTTCACTCTTACGCTCAAGGCGCTCAACTTGCGTGCAGTGTTCTCGTCGACTTTAAGAGGTGATCATTTTTTTTTTATCGGTGGAAAGTCTATAGCAAGGCTCAATGCAGGTCCCTGTAATAGTTTCCCATGTTTCCAAACAGCGTATTATGAGATAGCAAGGCTCAATGCAGGTCCCTGTAATAGTTTCCCATGTCTCCAAACAGCGTATTATGAGATAGCAAGGCTCAATGCAGGTCCCTGTAATAGTTTCCCATGTTTCCAACCAGCGTATTGTGAGATAGCAAGGCTCAATGCAGGTCCCTGTAATAGTTTCCTATGTTTCCAAACAGCGTATTATGAGATAGCAAGGCTCAATGCAGGTCCCTGTAATAGTTTCCCATGTTTCCAAACAGCGTATTATGAGATGGCAAGGCTCAATGCAGGTCCCTGTAATAGTTTTCTATGTTTCCAAACAGCGTATTATGAGATAGCAAGGCTCAATGCAGGTCCCTGTAATAGTTCCCCATGTTTCCAAACAGCGTATTATGAGATAGCAAGGCTCAATGCAGGTCCCTGTAATAGTTTCCCATGTTTCCAAAAAGCCTATTATGAGATAGCAAGGCTCAATGCAGGTCCCTGTAATAGTTTCCCATGTTTCCAAACAGCGTATTATGAGCTACAGCAGTGTGATAAAACTTTTTTTTTATATATTGGAGGGCTCTGGAATAGCATTCATAAAGTACGTGATGTTTGAGAGTATTATACTTACATCGCCTGAAGTGTGTTTTCCCTAAGTAGATTGCTATCATGGGGACACCAGTTCTGTTGGTGTCCGTTACGTTCTATTGCTCCATACCACACAGGACACTACCCTGCATTTTACAGCATTCAGTACTGAATGAAGAGCAGAGCTGATATTAACCCAATCAAATGCCCCTTGCCGTACACGAGGATTTACGATCAATCATGGCCCTTTGAGGGGCTATAAAAATAAATTCTATCGTTAGCAATATCATTGTCACTGCGCTGTAGTTTTCTTGAGAGGTCATGCTAACACTAGCCGAACAAAGAATGCACGTCCGTGCGAGTTTTGTACTTAACGACAAAGAAATCTTCATACTAGCTTTGCTCGAGCTGCACTCGAGCATAGTCTACAAAGTGTTAATGCAGCGCACTTCGAGAGCCAGGTAGGCGGTGTCCTTAACGTGTGACCGAACTGCTTAAGACACTTGAGTTACTGCAGCAAATATTATAAATTATTCACGCGGAAAGTTCGTAGACGTTGTAGATATAACGGTGATGGTGCAATCAGTTGTAACGTAAATGTCGACCTTATAGCCATCCTTTCACTTACGCACGTAAACCGACAAAAACCCTTTCTCCTCAAGTACGAAGTATACTCTGGGTCGTTGAGGTTCGCGAACGGCCCCAGTATAAGTTTTCCTCTGGCCGTTTTTAACCCGGTAAGGTTTACGAGTCGACGGAGTGAGCAGGAGTCCAGTTCGTTGGCCGACTTGACCTCCTCACTTGCAAGCGACACAGTCAATTTAACAGTGGCGTGGAGACGGTGGGCGGAGGGACGTACAGTAGATCCTTCGTTCCGCACTATGTCGGGCGGCCGTAATTTCCGTGCTGGAAAGCTGCAAATAAAATCGCCGAGGACGTGGAGAAAAAAAAAAAAATTATCCTGCTCGCCGTCTCAGTTTTTTTCTGCAGAACTATATTTTGAAACGTCATGGGCCGTAAAGTAACGGCGCCAGCAGTTTTAAGTGGAAGCCGGTCTACTTGGGCAAGTAAAGCTTCAGGTAAACGCGGCACAGCTCTTCTTTTTTTTTTAATTTTAACAATTTTGCTACTGAAGCATAAACTATCTTTGCATTGCAATAAAAATAATATTGGTTAAACTTTACCCACAATCAGCTCTCCAAAGATTTAGCTCGCGATGTGGGGCGAAGAAGTGACACACGTTGGAAATGAGACAGAAAAAATTCAAAAAATAGTTAACCCCAAATACTTCATGCAAGGAATTTTTTTGAGCAATGTAGCCTTCTCGTTACTCGTGTGGTTTGATTGTATGTCTACTTGTAATCTGAAACAATGGTTTATTACGGGAAATGATGACTGATTCCTAGAATTCAACGTAACGCGTACACAACCTACAATTCTCTTACATTATCGGCTCTCATGCATGTATGAAGCGGCTATAACATTTCATTGAACCAATGAGGATTGTGACAATCTAAAGCAAATTTTTGTGACTAAATCTGCAAAGAGCTTTGCCGAATCAGAAACTTGGTCATCCAGTCAAAAAAAGATAACCTAGACAAAGTGTAATTGATCGAAAATATATCGGTTCAGAAAGTTCCCCGAATTATCAGTGTGTCTATTTACGACATGGCTTAAAAGTTCGAAAGCAAACCTCATACTTAGTAAACTGGCCCAGTTTGTGTAAAATTTAGTAAGTCGGCAACCGATAAGGACAGAAATACCAAAACATTGGTATAATATACTTATAGGCCTACTCAAAAACGCATATCTTTTGCACTGTTTTCCGGTAAGTTGGTCTGTTTTCTTAGCACAGACGTCAAGAGAATCACGTAGTCATGTGTTATCTCCTGTTGTAATCACAAAGGCGTCAAGATCATGTGGTGAGGAGGTTATCACTGGAAATAACCTTCAACCCAACCTATGAAATGATTCAGCTCATGAGCGCCAAAAAATCAAGCCCGCAGTCAAATCGTGATTTTCCCTCTTCTCTGGTTTCTGTTTAGATAACCGTGCGACTTAAAATTGAAACTGTAACTTCATTCAGCCCGTACATCAGCTATGGGTAGAGCCAAGAGTATTTCGTGGAATGAGTAGGCTGGACAGCCCTCTGTACACTCGAGACTATCGTTTGCTTATTGTTTTCTGTGATCAAATGAGACCCGTGTACAGGACTGTTCAAAACTCACTCACACTATTTCTTCCTGATTACTACTGACTCACAGTAATACGCGGCGTGTCTGAATAACTGTCGACCAATCACATCAGTAGGAGAAAAGAATAAGTATTTGTGGTCTACCTCATCTCCGAATGAATTCGCGAAATACTCGTGGCTCTAGCGATGGATATGCTGATACGAAACAAATGTAAATTATAATTTCATTTTAGAGTGGCTGTATACTCTGGACGCAGATAAGGAAAGTGTTAACAAGTTTGTACGCTCATTGGTACATGAATTCATGTGCCTCTAAACAATTCATAATGTTGGTCAGCACTCATCGTTTATAGACACAGTATTTCCGTGATTATTTTGACCAGTACACTTAATTTTGGTGCTCTGCAATGCCAATTAACTTTCGTAAACAAATGTTTCAGAAACACACTCTTGCCAGATTACGTATATTTAGGGGCACTTGGTTTTTGCGAAAAGATTAGCTCGCAGGATAGACATCAACATTCAATGTGGAAACAAGTAGGTAGGTATCTATTGGCTGTTGGTCGGGATTCTGTAAGGGTATATATTCTCTTTTTGACTGGGCCTATTGGTTTCTAAACCATATACAACTATGCCTATACAAGCGTTAGTAGATGCTTATACATGCTATGATTAAAACATACTTTTTCAGATGGTCACTACTCATATGATGGTCTTGGATTGGTTACATATAAAAGCATAATACATCTAACATTTTTTTTCCTACGAAACTGACTCCTCCATGCGATGTCGAAATGCCTGCACGTAATTGGTCAGCTGCAATCACGTGGCAGCTCGGTGATTAGAGAGTGAGTGAGTGAAGAGATTTGGGTGGCTCTTAAAAGCGAAGTCTTGAGAGCCAATGAGGATGATTGAAGTGAATATGGAGCGGTGCCGTAATGAGGGGGCGGGGGAAACGGGGTATCCCCGAAAAAACCCGCCAACCAATGACATCGTCCGGCACGATTCCCACTTGCGAAAATCCGGTGACCCTGCCGGGGATTGAAACCGGTTCGCATTGGTGGGAGGCGAGCGTGCTAATCGCTCAGCCACCGTGGTCTCGAGCTCGATGATTAACTGGTTGATCTCTGCACAATGTCTTAATGGTGTAATGAGATTGAATCAATTTCAACATGTTATAGGACTTTCATACATGTATACTATAAGCATTTGGGGGGGGGGGGATCAGCTGATAGGCTTAGTTTAACAGCTGTTGACGTGAAAGATACATCGTCTCGTTGAACACCAACTGTGAACAACAATTCATTGTCCATCTCCATGCCCAGAATGAATTTACAATACTCAAGCCGTTGGTGTGTATCACCATCACGAAGGGCTTATACCACTAGAATCCTGTATGGTTTGAAAAACAATTGTAGCCGCAAAACACGTCAGATAGTCATATGGGCGATAACCAGCTCTCAGCTACCACGACGAGTGGACTTACGTGGACTCCTTACAAAACGCTGCCGGATGCATTCTGCATTTTATTCAGGAACACAAACAACCAGTGCCCTGAAACTGCTCGTGCCACCGTCGGATGCTCTGCACAGTAGGAGGTGCAGTGTCATACTGTCGACGCAAATCACGTAGCACGGCTATAACTGTGTCACATTTGTTGAGAAGAAGAACGCACAACTCCGACTGCTGCTGTGTTATCGCCATCCCGACAACGCATGTCGCATACTGAACGAGCGTGCTAGGAGCTTCAGCTGTATTGCTACCAGGACGCCACGTACACACAGCATAATGTTTGGCTCGAGTGTACCTAATAAAAGTCACAAACTTTGGATAAAGCCATTATTCGACGAGCATGGAGGGCTGCGAATGAAGCATTGTACAAGAAGGTTGATATAATTCCAAAGGCTGTAGGGGCCATGAAAGAAAAACTTTGTTGCAAAAAAGGAAAATATATGGCCAAGGGTTCTGGTTGGACGCTTGTTAGCATAGACTGTCTTTAGCTGCGTATAAGCAGATTATATTCACTAGGTGAAAAGTGAGCATGCTGCTGTAAAGACACTACGTGAATGGTATGGGTAATGTAAGGATTCTGTTTATATGTTTGTAGTCTTAAGAGAGTGTGTTTGTGTTTGTATATATATATATATAATTTCAATGAAAACATGTTTTATTTCTCACTGATGTTGTACCATGCCCTAGCATGCCTACTTCCCTTGTATAGCGAATATGGCTGCCTTGATTTTTCTATATGTTATTAAATGTTCGTACTGTAGGTGAGCACAAAAACAACAAAATGAAATTGTGTCAATATATGATGATTTGCAAGTTAGTTCATAAATATTATTTGTATTGGCCCTTCACTGGTTGCGCACAATTAACAATGTGGTAATAAAGGCATATGTTGAAATGAACTGCACAGAAACTAAGAATGGATTGACATTGTAATGTATTCTAAGCAGGTTGGATACAACAGACATGCGAACATGCTGTTAAAGTGGTAGAAAATTGACCTTGAGGCTTGGAGGGAAGGGTGGCGAAGGTCTTGTCGGGCCTGGCCAGACCTGCTTCAATGCGTTATATGGCGAAGAGAGGTCCTACATAAATTTCTACACGACTTGTGTTGCTCTAATACACCACAGTTATTTTTTTAGTAAACAGAGTTAACGAACTAAATGGAAGATTTTGATGGTTAAATGTCAAGACAATATGGCACAATCAAAGATTTTGAAAGTGATGGAACCCAAGATGGCAAATCGAAGGGACTGAGTAAATCGAAGTGGAATAACTGAGCTTGAATAAAATCATATATGATGGTCCGGTGACAGAATCAATAAGTAATGACAGAGAATGAAAGGAAGGTAACTAAGAAAAAATTTATCAATGATGGTGAACATGGCATGACAGAGCTTGAAAGAAATGTGTTGTTGACAGATTTCATGGTGGCAAAATCGAGAAATAGTCATCACTAGGCGAAGAAAATAGAAACCAGTACGGTGGGCTCAGACAGCACCATCTATACTATAAAAACATAAACAAATATGGGTGCAACCTGGTGTCTAAATCGACAGCTCGCTTGGTGACGAAATCAAAAATTAATATACTAGTGTTACCTATAAGTTGAAAATAGAATCGAATATATCTGCTGAACCACGGTTAAATCAATAAATAATACACTAGCAATACCTATGTTTTAAAATTGGATCCAAGATGGCCACCTACAGAGATGCAAACAAATAACACACGAAAAACAATATGGCAGTCAAACGACTGCGATAGAGAAACTACAATGATGTAAACAAATGACAAGAAAAAAATACAAAATGAATTCGGTAATACACTAGCATAATCTAGCAGTTGAATATGTAAACAAATGACAAACGAAAAAATGAATATTGCAGGTGCAGTGCATACGATGGAAATAATGTTTTCTGACGTTGACCGTGTTGAGAGAGGGGAGGGGGGTGTTGTTGGGAAGGGGAATGTTAAGACAATGAGAAACATTGATATGGGTAGAACTAACATAAGTATGAGTAATCAATCAATGAGAAACGATGACGCGGGGGGGGGGGGGTGAAGCGATCACAAGTAATCAACCAATGAGAATCATTGGAGAAACGTTTGTGAGTGTTAGTCGTCTGCTGGACATGGTGATGAGGATGACCTCTGAAAATGTAATTGTTTAAGATATTTTTTTTGGAATATATAAAAGTTTTTTAATTAATATTTTAAATAAATTTCTTAGGTTTTTAGAATATTTGGTTTATTTTTGGGTTTAAGGTAATTCAATGTTACAAGGTCAAGGTCACATTCCAAATTTTAATTTTGAATTTTTTAAATTGATATATGTTTAATCTTTTTTATTTTTTGTTTTAAAATTAATTTTGGTGATTTTAGAACTTTTTTGGTTCAAGGTTAAAGGTAACTGGTGCCATGGTAACTGATATCCAATATGGGGACGAATATGGCTGACAGAACCAAGATGGTGGATGGTCAGCTCTGATACCGGGTCCAGGACGCTGTTTATAGATCTGGCATATATTCTATGTCTATGAAACAAATATGGCCGCCACTGTTCTGCCCTCGAAAAGAGAGCCCCCAAATCCTTCCATTGGCTCGAAAAGGGCCGTTTGGGGTCTCGTTTTCTGCCAATGGTAAGCTTGGTGATCTTTAAGTGGTAAAGACGTAATTTTGAGCGAAATGAGGGAATTTTAAGGGGAAATGTTTAATTTCGAGGGGGGGGGGGGAAAGGAAATTGTTTGGGTAGAACGGGAAATTTTGAGGAAATATGGCCGTTGGCCGATCGGAAAGACATAGCAGGAAGTGCTCCGACCTCCTTCACCCGTACTTCCTTGCGCTCAACTCGGCCAAATAATTCTACTCTGCTGGGTTTCGACTAAGGTGGCGGTGAAAATCCTAATCTCCCGACGAAGGAGGAGGTTCCCGGATTGCGGATCAGGGCTTAGAGGGGAGGGTTCATCGTCGCGAGGTCACGTGATGCGCGACCGGATGCGTCGCGTGTCCCGGCGAGTAATTCAACAGAACTTCGGACGTTCACCGACTTCGTCTGTCGGAAGAGATGTGGGGGGGAGGGGGAGGGGAGGAAAATTGATAAGCATGCCGCTTCCGAGAACTTGTGAGACGTCCCCTGCGTCGAGACGGATTAAGGGCTTCCCCCATCTCTCCATGCCCTTCTCGCTCTCCGCATGAGGTCATGGTCGCTCGGCTGGATTGATTGTACCCAGGCATGAACTAAAAGGGAAGCTTACTAACTGTGCGTCGTCCAGCTTTAGGCCAATTCACTTTGAAATTAAAATGGGGCTCGTTTGTTAACTTTGCGTTAACTCGGTGTTAATCTTGTGCGTGTAGTCGTAGATATGTTCACACTGAATTTAATGGAATGGAGAGATTTGTGTGGCTCTTAACATCGAGGTCTTGAGTGCCGACGTGGGTGAAGCGAATTGAGAATGGGGCAGCGTCGGGATGCAAGAGCGGAGCGTATAATATTTGATTTGCATTTTTAATTAATGCAACTCCAATGTGTTCCATTGTTTTGTATCGAATATAAATTAACTATTCATTCAGTCACGAACGTTTGATTTGTTTGGTAAATCGTCTTTCATATACATTCCTCGGAAATGTGGAATACCCAGTTTCTTAACAAATACAATAATCTCTTTGTCTGTTAGTGCATGTTTTGAAAGACTATTTAGGACTTTCTGCATTTTTTCCCACTTTTGGGGTTTTTTCGTCCTTGCCCGACTTTATATGTTTAAAGATACATTTTTACCACTTGATTTAACTGCTCTACTGAGTGCCAAAACCTCTCCAAGGAGTGATCCAATAGCTGTTAATGCTGGAAAAAAGAAAAGAAAATATCCCTCCTTTCTTGTTTTCATTTTGTGTTGCGTTTGACACCCATGCCTCTTTTCAGCTTTGTTCACATCACTTTATCCACAACATAAGCTCCAAGCTTTTAACTATATATGTAGATGGATTCTTCTTTATATTTGCTACTTTATAGGCTACAATCTTATCTGCTCTATGTCTTTCTTTCAAATCATTTGTTCGATCATAAACTATGTCATGTTCCTTACTATTGTTATCCAAAGAGTTTATTCCTTAATCGTTCCATGCCAGATGTTTTGCAAGTTTAGTTCAGGGTCCATTATAACTGCATTTCGGTTAATACAATTTAAATGGTAATTTATTAATCAATGTATTCAATACACCACATACTTTTTTTATATGTTTTGTACCAGCCATTATTTTCAACTGAATGCGAGACTATTTATATAGACCCACATTTATAGTTTTCACATTAGAAAGTTATGTTATGAAATACTGTCTAATTGTGTAAAAATAAAGGCTATAAAACAAAATTCACATATTTTAATGATTTTAAATTCAAAATAAAACATAATTGAACAGAATCATAGAATTCTTTTACCTCCAAATATACGTTGGGTAATATACTGTCCTTCATGTGGAAAAACTTGCGTTATTATGTCGATGTTGGAACATCTGAATGGACTTAAGTTCGAAAACGTATATGTGTTTTCTAAAACAATACAAGAAAAATATCAACAAGTAGCGAGCATTTTGTCATTAATTGAAGGAATGCGATATTTCCCTTTTACCAATAAAGAAGATATCGTTCCTCCAAACAAAGCATTACCCGATTCTGTATTTATATTTGATAATATTTGGTGCTAACCACAGGGATAAATACAACAATATTTCAGCTTTGGTATACACTGAGACGTTGATTGTTTGTACCTATCACAAAGTTATGCATGTATTCCAAAACAAATTAACATGATAATGCAAATATGATACTTGTATTTAAAATTGACAATATGAATCTACAACATATTTACAGTGATCATGTTTTGGGCGATATGACATTGACAAAGTTTAAAGATATGCGTTTTTACTGTTTGAAAAACAAGTACAGTTTTCTGGTGATTATACCAACGCTTCGCCTATATATAGGCAGACATAGGTCTGGATTTGACAGTTTTTTACTTCTCGGCCAAGGATAGGGAGTATTTGAAAGTTTGGACATAGCGGTATAAAACACAATCATTACAATACCTGTTCAACCAAAAATCATGATGGGAATTATGATTTGAAATGAATTATATTACGTATTGAGGGTATGGCTGTGAAAGATACTGATGCAGTTTGTAAACATTAAGTGGAAACCTTAAATATTATTACGCTAAATGTATTTATATTGCAATCGACTGATAAGCAAGAGAATTAATAATGTTAGTTGATTTGAATGATAATGTTTATAAATACACAAGTGTAATCGCAAACATTTTAACCAATATCAAGAATGAGTTGCAGAGTAATGAAATTAGAATATAAGAATGTTTAAATGGGTTTATTTAACACTTCAATGATACGGAAATATAATTGTTATAACACAACTTACAGGAATGCAAGATAATCTAAGAGAAGTAATTAATGAAGTGGTAACCACTACTATTACGAAACAACTTGAAATGCGAAATGAAGAAATAACGAAATATATAAGTTATAAAATGTTTAGTAAAAAAATTTTGTATAGCTATGCAAACGGATCTGAGAAACGAACAATGATTTGGAAACACAAATAAATTATTTTATTAACGTTTATAGAGAAAAAACTGTATCTAAATTAGATGCAGTTTTAAGTAAAGGCGATAAGATTTAAAAAATGCAAACTATTCCATCTAGTTAACCTACAGCATCAGTTATAAAGCCAAAGACTTAATTTAAATATAAATAGTAGGAAGTTACTGCAACATAATCAAAACGTGCTGGATTCTGTAACGGAATTACATAATATTATATCTGCTGTAAAAGAGAAATATTTACAAGCAAAATGACCCTGTATGGAACGGGATGTTTTAAATAAAGAAAAATTTAAACCTGTTATGAGTAGAATGGATGCATTACATTCTGTGTTGAATACACTTAATGAAACACAATTGGAAATTAAATCATAAGAAGAATATGTAAAGGAGTAAATGCAAAACCATTCCCATTTAAGACAACATTATTTAGATTTAAAACATTCTTCCCCTATGTGCGATACTACATTTGGTGTATTCCGAACTGGAAACTTATAGTTTCTGGGAGATTCTGTAATTAAATTTTTTCCTGACAATAGCATTAAAATAGGTGATTTCGTAACTGATGTGAGTGAAGGATTGTTCGAATTATTATTTAAAAACTTTCCAAATGGATATTCCAACACTAATTTGGAGAAATATAAAGAACTTATTCGTCATAAGAATGTGGTCATTCATTCAGGAGATAAAAACCATCCGAAACTAAATTTACTTAGCGATATTATCGTAAATGAAATATGTAAATATGAAGTTGGCGATCAGTTTCATCCTGTATATTGGAACAATCCTAATGAGTTGGTCGATAGATTAAAACTTCTCATATTTTGAGAGAGTCTTGGAATAATTCACATACAAATGAAATTGTTTATATTATTGAACGGCTGTTGGAAGACGGTTATATTACTAATGAAGTTCAGCAGGATTTCTCAAGACCTTCACGCTTCTACAAGTATAGAGTTTGCCAGAAGAAAAGTTATAACACATGGTTTAAATGATCTTTTTCAAGCCTATTTGTGTGAAATGACATAGATTTCCAAATACAATAATGGATACAAATATATATTTAATGGCAATATACATTTATTCAAAATATGGCTGTGGTAAACCGGTCAAGAACAAGACTGGGAAACATGTCAGCGATGCAATGAAGATCGTTTAGCAAAAAATAACCCCAAATTCGCTCCAAACTGATAAAGGATCCGAGTGTTATTCTAGACCATTTCAGAAACTAATGGCTTATTATGGTATAAATCATTACATAATGTATTCAGACCATAAAGCCAGTATGGTAGAATGATTCAACAAATGGACCAAACAGTTAATATACAAGCATTTCACGCAAAGGGGATTACCAATTGGGTGGACATTTTGCCTGGAATGCTTAAATTTTAAAATTCGAGACATCATCCAACTATCAAGATGGCACCCGAAAAGGTTATGAACAATATATTATTAAAACTGTCTATAATAATGTAAAAGTTTTTGATGAGAGAAAACAAATTTTAAAACTGGTGAATTCATATTAATCTCAAAGCATAGACGCCTCTTTGAGAAAAAATGGTTAATTGGTCTTACAATGTATTAAAAATGATTTCAGTTAGATATTTGTATCACAGAGTGTATTGCCTCGAAACCTAAGATGGACAGCGTATAAAAGGTGGATTTTACGAACACAAATTGCTAAAAGTTAGTTCTTCATTTGAGTATTTTGTTTATAAAATCATTAAAAGAAATAAGATAGGTCTTTGGTTCGATGGATAGGTTTCTCAAAAGCACATAACTTGTGGGTGAAGAATAATGATGTTGAAAGATTGTGATACAATGTTTGTAAAATATGATATTAATTTAAAAAAATTTCAATCATGTTTGATGTGTTTTTTGCATTTAATAAACCTACCGATATCAATAGGGTTTGGTTGTAAAATTATTCTGCAATCAATCCACTTTTTGATTGGATTACAGTTTCATTGGCTTAGCATTAGAGTGGTAATCCATTACATTTGTTTGTGACATAATTCTTTGCATATAATTTATAATTCAATTGGTAAATGTGATAGACTCGTTTAGTTGGTAATTAGTTTTATTTGTAATTCAATTCAATGCATTTGATTCCTTTTAAATGTGATGTAATTTGTTGTGTTCGATTTGTAGTATAATTTGTATTTTGTGTTTTTAATTGTGACATAATTGATTGCTTTTAATGATTAATTTCTTAGAATTGGGGTAAAATTTCATGGAACTTAAGATGTAATTCAATTTTAATGTTAGTTAGAATGTCTTTGAAATGTGGTATATAATATTTTTTGGTAATTTCATAATATTTCCCGGAATTTGTTTCTTGGTAAGAAGATTATTTTTATAGATCTTAACATGTCGATTCAAATTATACATTTGTGCGAACTGTTTTGCAGTTAAAAATGTCCCGAGCTGTCTTCTTCAAACATTCATTCTTGTCCTGCCTATGAACGTGTTAGTCGAAAGCTATTCTGTTGCATAGTCTTTTTTGGAGCTGGTCTTGTATTAATGGTGTTTGAAATATGTGCTGTTTTAAACATAAGTATGTAATATGAATTTCATTTTCCCAGTAAATTTTGTTTGATAATTTGTTATTGCAATTGCATAAGTTATATGGAATAATTTTATTTGTTTTGGGTATCTTTACAATGTAAAGCATTTGTTAACAATCAGAATTTATTACCCTACTTATAGTAAACGAATCCAAAATGGATGCAGTTATTCTTTAATTTTGCTTAAAATTGGGTATTTGAGAATATTTGTTGAAATGTTGTTGAATTTGACATATTTTAGCTCCGATAGAAGTAATTTCAGAATGGATTCGTGCTATTTCATTAATATTATTTTTAAACATAGCATTTTTTATTAAAATAACTTTAAATTGGTTCAAGTATACACATTTTATGATAAATGCGACAATGTAGCCAAAAATCTTGCATGGGAACGTTATTTACACGTAGGTGTTACTTGAGAGAATTCTACACACAAAATATGTATTTTTCTCTGCTATACACAAATATTTGGCAGTTTGAATATGTATGTTTTCCATAGTTAAAAACTTTCACTTATGTATCACGTAAATTGAATGATACATGATTCGAAAACAATTTTGTTTGAAAATGGTGTTCCTTGAATACTTAAATTATATATAAAAAGTATTTTGACTCGCAGAATATTTATTTAGTTAAAATATCACTCCTAAGAAATTATTCGTAGTTTCCTTAATATCTGTTGGATTTTAATATTAATAAGTTAAGTGGAAAACAGGTTAAACTTTAAACTGTACTTTTCATCTATGTTACTGGATTAAAATTCATTTCTTGAAATTTTATGGGTTCAATGCCAATTCAGACTTAAATGTTAGTGTTGATGAAATAATTTTTTCAGCAGGACGTGTGAAATTTTTATTTGCTGCCAGTAAATGTTTGAAATATGTGAGAGTCTGGGTTGTAGGATACGGGAAAGGGTCAATGCTCTGTTCCCGGATGGAGGTAGGCAGAACAAAGACATGCTTTGGTACAGGGGTGGGAGGGGGATTTTCTAATGGTACCTTCCATCTGCCCTCGCTAGACAGAGCAGATTTCCTTCTAGACCAGCTCCATATTTAGTTTATCCATAACCCTTCACTTGAACACATTGCAGAGATGTGCTGTTAAGGATTACATCTCACTGCCCTCGCTCGACAGCCTGGCGGCATCTCACGCGATGTTGGAAGAGTAGTTGGCCAGAAGGCCTGGGGCCCATCATACACCTAACTGCTAACTGTAATTCTCGTTAAATGCTTTCTTCAACTATCTGGTGGGGCTTCAGACCTCGCTCAGATCCTTCGTAAAATTAAATATGATAGGAACCACAGTATTATTTATGCATGTTAATAAAATAATTTTATAAACTTCAATTATAGTGTTAATTAGGTTTCCAGATCTGATCTATGAAAGTGTGTAGGATTTCAACTGCTTTGTGTTAAGAAGTGCGGTGAATTACCGACGATGGTCTCACAAGGTTTAAACGGAATTTGTGTTAAAAATTGTTTGGATAGATGTACTGTGTTTGCATTTTTTATACGTTGATTTAAATAATTTCATCATTTTACTTCGATGAAGTGTCCGGGCACTTTTATTCAAATAGTTTGTAGATTTATTAATTTTGCGATTTTTTTTTAAATATCCTACATATGGATAAAATGTTGAATTGTTAGGTCCTTCAGTTGCTGCGAGTCTTACTAAGCTTCAACGGAAGTCATATTTTAAAAAAATCATTAATTTTTTAATCTTGGAAATGGGGCAAGTGTTTGACTTCATTTAAGGTATAATTCAGAATGCAAGTTTATCTTCTGCTTGGAAACATTTATTTGTCCATGTCAACTGGAAGTTTTTAAGTGCTAAATCATTCCATATTAGATCGTAATTACGAGATATTACTGTTTTAAATTACGTCATAAAACACTGAGATGTCTTCCATGTGATAAGAGTCTCACTAAGCTTCAACAGAAGTTATATTGTTAGTTAAAAGTTAATTATTTTTAACGACACGTATATTTATTCGCAGGGGTGCACTAGTTTTCTGGCTATGTTGTTAGATAGTGCAAGTGATGTGTTAAAAATTTCTGGATCGATAACTGCATTTGTTGCTATTCCATTATGATATTTAGTACATCTATTATTTTTTAATTATTTGTTTGAAATATTTGTATAATTTTTTTCTTCGGTGAATTTTAATTCGAATCGTTTTATTACATCATGATTATGTGATATTCCCATTTTTAAGTTACGTCATAATTATACCAAGACTCACGATAGGGAAATTTATTCGCAGTGGTAAACTAAAATGTGGAAACTATGTTAAATAATGAAACTGAAAATCGTGTGCTGAGAATTTAAAATTTAGCATTAAGGTAAGTTTAATACTTCAGGACAAGTGGTGATCCAAAGTACTTTAGTTCAGAAACAGTTTCGTGGTTGAAGCATTTGAATTTTTGCGTGTCTACTCTGCCTGCCCGCGGATCATGTACGCTCAGTATCTGAGAAAATTAATTCTGATTGACTCACTCATGTAACAGACGCTCTTCACACAAAGCCAAGCCTCCAGTAACCAAAGGAAGGCGGCAAGTGTGCTCATAGGATATTGAAGTCTAGCCCCCTCGCATATTATTTCGCGAAAGACAGCTTTCCTTAGTGTGTTCTGTAAATAACATATTTTGAGAGTTATTAGAATGTTTGAAATGTTCGTGGCAAAAAAAAAAAAAAAAAAAAAAACACCTGTTATATTGTGGCCGAGCTACTTTTTTTTTTTTTTTTTTTAGAACAATGGAAATTTAGTGTACTTACATGAGAATACCAGCAAAGTGGTAGGCACTACAGGCAGCAACGTGATGGAATGCTGTTCACCAATCAGCTCCTGGTAACCCACTTGTTAGCCGGCGCCCCAGCCAGTAAGGGACCTTACGCAGCTTTCATTAGTTACTCAAATACAAAGCTCGTTCGAAGCCCCATGTGGCCAATCAGAGAACGAGAACGCCCACATCAAATGAGATGCCGCACCGTTGTGTACTTATCCCCTGTGTACAAACCTTTATGTACTTTAACATGACCTATGGGGCATCAGCCAATAAAGACTAAAGGCATGGATAATACTCGAATATGCAGAGAAGTGGAGAATCTAACCTGCAGGCCAATAACCTCACAAAATATGCTGTTTCCGCCTATTTAGTTTAAAACCGAATTTTTCAGAAATTCTTTCGCTAGCACAGATTCCAAACACGCTCTCCTAGAGTTGTATGGTGATGGGCATGGGGAGTGGGCGAAACTCGGATACCAAGAGCTGTGGATGAGGACGAGAGTTTGGGCTGCGCGCGGTATGGACAGTGCATGGTGACTGGAGATGTATGGCGCGACGAGAATAGAAAATGGCCACATCAAGTGCTAGTGTCCAGATCCACTCCCTTCCCCCACCAGCTCTCCTTCCCTCCTGAACCTCACAATGCATGTGCTGCAATCGCCTGTGCGATAGAGCTAGGAGTGAGGTTCACCACTTCCCCACAAACACCCCTCTGCCGACTCTAACTAGCTCCGAAGCTAATTCCCGCCATGCAGCTCACCTCTAGTATACACATTGGTTCGCGACCTGCCTTGCCTAGTTTATCTTTCCCAGCAACATGTTTGGAGTAGGCAGACTGTGTTTACAACACAACAATGCAATTAAATTTAAACTAATGCTATTACATTGAATTTTAAGCCCAGTATTGAAAACAATTTGTTTAAGAGAAAAATTACATCTTAAATGTGGTTTTTAAAAATAATGTGAATTACTAGACACCTTCAAAAATTAAAAATATTTGACCCCATCAAAAATTAAAGTAAATGATGCTGCCAAAAATTGAAGTATATGACCACATCAAAAATTAAAATAGTTGACACTGTCAAAAGTATTTATAAATCTGATAATTCTTTTCATACAGAATTTTTTTTTGCGAGGGTAATACTGTTTTACATTCTATATATTAATAATACTAACTAAATACACATTTACATATTGTTTTACACTCTTAAAGCTAAACATTTAAGACATTTTATTACTAAAATTTACTTAAAACTAACAAAATTTCTTCCAATTTTATTTAAATCATTATTTTTTAAGTAACTTAAAACTAGCCAACTCAATCAAAACTCACAAAGATAGAACAACAACTCACAAAGAAAGAATAACATCTCATCTAGAATGACTTGTAATACCTTTCCCCACACTGTCACACTCGCAGTTACCCAACAAATGTGAATATCTTTAAACTACTTAAAACGAAATTATATGCCGAAACCACCCTGTCACACATACACCAAAAAAGCATTTCATTCATACAGTTACTTAAGGTCCATTCATCCATTAAATCACACATCCTTCTCCAGACGACTCTCTGAGCAGAGAATAGGACAAAGCTACGTGCTCTTCAAATACACTATGTGAATTCGGCTTAGATTCCTCTTATTTTTCTCGCTCCATAATTCATACCTCAAACACAGAACAACCCACCCAAACTGTCTTACAAACTATGTTAAAATACTTAAAAAGTGGCTATATAAACAAATATTGTAAGTGTTTAATGAATTGCTATGAAGCTTGACAATTTCATTCAAATTGCATAAACATGAAAGAAAGTTAAACAAAATAAATTCAGATTTTAAAGACTTGTAAAAATGTTGACGATTACTGGGAAATAATTACACTAAATATAATAAAAATTGTGTTACAAATTTTAAATTAATAGGAAAGGTTTAAAAAAACATAAGATTTTTAAAACTGTTCACTTATATAAAGTTTAGTAGCAAATGTGGTTGATGTTCAATGAGACCTGAACCCAAGTTCGATGGAAATTGTGTTAAAATTAATTCTTCTTCTTCTTACAATAGTGAACTTTAATTTTCCCAGGGAAGTGAAACTTGTGTTAAAAATCTGGGTAAGTTTTTCTCAATACTAGTTTGCCTTTGTTTAATAAATGTGCTTCTATATGCGCAGGATTTCATGCTGGCGGTAAATGAGTTCATTTTGATATGGAAATTTATTTTCTATTAATTCGTTTTAAAATTCAAGTACGTGAGTCGTGTTCAGAGTTTTTCAATAGCTATAACCTCAGTAGCCCATCGGCCGCCACCTGCCTCCTTCACTGACCTTGCAGGTGACCAGATGTGTTTCTCCTCCTTGTACGATTTCATAATGTGTTTTTTAATTCATTGTTAATTCAAGTAGTATAATTTATATATTGATATATGTTTTAATTAACGAATTTTTGCATGTCTAATCTGAGAGGACAGAGTAGTTACGTTCTAGATTTCATTTTAAATAAAATATATCGTCTTTTATATTAATTTCAATTTCCAGAAATACGCCACTACAGCTCACTCGCCTGCCATCCTGTGCTCGAAACAGACATCTCTAACATCTTATAAGTCCCTGCAAATCCTATACTGACAGAATTCATACAGCAACCTCCTGATCGAAAAAGACGTATATGGAAATTACGTAAGTTATGTGTAGAACTGAGAGGGGTATGTATCAAGTAGTATAATTTCTATATATTTTGGCTTCATTGTAGATAGAACTCGTTACTTAATTTCTATCCATAGCTGGGGTCTGTCATTCATTTAGTGATAGTCATGTAGTGGTTTTCGTTTGTTATACTTCTCTCGTGTAATTTACATTGACAGCTATAACATGTTACTTAATTTCTTTCCATAGCTGGCCTATGTTTAAAGACTCCTAAATTTCTCCCATGTATTACATCACTGCTGTTATTCATTTTGAATAATTGTTTACACTTAAGTTATTCTGTTTGTCATTACTAACATACAGCATGAAAATCATATCTTTCAGAGTCGCCTATCTCCCACCACCATCTACAAGCAATATCCCTCCAAAAACACTTATGGCACTCTTGCACAAAACACAACACATATATACCGCTTCCCCAGCACATCACGCCTCAGCACAATACCGGACCTCCGAGGGTATACATCGCTCCCCTATATACACCTCTTCCCCAACACACGATCACCTCAGTACAATGCCAGAGCTCTGAGGGCGAGGACCTACCATGCCACTCCCCAAAAAATAAGAAATAAATAAATAAAGTGCGCAAACTATACACTTGTCATATATTACACAAAAAATTACATCAAAGCAATTTGATCAAACTTTTTCCATGAAATTTCTTGATCAAGGTAATTAGATCACATTTTATTGAATTGGGATTAAGGATTAACGAAATTATTTTCATCGGATTAAAATTTTATCGGATTTAGATCGGATTAATCCAATTAATCCTATGAGTCAACTCGATAATCCGATTAATTAAAAGTGGGGTGAAACTATCACGCCCCTACTACTCAAGTAGGAGATCAATGTATATTCTGTATCAAACATTTTGTAAAAAAAACCGGGGTCCCTAGATATCGCGTAACAGAGGTCGTCAGTGCAGTGAAGAAATTCAGCAATGAATCTCATTTTCCAAAGAAAAACAAATCATGAGCAATTAGATTTTCTTCAGCTCAGGTAGATGGGGAGATCGTGAATAAACAAATCTACTTTGAAATGTGCCTAGTTTAGGTGACAGGGAACAACGTTAAACAAACAATGTTTGGGAGGGAATATGTATGGTGCACTGTAGGCTTGGATAGATCCTAGGACATTCCAATTACGCTGCTTTATGGGGTCAACAATTCTGTGCTAGACTTATTGACATTTATTTCCGTAATAATTACTACATATAGAACTGAAAAATTCTGTACGCGTCAATGCAAAGTCACACTATTATATTTTCCTCTTGGGGCAGTGGATTTAATTAAATAATCAGGTCATTCTTGTAACAGTTCGCCATTCGGTTTTAGTGTAGCTCGAAACAAATAGATTACAAAGAACTATGACGCTGGGAGAGTTCGAGGAAGAATATCTGGTTTCTGAACAACTGGGGAACATGATGGAAGCCGCATGAAAACCAAAGCTTACAGCTGCTTCCTTAATAATGCGCTGTTACCAATCACCGGCCTGCCCGAAGCTCCAATTTTTTTACAATGCTCCCTGCATGCACACTCTCGCTATTGTATTCCCCTTCGTTCCCCTGCCTCATAATTAGTGCAGTCCAGGGGTTAATTGGAAAACTTCGCCACCCCGAACTGATTTTATTTAACGAGGTGGAAACAAAAACATTCGCTGTGCCACCATCGACCTCCTATCCATCCAGTCATGTATCCGCCTATCAACCCTTCTTCCGAGTTTTATCAGTGGAAGGGGAGCGCCGGTAGAAAAAAATGGGGGCAGAAAATGCTGAAACTCAGTTTTTTTTTTTTTCGATTCGTTTTTTTTACGTCGTCGCTCTTTCCACCGTCCTGCCAGGAACAAAAAAATGTTCTCCCTGCGTCGAGGGGCTGTTACGTCGAAATGGGGTGGGGCGGGTGTGGGTCGGTGGATGACGATGGAGCTCGCATGCAAGCTAGTCGCAGGGCTCACGCTGAAGAGAAAGAGAGAGAGAGAGAGAGAAGGAAAGATTGGCGCCATAAGCCACGAAGCGTGGAGTAATAAAGGCCAAGGAACGAAGATATCGCGGCGGTATAACCTCGCCCCCGCTCCCCGCCAAGCCAGCAGTACTAGCTTCGCTCCTCCCGCCAACCCTTCTTGCCATGTTTTCATTAAGGCCACGACACAGCCTTAATTGGAGCGGTATTCCACCCCCACCTACCTCACTGGCTTGCGGCCGCTTTATGGCGGGGTCTAATTCATACTCTTAACCGCCTCATTACGCATGTCTGGGCTATATTCGTGGTGGCTATTTATTGCGCCGACAAAACAGGGCACGCATTTTCGTGTGAGGCTCTGTAATGTACGTCGCCAGAGCACGCGTCTTTTCCCCCCAGCACGCCCGGATGTCGAGCTTCGCCCTGGCCTGGCGCCTCCCGCTGTCTCGGGCTAGGCTCCGCAGTTCCTTCGCCCGTCACTTAACTCTCGCTATCTCCACAGTAAAGCCGCTTTCACACGACACAACATGGGGGGATGTTTGAGCGCCCCTATTAACAACGGGCGAAGCGAGGTGAGTGTGGAGTAGCGCCAGAATGCAAGGGCGGGGCAATCGGGAGAGGTCAGAGAAAACCCGCCGACCACGTGTGAAAAACCGGAAGCGACCCAGGCGGGAGCCGAACCCGGTTCGCCTTGGTGGGAGGCGAGCGCCCTAGTCGCTGATACAAACGCAGCCCCATGATGCAAGGTAATATATGTACCTGATGAACCCCTGCAATCACTGCAATTTACGACGTTTTAAAAATACCTGAATTGAAGACAGTTCTTACGGTTATTTTACATTAACATATTTGTTTTCCACAACATAGCTCAATAAATGTAATGCACGTTAGTATTTTCCCGCGACTGTGTCTAACACTGTTACAACTGCGAGGTAAAAGGGCTGCACTGATTGTAATTATCCTTTTGTTATTGATATGTGCAGGGTAATTTCTCTAAACGGACGGCCTCAGTTGGAATAAATATTAAAACGAAGGAACAGCCAGTTAAAAAGGCACATTAAATTCAAGCACCCAACTCGTCTCGCTCATTTTTGTCATACAATCTTTAAAAGATAGCGGTGAACATGCACACAAATAAGCCTACGATAACTTTTATTCCACTTATATTTCTATGTATTGCTACGAAATTTATCGGGCTTTTTAGTATTTTTCTTCTGGGATTGTGGCAAATTACGTTACACGACTGTGTTTCAAACCCCTTAGGGCAAAATTACAACGTTGTGATAAATAAACAGACGTGGATGTAAATAAATAACTTCGTCATAAAACAGCTCACAGTTAAAACGTATAAATAGTGCTAATCAATATTTGAAATCACGCGCACACAGGGACAGCGTATCGACCACGATGCACAAAGGCTCGCCATTTCACAGACGCAATTATTAACGAAACACACGTCACAGTATATGTATTAATGGCGTGGAAAAACAGATTTATCACAATATCGTAACTTGTCTAGGTAGGTTTAAAAAACACAACGTCTACAAACGTGATGTATTAATTTGAAGTATTTCTTGGAGTAAGAATTATTTACGTTTCGTTTGACAAAAAGCAACACGCCATGTCATGGCTCGCCACGTCTGCCAACTTCACTAGGTAACTGCCCCGCCATTATATCAAAATATAAAGTATTCAAACATTAAAATATCTTTTCAGTTGTAAATTACAAATTCAAAAATCATTATTTTGCTGTAATAAGTATGAAATATGCTACAATTGAAAACAGGTACAATTTTGTCACGTACTAGCGAAGTGAAACTTCCCGAGTGTGGAAAAGACAAATAAAGAGAGAAAGAGAGAGAGGGAGATAGAGCGACAATCCTCGCTCAACCGACAATTGCTTTCTCGCTCGATAAAACAACAACTTACCATTACGGCCTACTCACGATATTTTCCGATGTTACTTTAAACTGTAAATATGAGATATGTTGCCATCGGGGCTACCTAAGCATTTCAATATTTCAATAGGCACCGTTTAATTTGCAAATAGTATACTAAAAACGAGGTTAAAATAATATTTTAACTGTGAACTATTTCTTACCGGTCGTTGCCAACACGTCGCTGCACTCTCTGTTGTTAATTCATATTTAAAAAGAAATAATTATTACAAGTTATTGAATATATTAAGGCAAATTTTCATTTATACAATAATACAGTATTCCAAAGTTAACCACAGGGTTATATATTTGTGGAATACAGGTTATAGAGAAAACAGGTTGACATGTTATGTCTAGAGTGTTTTTTTTTTTCAAAGGTTGATTTACATACGTCGCTTCTAATCGGGAATGGACTATAGGCATTGCCAACATACATATTTTCTCAATGCCTTTATTCCTATTATATAAATGAAATATTATAATTTACGATAAAATACAAGTAAAAGTAAAATGTTACTGAAGAAACGGTTCTTCAATGAACAGAGGTATAAAAGGGTTGTGATACGTGACATATTTAGAAAACCACCAAAGACATCACACATGGGGCGAATGTTTGTTTGATGTTTGGTTCAAAACGTGCGAAGACACCGCGAATAGACGCTAACCAGGGAGACGGTCGCGCCCCATCTCCCGTTGGAGTACAATAGCACAACGCCTGCGTGTCGCCGTAGACGAGGACTGAGTGCGGAGAAGTAAGCGGCCAACATCTCAGTGGACCAGCTGCAAGCCCAGAACTGATACTGCATCCATCTGCATCAGGCGCCAGGAAGGCGGCCGTCTTAATTATGCAGCGTATAGAGTTTTGGCTACGAAATTTTTTTTTTTTTGCCAGATACTGCTCGATTTGTAAACAATATCTGTGAATTTTTTTCTCATTAAATTTTTACATCACGTGGTTTTTGCAAAATGAAACGTTTAAGTCAAAATTGTAATATCATTGCTACGTATAAATAAAATTAGCTTATCGCAGATAATTTAACATTAGCGAAAATTCAGGAGTTGGAAAAAAAATTTTAATATGTTACAATTTCCTTATTTTAGCATTTATATAAATTGTTATATAGGCCTACATTTCTTCGAACGATTTTATAGACGTATTAAAGTAGCTCTTGGTATTTTCTTCGCGTGAATGATTTTATTTCTGTACGTAAGTTATTTTTTATTATTTGTACATTTTTAAACTGTTAATCTGTGATTTTGACTTTTATTAATGCTAAAATTGTGTTTAATTTTTTTTTTTTTTGCGAGGAAAGAGTAATCCCAATAATGCACAAGAGTTGAAATAGTAGGTATGTGCCACTAATAAAAAAATGAATTGTTTCGTGGCCACCGCCTTTGAAATAGCCGTGATTTCCACGAGCTCCAGCCACTCACGCCAACAAAATGGCGTCACTGGTCTGTCACGTGTCGGAACGCCGTTCGTCTATCAGCGCCTCGTTACCAACTTTGCGGCATACGGCAGCTCAGGCAACAGAGAATGTTTCGCAGCACGCGCTACACAGTTAGGCACAAGGCCCATGCCAGAGTCTCACTCAGCCAGTCCCAGCATGCCATTCCGCCTCTGTGTACTCAACTGCTCTGTGCCAGTCTTTTGTTAACTTGTTCATTTATAAATAGCTCGGACTCAGTTCTAATAACGCCGCACACGCAACTGTGTAGGGCGAGTCATATGGCAGGACAGTATAACCGCAAACTGGGAGAACGAGAAACAATTTCGCGTAAATGCTTTCTTCTTTTCCGAGCACTTTCATGTGGTCTGTTGCCTCGATATAAAAAACGATACACAGCAGCATTTTGTCGGGCGGTAATTTCATTCCGAAACTTCCAGAAACTTGCAGCATCGTATACAAAATTGCTGCACGGCAGTAAATAATATGGCCGGAAACATTGAAACTAGAAACCAATGCTCTATTCTACACAGATCGTGGAGTGGTAATGTCCTAGGTAGTACAATGATCTAAATATTGCTCGTACTAAGTTAGTATCATGCTGCACTATAAATAACGCCACCTGATTTTTGCGAAAAATTTAAGCGAAGGCTAGACTCCGATGTCCTATAGCATACGTGAGTAGTAGAAAATGGAGAAGTCTGACACAAGGGCGTGAGGACGCGGAGCAGTTCGTGCTCTGTCATTCCGGTTGCCTAGCGACCATCTTATCCGCAATTTTGGATGTCGATAACCTTGACCTTGACCTCAAACCGGTGACATTTGACCTTGAACACAAAAATTTGTAATAAATACCAAAAAATTCCTAAGAATTTATAAAAAATAATAATAATAAATGCTATAAATAATCATTTTTTAAATCAAGAAGCGAACTTTACGAACTTAGATATGATTTGAAAGTCGGTAGAAGTGGTTGTTGTGGTTTGAAACTGCACTTTCTTCGGCTTATTTTTTTTTTTGGACTTCTATGTGAAAGAGAGATTTACACCTTAGAACTTTCTTCTTCTTCTGTGCCTACTCTACGAGCAAGTTTTTATTCTTCATGTGTGCTGATGAGAAACTTTTAACTTTGGGATTGTACTTTTGGACTGTGCGGATGACCTAAGGAAGTGTTTTGGGGCGGGGATTAAGGCGCCAGTGCGAGTGGCGTCGTTAATAACTTTTCCGTGTTCTCCGCTCAAGCGTCATTCTCTGTGTAGGCTGGTTTCCTCTCCAGTTGCCACCGCTACCACGATCATTCTTCTCCAGTTGCGTCACAGCCTTCTACAAGGTTATTTAAGCCCTTGCACACTCGCTTTGGCTTCTTAGCGCTTTGAGGAACATCACGTAGATACACGTGGCCACGTTTATGTGGAAATTCCTTTGCTCTTGAAGGCAAAACGCACACTTTTGTAGTTTTACTGTTTCGCTGGACTTCGCCGGTATCTAAGTAATAAATTACAAATAGTCAACATCTTAATTCGTAAGATTAAAACTGTTCTATTTAATCATCTCTACAATGGACACGATGGCTTGTACCACGTGTTACATGTGTCGGGACACACTGATTGGTGCACAGACAAGGCGCGACTTCATTGGTGGACGGTCAGCCAATAATAAACGTTGCAGTGTATAGTAAGCGTGCCCGGTGTAGCCAGGACCAATACGAAGATGGTAAGTGGAAATACAGTGACCAACACAATTGATATTGCTGCAGTGATTAATATAGGCAGCTCACTTCAACCTTGTATTTCTGCCGTCCTCAAATGGTTAAGTGTGCTCCAGCATTGGTCTTTTTGCGTGCCGAATGCTCGTTGCTTTCATTTTCGCCAACGAACGTCTAGAGAACACGGAGCTCAACATACTGGTGTGTTTGGATTCACACAAGCTACCGCCCGGGTCCTGTATACGGCCGTTTCGTCTCCTCTGTCTGCTTGGATTTTACGCTAAGTCGTAGTGCGGGTGTGTTTTTTAGTCCTCATATTATCAGGTTAGTGTGGCATAGTGTTAGTACGGTAGTCCAATGTTTGTTATTCTATATTCTGTTTTGGTGACAATTCCAAATTCAATTCTTAGGTTTAAACATGACATTTCTGTGGCTGCTATGAGCATGTTGGAAAATGTTTGTGTCCTACTTCTAGTAGTTTTGTCCGCGGCGCGCCCCGATTTCGCCTTGGCCCGATGTGGATATTAGCTTGGATTTTGGAGCACCCATAGCTTGGATTTCGGTCTCTGCTTTTTTAATTTCATGTACGTTTTCTTATGGGTGAGGCTTTACAGGACTAGACTAGCTGCCTTCGCCCGTTTGCTTAGAAAGCGGCGTGCAGTGGTGGAATTTTCCCCTCGATCATGTCATTGAATGGGGAAGAATTGGGCTTGAATAGCCCCCCTTCGCTATGCATGTTACTCAACGTATTTTAGCCACGTGGCTTCATAATAGTTGGTGTATTTTAATTAATGTCTGTTTGCTTCTCTTGGTCACCAATCTCAGAGAGAGTGTGTCCAAAAATGTATCTTATGCTTGTTGTAAATAAAAATTCGTTTAAATGGTGTTATAGGCCCTATGAAATACGAAAGTACGAGAGGTTTGTAAATTATTGATATTTGGTAACGTACATCAATATTTAGCAACTTATTATCATAATTTAGTTAGCCCAGGCTGTGCGTGAATTTTATTCAATATTTAATATTAAATATAATGAGCCTATTTAATAGAGTGGTGCATATGAAATGCTTTGTTATAATTTTAGCCATTTTGGTTTATAATTTAGTAATACACATGATAACGTTTGGTTGCAAATTCATGCAGCTTGAAAGTGCAGCGGGTGAAATTCATTCTACACTCAAGGTTGAACAAAATGCGCCTGTGTGATAATATGGGGTATGTACAATACTCAAGTGCTAAAGGTCAGCTGATCAACTGAATTGTAATAAAGTACTATAGTACAACATTTGTGATATTTACGTGCTAAAGAAAATGTTGTTCTTAAGTTTGCGTCCCAAATATTTTGGGATTATATGAAAATAGGCCTTAATATTTTTGTGTCTACAGTCATGTTAAATGGCAGTGAAAGTAAATTCTGAGAACGAATTATAGCATGAACATTAAATATTAAATTAAATAGGCCCTACTGCTTGGGTGTTTTGTACAATGGTTTTAGTTAATGTGTGATCTAAGTACTGTTAGTATGTTGAAATAGGATCGCCCCTGTGCTTGCCACACAGTTTTTTTTTATTAGGGTGTCATAGTGATCGACATTGAGATCAATTTAAATTCTTGAAAATGTTTACAATCAGATTTTTAAAAATGCCTATGCTATTTGATTATCAAGTGTATTGAATGGCATGGGTGAAGAGTGAACAGTGAAGATATTTGGACGGGCTCGTAACATCGAGGTCTTGATAGCCGATTAAGGGGCATGGTTAAATTGGGGCCTAATATACCCAAGTACCTGAATGTGAAACTATTTTAATGGTATGTATTAATGAAATTTACCCTAAAGGAAACTGCCGTTGCATTGAAAGGAGTTTGTTTTAACTTATTCAGATATTACTGGAGAGATATTTTATTTCAAGGTGAAGTAAACATTTTATATGGTATCTGAATTAGTCAAAAGAAATTTTTGTGCTGCGTACATGATTATTGAATTTGAACTAAGAATATTTAGGGTGAATGTCTTTCCCTTTTAAATGTTTATTAAAATCGTTTGGATACAATAATATTGAGAGACTTGTTTAGTAAGGAAATGCATGTTACAGTTTTTAAAGAAAATATTAAATATATGTTACAACCTGATTATTTGTGTACTACTTATACCTGAATACAGTACAATTGATTGTCTCAAATCGGTTTATCCTACATTCTGCCCTTATTTCACCCAATACCAATGTTCCAAACTTACATGTTTGCCTTTCACCTATAGCTTAGCCTTCAGCACAGAAAGCCAATATACTTACACAGCCGGGCAGCAAAAATAGCGAACTCAGTAGGGTAAATCTTATGTTTCTGATAATTTATAGATGTAGTAATCTAGATTAGTAGTACACATGATCAAAAAACCAGAACAGCTGGATAATTACATACGTACGGATCTGTGGTAAGCCGCACCGTCCGGTCATCTTCAACAGTGCGTCGCACCCTCTCGCACCCTCACATAGAAGCATCGTTCATCGCAGAACACCATACACTGCCAGTATGTAGCATTCCAGATTGCTCTGGTTTGGCAACGCTACAAACAGAGTCGCCGCTGCTGGGATCTCAGATTCGCCTCTGCAAGGAGTCAGGAAATGGTTCGTGGCCACACATGAGCCCTAAAACTGGCAAGTTTTCGCGGGATATCTCTGCACCTGGCGCACCATCTGTCTACTCCCAGTTACTTTTCGCAGCATAATCCGAGCGGTAATCATGGTGTGCTAAATGGCTATATAGCCACCTCGCGGCTTTCAGACCGATTATGAGTCCTCTTTCGAAGTCCGTCTTTCCGATCTACTTCATCACCACTTATTATCGTCTGGTGTTTCTCACGTTAATGCAGCTTCGACTACACTCCAGTGTCTACGACCGCTGGTCGGTGATGCAGCGCTACTGTCGGTTGTGCGGTCAAATGCAAATGCACCGATCATGCTGACATGCGATCATGCGCATGCCAGCCCGTATTCTTGCTATTTACATCGCCCGTGGTAGTCGCATGGTTTCTTCGTGGTGTGCTATTTGTATTATCGTCTGGCAGTGCACTTTTAGCCTACATTCCGAAGGGAAAAAAGCCTTTCGAGATCACTTTCCTGTCTGTGTGTCTGTGCAAGAGTTTCAGTTTTTGAACGCATGAACCGAATTTCGCCAAACTTGGCGTGGTATAATGTACAATCATTTGATATGTTCCTGAACTGAAATAAATTGTACAAGTCTCTTACTAGTATTCACTTACCAGTCGCTTAGGGCGTAGGATAGGGCCTTATCACGAGCATTAAAGTAGCTGCCGTTAAAATTTTCCTTTTCAATCAGGTTAGTATGTTTGTCACTTCCCGATTATCCCTTAGACATTAAGTCGGCTTGTTTAACAGAACAAGTAAATTAACAAGGAATCTAAACGATTAAATTATTTTTGCTGCGGGTTTGTAAAATCAGGATAATTGTACTACAGAATGAACGATTCCTTAATTGCACATTTTTATGAGAACTATAATAATGATGAAAAACTTAGTTCAGCCAAAACGTATAATTAAAATCGCACTTTTTTTTCGGGACCAATTCTATCACTGAGCTGTTTGATTGACGGAAGTATACTAATTTTTGTGTTCATATAAATTTTCTCAGTAAAAGAAAGTGTACTTATAATTTTGTGTTGTATAATTATTTAAAGAATAATTTAGATAGCCCATTAAACTATTCTGCCTTTATTTAGGGTGATATTATGCATGACCAATGATCAAATGAACAGTAAAAGTCATGTCCGGGTCTTACGTATTCTTTCGCATGACATGAACATTTTCGAACCTACCAGGCAGATCTAACAAATGGATGTCACTTCAAAAACTCACGCCGAGGTAAAAGGGTTATATTTTTCAATATATCACCTGTTATTCGGAGAAAAGCTTGATCAATCAGGTAGTTGAGTGTGTAACGAATGGATCGCAGGTTACATATTCTGACATAGGTAAAGGCATTATCCGTGGAAGGAAAGTCCAGCTACTCGTTAATTAAACTAGTGGTTTCGTGCAAACATTTCCGCCAGAGCTATGTGTTCCGTACACTGTAGGATTAACTTATGACGGATACCAGAAATACTGAGATCTAATGTTCAACTTCATTATGATAATGTTGAGTGACTTTGATTTAAGGAAATGGGCGTTGAGGAAACAAAGATCTCTGTTTATGTAATCAAATTAACATGTTGATTAGTATCAAAATGTTTGAGACGTCACACAGGGACAAAATATCGTACGAATATAAAAAAATTTTCCGAGTCATTGCGCCAAATACAACACGAAAACAATTTCACAATTTTTCCTTTTATTTTGTATTGCGATACATCTATTCGTTTGTTACCGAGATAATAACAAAAACAATTAGGAGATTCTAAATGCGTATTCGCCGTTATTTTCTCATTGTATAGTTACGTATGAAGGTGCGTGTCTCTCTCTTTTTTTTCTGGCACGCTCAAAATCAATTATCCAAATTTTTCCCATCTTTCCTGTGATGCGAATAGGTAACGAAATTCCCGTCTATTTCCAATAATGTATTTATTTGCTTCTTTTTCCCTTCCCTTTTTTATAACTGGGACCATAAATCTGAATTTCGTATTCCTCCTCCCCTTTATTCTATTTTCTCGCAGGTGTATTAGTGTCACTCTGTGATACATCGAAAGAAGGACACTTGGCCGATGATTGGTGAAGGGGTGGGAAGGGAAAGAGAATCAGCAGATGTAAAGTTTGAAAAAACGCCGTTTCGGAAACGAACCTTTCCCCATTCCCTGTCACTGCAAATCGAATTCCTGCCAGACGCCCAGTAATGTAACAAGAGGGAACAGCTATTTTGATTTATCGCGCTCCGCTTTCACTTGCTAGCTAAGTCAGAATTTAGAATGCTCCTACATTGGCGAACCAGATCCATTGGAGTTCCATTTCATTTCGAAGCAAATATAATGTCCAGTACTCGTCTCTGCTGGCGAAGTGTGTCTGATAGACGTGGCTCCGTCATAGATTACCAAAGAATACAGAAGCGGAACAGTCCATTTTACCGTGAACTTCAGCTCCACATTATAGCGTAATTTTTTACTGGCCAGAAACACGTGAGAACGCCGTTCGTCTGTCAGTGCCTAGTAACGAAGGTACCTACTTACCAGCCGACCGACCAGTCAGCATCACTCAGTAGCCTGTCAGTGCCTAGTAACGAAGGTACCTACTTACCAGCCGACCGACCAGTCAGCATCACTCAGTAGCCTGTCAGTGCCTAGTAACGAAGGTACCTACTTACCAGCCGACCGACCAGTCAGCATCATTCAGTAGCCTGTCAGTGCCTAGTAACGAAGGTACCTACTTACCAGCCGACCGACCAGTCAGCATCACGCAGTAGCCTGTCAGGCCTAGTAACGAAGGTACCTACTTACCAGCCGACCGACCAGTCAGCATCACTCAGTAGCCTGTCAGGCCTAGTAACGAAGGTACCTACTTACCAGCCGACCGACCAGTCAGCATCACTCAGTAGCCTGTCAGGCCTAGTAACGAAGGTACCTACTTACCAGCCGACCGACCAGTCAGCATCACTCAGTAGCCTGTCAGGCCTAGTAACGAAGGTACCTACTTACCAGCCGACCGACCAGTCAGCATCACTCAGTAGCCTGTCAGGCACACAGCTCACTCCAGAAGGGAGGCGGTGGTGTAGCGGCCTTACTACACGCCTCCACCCAGGCAAACCGGGTTCCAATCTTGGCGGGGTCGATCTCGGATTTTCGCATGTGGGGATCGTGCCGGTCGATGCCGCTGGTCGGGGTGTTTCCTCGGAGATGTCCCGTTTCACCCGCCGTTGCATTCCGGAGCTGCTCCATACTCACCACACTTTATCCTCATATCTACTCGCAAGACCTCGATGTTAAGAGCTGCCCATATTTCTCCACTCTACTCCACTCGTTCCAGGGCAACGAGCCAGCCAATCAGCGAATGTGTGCACCGACATGAAAGAAACCGCGATGTAATTTCTATTCTGTATTCTCTGACTCCAGCGTGGCTTCGCACTTCTAAGGAACACAGTTTACTACTGCTATGATATTTGCTATGATATACTGCTATGAACATTACCGGTTGTAAAAGGAATACGGCGTATAGTTCTTACCCATGTCAGATAAATGATAACCAACATCAAGTATTATCTACACCAAACAATTTTTTTGCTTCTATAACCTTAAAATTTTGTGAACTGATCTACGGTTATCATACCTTTCACGTAAATTCGAAATTTGTAGTATTGGTAAACATCCATCTCAGTTTGAATACAACTCAGATAAATTAAAGATACACTGGATATTTCGCCCCCCTGGAAGTATCAGTCTGTCGACAATCTAAATGTAAACAGGCGTTATCATTACCGTTTGAACATGTGATTCTGCCTGTATTTTGGCGACTCCCATGTCGATGTTACGGACGTGTGCTGAAGAAGTATATCATTCTCCTTAATTTGCATGGAATATTACTGGGCGACACAGAATGCCCAACGTACAGAACATTTGAGAAAACAGGACCGAATAATATTTCTTGGATCGTGCAAGCCAACCACATGCAAAGTCAAAACGGCCTGATTCGCCAGCAGCATGGTGTAACACAATAAAAAAATCAGTACATCGTGATGGACTTCCTGGAGGACAGTTCAAATAACAGGCTGGCTTCCAAAATTCGCAGCAGTCAATCAAAGACGTAACTCACGGAGTCACTGAGCGAGAACGCACAACATACTGTCATAGAGTAGATAGTTATACAGAGACGAAATGGCGTGACGATTTCTTTGATGTGGGTGAAATGGAAATCGCTGATAGATTCACGAGGCTTTCCGAACTGGAGCTGTGACTGATTGGAAATACCGTTATTCCAAATGTTCCCAAATCGCTGGACTGTAAGCTGCCAAATAGGTTAACAGGCGCTGATTAGCGAACAGCGTTGCGTCATGTTTCTAGCTGGTGGCGCCATTTTGTTCGCGAGTGAGGTTGGAGCTCGCGGAATATGCAGATATTTCAACCTCTGTATTCGCATGTGCCCTGTGCTTATATCAGAGAAACCACTCGCAGCGGCAGCCCTAACCACACATAAGTATGACACATGTCAAAAGGAAGATAAAACTATTACAGACCACTTTCGTATATTAAAAGTAATTTCTCCACTAAGGAAATAATTAATGTTACTAAGTATATTTTCGTAACACGCGATGTACATTCAGAACTAATTCGAGTGATTATCAATCGTAATTCGACTGAGTTGTTTCGTAAGCAAATACCATTTGTAACAAATGTTGTTCATCTAATGTACATTTTGTACACATTTCCATTTGTAAATGGACTGTTTGCAACACATTTGCATTTGTAAATGGACTAATCCCATAGTACACATTTTCCACGCATTTACATTTGCATACGTTTTCAGTCTTTAAACGTACTATTTGTAACACATTATGTGTACGTCTACATTTTACTAAAACTTTGGTAAAATTGTATGTGACTAGGCGACCGCTCATTTGCGCACCACGATCGGTTTATGCTAGTACACGGCACAATTAAAAGGCAATACGAAATTAATACAGTATTAACGAGAAGTAGTTTATGACCTAAAATGCTGATAACATGTGAATTAAATTTAACAAAACCTACAATGCAGAATTAATACATTTTAAGCGAAATACTGTGCTCGACCAGGTTGTCAGCCTATTTTCACATACGTCGATAAGGCATCAATTTTCGGAGCAGTATGAACGTTGACTAGATAAGTCAATGAGTTTCTCCGATTTTCGTCATTCTGTCGCCAATGTCCAACTTGAAAGGATGTGCATGCTGTTCAATTAGTCTAACAACGTGCACACTTGATTGTCTTTAACTGTATGGTAATGGCAGTATCACTGACAGAAATATCCCCACTGTCAACAGCGCTAACCAAAATGTAAGTTGGAATTCTAGCTTTTATTATACTTTACCATGTACAGAGACATGACTCATACTTTAAATTTGTTTATATTTGACTTCAGAATACTACACTTTAGACATTGTTATTTTAGAATTTTTAACGTGACTTCAACTATAGAATTTTTGACTATAGAATTTGAGACCTGTGTTATAGTAAAATATTTTGAGCATTAACTTTAGAATTTGGGACTTGAGTTATAATTAAAAATTTAGGGTCTTAAATTTAAAATGAAATATGAGACGTGACTTATACTTTTAAGCTTTGGTGCACACATTAGAATTATTTAACTTCTCATTGACGTTTTTCGAACTACTTGTGTAGAGTTTAAACTTATTTCTGCTCTTGTGGGGAGACGACGTGAAAGAGGCTGTCGGGGTCCATTGTCCACTCTCACTTTCTGTTAGAACGATACCATTCCTTAGACGAGCTGCTCTCTTGCAGTGTTTCATTATAGTTTAAGCACTCCTCAATTTTAATATTTTTCGCGAGTTTATCTATTGTTAAAAACGATAGTATTTATCATTTGCTTAAATAGTTCATCATTTTGCGATCAGTTTAAAATTATTTGGGCTCTCGTGTAAGAGACTTTCGATGTCAATTGTAAACTCTTGCTTTCTATTAGAATGATGACATTCCTTAGATGTTCTGCCCTCTTGCGGAGTTTTACTTATAGTTTAAACAGTCATAGCTTTTAATATATCTCGTGAGTTTGTCATTTGCTTTGTTAGCCCATAATTTTGATTTACTAGAATGTAATATTTTTTAATGCCTCATGAAAATTTTTTTAAAATAATGTTTCCTTTTGGTGATGTGTTTACTTCTAGCTTGGTCTCATAATGTTTAGCTAACACTCATGTATACACCTCAACGCTCAGTCATGCATACAGCCATGCACATACACACACTCATGTTCACTCGCACATGTACACATTATACACACAATCACATTACATACACACTATGTACACATACACAACACATTATGTACACTTACATTTGTTTTTGTCTTTAAGCTATATTTACTGTTGTTTCGTGTATCTATATATTTTTGTTTTCTCTCTTTTGTTATACCCTCTCCCTTGTTAGTGCTGTTGTTGATGGTGAGTAAGAGAAGGGGAAAAATAGATTTGATATCAGTGCTCTCAAGCATCGGCACACTGATAGTTTGTTGGAAGAACTTTATGTATCCGATAGAGAAAATAGTTCTGGGTCGGATATGGAATGTTCGCCTAAAACAAGCTGTCAGTGCACGATAACATCCCCCAAAGGTCGTCAGGTGGATAGTTTGTTGGAAGAACTGTATGTATCCAATATGGAACACAGTACTTCTGGATCAGATGTATTTTAGTTAGAAAGTAGTTCTGACATGAGTACATTCGATACAGAAAGTTCTTCATCTGGCTCGAGTACAGCGAGTTCTCCTAGCGATACAAGCGAGTCGGAAAGTAATTAGCCTCCCGGTTCGTCCTCAACTAACGAAACTTTATTGACAGAAATGCGAAACGTCCTTTTGGACAGTGTGTTTGGTGGTAGACTGAATGATGTGCAGATCCTTAATGATATACCTCACAGTGATGCGAATTTTGAAAGATATTTTATGAGGTGTAGGGTACCTTTTTCTGACCTTAACCTCGGCAACAACACGGCCATTCAGAATTCAAGTTTTTGTAGAGGGTAAAGTATTAAGAAATGCCAAGGAAAGTGCTATGGAGACTTTCCATTTTGGCTCTAAAGCTCTTCCCCTTCTCTATGCAACCGATGTTGGCGAAATTTATGACGATAGCATAGCACCTTACCTCACAGTAAGATTTGTTGAGTTCAGTACCAGGGGTAGGGCAGGCCAATACAGCTTTATTTCGCATATGGACATTCATAGCTCGCAATATAGGCCATTTACCATCGGTGCTGCGCCCACTGAACTACCCAAGTTCATTGCTCATCGGCAGGCATGCATTAATGCGAAGTGCTCGGACGACATGTTCTTCCATTACTCGATTGTAGCGGCTTTATTTCCTGCCACACAGAATCCACACAGATCTACTTCATTTCCAAAACTCTGCCAGGTTTTGAATACTGAAGGATTGTCGAGTCCTGTGGTACTTAGTGACATTAAGAGTTTCGAAGAGAACAATTCGATTTCTGTCAATGTGTACTGTGGTGTGGAAAAATACAGGAATATTGTTGATGAAACTTTAAATAATGCCCAGGAAGTATTGGCCGTACCCATGCGTATTGCTCCTGCACTACATGCTCGCCATGTAATTGTGTTGGCCATTTGCGCAAGTGTAAATACCGCTCACTTACACTTTGTTATGATCAAGAGTTTTTTAAGACTACTTAACAGTCAATTGACTAAACATAGTAGGAATAAACATGTTTGCGATCGCTGTCTCCAATACTTTAGTAGTGAGGAGAAACTCGCAAACCACGACATTCTCTCTCTGTCAGCAACACAAGGCTGATCGTAGTACTTTCCCCGCTGGGGACAACACGTACGTAGCAAACAGCAAAGATTAGGTTTCGTCGCCTATTGTGAAATGGAATTTTATTTGAAGACCTTTTCAACTTGCCCGCCCAATAATGATACAAGCAACACAACCATCATGAACCAACATGTTCCATATGCTTGTAGCATTTGGTTGATCTGTTCGTACAATCCGGCTTTATCTAACTACTTTGAGTTCGTGGGTGAGGATTGTATGTACAGATTGGTGGATAAATTGGTTGAATTGGCAAAGTGGGTTTCAGGAATATACAGGATGCTGTTCTGGGGAAGCCAAAAACTCCAGCTCATGAAGCTAGGTTGGCAGCTCAAAAAAGTTGTCATATTTGTACAAATGAGCTCGGTACAGATCCTGTCATCGACCATGACCATCTGATGGGCAAAATCAGAGGTCTTGCACACAGTAAATTCAATTTTAATTTCAGACTAACTAAGAAATAACTTGTGGCTGTTTTTCGTAACCTGCAGAATTACGATGCCCACTTTCTTATAAAGCCATCGGCTTCACATCACATAATAAAACCCGATGGAACCATGGAAATCGAAAACCCATGTGATATTTCAGTTCTTGGAATGATGATCGAAAAATATAAATCCATCACCATACACATTGCCTATGGGATCGACTTGAAAGGACATACTTGAGTCGTGCAATTGCGTTTCATTCTCTCATTCCAGTTCATGAGCTCATCTCTGGAGACATTGGCAGGTAATTTGACACCTGTGCAGCTGAGAATCACTTATCCGTGTTTCCAGACAATAACCAGTTTGAATTGGCACAAAGGAAGGGTGTATTACCTTATGACTTCGTTAAGTTTCTAGATAGTCTGATGTGTACATCACTCCCCCCAAAGGATGCATTTAATTATGACATGAAAGGTGAAGGCATTAGCGATGAAGATTATGCTCATGCCCAAGCCACATTGAATGTGTCCATCTGCATAAACATGCTGCATTACGCCATTCACTATTTACGTGTGGACACATGTTTGCTGGCAGACATTTTGAAGAATTTCAGGACTGTAGGTTTAGCACATTACTGTCTCGACCCTGCAATGTATGTCACGGCTCCATCCCTTTCATGGGATGCTTTGTTTGCAAATATAGGTGCAATACTAGAGCTGTTGACTGATCTTGATATGTATATTTTTATTGAATGTGGGGTCAGGGGCAGTATTACCCAGGTTTCGAAATGACACGCAGAAGCCAATATTTTTTACATGGGCAAAGCATATGGTCCTAGTGTGGCTCAGAAAAATATTTGCTATTTCGATCTAAATGGCCTGTTCAGTCACACAATGAAATTCAAGCTTCCTATTAGCAACTTTGAGTGGGTTGGGCTAGACGTGTTTTCATCATGAGATTTTGGAACATGGTCAGTAATGGAGACACTTGCTTTTTTGCAGAAGAGGATTTGTCATTCCCAGACGCATGCCACAATGAGCTATCAGATCTGCCTCTTGCCCCAGTGTCTCACATACCTCCAAACAGTTTGAATGAAAAATTACTTTTGAAACTCGCACCATGGAAAAATGTTGTTATTCATGGCGAAACACTGAAGCAATATTTGAATTGTGGTGCCATACTCGATACTGTTCATCGCGTTCCGCACTTTTGAAAAGCTGCATGGATAGCTCCATACATCGAATTTAATGTGGATAAATGTGCTCATGCTGCAAACGACTTTAAGGAATCTTTTTTAAATTTATGAATAATTCCATATATGGAAAGACCTTGCAGAATGTCTGCCGGAGACGTAAAATTAGATTCATAACGCATCCAACAATCCAAGCACATTTAACAAGCCTTTGTATACCGGTGTAGTCATTCTCGACCTTTCCAAATTGACATAATACGAATTTCGCTAAAACTACATGCTGCGTAAATTCCCACAGACCGCTTTAAAACTTTTATGCTGTGATACCGATATTCTTCATTTATGAAATAACCATTCATGGTGTCTATAAAGATATAACCCCACATTTAAAGGCGTGGTTTGATACTTCAAACTATGCACTCGATAATCCGCAAGGATTCTCACACGAGACCAAAGGACGTACTGGAGTGATCAAGTATGAATGTGCCGGCCGTATTATCACACATTTCGTAGGGCTGCGCTCTAAACTTTACCCATACATAGTTGAGAATGAACAGTGCATATGTAAGGTAAAGGGCATAAAGCCTAATGTGTTGCATACACTCCATTAAAAGGATTATCTGGAATTACTCGATTCTAATTCAAGGGTACTGGGGACTCAACTTCAGTTCCATTCGCGTGGTCACGACATCTACACCGAAAGTGTGACAAAGGTGGTTCTGTCAAGTACGGACGATAAACGCTTTGTTGAGCCGGACAATGACCTACAACGTCATCACTTTCAACCTCATCACCTACTTCACCATAACTGCTAGAACATCGCCTTCATAAACTGTATACAATCACCCTCTTCGGCTGTTCCAAGGATAGAGCATTCTACATAATCCATAACAACAACAGAATGGTAGTGGATCGAATCGAGGACCTGCTTTGCTGCGAAGCCACTTCTCTACCTGCTATAGCAGCTGCCTACCAGCCCGCTGCACCAGTCTACCGGTGTCGGATGTTATCAGCTAACACTGTATTCCTGTTTACATGAGTAATGCTGTCAAGATAATATTTCACCTGTGAAGTAGGTTTTCAAATTTAACGAAGAAATGGATAGTGAGAACTTTAATGAAAAAGAAGAAGAATAAAAATGTATTCAAACAGTGTACATATTGTATATAAAATGGGTAGTGACAATATTAACTTCAACTACGAGCAAATAAGTTGATTTCAAGAGTGAAAATATTGTGTACATAATATGGTTGATCGATAATAAATAGTGTTTTAAAAATTATTGCGTGCTTTTGTACTTCTCTTTTTCCCATTTTCATACCAGGGTAGGTTACATTTTGTAATATGTCATTCACAAGCATTTGTTTCTCAAATATACTGAGTGTTAAATATGTAATAAATAATATAAATAATAATAATAAACATATCTTTTGTCATATGTCTGTTTTGTTTGAGGTTATGTCAGTAGGCAAATGAACATGTTTCTGTGGGTGCAATGTTTTACTGGCTGTTAACAGAAATAATAAAATAAATATTCTTTTTGTTAGAGTTTCTGTAGGTGCAATGGTTTACTGGCTGTTTACTGAAATAATAAATAAATATTCTCTTTGTCAGAGTTTTTGTTGGTGCAATGGTTTAACGGCTGTTTACTAAAATAATAAATAAATATTCCCTTTTTTATACCTTAATTGATAAGTGATTAGTTACATTTCCTTTTACGCTTACTTTCATGCATTAGTGTACTAGCATAACAGCATACTGACATACCTGTAACACATCATCGAGTCCCGACTGTCAGCGAGATCACATCTCTGGAGCAGCTCCGTAAGTGATTGCGCATTTCCTGGAAGTTCCAAAAAATAATAATATTAAGTATCCAGCCTGGGAATCAAACTCGGCATTTCCAAACATAATATTAACTCCTTTGCTAGAAATCAAAGCTGGTATTTCCTAAAAAAAGATTCAAAATTTTCCAAAAGTAACATACATGCATTGCCCGGGAATCTAAGCCGGTATTTCCCAAAACTTTCAAATTTTTCTGCAATTAATATACATTGGGCGGGAATTGAAGAAGCTATTTCCAAAAATTTTGAAAATTTTCCAAAATTAACATACATGCATTGCCTGGGTATCGAAGTCGAGTGCACCAAACTAGCATTAGCTCCAGCAAGTGTGCTATAATAATAATAAATTATAAATACGGGAGACACAGATAACTAAATTATCCTATCTGGTATTTGTTTTCAAAATAAAATATGTTATGTTATTATTTGCAAATATATTTCCAGTTTTCTCCGAAAACGATCACACCAATAAATTAAGATTTGTGAATTAATTAGCCTTGTTATTTTATATTTAATAATGGAGATGTTAGGATGCATGAAGCGAACGTATGTGGCCACGGAAAAAGTGTTGAATAAAGAATGAAAGTTGTTTGGCGTCTCGATCACACAGACGATGGCTTGTCGGCATACGGAGCAGATCTCAGTGCAGTGTCTGGTATGCAAACTTGAAAAACCTTTCGCGACTGACCGCTATAACATTTACGAACAGTTTTTACTGTTCATGAGCGTGATTTTATAATACGAAAGGCATGTGGTGATGGAATGAGTGTTTGAGAGCTGATGGCGGCGTGGCACGCGATGCAGTGATAGCGACTAGAGAGACTAGATGCTGGGGTTCTACAGTCATGCACATTAAGCTGACAGTATGCATACCTGAGACTTTTTTTGAATTGCATTGGTAGTAACATATTAGTTTTATTACAATTTGTGTTGATAGTAACATATTAGTTTTATTCAAAATCGCTTTTGGATATATTCTTTGAGACTTTATAAAGTAAATTGAACTTATACTAAACATTCAAATATGTGTTTTGATACACACAGTCTGTAGTCGGGAGTACTACGTCGTACTTAAATTCTAAGTAATTAGCTTTTTTAATTAGTCGTGGTAGACGTTGATTTGAGTTGCGTTTATACTAACATATTGGTTTGTGCCTAATTTTAACGTGTTTCATTCAAACTTGCATTTTGGAAATATTTTCAAACTTGTATACAGGGCGGAACATATTCTACGAGACTTTATAAAGTAAATTTAACTGATACTAAACATTGAAATACGTGTTTGGCTACATGCACTCTGTAGTCAGGTGTGCTATGTTGTAATTAGTCATGATATTGTATAATTCGTTGGGCGTACTTGCTTTGTAAGTGATATCTCGTGGTTAATATTTATTTCGTTATAATTAATATTTCGTGGTTTGTAGTTTCATTGGGAAAGAGTTGCGATATAGTAAGTGGTCATTTGTTTCTCATGTTTAATATTGAATGTTGCATTTTCGACAGTTATTTCGTGCTTTTTAATTTCATTGCAAAGCCGTTGCGATATGGTATGTTCCAATGGTAAATCGTTCTTTTGTAAGTGATATCTCGTGGTTAGTATTTATTTTGTTGTATTTAATGTTTGTGGTTTGTATGTGTCTTTGGGGAAATCGTTGTGTTATGGTATGTTTCAATGGTAAATTTGTTACTTGTGGTCAATATTTAATGTTGCATTTTTTTAAATTGTTTCGTGATTTCGAAATTTTATTGGAAAATCGTTGCGATATGATAAGTGGTAATTCGTTTCTCGTGGTAATATTTAATGTTGCTTTTTTGACAATTGTTTGGTTCAATTCGAATGCTATATTTGTTTCATGTTTAATACGTAATTCTGGTCTCAATATTTCGTCTCAGAGCTCAGTATTGTGTCCGACAGCGATAGCTGAAGACCTTTGTCGCTCCCCGCAAATGTCAAAACCTAACTTCACTTATCCCTTCCCTCACCCATTCTCATTCCATCATAAGATTCCGAAGGGTGAACATCTATGCCGCTCCAGAGTTTAGTTGTGGTTCGGACTCCGAGCTGGATGGATCTCCTTCCTCCATCCATCCTTCCATCTCCTTTCACCCCTCAACCAATTTCACACCTCAGTCGTGCCTTAACTCCGAAGGGTGAACACCTATGCTGCTCCAGAGCCCAGTCGTGGATTGGACTCTAAAGAGTCAACATCGAATCTTCCCCGATGTATTTTGTGCCATTCTTGCTCCAACAACCAACCGACCAATCACAGCACACATCCAGGGAAAAGAGGAGAAAGAAGGGGCAACACTTACAGCCAATCACAACACAACTCTGGTAGGGGAGGGGGACAACTAACCACAACATGTCTCTGGTAGGTGCGCAGAGTAGGGGACGATGTGGAAGGGTGGGGGAAGGTGTCCCACCAAACCTAACCTCACATTTGTGGAATTGCACTCAGGCCACTCTTGTACGAGTGTTTTCGGAGCTCCATGCGCCCTCTACTCACGAAATTTCTTTAATTTATATTACACTTCGTTTTGTATTAAACTGAAGAGTGTGTACTGTTTACATGTAATAGCATGTTCAGTTAAGTATTTATTATTACAACATTTCCAATGCCATTAAAATTTCAGTTATTAAATTATTAGCTGCTAATATTGGTATTCCCTTTATCATTGAAGTGTGGCATTCATTTATGAGGTTGGAATACAAGTAAACTGAAATATGGTAAGTAAATTGAAGCACTTATAAAATTATGTTTGTAAACTGTGCATCACGACATATTAGTACTTCACTGTATTCCATTCATGTCAGTGATATTAAGTTTGAGTAAATCACATAGCAACTCATAAGTGAGAAGGTATAACGTGTTTTTTCCTTACAGAATGCTGTATAGCAAACATAGTTTAACATATATGTAAAAAGACTATTTCAATATAATATATGTGCAACAAGTACCGTTCCGTTTTTTTCAGGCACTTTTACGTATCATTGAGGACATTCTGTAATAGCCTCATAAGTTGGATATCAGGAAGCTTTTCTTGTGCTGTGTGTGTTGCATGTAGCGTGTCAGTATTTTAAAAATAATATCTAAATTGTTTAACATAAATTAGCCAGGTTTTCTTCATTTAAGAGACAGCTGATTGTACATTTTTCATTGTAATAATTATATTTGTTTTTAATAGCACATATAAAAGAGACAAAAGACTACATTTCAAATATAGTGCTCCAAAGAATCTAATGTAACACATACAACATTTTCAATGTAGTCAAAATCTTTTTCTTTGTAGCTAATTATTTTTATTTAGTGGGCTGAACGTCTAGTCAGCAGCGAGGTTGTTAGAAACGGTTATAATATTCAATTTAGCACCCAGACAGACAAACAGACATTGACACCCATGCCTTACCCGTGACTCGTTCTAAGCACTTACGTATTGTTGTAGACTGATTTATGCTAACTTTACCACACTATGCATAGGTTAAAAACTTATATTGTATTTTAGAAAGTTTTCGAGAAAATTTTCTTAACTACATTTATTAAAGTTACCAGAATCCCTTTTTTTCTTCATCACTTAATCCTTCAGTCTTCATTCAAACATACACATTTACTTCTCCGCGCTTCTTAGTTTGAATTTCAGTCTTATGAATCTAATGTATTATACCACAACAATGGCCTTTTTTTCGACTAATGTAATGAGTATTTCTGGATATACTTCTACGTCACTCAAGATTAATCATCGATAAACTCCACTTCACCCATGTAACAAACATTCAGTGCAGTCACGACTACAGTTCTCGCACGACTAAATTAATCCATGTATTGGGCAGCAGCTCATATGTACTTCTTCCTTTATCTTAAACATCCCACCTATCTTGCCATTCTTGTAGCATTTTCTCCATTATTTCTTTCTTATCTTAGTTCAACAGCCTCGTAACACGCGCCCTCACCGCCGCCGGGATTCCCCTGTACTTCACCTACAGGTCTGCTGGCAACACGTCAACAATCACTGGGAGTGATTCATTTGGCACTGTCTTGTATGCCTTGATTAAAGCCAGTAGTGCCGCCCTATGATGCACCAGCTCAGCTCTGTGGTACCACATCACAGCGCCATAGGTCATAATAGCTTAAAAAATTGCTCTTTATATTGTCCTTAGTGTTCTGTAATTAAGGCCCCGAATTGTATTCCCAATTCTTTTTAATTTGTGGAATACCACCACAGCTTTTCTTGATACATATTAAATCTGCTTAAGGGAACTCATCTTGTCATCCATGATGACTCCCAGATACTTAAACTCCTGCACATGTTTTACTGAGTCCCCACCAAAGTGCACGGTCGGTGGTCTCTGCAGCTTCCCTTTGAGCAGCATAGTCTTTGTTTTCCCCGTAGAGAAATGCAAGACTCTGCCCATCACTACTGCTGCCTTGTCTTCCAGCCATGTTCTGGAATCACCTGTTATCAGTACTAGACCATCATCTGTGTATCCGAAGACTGTTCACCCAGGCAGGGTGATCTTACTCAGTGTCATGGGTCTGCGAAACAAATGTTGGTTGTTTCCCTCTGTTCAGATAACTCCCACGTCGTTCATCAGAAGAAAGTGACTGGCAAGCTCTCTGGTTTCGTCAGTGACAGGGGAGTACCAAAGCTCTGATTTAGCAATCATATCGGCACCAACCACTAATGGTTTTGAACGCAATGTCTCGACCATTATTTTTAATCTCTCCAGGCGTATTTCTGTATTGTCCCCAAACTGAAAGTACGAGGACACTAACCAACACTCACCAGTACCTTGGACCACTTGCACACACACATGACGTGTGTTAGAGACATTCTCCATTACAGATATATTATCTGCATGTTAGCACTCATTACTCCAGCCTGGGGACGAGTCCCACTCTTAAATGCAATGCCCCGCAGATCCACAACACAATCAAAAGGCACATAAGTCTCTTGAAAAAGAATTATGTCAAATTTCTGTTCCACAACAATTTTGTTTAACTCTGCAGCGATCACTGTTGACTGTTGCATGTTAAGCTACCCACATCTAAGACTACTGTTACCGTCTATAATAAATTCTTTTGAGTTTTACAGAAAAGGCCCTTTGATATTCAGGGCATACTTTAGAGTCCACCATATGACAATTAATACAAATATCCTTATATTCTTTGTCAAGTTACATCCCAAGACGACATTGACCTTGTCTGTATCCCTCATCCCAGTCCTGTGACTGACTGTAATTGCCCTTTTAAATTCTTCTTGTCCTATTTCACCGCAATCTCCTGTACGGAAATTTTTTCTGAAAATTGTTCCTGGTAGGTCTCCATTGTCCTAAGTGCGCGGTATATCGTATACCACCACCTTCGGACCGCTTCTCTTGGGAGCCTCCAGTCTCTGACTGGTTGCGCGTGACTCTAGGAATGGGTCTGTGTTTTATTCGCTAATGCGAGCTGCAGACCAAAATCGTATTGGCTGGGCTGATTGGAGAACGGCGTTCCGACATGATGCTGGGAAGTGACACCATTTTGCTGGCATGTGCGCTTGGAGTGCGCAGAGAAATCCCAAGTATTCTGTGTGTTGAATTCTTACCATAGCAAACAGGTAAAAAAATATTAATAAGTAGCGCCACCGTACGTGTATATTTAACAGTGAAAGAACAGGAATAAATTAGAGTGGAAAAGTTAAGGCTTCTCTTGAATTCGAGGTCATGTGAGTCGACGAGTGTGTAGTGAGGTGAATATAGAGTAGCGTTAGAATGCAGGGGCAGGGGAATCTGGAGATCCTCAAGAAAACCCGCTGACCAGCGGCGTCGTCCAGCACGATTCCCAAATGCGATAATCCCGGAGCGACCCCACCGAGGATCGGGCCTGGTTTGCCTTGGTGGGAGGGGAGCAGGCTAACCGCTCAGCCACCGCGGACCCCGAGAAAATTAGATCCAGCATTTGTTAGACTATTACTGCAGTGAAGTTAAGTTGCTCGACTTACGATCTCCTTTGCTTCCAAGTTACCGGGTGACAGTTGTACAACTCCAGCGGGTCTTACTTCGCCCAGGACCGGAAAGGAATAAAAGAACGCGCAAGCTAAATGGATAATGAGAGCGGGGAAACAACGGAACGGTCATTCCTCAAATGCAAGTTTCACGCTCCCTGGTGCTCGAAATTATTCATGGCCGCCGAAAACTTTTTCCTGCGCCCTTTTTTTTTTCTCTCTCTCTCTCTCTCTCTCTCCGGAACTCGACGATGCACGGCCGCAACACTCCTGAACGGCGACATTTACTCGAACCTATTTCTTACTTGGCGGTGAAATATTCAGAAAGGGCGGGTCGCTGCATGTTCGACAGATGGGTTGAGGAGGGGGAGGGGGTTGAGGGACGCATGCTGCATGACGTCGTCGGACAGGTAAAGTAGGCGCACGACCTGCAGTCGGATGAAACGGCGACCGTAAAATTCTTCGTCGCTTGCGAGATCCTGAAAGTGGGGAAAAGGTGCTAAGATCAGTTAGAAACGAGCTCTTTGCAGTCGTAAACGTGGCGGGGGGGGGGGGGGGGGGGAGGGACGGGGGTGTTTTTTTTACAATCTTCAGGGAGTTTGAGACGTCGTGCAGGAGGATACGTGCAAGGGCTGTAGAATGGAGGGATGCGAGTTGAAGCTACACAAGCAATGCGCACCGTAAACAATTTTTAATGACTCAGAGTAAAGTCGTTAACACTGCAAAACAAAAATCAATAATTGTGTGAATAATATTTAAGGCAGTCAACGAAACCGGGAGAAAGTTAATTACTAAATTTTCGCTGAAAACTGTTTTGCATTTGAAATGTCTGTAAGCTATTAAATATTTTGGTTACAACGATCTAATGTGCTTACAAATGACTAAAATGTGTTTTTCTGGAGCTGTGAAATAATTACTTTTAATACTTTTTCGTGATGTTTCAGCTGTAATTAATGAATGTCTTATTGTAACGTCCACAGAAATAACAAATGAATAACTTATTGCACTCAAACGAGCAAGGGAAGGTTAATATTTTTTAAGAATATGTTATTTTCCATAATCTCTGCAATTTCAAACGCGATGCCTGTGTCTCTCTCGGAATATGCTACCATAAAAACGCAAAATATAGGATGTTCACGGAAAAATGAACACTTTTGATGGCCCTACTTAAGATCTACTTGTACGCACGTTATGTAGTCTTCCGCCTTATGTAGAATTGGCATTGTCATGAGCCTCATCACTTTCTTTATGCGTCGGTCAAGTGAAATTGTGAAATAATTTGAAAATTTACAAATCTGCCAACTTTTACACTTCGATGAATTAAAAAAAAAAGCGAAATAGATGTTTTAAGTTGTCAAGAATTGTTACCTAACACCCTAACACTTTTTATTTGACGTTAAGTTATGGAACTACTTTCCCTTCATCGTTACCAACTTTACTGGGCGCATGTCACTCAGCACGCCCGTTAAAATATATGCAGGTATGAGCAGTGACTTTTTCCTAAAGTTGATTTCAAAAATGCTCACTTTTTCGTGATCAGTCATTACTAAAGCATTCAATGATGTAACAACCACTTATTACACGAAATACACCAGCATACGCCAGCAGATTGGCGTTACTCTCCAACAATGAGTCACCTACTTGCCAGCCGGCAGGCGAACCAGTGGGGAATTACTCTTAGCACTCAGTAGCCAATCAGACACAAGCCCGAATCCAGAGCCTAGCGCAGTCATCCGACGAATATATATGCTGTAAAAAATATAATTTTTATTTACACATATACTATTTTTTTTTTTTGGTAATTTTAGATTTGTGTTGTGCAGTTTGTGAAAGCAACTACAGTACGGGTAATTTGATACCAAAGGTTTTTTAAAAATCAAGATAGTGCTTCCAGTTTTTGGTATGAATACATGAATAATAAACATAATACGTCAATCTACACATTCTGTATGATGTGTAAAAACACACCTACTTTCTGTACCAAAATCTTTAATTTTGTATTTATACTGCTACAAGGACGTTATATAAACTCTCAATATCAGTGTAGTTCTACAGTACATCTTCCATTGTGTAATTTTACAATGACCAAATAAGTGTAAACTTGCATTACATTCTGGAATATCTGTGAGCATATGGTAACATATTCAACTTTTTAGTACTTTAGCATTTTTGTGTGAAATTTGCTAAAACGAGTAGAGTATTTGTAAGTTTATACTAATGTTTATAGGAATTCAAAGAAAACTACAGGTGCTCGTTTGAATAATGCGTACTAGCGGTAGTGAGTATAACTACTTGAAGCTCAATTTGTTGGCCTGAAAATGGATGCTTATCTCCCGCTGATGGGTTATACTTGCTGTTCGTTTATAACTACATAGCCTATTCTATATCTGAAGTCAATTGTCATCCACATTTTGGAGAACATATTTTATTGTTCTGTTTAACTACCAAGTATGTGATTTAACATAACGTAGTTGTAAACGAATTTTTACTGAAAAAATTACTTAGTAAAGCAGTGAAAAAGTTCAGAAATTGTAAATTTACAATTACAGAGAATCAGTTATTTTACTTTTGTGTAAGTGAAATTTGCTTGCCGTGAAGAAAAAATACACCATTGCTACAGTTTATTTCCCGCTCTATAAAAATTCTAATTATACACAATTCTATGCAAAAATAACTACAACTGTGTACATGTTATTTCAGTAATTTTTAGGATGGATAAATTATTTGGCTGCATAGTAAAAAAACATTGATATACCTATATAGGTGTAAAAAATTACACTGACTTAAGTGGCGACACTGCTGCCACACACATTTGTGTAAAATTACACCATTTTTTTACAGTGTACGGTCACGCCAAAAGAACCTGCACACCATAACACCTCTGTGTACAATGTAACTTTTCTTGTACTTGTGCTAGGAATTCTTTGGTAACTAATTGCCACAGATATTTTTGTAACACTATAAATAAATATATGTGAATTCCACTAATCTTTAGTGTGGAATGTGTCATATTTATATCTATTTTTTTAAGTTAAAGTGTCGTAAAAGTCAATTTTACTATAAACGCTAAGCTACAGAAACAATTTCATTTGTTTTCTAACATAATGTGTTGTAAAAATATAACATTGCAACTGTAGAGATACAAGAACGTATTTGGCAAATAGTATAAAATATATCACTTGTATTAAGTACAGAAAAATTTAACTGTGTAATTATCTATTCTGTGGCTTCAGTGGGCGAGCGAAAATATTTCTCTGGGCGCCTGCCAGAGCTCGTCCTGTACGTGAGATGCTCGGGGCGGTATTCCGAGAACTCTGCCATCAGTCAAATGCGCCGGCAACAGTTGGTTCTGCAGGCACGGATTGTTCGGCGTATTGGACACATGTGGCACACAGCCGCACTAGAAAGATAGGGAGGGGGAAAGGAGAAAAAACTTCAATGAAAAAATAATTTCCGCCGTTGGGCGGGGCGATGGCCATTCATCCGGCGTTGCCCTGAAACTGCCGTTATTCACTTATCTGACGCCGGACCTCCACATTTCTCTCCCTTATTCCCACGTTTCCAGGCGCAGCGAGCCGTGGGACGTTTCAGATAAGGTTTGACGTATTTGTCGACTGCGCAGCAATCTTGCGAGCCAACGCCGCACTATCGCATGCAAGCTGCGTGTGTGTCAAAGTCCTGTTAGCGGCTGCAGGAGAGGCCTGTGGCGTGGCTTGTGCAGGCCGCGGCATTCGAGGAAAGTTTATTATCTCTTATCGCGCGCTTTCACAAACAAAGTGTAGGGGGAAAAAAAGAAGTTTAATGCATAGCTGCCTTCCAGGTTAGCTGAATTTATGACTGGAGGGGGTTTCTGTGCTGAAATTATGGACAAAACTGTTGAGCGGGTTCTAAAATAAAGCATTATAAAATCATTTTTTACGCTAACTTCGTGATTTCGCAGCACCCGAGAGTACGGAGTAAGATGGCCGAAAATAGCATTTAACTTATTATAAGTGTGGTGTATTTTGGCGCAAAAATGTCGCGACGTGTACTTTAAAACAATGGACATTACGATACTTTCCCCTTGGCTATCGGCACGCGTAAAGAACGAACTGTTGGTTGAATAGACCTACCGGTAAAAAAAATTATAATCTCCAAAAAGTTTCTTTTTATGTGCGTAAGAGATCAGAACATATTTCATTACCAGGTATCATCGATACTCATTATCATATTTGTGGAATAATGGAGAGTTGCTTTCCTGAAAAAAATTAATAAACTGAGATATTCAACCATATTTTTGTCTTTGTAGTACAGTTTAATAAAAATTCACAAAACTCTCTATGTTCCAGGCGTTGTCATTTTATCATTAACACTTTATATTAATTAATATATCTTAAAATTTCCTGAGCTTGTTAACGTATAGGTACCTCGACACAGCACGATCTTACTACATGTGTTGAACTGTAATTGGTATTCCCTTTGAGAAGCTGCAAATATGTACAGCTAACTCTTCCAGGTATATGATGGCATTACACTAATTAGGACATTTTTACGTTCTTTCCTGTGTTTTCACTTCGACTGATTTCACGTAACTGATTACGGAGCTGGAGTAGTAAATACCAAAATCACCAGTAAGTTTTATTTCCGTGACCGGGAAGATATTCGCCATAATACGAAGGCTGCGTCGAGGTGAAATACTTAGCAGTTCCTGAATGAATTACAACCTTGACTTTGGTTTCTCTTTGCCTAAAAAGAAAGTCATCACAGAACTGACATTGACAATAGGGCAGTTCTATAAACGTGCTTCAAGGCAACCACACTTCTGTACCAACAATAAGGTGTTCTGTCAGCTTGCTACAGTTCTGTTCGTTGTGGGAACAATCCAGACACTGAAGTTTCTCTGTTCAAGGAACTATCTGTTCTGCACCAGGTACAGAATGCTCTGCTACACGAACTATATTCATAGATCCATATATCATCATAGATAAGAAAACAACGAAGAGTTTTGTTGCAGTAACTATCTACGTTGACAATGTTTATATGGTGCATACAGAGATCGCGGTCTCTATAGGTTGCGGGTACCAAGATATGGTTCCTGCAACCATAATTTTTCTCGGTGCACCGTAATTAGGAACCAAAAATTATTCCGGATTTATTTGACGAAGGTAGATTTCTAAAAATTTCTCTGTGTTGTGGAAAATAAATCGCAGTTTTCTCAGCACGTCGTAGGGAGCTCCAGGATAAAAAAAAAAACACAACATATTAGGACAGAATCATGTTCAACACAGGAAAAAATTATGATTGTTTCATGTGCAGCAGTAGTCTATGAAAAAGACTCGCATATCTTATGCAGCTGATACTGAAGTATATTCTACTAGACTACAGGCCTCAATCTGCGAACACTTCTAGTCCCTGTGATCTCTAGATAGTAACTTAGATATGGCGTGTGACATGGCACAGCTAAGTATTATGACACTAAATCATAATTGACAGCATTTAATAATATTCTCATACAACGTTGCTGTTTCGAAAATACATTACTCAAATAAATAGGTACAGGTTGCATTTACACAAATTCAAAATAACATCAGTATAAACTTTAAATAGTACCATTTGTTTACAACCTACCAGACGCGACACCATAGCATCATCGCTGCATCGCTTTGAAACAACGTCGATTGAAATGAGAATAGTATAATTGTTGCAGAAGTGTAGCAGGAGCAAGCGAACTGAAGCGGAGGAGGCCGCGCAGGACGGCACAGTGGCGTCACTTGGCCGCACAAGGTCTCCAATGAAACACTGCCGCCACTTACAAAGTAAGACGCGTGTGTAAGTGAGGTGGAAAAGGAGGAGATGGAGTGCAAGGAGAATGAAGTAGGGGACGACCACGAGCAATGAGTACGCCATCCACCACAAGTATAGAGACGGCGAAAGTTAACTAAAAGGAAAGAAAATGTTTAGTGGTTATAAAAACGATTTCTTTATAATTGCCTTCTAAGATGAAATTTTGTTGCTAGTAAGAAACAGATCGTGGTGCACAATAAAACGTATATTGACAGGTACTAAAGTAATGTACTGCCAACTAACACATTTTTGGATTGAAAAAAAAAAGTGTTTAATGGCTTCAAATGTGACTCTCGCCATTCCCATAACGCATATTTCAGTCGGGACTGGAGTCAACGAGTATTTTCAGCAAGTGACACACGTACATATTTCAGTCGGGACTGGAGTCAACGAGTATTTTCAGCAAGTGACCCACGTACATATTTCAGTCGGGACTGGAGTCAACGAGTATTTTCAGCAAGTGACACACGTACATATTTCAGTCGGGACTGGAGTCAACGAGTATTTTCAGCAAGTGACACACGTACATATTTCAGTCGGGACTGGAGTCAACGAGTATTTTCAGCAAGTGACACACGTACATATTTCAGTCGGGACTGGAGTCAACGAGTATTTTCAGCAAGTGACGCACGTACATTTTTCATTTCTCTGATCATGTTTGAGTTTTGAAATGTTGCTAACTCTAACAGGTGGCTTGTAGTTACTATTTGATATTTTGAAGGAATATGTTTAAGTGTCGTGTATATCCTACCTGCCCCAGAAACGATCCTATATTCAGGTTACAGCGGCGACGAACTCTTCGTAAAGCCTTGGCATAGTTCCCGAAAGACGAGACGGAAACATTTCGTATATCGTACGCACGGAGCTAAGTCCTGTTTTTCGAAATTATGTACCGCTCTCCCGTTTATTTACTCTATATTTCCGTAAAAAGATATCCGCGTAGTGGAATAGAGGGAGTTGGGCGGCTCTTAACATCGAGGTCTTGAGAGCCGGTGAGGGTGGAAATATGTGGGTATGGAGCAGCACCGAAATGCAAAAACGGGGAAAACCCGCCGACTATCTGCATAGTCCGGCAGGAAATATTTAAAGATGTCCAAGTACGGGTAGGTATCTCGTTCTCTCTCAGTAAGTGACTACTTTCATCTCGGTTATTACAATGATGTTCGTTGGGTACAGCAATTATTTTGTTGGAAAACTACCTAACTTACTGGTAATCTTGATTTACTTCATTGTTCTGAAACTGTATGGCTTCAAATTTGCACCAATTAAAATGTCCGCAGATGAACCACGAAAATCGAGATTTGGTGCCGAATTGTTCGTTGCAGAGTCAGGAAGGAAATCAATGTCCAACACAAATACACGTGACGATGAAATCTAGTATATATCCGTGAAATTGGTGGTCCGTGATTCACATGGCGCGAAGTACGACGCGTATAATAAAAGCTACTCAATAACAAACGTAAAAAAAAAGTTACTGTTGTAAAATATTTTGACAAATAATCTTTATCCGTATTTAATCCGCTCAATCTCGCTCGCACATAACCCGCTGTCTCTGTCACGTTCACTCCCCGGTTGTTTTTCAGTGATTGTGCTTTCGAGTTTTGCAGATATTTGCGTGACTGTGCAAATGACATGATAAATTGCGTGTGCAATTGTCGTGATAACTTGTGAAATAGAGAATGTAAATAGTCGGTGCTCGCTGAAAGATTTACAAGATAAATTAAAAACCATATGAATAAAAGACAGCTATTGATTTCTAGAGGATTGGTTCAGTATGGATGAAAAGTTAAAATTCCCGACAATAGCAGTGATGGATGTGAAGTATTGTGCTATCCGCAACTTTAATTGGCTAATTTAGCTGTATTTAGTCATATACTGAAAATAAATTCCAATGGGAAATATAAAAAGCATAATTTTGGGATCGCCTTGTCAAGTAGGCCTACGTATTATTTCATATTCCCGTGCACAGTTTCCTACAGCAGAGATGTTTTCATACCATGTATAGCATGTTTGCAAGACATTTTTAACAGTTGTGTTTTACAAAAAATGTACATTATATCTATCTGTATTAAAATTTTCACTCGTAGCGATTTTCTCCTAAAAAATTCGTGAAGAATACAAATTATTTTTTCACACGCTGATCATTAAACTAACGCACTGGGGCGAGATTTCCTTGAGATGGGATTTCCTATTTCAATTTCGCGGCTGCCAGCCGGTAGGCGGTGCTGTTAACCTACTCCCTTGTCTACTAGAGTCAGGCGACCCTAGTTCTATACTATTCGTAGGCTAAGATTGTCAGTGATAAAGTTTACTGTTCACTTGATCTCGCCTTATACAGCCTCTTTATAATGTTGAGTTTCTACTCTTGGATCCAAGCCGTCAAGCAAGTGTTATATAAACTCTCCATTTGGAGAGGTAAATATATTACTGTTCTGCTATTCGATGTCTTATCTCCCATCGAAGGTTATCACATCTGTACGATGAACTTGCAGCGCTTAGTAAAATATACACCGAGAAGTAAGTCGCTTGTTTATCCACCTTATTACAAGCGGATTATCAACAAAGTCGCTTGTTTATCCACCTTGTTACAAGCGGACTATCAACAAAGTCGCTTGTTTATCCACCTTATTACAAGCGGACTATCAACAAAGTCGCTTGTTTATCCACCTTGTTACAAGCGGACTATTAACAAAGTCGCTTGTTTATCCACCTTACTACAAGCGGACTATCAACAAAGTCGCTTGTTTATCCACCTTATTACAAGCGGACTATCAACAAAGTCGCTTGTTTATCCACCTTACTACAAGCGGACTATCAACAAAGTCGCTTGTTTATCCACCTTACTACAAGCGGACTATCAACAAAGTCGCTTGTTTATCCACCTTACTACAAGCAGACTATCAACAAAGTCGCTTGTTTATCCACCTTATTACAAGCGGACTATCAACAAAGTCGCTTGTTTATCCACCTTATTACAAGCGGACTATCAACAAAGTCGCTTGTTTATCCACCTTGTTACAAGCGGACTATCAATAAAGTAGTTCTTCAATTCTCAGTAGGCAGAGAAGTCACCACAGTTCATCCACATATAATTTACGTAGGAAAACTTTAACGATATTTGTATGCATTAGAAAAATACTTCCGAAACTAATGACATAACCTTTTCGTAACTCTACAAGTGAAATAATATTTACTTTTAAATGAAACATGCAAAACTAATTAAATCAATTTGTGTTAATTGGAAAAATGTACTCTAAAGTTGTTTGCATGTTCCATATAAATATATTGTAAAATTGGTTCTGAATTACTTAATATTGGCCACTATTCTCCTTGTAAGTTTTTTGTAAAAATTTAAAAATTGTTTACTTCGCATACGAATGACATTGGTATTTTAATTCAGTCTTTTCGTGAAAAATGATCATTTGGTGTAAATTTTAGTTTACTCTCCACGAAACAAGCGGGGAAAATGTCAAGTCACTATGAGTTGTTCTCTGGTCATGATAACAAAGGCGTCACGAAACGATCATGTTGGGAGATGGGCTGATTGGTGATGGTTCGCAGCCAAGTCCCGGTTGAAGAGTAAGTAATTGCATTGTTAGGGCCATTATCAAAAAGTACAGTCGCATGCAATTTCTCCATCGACAACTGTGCAAATTACCGGCCATGGAAAGGACTCTCTGTGCGATGATTTTCCGAAATATAAAAAACTACTTGTTATATTTTTACTCTGGCGTTTGTTTTATCGACTGTGTATTTGAATTAACAAAACCGACATATGAAACACTTAACGCGAAGTATAGTTTTCGTTTTCGATAAATGTTTACAATGTTTTCCTTATAATAAAAATTATATATAAGCACCACAAAATTAATCCTTTTTTTAAAAAGGTTTTTTTGAAAATGTATATAATTTTACTGTCCAAAATCCTATTCTATAAAAATTAAAATAATGTTTTGAAATATTCATTAAATTTCACTTTCTTAAATGCTTTTATTACAACATTTTGTTTGAAGAATTCTTTCTTTTTTATTTACGGCATACTAATTTCAATATCATACAATTGTAGATACTATTATTTTGTAAAATATGATACAGCTGTTTTGGCATATTTGAATATTCGCAATTTTTACACAGAAGTCTATAAACTGTATCAACTGTTGCTGTATATGATAGTTACTAGAATTCAAATAATAAACTGTTAATAAATCTGAACTCATCAAAATAATTTACTTAATTCAAATTGTGTTCTTGATATTGTGTTTTGAGAATTGGCACACTGCGAGAAAATTTACTCATTCTTTTTGTGGCATTCTAGACCTACATGTGGTACTGTCGTCATCGCAAAGAGACTTACTTCATACTACAAATCAACATACGGACATTTTGGAAAATGACAATCCCAAACATTCTAACAATCAGAAATATTATATCTACACTAAGGTGGCATCTACTGAGAACATGACAGGCGAAACAATAACAGAAAATTTTGTATGTCGGCCTACAAGCCACTGAACGCGAAAAATTTTCAGATCTCTGTCGGTTTGTCTGTTGTCTATACCGGTAGCTATTAACTACTCTATACCGGGTGAGTGGCCACGCCTGTTTTTCCGTATCTATGCAACCCACAAATATTACTACACATTTAACATAGCATCTCCTTCGCTGTAAAATAATTGTCTCTAGTGTAGAGGAGTCCAGTGCCGTGTAAGTACTCGTTACGGCTCCTCGTCTGTTAGTTAGCTGAACATTGGACGCCGTTGTCAGCCTGCGCCAATCAGCGGCACGAAAATAACAAAACATCACGTGCACGTTGATTCTTTCCCGTCAATACAGTAAGCAGTGAATGTATTCTTATGTCACATGGAGAAACACACTGGCTCGTATAGTCCATTCACGGTTTCTTCGGCCTGTTTGAATCAAACCTTTGAAAAATCAACCCCTATATGACGTGCTTGATTGTTTCCAACATATGCCCTTTATCGCCAGCGTTTTATACTTGTCTTCATTGAAGCTACTTTTTTTTCTGTTAAATTGAAATCTTATTCATATTTTATCTGTAAATTATAACACTTCATTTATAAATAATTTAAATAAAAACAGCGAGAAAACATGTTTGAAGGTAGTGCCTAGTAAGAAATAGTTCTTATACAAAATACTGTTACAACAAGAGTGCACACGAATCCGCTGCATTGTCCCTCTGGTATAATCTTCCAGACTTAGTTAAAGCTTAGTTTGCACGGGGCGGAGGAATATCCTGGAAGTAGAACTTTAGCAGGGCTTCAGAAATGTTCGAGGATACCGTGAATCAACTATAGCGAGGCAGATGTGTTACTAAGGGCACAATCCTCACATACCAACGTATTCGGTACACATCGCAGTACTCTGCTGCAACACAATAAACGGAAGGGCATTCTTTGAGTAGTGACTGCTTCTCGACAACGCCGTCCGTTCACGCCTTAATGTACTGACGACAACGAATCAGCTCGCACGTGGTGTTCTGCTACGATTACTGATGCTATGTTAGATGGGTACTGCTCATTGCGGGTTGCATAGATACGGAAAAACAGGCGAGGGGACTCACCCGGTATAATTCTTAACGCAATCAAAGTCAGTAATTTAAATAAACCATTTTTCAGATAACTTAATTTTTAGGTTACTTTCCGTTGTGAAGATAACCTTATGAAATCTTCCGAATGCGTCTCTGCATGTATGCCCCCCCCCCCCCTACTTTTATCAAATTTAACAAATTGTAATAACATTTAGTACAAATACACTACTTTATGTTCGCACTAACGATAATCACGACGCAACCTTTTATTAAAGCACATCTACAATATAAATGAAACTCTGTAAGGGCAAACTTCTGAGTGAGTGTAAATTAATTAGTTTGCGAAGCATGCATCCGCGTATGAGCTCGACGGACCTTGTGCAAGCTAGTTGCATCACGCTCGGGTGTCTCCAGCCCGTCACGGCCAGGTCAAAGGCTGAGCGACAACAGAACGGCCCGGTAATAGTGAGATAGCCGCCACACTACTTACCTTCCCCCCTTGTTATGACCGCCAGCACTTAACTCAGGTACACACCGCCCAAATTAGTTCACGACGAGAGACAATCTAAAGTGCAGTAATACCAACGCATGATTACACTGACTTAACACCAGTTGTGGTTATTATGCAGTTTTACTGCACGCACTGTTAATAACAATGTTTGAGACATAGGAATTGCTATTTGCTAAAAGGACGTATTTTACAGGGTACAGAAACAAAGCGTTAAATATTTTTATAAATCTTAAACATTAGTTCCATTCTTAGGGGGCGTATTCAAATCATTTTTTATTTATTCCATTAATTGGGATTTCAAGTAGGGCCTATTTTTTAAGTCGAGACTTCGGCCCTTATAATAAATAACAACTTTAAATGAAAGAAGTATCGGTTTTGATATTATAAAATCTATATTGAAATAAAATAGCATAAAATATAAAAACCTATTCTGAAAAGAAATTACTTAATGTCTGTAAGTAAAACAGGTGCAAACACATACGTTTCTCAAGAAAATTGACAAATTGCATCCAATTACATAAAGTCATACACGACACACATTCAACATTCAATAATATTGTTTCAATGTTGTATCTTCTATATGCATGAGCTTTTGTGTGCTCGTTAGAACCTTAATTTTTGATATATTCACACATTTGTCTATGATTTTCATCCATGTATGGAAGAATCGTCTTAGACTTCTTGACTTTTTCATTCCAAGAATAAAAGTGTCTCTCTTGGGCCAGAAGGTTGTTCTGTAATGTTTCTGCGTGGCTCTAATAGCCCATAAATACAGAAAGCAGAAAAATTTTGTGAAGCCACCTTGACGCCCAGGCAGCAAGGCGACAATTTTCAAATCACCGCATATTTTCCATTTTGACTTGTCATATTCTATGGCTAATAGTATTTTTTCCATACTTTCATACGTTTCTTTCATTCCCACAGAATGTGCTACTGGAACAGAAGGCTTCTGGTTTGCATTATGCAGAAGTACAGCATTGAGGCTAAATTTTGAAGACTATAGACAGACGCCACTTCGTAGGGTTGTGTGTTATTCCAATTTCGTGCAATAATCCACGAAATATATGTGAAGAAACACAAACAATCCTATATACTGAAATATCTAGAAATACCATTTTCCTCCTTCTAATAATTGTTATTTTTCAACCTTGACAAGGAGATTCCGCTGTTGAAGTCTTGAACTTAAAAGCTCAGGCTGTTGCATTGATAGACCACGATCCCGTTCAAGCTCATTGGGTCATTTTGTTGTATAAGTTGATGCTCACATGCATTTTTTTTTTAAATATATGTGAGGTCTGCGCCACTATCAGTTGTATGTGACTGATCGTCTTCCTCAGATAAAGATGAATGTAAGTCTGCCCAGTTTACTGGAGATGTGAGTATGGGTAGATGCACTCCCTGAGGAATTGGCCTTATAGCTGAAGCCACACTAAAATATTCCATTGTGTACTGCTTCTTTTTTGAATAGCCATCAGTAATAGTTGTAAATAGATGCTTTCAGAGCAGGTGGCTCCTGGCTGTGGAAGTCGGCCGCCATCTTGAATTTCCCTTTTTCCCCTCGAAATATCCTTTTTTTCCCCTTTTCCTTTCAAAAAAGTTTCTTTTTTCCTTCAAAAACGTCATTTTACTGTTACAAAAATCCCCTTTTTCCATTTTTCGATTGTCGAAATTCCCCTTCTTTCACTGGTGAAAGTGTCGAAAGAGAAGTTTGCTCATTGTGGCTAAGGTTTGCACAATGTGGCTGAAGTGTGCAAAATATTCGGCAATCATTGTACAAACACTCCCTGAGGTCATTTTGGAAGTGAATCTCCTGCTCTGTCATTCCAGTGCCGGGGGTTCCCTCGGCATTCTGCTGCGGCTGTCTTGGACCATGTTCTTGACTCATGTGGGAGATGGGGCCACCTTGCCAGCACTTCCAGCTCTCTCGCATTCCAGTCGGTGTTCTCTGGGTGCTCCCAACCGATATTAGTTTTTTTCCTTCGTACCGAATTGTGCATGTTCCGCTCACGCATTCCGTGTTGAGGGAGAGAGACTCCATTCCAAGACACCCTGCCAGCCTCAGGCCAAGTATGAGCTATGCTTATGATTAAGAATAGTTGGCTATAATTTCCGAACCGTTTGTCATACAACTACCAAAATCGTAACATATGCTTAACCCCCGACGACAAGAACGGACACAGGAAAAAATATGACCTATGTTAACTTATAAGCATGGTTGGCTGTAATTTCCGAACCGTTTCAGATACAACTACCAAATGTATAACATAGACATCGCCCCAGACAAGGAAAAGTATCCAATGGTCAAAATTGACTTATGTATGCTTCTAAGCATAGTCGACCATAACTTCCGAACCGCATGAGAAAATTACCAAAATCATAACATGGGCATTCCATAACATTCCAGACAAGGAAAAGGTCCGAGGGGTCAAAATTGACCTAAGCATGCTTATAAGCATAGTTGGATGTAACTTACGAACTGTGTGAGATACAACTACCAAAATACTAATATAGGTATCACTCCAGACAAGGAAAAGGACCGAATGGTCAAAATTAACCTATGTGTGGTTATAGGCATAGTTGGTAGCAATTTCCGAACCGTTTGAGATACAACTACCAAAAACCGAACATAGAATCACTCCAGGCAAGGAAAATTACTGAAGGGTCAAAATTGAACTAAGTGTGCATATAAACATAGTTTAGTATACCTTTTGAACCATATGATATACAACTACCAAAATTGTATCGAAGGCATCGCCTCCAATACGAGAGGGGTCATGGGACAAAGTATGCCCTATGTAAACTTATAAGCATAGTTGGTTTTAATTTCGTAACTACATAAGATATTATTGTCAAATACATAACATTATCATCGCAACAATGAGAGGGGTGGCAGGACCAAGTATACTGTATGTCGACTTATAAGCATAGTTGGCTGTAAGTTCTGAACTACATAAAATATAGTTATCAAATTCGTAACATAGGCATCACCGTTTTTCCTTACTAGCAAGCTACTACTACAAGTCGTCCTAGGCGACCATCATCCTGCAGCCCCACTGACCACCAAACATACCCAAACTTTCAATGCGCCTACTTACTTCCAGACAGTTGGGCAGTAACACCCAACTAGGGGTCCAGCCTTGTTTTTGTGAGCCATGTACCGAGACTTTAATGTATGTATGTAATGAGATGTCACTCGCAATGAATACGCAGTCATTGATAGACAGCCGAATCCCCGCACATACAACAACACATGATAGAATGATAAACTTCTTATTACGAAATGAATTATCCCCTACCTTAACTGGTGTAGCAGTGAATACTTGTAGGTTGCAAGCGCATCGCGCCGCCGTCGACGTGACTCGCTGGAAGCAGAGAATGTAATGACCAGTCCTGCATTTCCATGCATGGTAAATACCAACCAATTACTGTATCCCCCACCACCACCTCACCTTGTCAACGTACTTACCATTACACTATTGAAAGGAACTAATGCATGTACCCTGAACCATTCTCGATGTATTGCATGTTCGATTCCCATAGAGAGTGGTAATATAAGTCTACATAAAAGTCAACATTGGATGTTCGTTCGTCAAGGGAGGAAGCAAGGGGGCCCCGCTGCTAAAATGCCATGAAGAGACATCTACATCGGTGTTCGTAATTACAGTCAATCCCGACCTGCACTTGTTTACCAAGCCCATCACACACACGCACACACAAATTTCTTAAATCACTTTTATCCCTGCCCTGTACTCATGTATCGAAGCAGGTAATAATAACAGGTAGGGATCAGGGAGGGGTCAGGGATTGATCAGGGAAGGGTCACCCTGCTTTGTAATATGAGCTACACACACACTCAATGTAAATGATTTTGACTGCTCTGGTCAAACAACCCCCTTATGCACCGACTGAAATGAGACCATAACTCAGAACCAGACTGCAACCTACACACTCATGTACCGAAGCTTGTAATTACAGTCAGTCATAGCCCTGTATCGAACCTTCTATGTAAAACAGTCATAATCCAACCCACACTCGCGTACTGAACATTTAATACTCGCAGCTGGTCTGTATCCCCACAACAACTGAGGACCGACCTGCACTCGCCGTGTATCTAGACTTTAATGTACATCTCAATCTCGACCATCGATGATTCTAGACAACTGAGTGCAATCGAATTAGACATGGAAAGTAGGGAAATATCACACAAATCTCAATTATGTGCATACTCTGTTTGTAGATCAGAAGACCTGTAGGTGAATTCAATGGAAGCTCAGAGCACAATGATCGCTCTGTCTTCCCCTGTACAGTATAAATTACTGACCAAGCTAGTACATCACAACCAATCTGTGTCAAAACACACATAATTGAATGTAACAATTGCATGTAGCCTGACGACGATGGTGTATGATCCTTGAAAGAGATAAGGTCTCGCAGAATCGATTCCCATTGAGAGTGCATGCTGACATGCCTGCAGACAATCATTGGTCCCACTGACCATGAAGATGAGCATGTAGCGGCCATGACAGTCATACTCCGTCTCCGACCTGCACTCGTGTACCGAACCATTGCAGTTACAGACAGTCATACTCTGACGACCTTACCTGCACTCCTGTACCGACCAAGCCTTTTTACAGTTATAGGGAGCCATACTCTGCTGTTCCTGCCCGAACTGTCAACGCATGTACCAAGGCTTTGCATTTACAAGCAACTATACTCTGTCGATCCTGCCCGAAATTTCAATGTATGTACTTACATCATATACCGAGCCTTTGAACGTAAAAGCTGTCGAACATTCCCAAACCCTTAATGTATGCAATTAGAGAGTTTTCATCCAGCATTACATGTTCAGCCATTCCACTATGATAACTGCGATGCTGTATTTACCCACAGTGACAAGTCTCGAAACCAGGTCCCCACAGACAGCCACTTGGTCTCCACAGCTGTGTTTCCCTCGTTAGAGTGAATGAAAGGAAAAAATAGTTATAAACAAAATGGCTAGTAACAAGCACATCGTGCAATGTATGTTCACCACAAATACTTGCAGTCATAAGTCACACACTCTGTGACAACCCGAGACGCGAAGCTAGTATCGAGGTATCGCAACACACACACACACACACGACATCTATGTATTTACTAAGCTTTTAGAAGTAGTAAAAATATAAATAACAGAGGTTTACCTTAACTGGCATAGCAGTGAAGACCTGTAGGTCGCGAGCACATCTAGTCGATGTGAACTCACTAGAAGCAGAGATTACAATGACAGTTCTACCTTTCTAGTTATGGTATACATTACCAACCTAGAACGAAACTCGACACCTGCCAGTACATCACCACCCCTTGGCAAAAAATACGTGTTACATATGCTATTGGAACAATATAGGAACTAATACATGTACCCCGACGATAGTAGGGACAGTGTATCATCCTTTAAAATAATGTATCGCTGGTTCAATTCCCATAGAAAGTCCAATCATTTCACAGGTAAAAATAATATGTGGTAACACATGTCGTCATGAAAGATGTTATTGTATGTTTGCCTGCAGTGTATAGACACTCGTCCATCGGAAAGCAAGTGGAAGAAAGACAGTTGCCCCACTGCAAAACATCATGGAGACTGTAACCACCATCGTCTACAATACCTACCCATGCAGTGCAGGCGAAATAAGTGTGTGCCTTACAAGCACACAGCAGGAAGTGTTCGAATGACGTCCAAGTTGATTGTGTACGAGTGTAAAGAAGTTAAGAAGCCTACTTCGCAGGCTAGAGAGCTAATGACTGTTGTAAACATAAGTATGCATCTTTTTCATTAATACTTCGAATAAACTGGTGTTGGTAGAGGATATTGCATCTTTCCACCCTACTCACTTTTAGGTCAATAAAAAGCAGATTGTACCAACACACATCACTCAGAATGTCTTTTCTCCTATCGAGAGGACATAATGAAAAATGATGACATGTTTTTCTAATGGTCAGAAAGTTTTAACGGCAATCATGAAATATTGAGAGATCACTTGCTGCACTCGATAAATATACCGAGATTGCATACCTGCCTAAAGAATCCCTTGTCGCATATGCATGATACGAGATAAAATCCTTCAACAAACACCTACTTACCTACATACAACAAGATGAAAAAAGATTCTTGGGTGTCTCCAATGCCTAGAATGCTGTCAAGGTAGTGCTACCATTACAGACATACCAAAAGCCAGTGTACGACACAGCAGAAGCGAACAGCAATGGCAGCGAAAAAATAAACGAGGCACCTGCAACACAAAAAGATGAACTAGTGTACAGAGGTTGAAAGGGTGAATTACCAACTTCGAAGGATATATAACAAACAAGTAATAAGGTAACATATTTCAGTCCAGCAGTCATCTACTGAGACAGCCCGAGATTAGCAATTGAACAGTTTACAAGCAAGCATAATGTAAAACATATGCCTGCCAGTGAGCGTGATGGAGTAAAGCAGATCATGTACATTACTACTTCAATATGCATACTTACAAACCAGCACAATCATAGGGGGGCTATGCGATACTAGACCACATCAGCACAGCAGAACGAACCCATTACTAAAACGGAAATAATCACTCATGATATTATCAGCGACCGACCGTCATTGTACGATCCATAAGGCATCCCAGGTGGACAAGTAGTAGTAGTGCAGGCAAGTAGAAGAGATGATACTAGACGACTTCCTTTTGAACAGACTGAAACAAAACCATTACCAAGAGACGGCACCACTACACACCGTGTCGGAAGAGTGCTGAATAAGCATCCAACACTGATTCATTCACTTAGGAACTAATGAAGGACAGAGAGAGATACAGAGAGATGTGAACCTGGAGCAGCTGGTAGCCCTCGGTGCAGTGGTAGAGGTGACCTCATTTTGGCAGGGTGCGCTCTCGCAATCCACCTGTCGGTAAGAACCAGTAGGTCGGTAGGTACCCAGTTCGATATACAGAGAGATATTTTGGTTTGAGTATATGCTGACCGACACAGTTTCCATCCAGACTTCGATGGTGTATGATCCTTGAAAGAAATAAGGTATCGCAGGTTCGATTCCCATTCAGAGTGAATGCTGACACGCCTGCAGACAATTATTGGTCCTACCGACCATGAAGACGAGCATGTAGTGGCCATGACAGTCATACTTGGTCTCCGACCTGCACTTGCATACCAAACCGTTGCAATTACAGGCAGCCATACTCTGCCGGCCCTGCCCGAACTGTCAATGCATGTACCAAGCCTTTGTATTTACAATCATCTATACTCTGTCTAACCTGCCTTATTCATCGATGGAAAATATCCAAGAAAGTTACTCGTGTCGCTACTGTAAGAAGGCCTTTTCTACCAAAAACATCTACAGACAGCATGAATCTGGTTGGTATCAGAATGCAGGCCGTGTTATGATCGGATGTAAAAAGTATAAATCACAATTTGTTCACTGTAGCAGCTTGAAACGACATCTTGCAATATGTAAGGCTTGTACTGCACTACCTGTCAAGCATTATCTGAAGATATTTCCAGCTCCATGTAAGGGTTCACTTGAGAGCAGTTCTTTGGTCCCGCTACAACATCGATGCGACTATTGTAACAAGACTTTTACATAAGCATATGATGTAAGGAGGTTTACACAAAGTTCATGTGTGAGAGCACCATTCGTATGACATATCGATGTAATAAGTGTCGAAGAACGTATTTACATGCTGATGCTTTAAAAGGATATTTGAAACTGTTTAAGTCGAAATCAAGCTAATAGTACTAATAGTACTCGTGTTAGGCTAGACAGCTCATCGCTATTCATGCTTCGAAGAGAGAACATTGTCTGTGGATAATGTGCTCTTATTCGATGATGGAACAGGAAAGTTATTTGTGTTGCTACTGTAAGAAGACCTTTTCTAAAATAACCAGCTGCAGACAGCATGAAACTGGTTGTCGTCAGAATCCAGAGTGCACTACATTCGCATGTGAACAGTGTAAATTACAGTTTGGCCATCATAATCTTGAAAAGACATATTGCAACATGTGAGAGTCTCCCTGCCAGACGAAATAAACATGCAGGTTCATCTACAAATGTCGAAACTAGTTCTTTGCACCCATCAAGACATCCATGCAACTATCGTACCAATACATTTGTAAGTGCATACGATGCTAGGAAACATGAAAACAGTACTTGTGTGAGGAACACCATTCGTAGGACATATCAATGTGATAAGTGTCGAAGAATGTATTTACGTGACGATTTAAGTAGTAATTTGAAACTTTCTAAAAGAGAGACTACTGTTAAACAACCTCAACATTATTCGCTATATATAAAGCTTAATGACAATGGCTTTTTCCTGAAGTGATCAGCATACAGGGGACTTTTGAAATATTTAGTTGCACCGAATCTGTCAACTACACCACACAATATTTGCTCTTTCCTGACAATTATGAGCCCTAGTAAAATAATATATATGAAATAGAACTATATGATGCTGTCAAATATAATATGTGGCTGGACTGTAGATATACGAAACCAGAACCTCACAATGATGAATATTGTACCCGAACTTTCAAGACTTTGGCAGCAGCTGTGTGCCATTCATCTGCAGCAGAGGACATGATTGTTGATAGTACACTTTAGATATGTCAAGAGGAAGAAGAAATGTTAGCCTAGGGTTTGGGTTGGACCCTGGCTTCGGTAAATGCACTAGAGTTGAGAACTAATGTGTAAGGTGCAACTAGCAAATATACACATACTGATTTTCCTTCACTACTGAGAGGATGACAACAACATAGCTACATTTTCGAACAGTATAAGAAGATTTATAAACTACTGCAAGATTTTCAGCAAAAATCTGTCATGCTCATCATCATGAGAAAAGCAAATGTGAAAAAAGGACATGTAAAGGTAACGTACCTTTGCTTGACACGAGACATCGCGACAAGGCTATTCTTCCTGTTGATTCATCGTGTACACTGACATTACTTCGAATGCCTATAACATTATGTGGACCTGCATGGTGTTCCAAACTAATGTGCGAAAAAGGAACTATGAGTGATATAAAGCAGTAACCATACAGATTGTTAGAAGTTGTTAACAACAACACCACTGCACCAGTAACATGTAAAGTGAAACACGAAGATGCTACCCAGGAAGCTGAAAGTGATGGATAAGGTAACATATTTCAGTCTTGCAACCATGCCGACATATGCATCACGCAGCCAGCAGTCATATAGTGATACAACCAGAGATGAGCAATGCAAACTAGCGTACAGTGTAAACAGTATTTGGTGTACATAATGTAAAACAGATGTCAATATGTTGACGAGCATGGTGGAAAGCGGATTGTTACAAATACATTCATCTACTATGATCGTGTACTCTGCTACAACATGAAGACGGAATCAATCGTTGAAGACTTGTCACCAGTAACACTTCCAGCATCGTCTGCAGCAAGGGACCCTGAAGAATCGCTAGAAGCATTATGATATCCATGTTACCACTGTGATTGTGTACTCTGCTGCCATGTGAAATTGAAATCAATGGTTAAAGACTTAGTATATATATCATCACCAGCATCGATATCAGCAATAGGTCCTGAAGAGTCGCTGCAAGTATTACATTATGGATGTTACTACTACAGAAATACTTAACAAAAGTGGTAATGCACATCGACATGAAACTAGTCATTGCTTGTTCAGCCCAGAATACAAGGCATTCCACTGTGATAACTGCTATTTAGTGCTTACACACAACGGTAGCCTGTATAGACATAACAAGACGTGTAAAATAAATGTTCATATTTCATCAGTAAGTGAGTGCAAGTATTGTGGTGATACATTCGCTAAATACATTGGCGCCAGATGTCATGAGTGTCACTGTCCATTTGCCACTGTCTACAAAATCTACCCAAGTGTTAACTACTGTGAAGTATATGCGAATAAGAGTGCATGGTATGCTCACAGCAGGAATTGCTCGAATAAAGTCTATGTTGAGTATGTAAGATGAATGAATGTACAGAAGTTGAGAGTTTGAATTGTCAACTTTGTAGACTCTACATCAAACGACTGGATAAGGTAACATATTTCAGTCCAACAACAACCATGCAGTCAACTACTGAGACAGCCTTACATCGGCAACAAAAACTATCATGCAGTGGGAATAGTATACAAGCGAGCATCATGTAAAACCGATGTCATTTAGCCAGCAAGCATGGTGGTGGAAAGCAGACAGTTAAGACTAAATTCATCCAGTACGTTCGTGTAGTCTGCTACAATATGAAGATGATATCATTAGTTCAATACTCACCATCTGTAACACCATCAGCAACAGCAATACGCACAGAAGAGTCGCTAAAAGCAGTACTGTATCAATGGTCCACTGCGATTGTATACTCTGCTACAATATTAAGGTGGAATCAATGATTGAAGGCTTGCCATCTGTAACACCACTAGCATCATAACAGAAAGATGTCCTGAAGAGTCGCTACAGTCATTACGTTATCAATGTTACTACTGTGGAAAAACATTTTGTAAAAGTTGTAATTAATGTTTACATGAAAGTAGTCATTGCTTGTTCAGCCCAGCATACAAGGCATTCCACTGTGATAACTGCGATGCTGTGTTTACCCGCAGCGATAATCTGTATAGGCATAACGAAAAGTGTAAAGGAAATGTTCGTCGTTCATCAAGAAGTGAGCGCAAGTATTGAGGCAAGACATTCACTAAGCGCACCGGTGCCAGATGTCATGAAGAGAGTCACTGTTAATTTGCCACCTTCTACAAGATCTGCCCATTTATTAATTGCTGTGCAGTATATTCGAATAAGAGTGCCTGGAATGCTCACAGCAGGAAATGTTCTGCAAGAATAAAACAATCGTCATTGACTTTTTGCTCGAATGAAGAATAAATTCAGCATGTAACACATATTAATTTGCAGTCTTATGTCATGTCTGTAAAATAAATGTAAAGTGTATCGATTATGTATATTTTATTCATCGAACAAAACCCCACTAATATTAGGTCCACCTCCATCACTAGAAAAAATTACCAGATTTTGTCTAAGTCTGAAAGTGAATTAACATTTTTTCTATAGTGTCAAGTCTCTAACTCAGCTCCCTACCAACACTACTGTTTGATCAATAATCCCCCCACACACACACATACACACAGATGCTCTCGCCATCTTCATTTCTCCAGTTGATCTCTAGAGTGTACAATCATCATTTGTTAGGGTCATGGAGGTTTTCAACTATCTTCATTACCCTTATGAGAAGGGAACATCAACCATGTTTTTGCATTATCGATGACGATCGCTAGGAGTACTCGGGTCGAGACACTTGACCGAATTCCGATGTACACCATGCTCACCTATGCATAGAGTACACTATTTACCAGTGGTGATAATTTGGAGACACACATTACATGACTTGTATGGCATACATTTAAACCAGTGGTCATGCAAGAAACGATGGCATTGCTACATATTGATGATGAGATATAAAATATTTATAAGAACCTACCATCCAACACATATTGTACAAGCGACGAGCACTATACATCACATTGTTCATTACTAGACAAGACCACACATCTGAAAACACACTTTACATGACTTTTAAAGGCATACATTTAAACCGGTGGCCATGGAAGAGCCGACGGTATTGCTACATAGTGTTGATGTGATATATAAAGTAGTTATACTTAATCATTTACCAATCATCACATATTGCATAGGCGACAAGCACTGTACATCACATCAGTCATTGCTAGCCACGACCATGCATCTGAAAACTGACGTGGTAGCCTTGGCTCGTACAGCAGAATAGCAAACGAATTTACCCAAGTACATCCTCCAACTTAGTTTGGCCACAAAACAGAGGCGCACAAAGTCCATTACCAACCAACACAAATTGTGCGAGCTTCGAGCAACGTATGTCACATTATAATAAAATAATATAAATACAATGATAAGGTCGAGAAGCAGTGGGAGCGGCACGGTCGTCACTGGTATATACCCTTGCAAACATATTACACAGGAAACTAGTTATAAGGACTTACCAACTAATAAATAAATAAATATATATTACATACACATGTTAATCAAGACCAGACAGTCCTGACTAGTACGGTAGAATAACAAATGTTTTCCTTACAAACCGACCAGAATGAAACCATCAAATTCCGATAACAGCCAAAACTCATTAGACTAACTGTGAAATGCACCAACTCTGTGTGAGAAACTAACTATCAACTCATGAATCTGAAAGGTAGACATGTGATCGACTGATGGTGTAGGCAGTTGAAGGCCACAGCCATCATCTTGGACTAGAACTTCCTGCTCTGTCAATATGGTCTGCCATCTCGGAAGTCGCACTATCTAGCAAAATGGCGGCTAGTGGTGGGCCGCCATATTATAGTAGCATTCTAGTAACAAAAAACCTATGTGATGCCTATGTTATGGATTTGACAAATATATCTTATGTAGTTTGGAACTTACAGCCAACTATGCTATAAGTCGACATAGGGTATACTTGGTCCTGCAACCCCTCTCGTCATCGGGGATGATAATTGTATGCATTTAATAACCATATCTTATGTATTTTGGAAATGAAAGCCAACTATACTTAAAAGTTGACATAGTGTATACTTGGTAATATGTACCCTCTCGTCATTGGGGGGTGGTGCATTCGATACAATTTTGGTAGTTTTATCTCATATGGTTCGTTAGTTATAGTCAACTATGTTTATAAGTGTGCTTAGGTCAATCTTGACCCTTCGATCCTTTTCCTTGTCTGGGGTGATGTCTATGTTATGCATTTGGTAGTTGTATCTCAAATGGTTCGGAAATAACAGCCAACCATGCTTATAAGTTGACATAGGTCATATTTGCCCCTGTGTACATTCTTGTCGTCGGGAGTTAAGCATATGTTACGATTTTGGTAGTTGTATGTCAAACGGTTCGGAAATTATAGCCAACTATTCTTAATCATAAGCATAGCTCATACTTGGCCTGAGGCTGGCAGGGTGTCTTGGAATGGAGTCTCTCTCCCTCAACACGGAATGCGTGAACGGAACATGCACAATTCGGTATGAAGGAAAAAAACTAATATCGGTTAGGAGCACCCAGAGAACACCGACTGGAATGCTAGAGAGCTGGAAGTGCTGGCAGGGTGACTCGACCTCCCACATGAGTCAAGAACATGGTCCAAGACAGCCGCGGCAGAATGCCGAGGGAACCCCCTGCGCTGGAATGGTAGAGCAGGAGATTCGCTTCCAAAATAACCGCAGGAAGTGGTTGCACAACGATTAACAAATTTTCGGAAAATTCAGCCACATTGTGCAAACCTCAGCCACAGTGAGAAAACTGCTCTTCGGACAGTTACGAGAGTGAAAAAAGGGAAATTTCGACTAGGGAAAAAAGGGAAAAGGGGAATTTTTAAGGAATAATGACATTTTTAAATGTAAAAAGGACATTTTTGAAGGGGAAAAGGGGTAAAAAGGAAATTTTTAAGGAAAAAAGTATATCCAAGATGGCGGCCATGTCCACCGAGTTCACAGCCAGGACCCACTCGCACTGGAACCATCTATTTACAACTACTTGCAGTTTTAGTCAAGCAAAAGTAGCAGTTATCAAAGTGATTGGTAGGCTCACGCCACACCATTGGAACTGCAAATGACGATGATTCTTTCTTACCTTTCACCCATTCAAACAATATAACATAACATGTAAATCAACACACATGTGGAGCCCACTGTTTATCTTGATCACCAACAGGAGAACCAAAATACAAGAAGTATGCTTGCTTTATAGTTCTAGTTAAACTACGATTCTGAGATTTTATAATGTATTGTCCACAAACATAGCATAATTTTAGTGGTGAATTAACACACACTCGACGACGTTTCTCCATTACAAAACTGAAATTCTCACCCAAGTAACCGATTACATTTTCACAAAAACACCAGCAAAACATTTGAGTTTATGACTCAAATTTCCCTGCAATTTTTACCAATATAAATAAACAGTACTGCCAAATACTGCAGTTGTATATTCCAGTTATAAACTGAAGATACTCTATAGCAAAAAATGTGACGTGCTGTCCTTTTTTACACATAATATAAGAAATCAGCAACCCAACAATATGTACAATGAGCTGTTTTTGTTCATGTTACCAAAACCTTGTTGACCTGTGTTACTAGAGTTATTGGGCAAAGTTCCATTAACACTCTATTTAAAAAAGGTAATTCTACTACTTCAAACTATCAGTTCAGTGAGTTGATGTATCGGGTACATTCGATTATGTTTATAGATACATCTTTTGATAATGGCACAATTCCTATCAGAATCAAGGATGCTGTAACCTCTTATTGGGAAGAAATGATCTATATTTTTTAACCTGATAATGTCCGTGACTCAAAACAAATTTTGAAAATGTATAATTTTTAATCTGGCCAAAACGTCAGATTATAAATGAATTTTAATCCAGTTTCAACCAAACTTTTTTTTTGCTTACATCAACTATTGGGTGTATTATTTGTAAGCAGATAGTTTTCTAAGCGTTTTTGTAAGAAAGCGCCACGTGGGAAAATATAACTTTTATGCCATATCTCGGAAACCGATCACCCATTACCCCCAGATTTAGCCCACAATTAGACCTATTCTGGGGCATGTAAACTTACATAATTTAAGTTGTTGGACTGTTATTTTCAAAATTACAGACCTTACATTTTTCAAGCGACTATACGCTGTCTACCAAAGCGCTAGACTGCTTACAGCCGATGTTGATGCTCCGAAGCCCACCTCTATACCTTAGTTGATTGCACGCCTGTTGATGGTATATGTGTTTTTTGGCTCGATTTCGACGTAAGGAGTTTGTGAATTTTTTCTTGTCTCACTAATGTTGTATTGCACAATTTTCTGGTACCATCATTAATAACATTGTTGTCAACAAGATGTTATATCCTACCTATCATCTAAGATTTTAAGAAATTCATCAGGAATACTTGCAGATACTATACAAGTAGACGATCTCTGTCTGTCTGTATGTTCGTCTTCAATAACTTTAACTCCCTTGAAACCCAACAGAAGTTCATCAAATTTTGCAGAGCGAATCCTCAGGGTAAAATACAGGTCATGTTCGAATTTCAGCATGATCGGAGTACACAATCATTCCCTTTTACCCTAAAAACTATTTTTATTACTTTTTTCCTATGAAAGTTTTGTATTAATGCATAGAGAATATTGTATAGTGATATGAAGGTAATGGATTATAATTTTTGTTTACTTTAAATGTCTCGATTCAATGTTGAGTTAAATAAGTGGGGCCACAGTAGCTCAGTAGATAGAGCGATTCCAAGTGGGCCTTAGTGGCTCAGTGGATAGAGAGATTCCAAGTGGGGCTGCAGTGGCTCAGTAGAAAGAGCGATTCCAAGTGGGGCCTTATTGGCTCAGTGGATAGAGAGCTTCCAAGTGGGGCCGCAGTTGCTCAGTGGATAGAACTATATCACGTAGGGCCGCAGTGGCCAAGTAGGTAGATATATATCAAGTGGGGCCGTAGTACCTCAGTGGATAGAGAGCTTCTATGTGGGGCCGCAGTGGCTCAGTGAATAGAGTGATTCCAAGTGGGGCCTTAGTGGCTCAGTGGATAGAATTATGTTAAATGGGGCCGCAGTGGCCAAGTGGATAGAGAAATATCAAATGGGACCACAATCGTTTCAATGTTTTGTTAATTTCACATAATTCCATTATTACCTACATATATCAAATGCAATATTTTTTTCAGTCTCTGTATGATAACCAAATTTTTTAACATGGTAACTGTTCTAGCCCCGTGACAATACAAAAAAAAGGTCACGGGCTAACCCCTAGTTAGTTATATTGGCAGCTTCTTGTTTTATTTTGTGATCCAGTGTTCCATATTTGAAAAGGACGAGCTGATAGCACGGAAGGCAGATGTTAAGTGATGGATTACACTGATTCATATTGGTCATGCTCCTAACTGAGGTGACAGCTGATAACATAAGATAAATTACATATTTATATACTTTGCAGTGCAACCTTATACGGAAACGTTTTCTGTGAAATCGTTGTTTGCGCGTAAACGCATATCTCGGTAAATCAAAGTTCTGGAAATACGAATTTTTCCCAGAAAGGATAAAAAGAACTAATTGTCTTTTATGTCCCTATATTTTTACTTTTATCATATTAACTGTATTAATAGAGAAAAAAATGTCTGGAAGTGGTCAAATATAGCATTTTTAAAGTTTGCCTTTGTACATAGATTCCTTAAGCGGCAAGAAGAAAATACAACTACAGGGGCGTTGTTTAATCTGTGGTCTTTCATCGCGTGTAATAAAATCCCACTGTTACAGATCTAATTTGTGCGGTGCAGCGTTACGACGGAAACACTGCATGCACAGCGCGTAGGAGCGTTGAGGCACTAGGCGTGCGTGTTACTTTCGCCCGTATCGCTCCCTCGCTTTTTGCCTTGGATGCGCAGCTACATAGTCCCCTTAACAAGCACCAAAGTTATTCGGAAGAATTTTCTGTCACTTAACATAATTTGACACGTCACGTCAGACAAATGATTAGCCCAAAAATAAATGCACGAATAAATATATAACTTTCAATTAAAATGACATTTCGAAACATTTCCAGAAAATACAATATTTCTACCGTTCATATATTGTCGAAATGTCCACTGCATTATGTTTGTTGCACTAGGGGAACACATTTAATCCGAACCCTGTTTATACAGCATCCTACCAACTGTAAACATTCATATATTCAACTCAGAAATTACTGTGCTTGTTATGAAAGTAAATACATTTGTGCCAATTGTACCAAGTTAATGTTTTGTTAGTTGATCCCGGATTGTTGGTAATAATGTCAACAGAAGAACCTTTTCTTACTATGCATTACCAACACGCCTAAATTCTCTCATTTTTTTTCATATTATTCATAAGTGAAATATTATAATTTAAAGATTACATACATGTAAATTTTCAATTTAAGAAAAAATGGGCTACTTTTATGCTAACAAAGGTGTAAAACGCTGTTAATACGAGACATGATAAACAACTTAGCAAGTCATACATGACGTGATTTTTTCAAAGGTTTGATTTTTAAAATGTGAAGAAACCGCGAGTAGACAATAGGCATAATAATTCCGTCACAGAATAGGTTAGTATATAGAACAGAAATAGCGTACCGGTTTCTCTGATGTGGACGTACCCACTCGCCAATTGGCTGCACGAGGCTCTAGAACAGGCCTTGTGCTTGATTGGCCACCTTATTGGCCGGGCTCCCGTTTGGCAAGTAGGCTACCAGTAGTTGATTGGCGATCGTCGCTTCAACAGTTCGCTGGCAAGGGACGTCATTTTTCTAGCGTGCGTATAAATATAACTTATCTTTTTTTTAACGATTATATGATTCTGCGGCGGTCTGTTATTGCGTTCCGCGGTATGGAATGCCAGAAGCAAGTAACCTCCTCAAAAATTCCGAAGTCCGTCGCCGGTGTAATTGAACAGGTATACCCCGGGACGAGTACATTACGACCAAAAACGAAATTCTTTAATCCATTTCAATTCACTTTACACAACTATGTATGTACATTACACGCTGAAAGGTTATTTTTGGGCCGGTACAGTACACTATGAGTTTCAAAACTCAATGATCTTCCCTGCGTCTTACTGATTCATACAGCGTGCTACTGTAGTAAGTTGTGAATGGCACATGTTACAGCAGTCGAACACGAAGGTTATATCTCATTGGTTATGACAACGAAAAAAGTGCTAGGTCGGTAAAAGGAGGGGAGGGGTGGCAAAGTATATATATATATATATATATATATATATATATATATATATATATATGTCGGCCCTCCCTAAATTTACTATGGGGCATCAGAATGAGAGTACACACGAGCCAAGTCAGACTTTGTTCACAGAGGTGTGTTCACATATTCGATACCATCTCTAAAAAATTGCATGCTGCATGTGATTTAGGTTTTTATCGCATTAAAATGAAATTCATAAAAATAACAATATTGTCTTACGAAGGACGCCCTGAGTTTTGTTCCACTTATGTAGAACGCGTGTAATTTTTTTCTAATACTCATTACCTGAAAATATTTATTAAATTGGGCCTGGAGAGAAATTCGTTTTTCGGGCATCGCAAAACGAAACTGTGCGTGCAATTTATAGCAGAAATAATTGCACGTATAATAGTAATAATGTAAAAAATGGTTTTACTCATGATTTATTCTTTTTATAAAAAGCTAGGAGGGCGAGAAGTGAGGAAGGGTGATAATATTTAATACGGTGGAACAAGGACAGTGTTTTTTTTTTTTTTTTTGCTTCTACTGTCGGGCATCCTCCCGACAGCCTACGGCCATCCATCATGAGGCTAGGCAGGCGCGCCGTGGATAAAGTCGCACTTAGAAGTCGATATGTCGGCTGGGGCCGTAATGCCTCTGCGAGCTAGCTCTTATCCCAGGAGGAACAGAACTCCGTCCGCCCGCAGCTATGTATGTGCTTCTCCAGGGAACGTGAAGCAGAACAGAGGGAAGTACAGAATACAAACTGCCATTTTGGAAACACAGTTTTTGAAACAGTGGCGCATCTAGAGACGCATTAAGGACGGGGCTACTTGAAATTTGACTGATGGAGTACTATAAATTACGTTCTAACCGAATAATTTGCCCCTATGCGTTCAGTTTTAATGCAAAATATAAATTACAGCAATTAGTGGATAGGCAATCTAAACACTTTTTGACATTTCCTGCTAAATTTTCAGTGTAGGTATTAATATATCAATACAGCATAGTTAACAATGTATTTGTTTTCAAGAACAATTTCATTTTATCCAATTTAAAAACAAACTACATTGGTGGGGCTTAAACATCCTTGGATCCACCACTTATGCTTATCAGTAAAGGCAAGAAAAATATCACGAATTCGTTTCCGGACAAGACAGAAGTCAAACGCGTGCACGCTAAGGTCATCTTTGCAATTGGATCGCAGTTTATTAGACACGTTCTGGACGACAGTGAGCCAATAGCAAACTTGCACTATATCAAGTAGTGAATCCCGTACTGCTAGGCGTGGAGTAACACAGGTTGCTTACTCTCCGTGGCAGAAGCTACACTGAGGATCGAGTGTGAACAGGACTGTGGATTTTAACCTGCAGGTCATTGAAGTGGCGAAACTTTCTTGTCCCTAATTGTTGTAACATCGCGTTAACGGTACGGTATTCGCATATTTAACCAGCGGCTCAGACAATGGGAATCACGGGCAAGAAGCAGCCATGCTCTGTGTTCAGGAACACTACTGACATTCGCCTGCAGTTTCTATCGGTAATTATGTAAACTAAATAAGGCTGTCCACACCGAGGATCGAACCCAGTGTTACTCCTGAATACACAAATACTGATATCACTGCGACACCTCGCTTAGTGGTAAATATAATGATCTCATTGAAACCATTTGTAACTATAATCGGTGAAACGATACTTCCTAAAATTTCAGCCAGCAAGATTGTACCGGCCGTAGAGAAAGTACGGGTGTATCTTGAACGTGCCAAATGTGCAGAATCCAATCTCCGTGTTCCAACATTGAACTGCACTCTAGAATCGAAACAGCTACATCTACTCCAAATCACCGGATTTGACTGCGGACCTGTTGAAAACATAGACTAATGATGCGATACTCCGATTATCGTCTTCTGCGTAGGTACCCAATATTGCCCAGCTCCAAAACACAACTTTCGAGGTCACATGGTCAACACTGATACTGAATGTGTTCGTTTATATCTTCATTTTCAACAGCCAGTTACTTTTATATCACAAAAATTTTTTACCATTTTAAATTTGTACTTATTGCACTAAAACTTGCTTAAAGAAAGTGTAAAGACATCTCAAAGCATTTGTTTATATAACTAGTGTTGTAACCTCTAAACACTATCCACGTCGCTTGCCATAGTCTTATGGGCAGAAAAGCAGTTCAACGTTGGGCCACAGAGGGGCTGTGCGCATATTTGGCACGCTCTCTACCCCATTTCCCCTCTATCTGCAGTTGGAACTGCTCCACTTGAATCAGTAACATACCACTCATGTTCGTTGCACGTGTTCACTGATTAAACAGTTATTTGTACTGATTCCTAGGGAATTTCACTGGCCTGACAATACAAACTTTGGTACATTCCATTGATTCGTCAGTAGGTAACAGTTCATTACCTGAAAGTACGATAAATTAAATCTACTGAATGAAATCACTGATTCAGATTTAGAGTGTTCATTTTGCTAATAGCCATATCAGGACATCAAGGGTTGATTTCGAGATTAAAACACTGTTTTCTATTGTTATACGCATCTTATGACTGGACTAGTAAAATATACACAAGTTAATTTTCTTTGCTATAAAAGCATTGACATGATGGAAATTAGATGCAATCAAATATACACGACTCTGCTTGCCAAGTGATTTTGACAATTATAAGGGCAAATTGTGTGTCAGTATTGAGGAAATACGGAAATGATTAAAATCGTTCTGCCACATATTTAACACATTCTACCGAAAGGAGAGTTATAGCTAGTCCGCTGTTGTGAAATTCTCCAATCAACGTTCGAAAAAATCATTGCTATACGTGGGACACTTTCTGTGTCAAGCAGTGCTAGTGTTAATCTGCGGAAAGTTAGATAAAGACTTGCATTTGCAGACATGCAATCATTTGGTTTTCTGGAGACCAGCACTGTAAACCTGAATCACTGAGAATTTCCCTGCTTAAATCAGTTATCAGCATAGGTTTTATTCAACATTCGCTTCAGTCAATTTAACTCACAAATTAGCGAAAAAAATGCGAGTTTCCTTCACTTACTGAATTTGTGACATTCGTAAACAAGTTCATTCGCTACTTTTCAGTGATTTGCTTTTTGACTTATGAATCAGTTGAACCTGGTGTATAAAATGAAATAACTGGGCATGAACTAGGAAAACCCATAAAATATACTTTTCATTTGTGGGTTTCGTCATTTATAATAATATTTTACTAAGTGGCATGAACATTTGGTCTTTAATTACTTTTTCATATCTCTCGCTTAGTTTTCACGTCATCATCATAGTGTTCAGTTTGGAGGTTTAAACTATATTCATTGTGGTTAAGTGTAGCCATACGTACTATTTATAATAATGATCATAATGTTACCAACTGAACTAAAACCGAAAAGAAAATATTTTAATACACATATTTTCCCAATTAGATCTTAACGTTGACCTGGTAACTTAAACGATAAGGTGGCAGACTTTGAAGCAAAGTAATGTAGTTTAAGCCTTGGACAATGCTCCATTTTTCTTCTTTTAAATTGAGTTAAATAGCTCAGCATCTACTGTGATTGTTCGAAAATATGTTTTTTTTCTCGTAAACATTTGGTTAAAATCAATAAAAACAATATTTATTCCACCGCATGCAGTTGGCTGTGTCACTTATTCTATCAATGAAATAGTTTCCTTGAAAAAGCCATTGGTTTCCAGCGATTTTAAGTGGAGCCATTTTCACTTATACGAGTAGTTCAATTTCACTGCGAATAAGGGATTTTCCACTGACTCGAATTTAGAGCAGGAGAATCTTATTGCTACATGTTTGCTTCGAAATTAACGCAGTCTTGTTACACTGCATGGAGAAACATATTTTATATACAGGTCACCCTACCAAATTAATTTGTGGTTCCTACAAAATAAGTTTGTACCACCCACAAAAGTTTAGTGGTGACAAGTATATAATTTATGGTTCAGCACAATAACTATTTGGTAGGATGACTAATAACAAAATATGTTGCAATTTGCGGCAATTTTCTTTGCATTTTGTTATGATACGATTGGTCTATTTGTTCAACTCGAGCGAAAATTCTTGAACACATTCTGAGCCAGTAACAGGCCTATAGCAATAAAATTCCGTATCATCTATAGTCTTACAATGAACGATAATACACCCAACACAATATAAAGTAGTATAGCCCATTAAATATAATTATAGTGATGGTTGTGACAAAAGTAGTGTCAAATCATAAAATACCAGTGGCTAGATCATAAACAGGACTGTAGAGAATCTACCAATGTTTATAGACTCAAAAAAATTAATTTAAGTAATATTTGGATCAATATCTTTATTATTGTTACTTTTAGTACACAGAACAGAAAATATTCTACAGTGAAAATCTGGCGATTATGCATGGTTTTATAGTCGTGCTGCACAAATGATCGAATCGTATGATAAACAAAATCAACCCAAATTACGAAACCCGAGGCTCATTTATTTGTAGGTTTTTACATTCCATAAGCAACCTAAACGGACAAGAATTATTATGGTGTGCGCTGTATTTATCAATTAAATACCCCCGTGTTTCTCGACACCAGAGAACTAGTTGCTTGACTCTTGGAACCCAGAAGTGTAACAGCGACACAGTTCAGAGAGGCTACGTCATAAAAGCTGAGTGTACTAGCACTGATCACTGGGCGTGTACGCGGTTATGCCACAACTGCCTCTCTGCGACAGGTTCATGGTAGCGGGCGATGTCATCGCACGGGTTAAAACTGGCGGCAGGATATAGAGGACGCGGAGGCAGATCCTCGTTACCGTGTCGCGTTAAGCAGGCCTGCAGAAAACTCGCGATTTATTGGCATCATGAATGCCTAGTTGAAGCCGCGACTTACTCTCCCGTCGACTCGATTTTCTTGATAAACACTTCCGTGAAGGTAAACCCTAGCAAACGATATTACATTTTTCAAGGCCAGATCCGGCCATAAATAAGCATCGCCGCGGCGATGTAAAACAAGCATAAACAAGCTAGGATTGTGTTTTGTTTCCTCGGAATTTTATGCGGTGAATATAGGTTTTCAATACAGCAATATATTCAGAGCAGAATTTGAAGTGGTGACTCCAGCAATTTTTTCAGATAATATACAGTATTGTTGCTATAGTTTAAAACGCTGTTTTGCATATGAATAAACAGTGTAGAGGGCTGTTATTTACGGCGATTTTTACTGATTTAGACACTTTAAAAAAATTGCGTTTATGTTTCAGTAATGAAAGTTATGAACGGCAACAATATATCGACTTCCCTTTCTGTCCTGAAAAAAAAAAACAGCATTGATATATTCCATAGTTTTTTTATTTTTTATTACGATAGACAGTAGATGTATAGGAACGTTCCTTCGGGGACAACTGGCATTTGACATGTTGGAGTCCGAGTTGCCTGTCATGACGTCACAAGCGTGGGTGGTGGCCTGGGACAGTTATTTTAGAGACAAAATCACTAGTTGTACGCCAAAAATCACTTCATAAATCAATTATTTTACACAAGAATCACATTTTTCCTCTCAGAATTTTCTTTTTCCCTCCAAATCCTTCTAAATTTCCAAAAAATCGTAAAAAAGTTCTTGCTTTTCAAAGTGGCTGACTGATTCCTCTTTGTGGCTGAGGTATCCCGAACATCAGCCACAATCAGGAATTTTAAAAGCTGATAAGATTAAATCAATTAAAAAATATATTTTAATAATTAAAAACTTTAAAGACGTAAGTATTGAGTGATATATATCAAGGCACATACGATCGTGTTTTCATATCGATTATGTAACCCAATGTCAGGACCCCCATAATGATATTGGATTTAAAAGGTATACACTACCAAGCCCCCTCCCTGGGGCCACGGTGGCTGAGCGATTAGCCTACTCGCCTCCCACCAAGGCGATCCGGGTGCAATCCCCTGCTGGGCCACTCCGGATTTCCGCATGTGGGAATCGTGCTGGACGATGGCGTTGGTCTGCGGGTTTTCTCGGGGATCTCCCGTTTTCCCCGCCCTTTCATTCCGGTGCTGCTCCATACCCACTTCAATCACCCTCATCGGCTCTCAATACCTCGATGTTAAGAGCCGTCCAAATTTCTTCACGCCCCCTCCCTAATAATCAAAACTGATTACCGTCACTCCAACTAACTGACACCCGTCACCCGCACTTCAAACACTATACAATCTCATCACCCCGCCTTACCCCCTCACCAACTTCCCCCCCCCCCCCTTTTCAAACCATCAACACCATTTTCTCTGCAAAAGTATCTAACAATTAATTCGATTTATATCACTTCCCGAAACATCGTCGGAAATTTCATTTACACCCCCGGCTCTTTTTTAAAGACACTCTAACCACCCCGCAAACCTCACATCCAAGACTATGAAAACCCAACTCCCCCATCGACCATTACATGTCATCCTCTAAACACGCGACCATGGACCATTACATGTCATTATCTAAACACGCGACCATGGACCATTACATGTCATCCTTTAAACACGCGACCATGGACCATTACATGTCATCCTCTAAACACGCGACCATGGACCATTACATGTCATCCTCTAAACACGCGACCATGGACCATTACATGTCATCCTCTAAACACGCGACCATGGACCATTACATGTCATTCTCTAAACACACGACCATGGACCATTACATGACATCCTCTAAACACACGACCATGGACCATTACATGACATCCTCTATACACACGACCATGGACCATTACATGTCATCCTCTAAACACACGACCATGGACCATTACATGTCATCCTCTAAACACACGACCATGGACCATTACATGACATCCTCTAAACACACGACCATGGACCATTACATGTCATCCTCTAAACACGCGACCATGGACCATTACATGTCATCCTCTAAACACGCGACCATGGACCATTACATGACATCCTCTAAACACGCGACCATGGACCATTACATGTCATCCTCTAAACACGCGACCATGGACCATTACATGTCATCCTCTAAACAAGCGACCATGGACCATTACATGTCATCCTCTAAACACGCGACCATGGACCATTACATGTCATCCTCTAAACACGCGACCATGGACCATTACATGTCATCCTCTAAACACGCGACCATGGACCATTACATGTCATCCTCTAAACACGCGACCATGGACCATTACATGTCATCCTCTAAACACACGACCATGGACCATTACATGTCATCCTCTAAACACACGACCATGGACCATTACATGTCATCCTCTAAACACACGACCATGGACCATTACATGACATCCTCTAAACACACGACCATGGACCATTACATATCATCCTCTAAACACACGACCATGGACCATTACATGTCATCCTCTAAACACACGACCATGGACCATTACATGACATCCTCTAAACACACGACCATGGACCATTACATGTCATCCTCTAAACACACGACCATGGACCATTACATGTCATCCTCTAAACACACGACCATGGACCATTACATGTCATCCTCTAAACACACGACCATGGACCATTACATGACATCCTCTAAACACACGACCATGGACCCCCTTCCTCCTTCCGCGTCCTGCTGCTACGTACCACTTCCCACGCCTCTCTCGCGGGACAGGCAGCTGGCTGACCTTGTCAAATCCATCCTATAGCGATCAAACATCTAGCAATCGATGCTTTTCTAAATAATTACAATTATTTTATTTAAATGTATCCTATCTAATGCTTAAAAAATGTCTCAATTTTTAAAAATTCGCACTAATGTATCGAAAAAAATGTATTTTATGCAAGATCAGTATTGAAAATTTAAATTGAGCAAATTTCACACTTTTCCATGACACCGGTAACCTTTGAAACAAAGATGCTCATGTACATATCTATAGGATGAACAAATCAAAGAGAGAGTTGAAAACAGCATAGTAGAGTGGAAGAAGAAGTAGTATGATGAGCTCTGGCTGGACACTCGATCCAGTATATCATCTGCAGCTGATACAGAGCATATTCTGTCCACTCAACTCAACTCATAGGCAATATATTCATATCTTCGTTTTGGTATGGATTACGAACACGTGAAAATACCCACATTTCATGATATCGCAAAGTGTATAAATGAAACCCATAAAGCGAAATACATATGGCCCATTTATTATTTACAGTTGGATGCCAAGCCGGCGAAAAGTTGGCCAGCAGCACTGATGGTCCTGAAGTGGCACCATTAACTAGCCATATTCTGCCCATAGCTGGGCCAGATGTGGTGAACACAAATGGCTCAAGCATAGCCCGGATGATCACAACAGCAATAGCCCATCGCTGAACCACTTCACAGCCACCAGTAGGCCTACTCATGGCTATTCATGCTTCTATCATATGCCAAACAGTATAAAGTAAAAATAATAATTATTTTCATCATTCTCAACTATTCGTTGTTTTTAAATTTCAATGACTTGACTATTAAACACATTATACGACATAAAAAGATCATGCATCCCCGTCGATTGGAAGGGGCGCGAACCTACAACCTTCTAATTGAGAGCCCAGCATGTTAACCATTACACCACTGTGTAATCTTAAATAAGAGGAATTAATTGAGAATATATTTTGACTTTAATTATTAATAAACACTAATATAATTTAAGTTACATCAGTTATTTCATAGCCTTAAAATTTTCCATGTAAACAAATCAGTTTTTAAAAAAGATGCAGATAAAAATAATACTGTCGTTGAGAGAAAACTTCCTACCTGAATCGCGATATTAAAACAATGCCTTGTCTTTAATTGGTAATTCTTAAGAATAGGGGCGTTCTTTATATGGGAAAAATAATACCTAGGTATGTTAGATATGATTATTAGTAATCATAAATACTAGGAAGTTTGGAGAGGCTTCAAGAAGTTTTATGTAAAAAAATTAAATGTGATAGGGAGAAGGGTTATCAAGATTGCTGTCTTTATGCTATAAAACACTTATAATTTATGTAGAATATATTTATATCGGGTCGCTGAATTGCTTTATATGTAATAATACCGTTTTCAAAGAATATTTAATGCGTAAAACGATATTTACGGGGTATATTTATAGCGCGGCCCTGGGGTTATATAGGTAAACAACACAGGTATGGAGCAGTGTCAGGACATTATGTAATTCTGGTGAATTATTCATGTCTTACCTGGTCTATACTGACGAAAGGATAAAACGTATTACTAGTACAATAAATATACATGTACATGTACATAGCCTTGTTCAGAGACGGTTGTTATATAAGAGGCGATGTATAACGCCATGTTATTTTTTCCATACACTGCGCGTCCATGTCGGCTGACGTCAGGTGGATTTTGGGAAACTGCCGGACGTTAGTTGTCGTTTGATTTGTGTCGTGTGGGGGGTTTCGGAATTACGAGTGCTTAAACAAGTGTTTTACAGCAATTCATGATGCCTGAAGTGTTAAATCTATTAATTGTGTGAACTTACGAGTATTTCTATGCTATTATAGCGAGGAAAAAATTAAATCATAATCTATGTGCGGTGATTAGTGTGTCTGTGTAGTGCGGTCAAATGGAACCACGATGCGTCATGCGTAATAATGTACGCCGTATTAATGGCGAGTAATTCGGTGAATATTAACTGAATTAACTGTAACTTTGCGATAGTCGGGAGAGCGATGAAGGCCAGGGAAATTGCGGGGTACAACGAGTTCAAAATATGTACGTTTTCATGATAAATGTTACCCCACTATGTCCTTCCATTTCATAGCCCTTTTCAGTATCGAATTTGTAACTTGTTTCAGTAATATTGTCGATTTAGGTATTGTTCGGTTAGATCATCGTGCAATTAAACGTGTTTTCGTGAGAAAATATTACGATTATATCAGGAATGTGACGAAAATATGTTACTTTGCAAAATCTAACCAAACAATATCTAAATGCACAATATTATCAATACACACTTGCACATACACTCAAATATCACTGTCATAATGTATGAGGTAATTCTTAAGTATAAGGGCTTTTTCGGAGAAAAAATCTCGGGAAGAGGTATAATTCCACTCCGCTAATTAGACAGAACACAGAACAGAATTTACTAGTTAAATCAACATTTTATCAATAGAAAACCCCAAAAATAATAGTGGGGACTGTTATGTAGATCACAAAAATTGTGCGGTGAAACGAGTGAAACATGCGTACATAATGTAATATTTATTCACGAAAATATGTTAAATTGCAAAAAGACTGTACAAGCGTAGCCAAACATTATGCACCGAGACAGAGTCCCAGCACCAGCAAGGGAGTAAATTCCCAAAACAGTGATTCAAGGCGTGCTGGAAAATTCCCTTTCCGCATAAATTATTGTCGTGTGTAGCCTATTTTCACTGATAAATAATGTGTGTGTGTGTTTTGCAATTTATCATATTCTTGTACTATGTGTAATATTACTGTAATATTGTCTCTTGAAAGCATGTTTGATTGCAAAAAGATTGAACTGAACGTTACCTAAATTTACAATGTTACCAATACAATTTAGAAATACGATAGTGGGGAGAGTTATGAACTAGAGGGACATTGAATGGTAACAGTTTATAATGAAAATGTACATATTTTGTATTTTTTTACCCCACAATTTCCCTGATCTTCATAACCCTCCCCTCTATCGTATTTGTAACATGTATTGGTCATATTGACAATTTAGTTAATGTTTTGTTCAGTTTTTCTGTAACTTTTTCACCCATTTATCCCAAAATTTCCCTGATCTTCACAGCCCCCCAACTATGGTTTTTGGGGTTTCTATTTGCCAAATGTTGACGCCCCTAGTAAATTCGTGTTCTGTGTAATTAGTAGAGTGGAATTATACCACTTTCCGAAATGTAGTCGGCATATATAAATATTTTAGTGACGTGAAACAACGAAAGACCTTCAATGTTAATTTTCTAAAGATGGGTCGATATTGTTATTTTTAACTTCTCATTTTTAAATCAAACATATGTCAAATTGTTCAGTACCAGTCACGAAGCCACGCCTAATACTTTATCTACAGCATTTTTCCATAGATATTTCCAGCACTATATATATATATATATATATATATATATATATATATATAATATATATATATATACACACATATATATGTACTAGTGTGTAGTTTGAAAAATCTATCTGCGAAGAGTGGGAGCCATAAAACTTCCCATAATAAAACAAATAGCACCACCAATGGTCCATCATTGTACCACTTCACAGCCATCAAATGGCGTATAGATGGTTACCCATACTTTCACCAGCAATACGTATAGGTTATGTGGGGCCATTGCTAAAATACAGTTGGTAAACCATTTATGGGTCATTAGTAGCTCACCTAATCTCAAAAATCAGTTTAATTTCCATCGACATTTCATCAGTGTGCCATAAATGGCATGCCAAATGTCGTTGTGCCAGCAGTTAAACATAGCAGGGCCAATTGTGTAGATCCATATGCTGTCTGGGTCATGAATGGCCCAAAAATGGATAAGATAAGTGCTGCCAGTGCTGGGATACAGTTGGCAAGCCATTTGTGGATCATTAGCAGTATACGGTCTCTCAGCCATCAATTTAATTTCCATCTACATCCCATTAACGTGCCATTGATGGCATGCCAAGTGTCCTGTTGCCAGCAGTCAGCAACATGGGATGGAACCTAGTTGAGCACGATGCCTATGGATAGATGATTGTTACGTCTCTAAGGATCCTGCAATGCTGAGAACTTTATATCTGGGTTGCTGCAGACAGCCCACAGAGGAGGTGTCGAACGGACCAGGAGACCAGAATGGCTCGCACTAAGCAGACAGCCCGTAAGTCGACGGGAGGTAAAGCCCCACGAAAGCAGCTCGCTAAAAAAGCTGCTCGCAAGAGTGCCCCAGCTACAGGGGGAGTGAAGAAGCCACATCGCTATCGGCCTAGAACTGTTGCTTTGAGGGAGATTAGGCGCTACCAGAATAGCACCGACCTGCTCATCCGCAAGCTGCCCTTCCAGCGCCTGGTAAGAGAGATTGCGCAGGACTTCAAGACCGACCTGCGCTTCCAGAGCTCGGCAGTTATGGCTCTGCAGGAGGCGAGTGAAGCCTACCTGGTGGGGCTGTTTGAGGACACCAACCTGTGTGCTATCCACGCCAAAAGAGTCACCATCATGCCCAAGGACATCCAGCTGGCCAGGCGCATACGTGGGGAGCGTGCCTAGACACTTCGCCATTCTCTGCTGCACGTAGAAACAAAAATTACATCTTTAGCGTGATTGACAACAGTAACATCGTTTCATTCCTGTAACTCCTGCGTTTCAATGCCTACAAGTGCGAATGTTTCACTCAATCAGCAGCACGTGCAACATCTCTTTCTATGAAGACAACTTCATTCCTGGTTCCTGCTGCTTCCGACATGATGACAGCCGAACCATCTGGGTCCAATAGCGTATCGTCTACAGAACTTTCAGTGACTAATCGGTGTCACTACCGCTGCAAAGACTTTGCCTTCATGCTTACTGCACGAAGATACGAATTTATAACTGCCAGAATTGTTGGTTTTATGTTTAACGAAGGATTGAGATTTGTATAAGGATGCAAACTTTGCTTGGACGAACATGAATCATTTTGTAGAAATACATTTTAATAGTTTTAAAAAAATCAAAAAATAATTTAATTATTTTAACCCTGTATCATAATTACCCTGTTATAAACGTTTATCGTTAAAAATAACACTATGAAGCAAATATTGGCCTATTACTATGGGGATAAAGGGCTTAAACATACATGCCTGCAGCTATAAATGATGCTTGTAAATTGAATTTCACAGCCTGCCTTCTAAGTGTTCCCAAATTATATTCGCTTTCCTAAATGACTGTACATATTCGCTTGCTTATGAGCCGACTTGTGAAAAAAATGTGGTCTGCTAAATAATTATTTAAAAAGTATATTTAAAAACTATCAATGAGAGCATATTATTCGAACTCCGACAGAATACAACGAAATGTTTCAAATACATTTTCCTTTCAAATGTTTTTAAAATTGTAAATGCGATGAATTTAAACTAAAAAAACCTCTCCAATAAATGTGGTCAAGAGCCGTAAATGTATTAATTAAAAAGGAATATAAAAATAATATAACGTTATATTTAGTATACTAATGGAATTGTACAAGGGATTGCAGTCTCTTCGTTTGGTACCTCCTACCAGATTTAAGAAACTCTTTTCATCGTTGCTTAAGTAGCTCAGTGGTTAGATAACCCGGCTCCTGATCGAGAGGTTGAGGGTTCAAATCACCATCCTCTCATGAGGTTTTCTTTGTAATGTTGCAAATTGTCATGGTAAAGTGTGCAATTTACAGAATTCAAATTTCCTAAATTGATTTTTTTTTTTTGGATTTACTAATATGAATTTATTATGTTAGGCATTTTTTAAACATAAGACAAGATAAATTTAAATAAAATAATTCTAATTATATATAAATGCATCGGGTCCTAGCTATCTGAATGTTATAGGATTTATTTAACATGTTGAGCTAGCTGCCTGGCCCGGGATAGCGGTATGGGAAGAGATACAGTGAAGTAGAGAGAGTAAGGAAAACGGGGGAGAGTCGATGCTTTTCGAGACGGATTGGCATTGTATTGCGGGTGGGGATCATGGTGGTGTGTTGAGAGGATGACATGTCTTGTGAGGTGTGCGGGATGGTTTGTGTGTCCCCGAGGGGGTCGGGGGGGGAGGGGTTGAATGTATTAATACGTTTAATATAATTTCTGACGATGTTTGGGTCAGTAATATAAATCACTTTAATTGTTAGATACTACACAAAAATGGGTTTGGTGTAGGGGAGGGAGTAGAGGATAGTGAGAGAGGGGGTAAGGTGGGGTGACGAGATTGTATAGTAGTTGATGTACGGGTAAGGGGCGTTGGGTGATGGTAATGAGTTATGAGTATTAGGGGTGTGGGTAGGGGCATACCTCTTAAATCCAATATAAATATGGTGGTCCTAACATTGAGACATTGGGCTACATAATCGATATGATATCATGCTCGTATTAGCCTTGGAAAGAAGAGTCCGGTGATATAAACACTCAATATTTATGCCTTTAATTTTTTAACTATATAAATATATTTAAATTTCAAATATATATTTTAAAATTGATGTTATTATATCGGCTCCTCAGATTCCTCATTGTGGCTCTTGTACGGGATACCTCAACAGAAATGAGTAATCAGTCAGCCACATTAAGGAGCTAGCACTATTTTAACCATTTTTTTGGAAATATAGTACTGTTGTGGGGGGGGGGGGAGTAATCTTATATGGGAAAAGTGAATTTTTGAGTAAAATAATTTATTTCTGGGGTAAAACTAGTGATTTTGTTGGTAAAAAGGCCGTCCCAGGTCGCCACCCACGCTTGTGACGTCATGGCAGACAATTCCGACTCCAACATGCCAAATACCAGTTGTCCCCGAAGTAACATTTCTATACTACTGACATAGCTGCTTACAATGAGACATATATGACAGCTAAGGAGGTCCCGTAAGGATGCATCATAGACACGAGAAACTAACACCATCTAATTTACGTGTACGTCTCACCCTTAATGTCCTGAATTATTATAAAAATAATCTACTTCATATCAAGCAGTAGAAATTTCAAGTAAGGATTATTTTCTCTCAGTTTGATTTCGCTGTTATCATTCCGTAAGATTTTATTCCCATTCTCAAGACAATACTCACATACACAAAAACAATTAATTTTCGCTACTTTAAATTCAAACATGAAGGAAGATTCGGTTAAATTTTCGTCAAATAAAGCAATTTTTGTACTGTGGAAAGCGCCCAAAATAATTAAACACATCAATCCGAGCTTCTGTGTTGTTTCTCCGCGCCTACAAAATACAACGCTTTATTTCTTTGTTGAAATGTGTAAAGTTATAATGCATTTTTTTAAAACTAAGTTTAAAAAACACGAAATGTAGGTGGATACAGCTACAGCTGCAAAATCTGACAACAGCGACCACAAATTTTCACGTTATAATTTGTAGGACATTTTTACATAGTCTAATAGATAAAACAACCATTCAGTATTGACACAGCAGTGTCTGAATTCTGAATATTGACGTAACGAAATTCCTCCCTTTGTTTTTTAAACGTTTCTTGCTCCGAGTCTGAATGTCTAACTTCTGAAAAATTGAAAAAAGAGAGAGAAAATTAAAACCAGTATTAAACCAGTGCACTGATAATTTTAACGTGTAATTCATATTCGTCGTTAGTAATCAAATTCCGATCAGATTTTGTCTTGCTTTGAAAAGTTTGTTTTTTATAGGTTCCTTATTTGATTGAAACGACTGGCAATGGATATTTAGATGTATAATTTTGTTCTCGCTGCTGCTCAGTGGTACCTGTCGGACATCAAGCGTGGATTGTCACTGTCATCTTTCACAAATTCACCGAATAGCATTGTCTTATTAACATCCATAAATTATTTCATTAAATTAAGCCGCATTTTGAAAATTAGCTTATGTCAGTTTTAATACCTAAAAAAAACCTTACGCGTGCATACATAAAACGTGCATCACTTAACAATAAGTAATTAATAAAACATTTCCTGGTTTTGAGGAAATTTGGAAACCTATTCATTATGTTTTAAAAAATTAATTTTTCCAGTGTACTTTTATTTAAAAATAAAGCAGGATTTAAAAGAAACAGTATTATTTCGAGGTAACAGTAGTATTTATGAGTGAATGAGACGTCAACACACTAAAGATATTTGATAAACATCGTTTATTTTCCTAAGGAAGGAAGTATTATTTCGCTAGATAAGTTGTTTCGTCTATGTGATAGCGAACAATTACCCAAATAATTACAAATGCACGTGTAGCACATGTAGTTAAGATAAAGGTGAGCTTGTCACCAGTAGTCTACTCCACTTTGTAAATTAAAAATAACCCTGCATAAGACAGCTATAACCGATAATACTTTAGAAAAAAAAAGTGTCGAATAACTTACTGGATGGAAGAGATATTTTCATGAGGCCACTATTTGTAATTACACATAATGGCGGCAGTCAGTGAGCGAACGTTAATTTTCATCAATGTGAACCTGTATTTGCCCTGAAGCTCATCAGCTTATCATGTTGTTCGCACATTAACCACGCTCCAGCTGACCTCACATCATTACTGTCACTTAAGGTTCACACAGACAAATGAGCCACGCACATAGTGAATCTAAATCAGTAATTTTAATCAGCGATATTATTTTTTGATATTCTATTAACGAGCTGTTGTCTACTGTTGAATCGCCCTTGTCTCTTCAGGGCTCAGGCACCTCAAGTCTACCTCACTTGCGGTTATTCCCTCGGAACAATTATAACACATCAAGGGACAAGCAGCGCTCGTCTTCAACAAAACCCCGTAAGTCTTTTTTCCCTATGAATACATTTAAATTAAATATATATACTTTACGGCAGTTCTACTCTGGTAAAAATACGTTCATTACTTTGTGAGTTATTTTTTAAATAAAGTATATGCAGGATCAGCGACACAACTAATTGATAATTTGCGCAGGTAGCGTTTGGGTTCATTTATTTCCAATAACTGGAAAAATTGTTTATAGAAAACTTCGAGTTTGTTTGAATACACGGTGGACATCAGCCTTAATCTTGAGGGAGTTAATACACGGCACCGTAACTAAATTATACGAATCACCAACATGTGCTAAAATACAAAAAAACTCGACATTGAAACGATTATAAAAGACACAGTTTGCACACACACGCACAAAGTGGTCACCGGTCGGGGAAACTGTCCGTTGTAGTCCCTGTGATGTTCTCGAGCAAAATGATCGAGGACACAGTGCCTTATTTTCTGTTGAGTGATAAAACTGTGTGTGCAAACTCCAGTCATACATGAAGAATGCATGCCGTTCTTAGCAGCTGCAATCCCGACAGGCTAGAAAGCCTGCTGTCCAACTCCATCCAGATGGTCCGTCTCCTTGGTCGATGACGCCCGCACGCCGCCCGGCGTAGCGAGCGATATTTTCCAAACAAATTGGCACGCTCATTAAGAAACACAATTTACGTGCCGTCGTTACAACAGTCCACTCACGCACACGTGAAAATTACGAACGTGACGTGACGGATAAGACAATGTACTGCAACTAACATTGCGAAAAAAACACACAAAAGTTACTGCGAATTTCGCGAAGGCTATCGGTGCAAATGGTTAACAAATTCATGTTCAACCAATACGCGGACGTCTTTAGCACCGTACAAATATTTGTAACCACCGAAGCCTCGTTACGCGACAGGCAAATTATACCATTGTCATTCTCTCGATCGCGCTCAGCATAAAAACTGACGTCACGAGCACACACTTCGTGCTACCATATGGCTAGACAGCAGGCGGACTTACACCTTGACCTACCGCAAAGGGAAAAACCCCGTCACCTGCGCGCCACTACCGGCGACTACGAGAACCATATGCTAAAAGCAAAGAGTTTCAACCGTCACGCTCAGCAGATAGAGAGAATAATTACAAATTCAAATATTAATATAAAAAACAGCTGAGAAATAAAAACAATAAAACATTACGTGACCGTGATCTAAAAACTAATCCTTAATAAAATATATATAAACTCTCTAATATTAATTATCAATATAAAAAATACAAATTTTAAAATTTCCAAGAGCTTAGTGCGAACCATAGTTCGCGCTCACAGGACTACCAACTTTAGTGACCTGCCACTAAAAACAAACTAGTGACGATGCAATCGTCGCACTGTTGAATCAGTGGAATACGCTGAGGTTTTACTGCCGGGCCAGTGTAATTCACTGGGAATCTGTATAACTCACCGCTCAATCAGTCAATATCAGCAACTAAAATCATAAGTAGAAATCCACTGATCCCAGTGGAGCTGTTTGAACAGATTTGCAGTCGGATTCGCTGATTTGAAGCAGTTTATACTAAACGTTTCGGTTTTGGAGTAAAAAGTCTGCAAATATTTCAGCAGCGCTGTGTCCATTGGCTGCCAACTATCCTTTACGGCATTCGTCTTTAAGGCTACATCGCACGTAGCTCTGCCACTCGAGCGTCATACGACCTTAGAAAAACGTCACTGCTCGTACTTGCATATATTTTAACGGGCGCACTGAGTGAAACGCCCCCTGTAAATTTGGTAATGATTGAGCGGGAATTAGTTCCTTATCTTAACGTCAAATAAAAATTGTTAGTTAACCATTTGTGATAAATGTTATTTATTTTGCTTTCTTGTTTTTTAATGCACCGAGGCGTTAAAATGAACAGATTTATAAAAGATTTACTTTACTAATAATTTCATATTTCCACTTGACCGACGTATGAATAAAGTGATGAGGCGCATGACAATGTTAATTTTACACAAGGCGGAAGAATACACACGGTGCATTCAAGTAGATTTTAGGCAAGGCTTTCAAAAGTGCTCTGTTTACCGTGAACAGCCTATAACCATGTTGTGCCCGGTAAAATTGAAATTGATTTCTCACACATAACGCAACCAAGAAAAAAAATTATATCGGCCAAACACATCACGTGTTGAAGACGGATGATGTGCCACTGGCTTTTAATGGACACAATACACAAAATACAATCCAAGCATACTGTTGTTAAAAATACAATCCAAGCATACTGTTGTTAAAAATCATCAAGACAGATTCTAACAGTTCACTAGTTACTATAAGACTTCATCAGTAAGTATTACTCTGAAAAGTGTTTATCGCCCAAATACCCAAGCCACTAAGGCATGTTTACAATCAATGAGCCCACTAACGTCCTCCAAATGATACAACACCAGAGAGTTGAAGACTTCTATTAACTACAGCATGCGCCACAACGTAATATGTAAAGATAAGATAAATGTCAGATTCACGTTGAGGAAAGGGCGAAGATTTTGCGCGCAAGTTGTCGTGCCTACTCGCATCTGACGACGTTGTGGCTTCATTTCATGTTCGTAAACGGAAGACGGTATTTATACGCCTTAACTGTGGCCGTATGAATCCCGGAAGTTTTGTATTGTCTCGGTCAAATGGGTGTCATTTATGGCTAAGGCGTGGAGCAACTACAAATTAATGTTTCCGAAATTTACATACTATCTCGAGACCTATCTATGACATGATGCTAACTCGCGAAAAATTACCTAATTTTACAGTAAATCTTTAAAATATTTTTAATGATCACAGATTATTCGCCACAGCTTTGGCGACCCTAAAACAGTTATATGTTCTGAAGAATGTAGACATTGAGACATGTACCTGGGTATAAATAGCTTAAGGAAAGAACATGCAGACCCCTACTTAATGCATATATTTGTTACATTAAACTTTATATATTTTGCAAGTACTTTCGTAGGTTATTTTTAACTTTTCTGACAGCAAATAGACCATAAATAATTGCTAGTATTCTTCCTCAATTTAAATGGCTGGATTAAGCTTAGAGTATACATTATACGGGAATAAATGCCCCATATAAGGTTGCAAATATAGGAATGTTGAGGATTACTACTGAACAATAATTGCTACTTAATTAAGCATTTGTTATGGGCTGACGTGGTGTTATGGTTAGATTAGTCACATCCTACTTAGGCCAACGGGGTTCGATTCATGGCGAGGTCGTTCCCGGATTTTCGCATGTGGGTATCGTGCCGGACGATGCCACCGATCGGCGGGTTTTCTCGGGGATCTCCCGTTTCCCCCAAACCTTACTTTCCGGCGCTGCACCATACGCACCTCTCTTCGCCCTCATTGGATCTCAATACCTCGATGTTAAGAACCGCCGAACTATCTCTAATCTCCACTGTCTCTTTCCTGTGTAAAGGTGGGAACGCTGACATGAACCAGTAGGAAAAAGCTTTATCATAACTACTGTCTCACAATGTGTATACACTGATATGGTTATTTATAGAATAATTTCTTAGCGCACAGAGTAAAGTAATTAGATTCGCGATGAATTCGACACCGACCCCTTTAAACAAACGCTCGCTTGCATCGGCGTCGAACGATGGCCAGATCCAGGCCGGCGATCATTCCGCTTCGCGCTGTAGCTTTAATTCTATTAGCCAGTCCTCCAGGGGCGGTGCGGTATCAGGGGTAATCTTAGCCGTCCATGCCACCGTTTTATTTCCTCCCTCCTTGGTCTCTTTTTTTTTTTTGTCGTCCACCCTGGGGGGGGGGGGAGACATCGGGACAGGACGCGCCACGACGCTCCCCAGCGTCGTTTGATTGATGCCGCGGGTCGGCGGCCCCAACATTGGGGCGCCAATTCCGCGACGAGGGAGGATGGCGTATCGACCGCAGCTCCGTGCCAGGCACCGTGTCGTGACCACCCCTAGCCTGCACAGGGGGTGCTTACACACTCGCCTCGCCGTCTGTCAACACTCCCCACGCCGCTATAAACGCCGCACCTTCTTCAAACACGATCCTATTTGTCTTCAAACAGTGCATCCGCGCAAATTAATAACTTTCTCGTCGTACGCTACCTGCTGCTTTGGGGGTCATTAGGAGCAAGACGCGACACAACAAACCTGCTTGAAATTTGCTTGGCGCGCTTCTGTTTGCGTACGCTTGTCCGACAACTGAAACGTCACAAGCAATTTAATTACATAAACTACACATAGAGTCCATCAGTTGATTTAGCATGAAATTTAAGCTGCGCCAGTTATATAATAGACCGAAAATTCCTTTGTCTTGCAAAATCTTTTCTTATTCGGAAGACTGATTCGCTCCTTCCATGGTTTTTCCCGCAGTTGCCGTAAGTGAATGTTTTGTTTGTAACTGTGCAAAATGTAAAGATAATGAACTAACTGATTTATTTCATACGTTTGTCGCTGAAAGATTCGTTATCGTGCAACTTTCTCGCGCATGTTGGTACCTTTGAATATTAGTCTTAGTTATGTTTGCCATTCTCTTCTTCGAATACACCATGCTTGCGTTCCAGGGTGCGAATTTTCAACCATAGCCAGTACGAGTCCAACCTCACCTTGCATCGTGGCAACGATAAAGTATCTTCGAACTGATAAAACCTCTGTTGGGGTCCGGAGGTCAGTCCATACTGCTCCTTCCTTGTCATGACACAGACAGATTTTACCGTCTGATTGGAGGGAAAATCTGATCAGCCTCAGTCTCCTACATTGCCATGCGTAAGAATTAATTCACATTGAAATTCATGCCTTGTGCCCCAGTTCTGACAGCAAAGGAGTCGACCGGCCCGCCACCAAGCATCGCCATCACGATTGCCCGTGATTCAAGCTTAACTTGGGAGGCAGCTAGGGAGCTAGGGAGTTTCCCACTTCTGCTAACCTCGATACTCGAGGTTACCCAGCGGTACCACGTGAAGTTAGTGGGAACCCTAAAGCTAGGAGAGGCTATTAGAGACGCTTCGCTAGCCATTTCAGGGACCTGCTCCATCTTGCTCTCGTATACAAGAGCTGGTGATAGATCTGACACGTCTTAGATCAGATGCCTCCACAAACTGTGGCGCTTCAATAGGAGAGAGAGTAGATGAAGAACGTTTACCGGATGTTAGGAGAATACGGCCCCTATCATACCGATTCTCCCTACAGGTCAGCAATTAATCCACCAGGCCTTAAGCCCCTAGTAGACTGCCGGGAAGCTGGCCATCGTTAACTCCCCCTTCCTTCTCACGTAATCCAACAAGGGACCCCCGCCTTACATCAATTACAGGCTGATCCTGCATCTCCACAAACCACATCGCAGCAAGGGAGTGAAGTCCCCCCCCCCTCCACCATTTAAACATTAACAGTAATTAAGTACCTGGACAAAAGTTAATTTATTAAACAAACCTTGGATGTCTATTCTGCAACTCTACACACACGCTGAGAGAGCCGCTGACTCATATTATTCCTACTATACATACATAATATGCTCCTTTCTTAGAAGACTCGAGACAAAAATAAAAAACTGAAAGAAGGTAAAATATTTTCATTAGCATTGACATAATCGACAATTAAAAATCTATTTGAATGTAAAACTGGGACTGAATTAAATCATCGTGGTGGATATTTTCCAATAGTGATAGGATATCTAGGCGACTTAGGACTCGTTGAACAAGTGGCCTTTACCCAAGCATGTAAACGACTGCGAAGAATGTTGCTCATATTAATTCGAATATTGCGGGTATTTTAATATTGATGGTATTATTTTAATTCCTTTGGAATTAACCATATTCATGCCACGTTGCTTTGTCCTCTGCTGCAGGGAAATAATAAGAACATTTGCTGCAGTTAGGGGCCGGGCTAGTCGTGTATCAAGAAGCGATCGTCGTTCGATTATTGCTGCGTCTCGATCGATTTTCTCATGCGGGAAACGAAGTCATCCGGTTTTGTTGAGCTACTTTCGTCTCTTCGCGGTCACTGCTCAATCTCCGCCTCTTTTTATCTGTATAGGCTCCAAAAACAAAGTTTGTTTACGGCCCTTCAAATCTCTGAGCTCAGCTCATGACTGTTAGTGAAAATGGCTCAGTGGTTAGGAGTATAAAAAATTAAATTTTGTTTTCCACTAATTTTTTGTACTTCTTTATTGCTTTACCCGTTTTATCTCTGTGCACGCCGACACTCGGAATTCTTAATGGTCCAGCGAACCATTAAATTACTTTTACATCTGGACCAACAGAATTTTCAGAATAGAAAATCCGATGGCGTGAAAACAGATAATGCAACGGAAAAAAAAGTACATTTAAAAGACATAAAATTATAATTTTTTTATTAAAGACAACATGTCAGTCAGCTTGATATCTTTTATCAATGGTAATTTTTATAGCAGCGTGCCCGAAATTTCCGTCGCGCTTCCGAAGGATGTGTTGCATCCTTTACGTAAGTTTGTATATATACTTACCTTCGAGAAGTGACCCAGTAGCAAGATGAGTACTTTATTTGATTAAGGTTAATTATTTATCGCTATTTGAATACAATGCAATTTCCAAGCCCCTCCTTTATGGTTAAAAACATCGCAATCTCAAACAAAACATTCCAGATACTCATGGGACCCATGCCTTCGTACGCACAGTATGTTTATGGTTAAGGCTCGGCACGAAAATAATCCAAGTTCATTATGAAGTGGCCGGTGAATTCATAACTGGCCATACATGTTATTCCCTTCTTACCTTAATTCTGCCCTTAATTATTATTTGTGGCATTTTCGATGGATTAGACGCTCATACCAAATTAATACCAGTTTTGAGCTGTATTTTGTAATTAAGATATTATGGAAATGATTTATTTTTGTTATTTTTTGTGGTTTTTTCAGATGGACATACTAAATTTGGAATGATCGGGAATCGCAGTGTTTTCAGGCAATCGTTCATCGATTTTGCTTGTTTCCTTTGCCAATTTAATGTTAAGATTACCGACAGAATTAACTTTCTCTTGAACGTCATATATCAATAATTAAGTTTACGGTACTGTACTATCATAAACATCTTGTTGCTAACGAAAATTCTTTGTAGAATTATATGAAATGGTTTTTTTTTAATATATAAACTGTGAACCCCTAAGTGCGGCATATAACGTAATTTACTCTCAGTTTCAACTGTATTTGGTAAAAGTTATTTTGTAAGCCATATTTTGTGATGTGACAGAAACAGTAAATCGGACGATATATATATATAAACTTTGTGTGCGTATGTGTGTGTGTGTGTGTGTGTGCGCGCGCGCGCCCTGTGACGGTGCTGGAACACCGTATATGAAGCATTAAAATCAGCGCAGAAAATTGTACTTTGTAAAACGGCGATAGATCGACGAGGGAGCCGAGGCTTAACTTGTTGGTGACCCGTCCAACGTAAGTTGTCGTGGATGTTGGTATCGACGCGGCTGCACAGCTTGACAGGCGAGCGCAGACTGTCCGCGTAGAGGCATAAGGCTGCCCCCCACCCCTCACCAGGCCGATGACAACCTCCTTCCAACGTGTATGAATGGCGTCTAGCAACCGGCTGACACTACCTTCGACGTCATCAAGATATGAATGTTACAGAACTCGAACCAACGAAACTTTCTGAGATGTTCCTCAATATCCTGGTCAACGTGTTTCCCGACTATAAAGGGGATTTTCTTTTGTCTTAGGAGATAGATTTGTTAGGGACCTCACGATGAGAACATTATAACTTGACAGAAGCCATATGCTGCCATATCTGATGAGGGCATTTTATAGGGCATGTATAGGGAACAATTTTAAGATAAGTTTTTTTTTTGTAATCTGTGATTTTGCAATGTTGCAATATTTGGGCTAATATATTGCTATGGGAACGCATCATTAAATGTATCTTCGTGTAATTTTCATAACAAACATTATATTTTGCAAAGTATTTAAAAGCCCGTTTGGTTATTTGTATTTTTATAATGCTTGTAAGTTTTTACAAGGGCAGTTTAAGAGAAAAAAAAAAAACAAAATAAACCCGGAGGTAAAGGAAAAGAAAAATAACAGTTTGTTGAAACATTTTTGCTTAAATGAGTGGAATGAAAGGAAGGGAAGTTGAAGGTCACTGTCATGAAGTGGTGGGGTTTTCTGTGGGTGCTCCCACTCTATGACAGCGCAGGCATATATATATAAATTTTTTACTATATACATAATTTAAAAACAGCGACAAAGTGCAGTATGTGATTCAGGATAATACAGTGAACTTTTTACGAGAAGTAACCCATGTCCGTGTATGCGTTATTTGGCCTATATTGGATTTCGGTTGGGTAAATATTGTTTGTAGGTTTCTACAGATACGCAACCCATTAGCCATCAACGGAAGATTGGTGGGCTATCTATGCCTTATAGCATTCCTGCGCAAAAGCGACCATAGTGCATTGTACACGGTTCACAACATATCGCGTAGTGTGTGATGTGTTCCTATCACGCTGTTGTAGGCTAAAATACAACATCTATCAGTACACAACTACGATGTTGGCTGATATGCCACTTGCATATGGATAAAGATATTGTAGTGTTGCAGCTACTCAGCGATTGCAAGAGGAAAGTTTTTTCCTGTAGGAATATAACGCACCATTCTTCGTACGCGGACGATGTAATAACACTAAAAGAATAACAGCTGACAAAGGCTGTTCACGATAAAGTGAGCACTTTTGAAATCAACCTTAGAAAAAGTCACTGCCCTTGATTGCATATAATTTAACGGGCGCACTGAGTGACGTGATCCCATTAAAGTTGTTTACTATAGAGGGAATGTAGTTCCAAATCTTAAAGTCGAATAATAAAATAGTTGGTAAACATGTGTGATAAGTTAAATTATTTCTTTCGCTTTCTGTTTTTTTTTTTTTTTTTTTTTTTTTTTTTTTAGCATTGAAGTGGCATAAAGATGAAGAGATTTTAAAATATTTACTTTTATAATAATTTTACAGATTCAGCTGACCGACGCATGAATAAAGTGGTGAGGTCCATCACAATGTTAATCTTACATAAGGCGTAAGAATACACTTTCGTGCATACAAGTAGATCTTAAACAGGGCTTTCAAAAGTGGTAATGCTACCGTGAACCTTGATTAAATATATATGGAGTAAAGAAGAGTGTCGCGTATATTGTGTGCAGGCTTCGCTAAAATGGACGTGCATTACTGCCATGCTGTCTCCTCTACTGTGGCACGCAGGGGAGTGTCAAAAATATATTCCGTTAAAAAAGAGAAATGCTGCCGGTGAAGCCAGTTTTGCAATGCATCATTCTCATTTCCCAATAAAATTGTTGGTTTTTGGTGTCAGATACATCATTCGCAATCTACGGCGTTCCTTCACGAACACTACGTGCAAGCAATAAACAATTCCGCGAGTGTTAACCTGTCAAATACCAGGCACGCGTCATCACAACATGGCATGAATACTGCTGTAACGAGAACACGTGAGTGTTTTAAAAATGTGTTTGGCTGATATGTGGTGTTGTCAATGTCTAGAGGGTAACTGTAGCTCAGGAAAAATATAAAGTACATTTGCTGTTAACATGTGCCATTCCACATTTTAAAAAAGTGGAAGCTGTATATGTAGCTGGTTTTTTTTTGTAATAAAACGTATACTTTCCTAGTATGCAAAACATTTTTGGGAAACTTGCAAACTGAAAAGAGTAGCAGATGCAGCACTTCAAAAATTGTAGTTTACATAGTGATTTAGTCAACTGGTGATACCATAATGGAAACCAAGGCAAAGATTATATCAGCACTTACCAAGATATATCACGTGTTTCTAAAATATGGGGCTAAACGTTGGCAGATAATTCCTTGCGAAAATATAAGGCAAAAAAAAAATGAACAACATATCCTCTAAAGTGATTATTAAAGCAGCTACTCCCCTCCAAAATTCGAGTTATAAGAACCGTTTAGCTGAAAATATCAGAAAACACTTGAGAGTAAGCTACAAATCTGCCAATGGAGTTTTGTGTAAAGGGGATCTTACACCTCTAAAAAAACGCGGTCGTTAATATCGTACACCTTCCTTTTGGAAATAGCTTTTGGCACCCTATGTTTGCATGAAACTTTGTAACACTACTTTGTAAGCAATTTCAAAGACAACCTGCAAATCAGCATGTCGAGATTGGAAAAAAAAAAAAAAAAAAAAAAAAAAAAAAGGTCGCCTTCTCAAAACTGTCTCAGGTGAACCATTTGTGACATTATGCATGTCGAAAATTCAAAACAGAACGTATGTTTCACACCGGATAGGCAAGCCACACTACGGTGTAAAGTAATCTAAATGAGGATTTTTCAGGGGCCCCCAGCTTCCTTAATAATTACTTGACGAGGAAAGTGGTAATTACGATTTAGTCATCAATTTTCGTCGGGAATGCACTGCTGAAGTTTGTCCCGATGTTTTAGAAAAAAAGTTATATAAATCTTTCTGGGAATACGTAATGTAATCGTGGCTGCGTGTCACCTACGGAGGGTTTATGCGGAATATATTATAACTGAACAGAATAAATAAAGCAAAACTCATGCATTAGCAATGACGTAATATAACAATGCAGGTTTGGAATTATAAGTCCAGGACGTAACTTTTTCTACAAAATTCTACAAGTTTTGCTTTTAGTGTTACAAAAGAATTTTTTGGTCACTGGTGGCCAAAATATGTGCTGTGCGTAGTTAATATCTTCCCGCGAGTTATGCATGATGCTGACAAAATAATTAATCTATAATCTAAATCTACGTGGTTGATCTGAATAAATGCATCAAAGTCACGGTATATTTGCAGAGCCAGTGATTTTTTGCCAAACAAAATGTCCGCAAAATATACGTCTATGGTACACGCACACCCCAGAAGAATTAGCCCATTCAGAGTTTCGTTCAACTTTTCTGAAGCACTGCTGAAGTCCTACTTCTAAGATATTCCTCTGCCTCATGCAAACAATGCTTAACAAATTCTGGAAAATTACTCCAAAGGGACAACGCATCGCATTTGTGCGCAATCACTGTAATAATGTTTTGCACAAGAACTATTCCTTATTAGTCAATTACTGACACGCCTCTTTTTTTTCACTGGGTCTATCCATACTAGAAACGGAATTTAAACCATAATTTTTTTGCAAGCATAAATAAAGTTTTAAATTGCGACCTAAAGTTCTGAGTATTATTTTCTTTCGCAGTCACCAAGATAGCCAACATACATCCCGCAACAGGTCATTAGCTGATAGATCATTTACCTTTAAGTACTATATAGGTTAGTCACATCGTCAAAATTTACCCTTATTTATAGAGAATAGCCTAATTTAAATTTCCTTTCATGTTACCTTGAAGTAGACATTAGGACGGCCGTTATCTGGGACGTGAACTGGGTTGTAGTATATTTGGATACATGTCTTAAAAAAAAAAACTATTTCACGTGTGTACAATCTGTTTGCTCACAGAAAAAAAAACTTCAAACTAGGGTGAAATACAACTTTCAACAGACCACGCATATTGGTGAACTCTGTTTCGGAACGATTTAACATGGCCAAAAAACTAAATTTTCAGATTATTATAGCTTAAGATATTCTGAGTGAATACCTGCGAAACTAGTTTACGGTCCTGAAATGTACTTTTCTACAGTTTCTCAACATATAAAACTATAGGTTCACCGCTGGACGCAGTGGGACGAGAACACTGCACTCCAATTCAGAGCCTTGCGCTTAGAGGCGATGGTGCACTTCGTGCGAGTATCAGTGTCGCCCTTATCGCTCCCGCGCTTCTCGACCTCAGGAGCGGGGAGCAGCACTAGAGAAGGCGTATATGTCGACGCACAGGGAGTTTAAAAAGTCATTTTTTGTAATGCGGGAGTGCACTGAAATGTAGTTCCTGAAGTGCGTGACGCCTTGAAACCCCTTTGCAGGACTCGTATGAAGTGTGTGATCTTTTCGTAGATCAGCACATTGTACGCACGTTTAATAGTTTCTTCGAAAAAGGTGTATCTTGAACACTATGCAAAGCATTTCTAGTTCCGTGTAAGCGGGCCCTCTTAAGGAAATGGTTAACGAAAGAAGTAGATTTACCCGATTTTGGTCGTTGGGATGTTTTTCAGAGCGTTAATCAAAAATATTTTCGAACACGTTCTTACATTGTTAGATATGCACTGTGTTTATCATCGCTGGAGCACTGATGGAATACAAGGAATAAGATATTTTATCTCATGTTCCATCAGTGCTCCGAGAATGATAAAGGCAGTGCAAATATAATATTGTAATAATATGTCCTAGATGATTACATATGCCTTGTACCAAAAATTTAAAAAATCTTCTCAGAAACCATTTGATGATTTCATACACTGTTCCCCTTAACCCTTGCACTCCCACATTCGTTTATATTTCCTGGTGTTGCAAGTGAGAAATTTGTTGATGCGTGCTATACTTAAACTGGGCAAGAACGTGATTCGTTAACAAAGCCACTAAGCTGTAGGCTTTGTGTACGCGGACAGTGAAAGGAACCAGTTGAAACGTTGAACAGTAGCAGGGTTCCCCCACAGTGAAGATCATTGGGCAATGAGCCTTGCAGAGTACAATACCGGTCAAATATAAGCTTTTTGCACAACATGTATACTATTGCCACAATGAGCAAGCAATGGTTAAGAAAGAGTAGTCTCCAAAATTGGGAGGAATTTCCAAGGGTTGTGAATGTGTTGTAGATGGCAGGACACCGGCTACCACGCGGCTAGAGGAAGAGAGCAAGACAGAGAAAGCTAGAGAATGTGGGTGGCGGCTGTCATGAATTAAATATGGAACCGGGTTCAATCCCCGGCCGGGTCACTACTGGATTTTCGCAAGAGGGAATCGTGCCAGACGATGCGGCTGCTGGGCGAGTTTTCTCGGCGATATTCCGTTTTCCCCGCCCTTTCATTCCGGCGCCACTCCATAATCATTCATTTCACCCTCATCGGTTCTCACGACCTCGATGTTAAGAAGCGCCCAAATTATCAACTCAATTCAAATGGTTTACTGTAACTTTCGTATAATTTCTTTATGTAATAGTTTGGTTCAGTTTACTTCCACTTCAATATCGACGATGTTTTAAGGCGCCTCTACGTTATAAAGCAAGAAGATACTGCACGCTACGAACAGTGAAAGAATGCGGAAAGCCAAAACAGTTACCCATGAGTCAATACGATCGTAAAAATCGCTAGTAAACACGCAATGGATATAATGTAAGGTGTATAAATTATTAGTAATGTGCCCTAAATGTGTATCCTCAAAAATGATGTATACTTATATAAATATGTCTAAGTTAACTTAAAAAATCTAATTGTTATTAAATATCTGAAATATATATATATTTTTAGTTGCAACTAAATATTATGCTAACACACATAAAATATGTTTCAGTCGTAATAGAAGGTATTTCTTATATTTCATCATGCAGAATTAATCACAGTAAACTGTTTTTTTACTGATAGTGGTATCTGCAGGTGTAATTAAGTATCAGCATTCTAGAAATAACCTTTATAAATCGACAAATTAGTTATTGCCATAGAAATTCATTTTTAAAATTAACCCGAAAAAAAAGCTTTACCACTGACCTCCCCGTTTTATATATATATATATATATATATATATATATATATATATATATATATATACACACACACACACACACACACACACACACATTTTTAATGCCACTGAAATACAAAACCAATGAACAGACGAAATAAAAACATACCAGCCTTCAGAATTAAATAGCTCTTCTGCTGATCATGAAAATAGTGTAAAACAACCAACTGGTATTTAACGAAAATGAAACAAACAATAGTAAATTTATGAACACGAAGGAAAAATTAATCAAAATCACTAAACAACGCAAGATAAGGAAGAAAGAAAATACCAATATTATGAATTATTCAAAAAGATGGATATTTTAAGCCGATTGGAGGGGGAATGTATTAGGCTGCGTAGTGTGGGCGTAACTTAAGTTCTGCGGTACATTTCAACCATAGGTGCTACTTTGACTCGACAAGAAGTTGTGAACAAATGCAGAAAGTATCGAGTGTGTTTCGAATCCAGCGAAGCGGGCATGTGCGTACAGGAAACACGTCATACGGCAGTTCTCCTTCTCCGAGACAAACTACTGTGACAGGAGCCGAACCAATAGGTATTCGTTAACGGCAGCGAATCAGGCAGAGAGCCCACGCTCCCGGAGAACCGTGCATTCGGTTCAACGTCAAAGGCAAGGCGCGCCGCCATGCCGGCCTACTTCTGCGTGACTAACATCCCTGTGTTCGAGGTGTCGTCTCGTCGTAGGGTTGGTTTCATCATCATGAGGAGTCTAATTCATTGCACGTTGTGTCCTGCTGTCCACGGGCATTGCCATGCATCTTGTTCACGTGCGGTCGTCACCAGAATGTGGACGCAAGTGTCCATGTCTAATGCCCAGTAGGCAAACACCCCAGAGCCTACATTTCCTTACGTTAATTAATTAAAAAAGCGTTTTTTTTTTTTAATCTGTATTACTCTGTGGTGGTTTACGTAATAATTTGTCGTCTCACAGAAATGTCACGAATTTATTTAAATTACTTGACAATACATATTTCAAATTTCTTCCTTTACGGGATTAAGTATGGAGTTCCGGCTTACCTGCGCCGGACTTAAGTTTTACATTCAACTTGGACGGCAGCCGTTTAGTATTATAACTATTCTTCTCCCAAACACCACCAACATTCCACTACATACATCGCATATTGTTTAAAACTGAATTATTTTCTTCTCTATGACAATGCCTTTACCTGTTTCAATATTATTAACGTTTAGCTGAATAGCTCCTGAACGACGTAATATTAACAGTTTTTTTTTTTTAACAGGTGAGCTCATTTCGATTTGCTTTGAAGACAATCAGGCAAAGGACGATATAAGTACTAAATTGCTTGAGTTAATTTCGTCACGAACGACAGTTGTCTCCAAAACACTGGTAGGCCTTTAGGTATGGTCTCTGCTGGTTTCTAGTCATCCCCAGCAGTTCCGATATTCCGCATTAGTGATCATACAGACTCCTCGTTCATAATTTTTAGAGCGAGTTTTTCTCGAGTATGAGCTTTATTCGCGTCTTCTATGTTAGCAAAATGCTTTCACGACTAGGAAGAAAGAGTTGGGGGGAACACGAAATACATTAGACCTGATAATGATAGACCAGCACGTAAACTATGATCGCATCGTGAATGTAGGTTTTGGAATTCGTGACAAAATTGGTGAAGTTTCTGTGGGTCGCATCGACTCCGAATCAGATGAAATACTTTCACAGGGCGTTAATGGTACCAGAAATACTATTCTATTACTTCTTCCATCTTTGGATGGCAAGTCTGTTTATCATGAGGTTTGCTACTTAGTGCTGTGGTACCAGCGCTTCACTCTCCCTCCTCGTATTTTCTAATTCCTTTAGGCTTCCTTCTATGTTCTAGGAGGTCATGAATATTTATGGAGGTGGAATCGGGGTTAATTGTGGTAGGCAGTAGTAGAATGGGGACGGGGAAATAGGGTAGGTTTGAACTGGGATATGGTTTGGCCAGGCTTAGCGTGCGGAGAACTGAATCTTAGAATTGTCACTATTTAAGGGTAATGTGCAGCTTAAAACAAAGAACTTTTGCAAACGCTCTCGTGTCTTCTGTACTGACCAAAATAGTTCAAATATTCACGAATTTAATATCATGCTCGATGTAGCTCAGTTAGTAGATACATACATTACACAAAAGGCAAAACGGAGTAACGGTTTCTCCCATGTGGGCATAGCAATTCTTTGATTGTCTGTGAGCAGTTCTGGGAACGGGCGTTCTGTCTGGGCTGCCGAAGAGGTTACCACACGCTGAATGGCGAACGGCGCCCCAACATTTTGCTGCCCAGTACAGCCGTATTGCTGGCGTGTGCAATCTATATATAAACTACATAAATCGTTGTTTACTTTTGTCAAAAGATTACCATCTGGCTTAAACTCCTGTAGTAGGCCCCGTAATCATGTTTTAACGGCAAGCATATATCAGTCGTAAAGTTATTTTCAGCGAGTGTTACGAAACTGCTTTGTAAATTTTACGATGTCCAAGCGACGCAGATCCCAGTAAAACCAGTGATTTTTTTTTTTTTTTTTTTACGTGGAGTTGAGTGGAGTGGTTAGATTAGGGCGGCTCTTAACATCTAGGTCTTAAGAGCCGATTAGGTTGAAACGAGGTGAGTATGGAGCAGCGTCGAACTGTACGGGGCGGGGAAAACGGGAGATACCCGCGAAAACCCGGTGACTAGCGGCATCGTCCGGCACGATTCCCTCATGCGAATACCCTGGACATACCCCGCCGGGAATCGAGCCCGGTTCGCCCAGGTGGGAGGCGAGTCATCTGCCCACTACACAACAGTGGCCCCCGATTTTTTTCGCGATACGCTACTGAGTGCAGGATTGTTTCCAATACGCAATTCCGAGACTAGCAGGAATTGTGTTCAAGGCTTCTATGGCCATGGTTACGCCTTACCTATCTAGCTGGGTTGTTCAGGACTTGGTTACTGCGAGTCATTACTTAGGTAGTTGGTGTGTGTATAAATACTTTGTGCTGAGAAACAAGCCTCATACAAGCTACACGATGTTAGAGATTTTGAAGTAGACCTACACGTTGTCGCGGAATATTTTCACCTAAATTCATTGGTTTAGTTATGGTAATAGACTATTCGCAGTCTCTTCGCACTTTTTGTAACAAACGTTTGAGAAACTACCCCCAGTAAGACGTATCTGGTATTTTCTGACCATGTCGCAGTTACATTGAAATATCGTATTTTTTAGTAAGGTGTACTTTTAATTACATTTATTCATTAAATTATAATAATTAATTTATAAATATAATGAAGAAAATATGAAGAAAATGAGAGTTTTGGTAAAGCCAAGAAATAAATATTTATCACGCAAAATATTATTAATTTGAGTCCACACAATTAACGTGTTAGTGTAATTTTCTAGAATTAGTTTAAAAAAATTTTTTTTCGCATGAGGCTGAGTAATATCCTGAAAGAAAGTATAACTTTGGAGTTACTTCAGATTATTTGGAAGTAAACATCAATGTACGAGATCAGCGACAGGAAGTGAAGTGTGAAACAGTAGCGGGAATCTCTGGTAGTGTGTACGTGCGAGTCGCGCAGCAGACGCTCACCTTGCTCCAACATTGTGCTGCTTTCCTGCTGGAATCATTGTCAAAACGACATAGTAGGATTCGTGTTTACATCACTGTTTGTGATGAAAGTCAGTGCTTAAGTTATTATCACACTTTCTCTGGCCTAATTTGAATGCAAATAGTTTATATTAAAATCAGCAATGTAAACTATTTGATTCACATAGAAGAAAATCTAAGGTAAATAAACACGTCCATGACTGTTGACAACGTAACTTTGGTAGTCAGTGACGTATCGAGGGTGTGGTCCGGCCGCTTCCGAAGACCAATAAATAAATTGATAATATAATTTCCATTTATCTCTGAATAACCATAATATGTAAAACTCTCTTCGAGCAGATGGAAAATTGCCAAGCTAAGCGGTTTTTTTTTTCAATTCAACCTTCTTCCCTCCCACATCCCTATAACTGAGAGGTTTCGAGGTAGAGGAAACCCCATAAACTCGACCCTAGGAATATCTCAGGTCTGTGTGTGCTTCCATTAAATCTCCTGCTTTTTTTTTTGTCTCAGCAATGAATGCCACAGCAGCAGACATTGCAAGATTTGATTGTTTTATGACGAAGGAAAAAAAGATTAGGTGAAGTTTATAATTCTTAAATTTGGTAACATTGATCTCTTAGATTTTATGATTAAGGAAAATACTTTACACTAACTTTTATCAAAAGTAGGAGAAATTAACTCAGTAATTTCCTGGCTTGAATATAGCTTACTTGTATATAAATATATCTTTATAACAATTCATAGGGTGGGTCCCTTCTAAATAATTCACCTGACTTGTAACTGAGTTACATATCTTGTTATGAACACACATTAGCTGAACATACTCGTATGTACCTGGCCTAATACCTTCAGTAGATCAGGACGCCAGGAACTTATTGCAGCAACCACCGGGCGAGGCCGCTTATATCCCCCCCCCCCCCTTCCGCCCTCTGGCGCTTACGATCGGGGACACGCACGCCTAAACGACGCACCGATATAGGCCACTGTAAGACAGGATCCGGCATCTTTCCACATCCGACCAGCAGCCAGGGAAGATCACAACAAGGGTGTGTCCGTCCACCGCCATCCGATCAGCTAGAAGCAGCCTCTGGCATCAAGGATAAGGTGTGGACTGCCCATAGGTAATAGAATATTAATTAAACTGCCGTGGTAACATAGTAGTTACATAATTTAATATAATTTAACAGTGCTCCCCCGAACGTACAATCATTCAGTATCATGTCAATTGCAAGTATCTTGATATTATACATGTTTTTCACAGACTAAAATAAACCCCTTCGGTTGCAGTGAAAGCTCAACCATTGTCTCCCTGGTCATTGAGCAAAGATATTCCTAGAGTGGACTTCCCCAGGTTAAATTTTCTGACCATTCCCGCAGATGAGAATCTGTAGTTCGAGGGATGAACACCACGTCGCGCTAGACCAATTTTCGTGGCGTGTGTGCGGGGAAGGTCAGCGGCGTTGCCATATTGTCATCTACCCTCTCTCACACTCATACTCCATCTCTGTCGCCCCCAGTCCCAACTCCGCAACAGTAGAATGCGTTCTGAAAGTCTGCTGTATCCATAAGCTGCGACAGACAAGATGACGGACACCCGAATTCCTATCTCAGTTCTTATATATCCGTTAACGAAAACATTATAAGTTCTGTAAATCTTATGTATGAACAAAATGAAACTTAATGTATAAACACCACTTTATAAAATACTCGATAACTGTGGATTTATGCCATATATACATATACATATATATTATCACAGGAGTGTACAGTAAATGGTTTGTATAGCTCAGTGAGTTTGCGCAAATCTGCTTCACATAATGGTAGGTTTTAGAGTTCAAATCTCAAACGGGTAACAAATCTTTTTACGTGACACATTATGGCTGTTTATAACTTATTTTATTGTTAGAAAATGATTATATCCAGAACAGCTTTGTATAAAAGTAACATTAGGCAAATAACAGCAGAGTACAATCGACGTGAAGCGTTCGTTTGCTAATTACATTGGCTGGTTTCTAAAGTAGAGAATTTGAGCTGTATAGCGTGAGAAATGTTAACAGGCACACATCAAGAACTTAAGTTTAATATTGTAACAGTTCTATCTTATTTTGGACATATAACCGTAAAAGCGTGTTTAATTACGGAGAGCACAAGATGTATTATTATGCTGATTAAAGATACGCATTTAAAAACATGGGCGTAACACTGTTGGTGGGAGGGGGGGGGTGATTTATTGCGACATATTCCCCCACCAAAATGAAAATAAAAGTTGAAAACAAAATTTAAAATTTTATTTTATTTTAATTCAAGGAATATGTAAACTTCCTTGAACATGTAGAATGTTTATAGCATTTTGTGGTTCCATATCTGTACATGAAAGCATTGATTATAAATAATTACTAAACTATAAATTTGTAATAATACCTAGAGGTTTTGAATTTTGTTCCAAAAAAAAAAAAAAAAAGAAATCTCTCTCACTCCTCCATCAACGAATACATTCTTAGCTACGCCCTTGTTTAATAATATGCCAATGTTTTAATGAGTGACGTAAATGTCCGTCGTACATACATTTGAATACGGTAACTTGTTTTCCATACATGAGCAGTGCTGTTACTCATATCATTTTCCATACATTAATAGTAGTCGTACGTTAAAACCTAAACCAATGCAGTCTTCAGAGGGATAAAGAAACAATCGTCCTACGTTTTGGATGCACCAGAAAACTCCTACATATAATGGTAGATTGCATTTGCACCCCTTCCCCCCTGCGAGTTGTTTTGCCTGCCTACTAGCACTTTAGGTTACGTGTGGGTATCAACGGATGCTTTCTTTCTTCTCTTATGCTATAGAAACTTGTCTGCCTTCTGCTGTGCCCACGAGTATAACACAAAGTAGCAGAAGTTGGGTATTGTGTAAGGTCGTCTTAAACGACTCACGCCTCTCGCAGAATGCGGGCACCAGAAACTTGCTGAACCGTTCATAAATATCGGAAGAAAACTGTTTTGAAAATATGATACACTACATACTGCTACTATTAAACTACCATATTACAATTAACATTGTTAAGTGGCAGGGGTATGCTAGTAAAAAAGAGAAGATACAATAAACGAATCGAATCTACACTTGCTGTATGAATTAGCACTCCGTGTTATGAAGATGATCGTACATGTTTATATATATATATATAGTATAATCGTGCAAACCAAATGAGTGCTCCTACAACATGGGACACACAGAACAGGAAAAGTAAAGTATAATTATGTAAATATGCCACAAAGTTAACACACAAAAATGACCTACTGTCACAACACAGTGCTCGTAAATTGTTGTCATTATCCATTTGCATTTGTAGGCTATGAGACAACGAACATTCCAGAATACACGGACAATTTTTGACACTGTCAAGATATTTAATAATATTTATGTTATTCTTGGTAACGACTGTACACTATGGACAGAGAAATATATCGATTCTACTGCGTTTAAACGCACCTGCACACCGTATTGCAGCGTAAGCTGCGACGTCTGAAGCAAAGCTGGGTTTACAATAGAAATATTTAATCATTATATTATGCGTTAAGATGTGTGCAGAAGGAACGAATGTGTGTTCTCTTATGTTCTGGTTCCCAGTGGAACTTATCAGGTCGTGTGCGCTGGTGGGATTTCCTTAAGCATTGAAAGAAATAGTTGTATTTTACATCTTTAGAAAAAAAACTTGAGGCTACGACCATTCAGTACAGAGAAGTCTGTGTTGTTGGCGGGAAACTGTTATTTACAGTAATGTAATTATAAAACAATACTACAAAGGCGTGTGTGTGTGTGTGCATATGTTGACCAATATATTTGTTCACAAACAATGAGCGTCTCTGATAGCAAATGTCGGCTTTGAAGTACGACCTGCTTCGATATGGTTGTTTTATACGAGGTTATGTTAAGAACAAAAGTAAACATGACATGTTTGCTGCCTGTTTCCATTCGCTGGAATTAAGAATTTAAACATTAATGGAAAACTGCAAATACAGATGCAAATTCTATGTGACAGATATGCACCTACTGCATTATTCTAAATCCATTAGTTGTTGTATTGTAAACTTAGTCCGTATACAAAATGGCAGATTGTGTTGACAAAATGAACACGTGACCCGATTTTGTATACAAACATTGTGGCGTACATGGTAAATTGAAATTTCGTATCTTGTATATAGCGTATGTTAGCAAAAATACAAAATAACAAATTCAGCGCCATGCGGGTTTTGACATTCAAAACACTTACGCGTATGCGTACTTAAAACGTCTTTTAAAACAAATATCGCTACCTAAAATACACTAGACATGTCGTCTTTAAAAGCAAGTAAGTGTTGTACTTTGTTTATATATTTCGCAATACATGTTTCATTTTAAATAGTTATTGGATATTATATTATTTTCTTGTTTATTAACGTATCCGCAGCATTCCAGTGATGATTGTAGCAATATTACGTCCATCTTAAGCATTTACAATATATAGATCAAACTTTCACTGTTAATGTAAGAATGTGTTGCCGCGAGTGCTAAAAAAAAGTGACTGTCGACATCGTTCGGATTGAAACCTACGAAATGACAAATTACAAAATAACGAATTTGTCCTTACGGACACGGCCTTAGCTTGTCTATTAGTGATTGGCACCGAGTCATTACATTGGACCGATGGTAAGTGAAGAAATTGTTATATTTTGTAATGTACCTAGTCTGAAGTAGAATATTGTGACTCTTTGTTATGTCTAGTTTTCATGCGTTCGTTAGTGTTAACACTGCTAATAAACACTTCAGTGTCAACGTTTTTCGCACTGTTATGAGTACGGCGTTTCAGTGTAGAATATACAATGGTGTGTTGTGTTACACTCGTGTAAATATGAACAGCTACCAATTTTCCGACAATATCCACTAATGCACATCATTATTGTAAACTTGTATCTTACAGAGACGACAATTGTATTGTCGGTTTAAAACAAACATCTGTTAGAGTTGAGCCTTATACATCACCATTAATGTCCTTTTCCCGCAATGTGCATAAGGTTTTCTGCTTAATGAGATGCACGCCCATACAGCGATCGCATTCGTCTACGTACGCAAATGTTTTATATGTCTCGGGAAATGACATAAGTAACGGGGAAACGAATGTGTACGTCTCGCGTCTTTACAGACCATAAGCTAATATTTTGAGAATCGATTTATATGCCGTTCATAATTGTTATTCCTAATATCTCTTTTTATAAAGTGTGGAATGGAGGAATTAACTTTCGAGAAACGCCACTGAACAAAATTCTTAACAATGTATCTTTAATGATCTAGAAGAGCCGGGATAAATATAACCAGTTTTCTTCGTGAGGTGTTATAAACCGAGTGTGGCAATGAATTCATAGTTAATATACAGAGCATTGAGAATTCTACCAATGTTTTTTACAAGGCAAGGCATGGATGAGTGAAAACGATATATCAAAATCCGAAATTTAATTTTATGCACACCAATATTAGTGTTCATTGGAAATTTACCTCTAGTTGTTACAAGTTTTAATGATACATTATTGATAACTGCGTTTACTGACTCAAATATATATTATTCCTTTCTTGTAAAAATGTCTATGATTGTAACCAATAGGAACACTTTCATTGCCATGCGCTTTCAACTACAACTCCTAGTGGGTTGATAATTCTAAATATATGCGCCTACGTCCCAACACGTATTCAATAGGGTAACGTGGGGCTAGAGTCCGCACTTAAGGAAACTTAGGGGGTTTAGTCACATCTATTACAATACCGAGTCCTGAATCACACATTATTATATAATTACAACATTTAAAAACACAAATAAATGTTTACAATTCCTACTGGAGGTATTATGATGTTTTAAATTTACAAAATTCACTATCATGTAAAATGGGAAACTTGCCCCACATGAGGGGCAAGAGTCCTCACACTTGGGGGGTAAGAGTCCTCTCACTTGGAGGGTAAGAGTTCTCACACTCGGGGGGTAAGAGTCCTCACACTTGGGGGGTTAGAGTCCTCACACTTGGGGAGTAAGAGTCCTCCACACTTGGGGAGTAAGAGTCCTCACACTTGGGCGGCAAGAGTCCTCACACTTGGGGGGGGGCAAGAGTCCTCACACTTGGGGGGTAAGAGTCCTCACACATGCGGGTAAGAGTCCTCAACTTGGGGGATAAGAGTCATCACACTTGGGAGGCAAGAGTCCTCACACTTGGGGTGTAAGAGTCCTCTCACTTGGAGGGTAAGAGTTCTCACACTCGGGGGGTAAGAGTCCTCACACTTGGGGGGTTAGAGTCCTCACACTTGGGGAGTAAGAGTCCTCACACTTGGGGAGTAAGAGTCCTCACACTTGGGCGGCAAGAGTCCTCACACTTGGGGGGGGGCAAGAGTCCTCACACTTGGGGGGTAAGAGTCCTCACACATGCGGGTAAGAGTCCTCAACTTGGGGGATAAGAGTCATCACACTTGGGAGGCAAGAGTCCTCACACTTGGGGTGTAAGAGTCCTCACACTCGGGGGGGGGGGGTAAGAGTCCTCACACTCGGGGGGTAAGAGTCCTCACACTCGGGGGGTAAGAGTCCTCACACTTGCGGGTAAGAGTCCTCCACTTGGGGAGTAAGAGTCCTCACACTTGGGAGGCAACAGTCCTCACACTTGGGAGGCAAGAGTCCTCACACTTGGGGGGGGGTAAGAGTCCTCACACTCGGGGGGTAAGAGTCCTCACACTTGGGGGGCAAGAGTCTTTGTTGCACCCATCACATTTGAAAATGCCAGTTCCTTTATAATCTGTGCAAGTCTCTTCCCACTACGATCTGCATGCATGGCACATTATCCAGTGTACACTCGGAGGCTCTCAATACACTGTACCGAAACCCACAGTAGAGGAAACACATTTACCGAAGCGTGATATGCCCTTCTTACCATCCCATGTTAATTGATGACTTCCTCCAATCCCTTTAATGGACAACTGTTTTGGTTTACATTTATTTGGCATGTTTTTCTGACAGTCAATTTCTGTGTTGCTGCTCGACTGTAGAGAAGAAATCGTTTTAACTTAAGGAGATCCTGTGAGTAGTTGTGATTTTTTGTAATTTTTACGTCTTTTTGGGGATGTTTAGGAAGAGGTCTTATTATTTCTGATGAAACAGAAGATTAAATTTTTCTAGGAGTAGACATGACAGAAGATCCAACATTAAGTGAAAGTCATTTCCTACGAAGAAATCACGTCCCAAAATATTTTGTGTAAAATTCCGAACAGCTTGTTTTTTCTTTTGGAATATTCTGTGAGTTGTTACACTTGATCCACATAAATTCGAAGATAAATGAAAAGCTACATCCAAAATGTTGGCCCGTATAGCCTACAGCAGCAATTCTAACTTCTTATGAAAGCATGGTTCTGGATAAATAATAGTGAAGGGAAATTTATGGTATCATTCGAACACACCAGCAACTATGCACTATTTTGATTGGCCGATTTCTTGGTGATACGCAAGGAAAATGTTAAAGCTATTTCGGAACTCATTTACTCCTACGCATACGATCTGTGAGGCATGTCGGACAGCTCTATAGCGTAAAAAATTTTAAAAAATCATATAAAAGAGAAATAAACACTTTCATGCTACACAATTACTATCATTGAAAATATAACTTAAGCATTTAGTTTGTACCAAAGAAAGGGCAAAACAAAAATACTTTCTAAAACATTGTCTACACTCATATCGACGGATAAACTCGTGAGAAAGGAGCACTGTGTTATTGTCAACTCTTTGTACGCAGTGCATTCAGGCGAACTACCAGATGTAGTGGTAAAGCATAACTTTTTTTTCATGCAACTCGTCTCTGTTCGGTTCAAAAAAATTACAACCTACTTGTGACTTGTCACGAACTTTGTACTATTATAAAAGCGTCGAATCAAAAGAGTTATTTATTTCCTAATGCAAGTGTGATTGCCTCTTCCCCATCCCTCCCGCCGCCAAAATTTTATCACGTCAAAAGTTATTACCAAAGTTACCGCTGTGGCTTCCTTGCAAATGTACACAAGGAACCGCAACATTACAAACAAATGTTCCATTTCGTAACTGGACCGACAGCATACTGAGTCCCAACAGTACATAACTAGAACGCTAACATAAGGGGAGAAGGTTGCAAAAGTCCATGGAAACACACACACCATCGTCATAGCATCGTCCAGATGGGCCTGGTGAATGCGAGTCAGGCATGCTATCGCGTGACGAAACACTTTCCTCGAACTATCAGAAAACAAAGCATAGAGAGGTCCGTGAGAGGGAACATATTTCACAGGCCTCCGTGTCTTCGATGCGTCTATCTCCTAGTAGAGAGTGTACGCCGCATAACTCCGATGACCTGCGGGTTTGTAATTGGTGTCCTCGAGTCCTGATTTATCCCACCCTTTTCCTAAATCCATTCCCCTCTCCCTTCCCCTCTTCAAGGCTGTGGATCTCGCAGGTAGGCAACCATCATCAGTCAGTGGCGAGTCCGCCAGGTAATCTACGCGCCGCGCCGCCCAAGAAGTGCTCCGATGAAGAAGACCCGCCCAGCGTTTATAGCTCGTGTCCTCTGATAAAAGGTGTTCGCGGGCAGTTGTAGTTTTGTCGCTTCACGGCCGGTAGCAGCGGAAATAGTGGGTCCTCCGCCCCCCCCCCCCCTCCTTCGATAACCCACATCCTCCGGTCCACGGGACCCCGCCTCGCTATCGTCAAGGCACTTAGCGGCTTGCCGTTAAAACCTGCCGTTTATCGCGCTTTCCTCCTGCCCCCCTACACCCCTTCCAACGACCGTCGTCTTTTTGTTGGGATCGGAGTAGCATGTTCCCAGATAGACGTCCTCGGCTCGTCGCTAACGGACGCGCCATCATCTCCAGGGTTCGACAGCCTCTGAAGGAACCCTTTCAGGGCCACGCAATTTCAAGGCATTCCGACTAACACTCCTCTACCTACCTCCCCTCCTCCCCGCTTCACCTTCCATTCCTTCCACTCCACGACGTTACATAAAAAAACCATTTCTCGTTCTCGAGGATTTTATTCCTTGACATCTCTCGACGGTGGAAAAGCTATTTGAAGAAGGTTAGGAGACGAAAGGCAAGCGCTTTAAATCCGCTGTTCTCCCTCCGCGCAAAGAAATATTTTTCTGAAAGACGTCATTTTAGAGAAGCCTAGAGTACGGTGGAACGCGTCTCAGTATTGTATACGATTTATGTTTACTGCTACAAAAAGACCCACGATTTTTTTCAGTTGTCCGGCTTTATTTTGGCAGTACTTATCACCGGTTTGATGTAAGGGTCCTGGCTGGTCAGCGAAATTTACTGCCAGGGAGTCTCAACGTGTGTGGTGTACCGTGATGCGTTTTAATCTGTCGTCAAGAGTTTACGCTGGAGTACGTCCACTCGCTCATTCGTCTGCATTCCGTCGCTTCTCCATCTACAACGTATCACATTGCGTCACATTTCGCCAGCCATACATTCCATTCCCTTTTTCTTAGCACATCGATTCTTTACGAATAATTATTGACAATTTATTTTTTGATGATAAAATTTCATATTTTAACGTCTAATTGCACAGTAAAAAAAAGTGGCTGTAGGAATATGCAAATATATTGATTAATTAAATTTTCACACTATGTCAGAAGCTACAGCGAGCGGCTCCACAAATTCGCTTCTAGGGATAACAGTTTTTTTTCTCAGGTCAAGCTGAAAGGCGCCCGTATAATCACATTTTTGCTTCTCTTAAAAAATGTATTGTGGTGCGATCAAAAACTAAGTAAAAAGACAGTAGTAAAGTTCAGTAGTTACCGGAAAAAATTAATTTGAAGTAAGAGATGAAGAACGTATTCAGTCAAATAACTGTACATCAGTGAGAATAGAAGCAGCATTAGAGTGTGAGTAATACCATAGTGAGTAAGTTCGTGGACTGTCGCCTTGAGTGTAAGTAGCCACGCAGCACAGTGTCCCACGAGCTTACAATACATCAAAGCATTTCATTGAACTATATCAATTTTGGACATCCATTTTCTTTCATTCGGGTGACCTTTCGCTAATTTTGGGAGAAGCAATACATACGCCTTCCTCCATATTTGTTAGGAACATGGTTGGCCCTATACCTTGTCCCGTTCAAGTCTGTAGTAGGTTTCATAATCTTTACTTGGAGGGACGAGGGTGGGAAATATTTGCGTTCTTGTAGACGACAGTTATACGTTCCATATAGGATGTTTACGACAAACTGAGGACTTTAGAAATCCCTGCATAATGCCTACTTGTACGCACATTAATGACTAATATAGAATGTGTAAAATTAGCATTGTCATGGATCGCGTCACTTTATTCTTGCTTCGGCGAAGTGAAAATGTAAAAATATTTTTAACATTTTAACATTTTACAATTCTGATAACTCTTACACATATACGTATTAAAAAAAGGAAAGAAAATCGAATTATTTCCGTATTCGTAAATTATTGCTAAGTGCTTTTAATTTTGCATTAAGACATGGAACTACTTTTCCTCTGTCGTTACCAACTTGGCTGCTCGCGCGCAAGCCAGCCAGTGTAGTAGGCCTACCTGTTGAAATAGATGCAGACAGGGGTAGTGGGATTTTTCAGAAATATATTTTTAAAAATCATACTTACTTAACCATTAACGGCATATGATCGTTTACAGGCCTACTGAGTATGCCTAAAAGACTACTACGTAGGAACTAATACATTTTCTGCCTTAAATACATCAGAGAATACGTGAGGTAGCGTTAACTAGCATTGGTGAACGAACATTGTACACTGAGAAAAAAGTTATGTTGAATCAAACAAAGTTTTATTGGCGCAACCAAATTAATTGTTTGTATAAGGACTATGAAATATTTTGTTGGTGAAACTAAATTATTTTGTGGTTTTGATTTGTTTGCCCCAAACATATATTTGGCTAATGCAACATATGATTTATTTTGCTCAACGCAAATCAAAGAGTTCCGGCTGATATAAAAATGTTAGAAGTCCGACTGAAAATCGAACCTAGATCCCCTGATGAGCCACCCGCCCTCCTGCCACAGGACTGGAACGCGAATAACAAGCCCTGGAAAGGCAAAACAATTCAAGCGTACTCAACTCCGTTCCTTGAGGATGCCCAAAAGGAAACCCGAGGATAAATTCCCGCAACCCAAGTAGCTCTCTTTAAAATAGTAAAAGAAAAGGACCGAGTCCCAAAGTCATTTTCCCTTAACCAAAATTAAATAGTAGCATAACACTCCAAGTCATCACTCTGTCTTCACATCTTATAACCATTGACCAATAAACACTTAAGATACAAGATTAAATAGAAAAAATATATAAAATATTTGGGATAGAAGTGTGTAAATGTTTATTCTAATAATAAAATATATAATAATATAATAATTTGAGTTTCATCATTTTTGAGATGTTATTTCATTTGCAAGTACCACCAAAATAAAACTATCTCGAATGTATAATACAAAATGAAAAACAATATTAATGTGCATATCCAATTAAATTAAGTTTTAGGATATTCATTGATTGAAACAAAAATAAATATGAGTGGAAGTCTGGTGCACCACTAAGTTCAATACGTAAACATTTCAGTATTAATACTTATACTAATGCATACAACGTTTTCCATTTCAGTATTAATACTTATACTAATGCATACAACGTTTTCCATTTCAGTATTAATACTTATACTAATGCATACAACGTTTTCCATTTCAGTATTAATACTTATACTAATGCATACAACGTTTTCCATTTCAGTATTAATACTTATACTAATGCATACAACGTTTTCCATTTCATTTTTAACTTCATTATTCACATATCAATAAATAAACAACAATGGCGAAATGTCCAGAATAGAAAAGTCTAGAAATATTGTTTAGGGAATCCTCATGCGACCAAATAAATAAGCGAACATGGCTTTCCTGAATTAGAAGAGCAGCTGGCAGAACAATTGCCGCGGTGAAACAGCGTTACCATGAAGCTGGGCTAGACGTCAGCAAGGAATTTCGAGCAGCGAGATGCCGGAACATATGTTACTATCAAGCCATGTAGGAAAGGTGGACCACACTAAAGAGCAAAATTATCTACCAATACAAACAGGAGACAAATTAACACGCAATTCACTAATTTAAAAAAATTAACAAGTAAAATACACTCACCACATGCGGTGATGCAAAGCTCTACGACATAATTGGTAGAAAATATGATTACGTAAAAATCACGTGACTTAACGTAATGATACCTGGAAGAGAAAACATAGCTCACGTCAGAACCAAAGAAGTTTGCGCGACTGGACAATTTTGCCCGCATGGCAGATTCGATACATCGGAATGGCCATGCGATGGTCCTGAGTGCCATTCATCGGAGATTAATACTAACAACATGTTTAAATCTATTTTTTACAATATATAAATTACATTAAAGTTATGTAGAACAGATTTTTTACAAGTAATGTTTCATAACAAGACAAAATTTAAACACAGACGCTAAAATGCCATCTATCATGGCACAAAACACTTCAATAAGTTTTAGCAGAGAGTCACCAAAAATGATTTTTACAAAACATTAACAGTAAATATTTTATTATAAGTAACCGAACGCTTTATGTTTTTAGATATACATTATTAACGGTTTAGAAATATTATTGACAGTCAATAGACGAATGAGACAAAAAAAAAAAAAAAAAAAAAGAGACAAATGACAGGGTTTTGCCATAAATATTGCTAACAATCGAAATGAAATTTGAGCAGGTAAGTGTCGCCAAAACAAAAAACGGCACGCACAATGCAAGCGATATGCCTGAGGAACTTCAACTAAAGTGACTCCTGATGACGTCGGAATGTTTTTAAATACCCACATTTCAAATACTTGACAACAGGTGCAAATAAATATTTTAATTTTTGTTGCTTTACCTTTTAGTTTCCTCTTTAACTTGTTTTCAAGTTCTGCTTACTCAACAAAATATTTTGTTGGGGCAATTAAATATATTTTGACACTATACAAACCACTATTTTGTGGACTGTTCTCTCATTGCGGCTTAGTGTATCATGTGATAGCATTTTGCCCAATGCTGGATAACCCGCATTTAGGCAAAAAAGGTATCAATATAAGGCGTTACATGAAAGAGTCCAGACCAAAGGTATAGGTTAAAACGACGTGTAGTGAGTCGCCCTCTACCCCAGAGGGTTTCGGGTTCCTGAATACTACCTCACTACCCTAATAAAACCCATAACCCACTCCGATACGTTAGGGTAGTTAGGAAGCTCGTCTTATAAAAAAAATATTACTATGGATGCTGACTCCTCACCACTACACGGGCGGCACATGTCACACATGGCCCGCCGCGCACCAAGAGGTATTTCCACTAACAATATTTTTAATATAACTGTTATATGGTATAAAATATTCATAAATACCAAGGCTAAATAAATTAATACAATATAATATTCATAAAAGCATAATCAATCAATATTAAATGTCATATAATGCAGTAACAAATGATTAGTCTACATATTACAAATATAAATATAATAAAAGATCGTCACCAAGCGCCAGTAAATCGAGTTACTGCCAACCTCGAGAAATTTCCACCAGGCGTAGAAAACCCTGTGACTACAGATACGTCACAGTAGTATTTGTCCTTCCTGCAATCAGTACTGTCTATCAATGACCCTGACTATAGAGTTGCCTATGGAGACGGATTGCTGTAAAACATGTGAAAATAATCTTCAACCGAGGTGAGACTCTAACCTGGAGTTATCTTTTTGGTGTTCCGGTACTGTAGTACACAAGCCACGGAAGGTCAGCTACCAAGTTGTAGCAGGTTAGAGTCCCGTGAGACTCAGGCATACTTAGACTTGGGGATATACGTGGCCGTATAACGTTCTCATGGGAGCCTTTCAGAACATCTGCAAGAGGGGGATGGCGGCGTATAGAAATAGCTTTGTCGTTGTGGTAATATTTTCCTTAGCAGAAAACAAACTTTTTTTTTTTTGGTGAAGGCTTTAAACACAAGATTGCCCGAAGCATTTTTGGGGGAGATCTGTCAAGGGAAGCGATCTGGTGTTTATCATGAAATCCCTTTGTGCCGGCGTATTTTGTAAAACTTTGTAGCTTCTTACTACACAAAATTTTATACAGTATTTTAAAATAGCTTATTATGGGCTATTAACGGTAAAGAGAGCACTATTGAGTGTCCTCTCGTTTGGAATCATACTCAACAAATGTTGTATTTTAGCCATAGACGTTAACTTTCAGTTGCGGTGGAATAAACACACTGTCTTTATTATTTGAACGGCAAAATTTATTTAAAATAAAAGGTGGTTCAAGAATAAGGAAATGCTTAAAAAAAGTAAATATGGGTTCAAAAGTTGTCATTTTACTGTGAACAAACTATACAAACGAATCACAGAAGTTCTGAACAAAATTAACACAATTCGAACTATTCCAGTCAAAATGGAAAAACATTTCTCTCTCAGGCCGCGGCGATAACCGGACATTGAAGACGGACAATTTATACGGAGGAGACGTGTGTGACGGCTCGGAAAACTCCACTCACTACATCAGTGTTCTTAAACTCGGAACATATTTGGAAACTTTTGCAGATTAAGGAGGCACGATGTCAAGAGTGGAACACAGTTTCGACTCAACTTCCCCAACGATGCCTAGTCACGTTAGCTCTCAGCGAAATATCTTTCACTTGTATTTTGCTTCACTTAATTTACGTCGATGCTAAATTTGATGTAAACTTGTGTGAATCAAGTCTCTGAGCTCAGATTCAAATTCACTTCGTATGTTCTTCCCGTTAGAATAGAGATACAATGTAGATACTCGTACATATTCTTCTCCCCGACATACAAAATTATTCACAGGTTGTCGAATTTCGTATGTAGATCGACGAGAAATGAAAGTACGCCATGTTCGCGTGCCCATCACCAGGTCCATTCGTCAAATTGGAATTCTATTTCTCTATACTGCATGTATCACTCATCTGTGATTTCAATGCCAAGCAGAAATACATCACACTGTCGAAAACAGTGATAAGTCGTTGTATGTATATAACAGGATTACATTTATTTACATGTTAGACTATACATGTGTGCGGACTAATCGAATCACGCACGTTCAGATCCGGAGTCACCTAAACTCGTGTATTCCTGAAACGAAAATGTTTTCTTGAACAAGCTTACTTTTGGGGGATGCAAAACCATACGAGCTCACCTGTTTTTTTATTTGAATTTGTAATTTTTCCGTTAAGGCTGAAAGAATCAGCACTTGAATTAGTAATTTTATGCAAATAAAACCAAGTCTTTCTAATCATTAGAAACGCCATGATTAAAGTAATGATACTGAAATAAAAAATGGAATATACTATATGAAGGCTATGCTTCACATGCTCATTATAATTTTTTTAGAAAATACCAGTTTCATAGTTTCTATGTTCAGTGCCAATATCCAAAATCTGATTAAATAGTGGAATTTAAAAACTGTGAATTTCACTTATAGGAATAAAATCTGTACCTGTTCACTAAGAACCATAAAATGTATTGTTTAAGTATTTACGTAAGCGACAGAAAATTGTTTCACCTGTCTTCCAATTTCCCATGACGTCTAAATTGACGAAGTCAGGAATTATAATTTTTACGCTACACCCTGTAGCCGTGCCAATTCCGCAAGTCCTTTCTCCGTGAAATAATTCCAACGTGAAATAAAATGTAGTAACTAACTTACCGCAGTACTGATTTATTATTTTAAACCCAACGTCTCTATATAAGTTTCTATATGTTTTAATACGAAACGATTAATATATTTACATATTTTTAAATATACAAAAAATATAGTTAAAACACGGTGCGAAAAAGTGGTATTTTTCTCTAACCCCCCCCCCCCCCCCGGGGTGTTATTAAACTTCGAGAAAACATTTAGGAAAGAAAAATACTTCACTGAGAACTTGTGTTTTATGATGGATAGCTCGGTTATTGGGCCACGAAAAGAATTTACCCAGACGAAATCAAAGTACCCAGCGATAATTTTGCTACCAATTCGTCATAATTTCGTCATTTCGTTTTAATTTACGGGCGAGGCTTTCTTGCAGTGCTGCTGTGAGCGCGCTCTGCCCGCAGTTTCTGTTGTTCTGTATCGCTCAAGATCTCTTCGCTCTTGCGGGCAAACAGAATTGCCTGAGCTGCGCCGTCACGCGAGCACAAATTGCGCTTCGGAAAGCCACCAGCTGTTCGTAAAGAAATAATGTCCTGTACCCCCGTGGGGTTGGCCAGCTTGAAAATATGCCAGCGCAGTTTCTTCGATACTGCTTCGTCGTATTTCCTTAACGCTTCAAGTCCCACCCCCCCCCCCCCCTCTTCCACCAAAAGCTTTTTTAAGCTCCTCTTTGGTCGAAACTGCAGGAACTCCTCGAAAAATTTGAAAATATGAGAAATCGTTGTTTAAAAACAAGCTAAACTTGTCAGAAATTAATTTCGCTCGGTCGGCTATCGCCAAATCACTTCTTTTTTTTTTATTTTGTGAATATAAGTATAAACACGTAGTTTAAAACAATTTATGCTTCACGAAGGGCCACGGAACTGTAAATATTATAAGCTTGGCAATTGAAATCGCCAAAAAGCCCTCGATCGCCTTTCGTGTTTTCTTATTTCCATAAGTGTCTACACTGATAGGTTGTAATTCAGTGTCAGAAGAGAGTTAAACAGACTGTGTAAATAGTGTTAGAAGAAAATTCCGTAGAATTAGAGAAAATGTCATTGTTATTCAATGACTGAGTGCCTTGGTTCGGAAAATACGTATAATGATGATTCAGGCCTGCAAGTAAACGATACTGGACTTCTTCAGTCCACTTTATAAAGGGAGAATGGCCTTAAATGATCGCTTTTGCAATACCCGCTATTGTCCATTTCATATAAGTGGGGTAAAATCTGACTGACACTGTGAACAACCTACACTCTATGTAAACAGTAAATTCTCTCGTTCGTACAGCATTGTATCAGCTGATGAACGGCTGCGCGATCCGTGTTGTTAAGTTGGCTATTTTTATGATAGCTATTGAAGAAAATAGTACTCATATCTAAAAGTTGTAATTTAAAATCTTAGTTATACTTACAACATTTATGGTTTAAATTATATTTTTAAAGCAATATTACATTTTCTTGGCTATTAGTGACTGTACTTTAAAAACATTTTTAGCATTTATGACAGAGTATGTCGACACGTACGAACAGTAAACGTTTCCAGCCAATGGCGAGCCATGTTTACGTCTCCAGCCCGGTAAATGGCAGTTGGCGCGTGCTTTTTTCTCACTGTGTTTGTTACACAAATATCTTGTTGGTGTTGTCGGAATATTTAATAGGTAACTAGTTATTTTTATGTACTTTTTTCAAGCATAGTTGGTTGTAGGTACCGTTGTGCGTTTTCTTGAGCGAAATGTAAAATTATTGGCACGTGTTACCACGTCCCTTCCGCCATTTTCCTTACCGCCTTCCACAATGAAGTGATACAAATATAATTTACATATCTAAGTTTAAGTTTGTTTGTATCAGGAAAAGTGCGCAGTGTTGATTTTTCTGAATTATACTGCAAATAAATTATTTAATGCTTGTGACGATCAAACGTGATTTTAGTGAAGTAAACTGGGCAAGGATTGCCATAAAAAAAAGTGTTCAAGAGGTTGCAAATGTTACCAACAGTAAGTTTACGTGTTTGAAAAACGTATTTGTAAATTGTTAGAACAATTATTGCATTTCAGGTGGCCTGAAAAAGGCGCACTTGCCAAACTTGTAGTGAGTGAATATTATTTGTTTATTTGTCAATAATGTAAATTCAACGAGTGTAAGGTTAACTTCGGTCAAAGTGTGTGCGTGTATATATTGCTACATCTGTACGAATACGAACAGCGACGTATGTATCACGTTTTGTTTTTGCATTAAAGTTAAAATTTCCGAAGTGTAATAATTTAAATGTTATTTCCATACGAGCGAAATTTTCCATTGCCCCGTCCAAACAATATGCAACCTAAAATGCCACACACTCGTAAGAATATCAAAATATCATCTCACGAAAGATGTAGAAGTAATTCCCCCCCCCCCTTTTTTTTCCATGCTTCCTTTTTCCCTCGAAATAAATACACGGAATTCCAACAAATTTAACTGTGTCGTTACAAAAATTAAACAAACTTAGTTGTAATATCCTACATCTATTACTGCACGGATGTTAGCTACCGTCAGATTTTCAGTGCCTGCCATTAAATGGAACAGGAGGAAGGAGGAAAATGCAAGTGTGCATTGGACTCAAAATATTTGTTTAAAAAAAAGTCATTTTCTTAAGTGACCAAACCGTTGCATTGGAAGGATACGTTATGGCAGCGCTACTTTTCTGAAACTGCCAAAATTTACCCCACTTACATGGAATGGACAATACACTTTGGAAACTCCTTCTTGCCTGCTCTTTTCGAAGGAAGCGCTATCTAAATAAATAAAGCTCTTCCGATATTATCGTTAAATTTCAGTCGAGTCCTCCTAAATCGGGCATTCATGTAGTGTTACGGTACGCCATACCTAAAACTTATTTGATTTTTATATATATTCGCTAAAACATATTTTTTTTTTAATGATGGTAACTCTACAGAATTTTTTTTACGTATTTAGGTCATAGCTATCAGGCCACTGGCGGTATTTGAACCAAGCTGGGTGTTCTGGCTGTATTTTTACGAGCATTAAATACACTAATTCAAGTACTGTCTTGTATTCCACCTTGGAAGACAACACCACCTGAAGAAAACAACTATTACAGACTAGATCGGAATCCACTCATTCGATGGTGCCTAAGTTAGGCAAACCAATAGTGTGCTATATTAAACAACTCTAACCGTATACCAGGAACTTGTTTTCAATATGATGGCCGTATGATTGTTAGAGTTTATTATTTGACGTTTAACGAAGAATTTTACTTAACTGAACCAAACTTTGAACGCTTGAATACCTGCGTCGGCTTTGCATTAATATATCCCGCCATTTTGCAGATAACGCCACCTTGTTCACAAACTACCGAAACAAAGCCCATCAATTTACAATACTGACGCAAATTGCTTAGGGCGCAGTCAAGCTAGTGACTGAATAAAAGTCTTTAAAAAAAAATTTTAATTTTAAAATTTATTGACAATGTTATAAAAATACGTACGTACGTACGTCTATTATTGTCAGGTTAAAACTTACTTTCATTAATATTAACACTAATTATTCCTATCTGTGAGATCGATATTTATCTAAATTATAATTAAACTCCTTATCACGGTGTTTATACTAGCAATGATCGCTCAATATTTATTTATTTACTACTTAAACACTTTCTATCATAATGTCCACTGACATACATCAACATTATTCGAAATGTTCGCCACTCACGCGTTGCAAAGTGTTTGTAATCCAGTATTTTTGACGAAACTATTAAAAGTGCTTCCAGTATGTTTATCTAAGGAAAGATACCAAGCCCCAAACGAAGACAAAATAGTACTTTGAAATTACCACGCATGGTGTAAATAATTAATTAAATTGGAGCCTTCTGATAAAGTTAAACACGGCTTGTACAGATCACCATATTTTAAAATATATTCGTCGGACACAAGTCAAACTACAATATGAGCCTTCATTGCACTTTACTACAGAATGGTCATCAATAAAATGGCCTCGCTCAAAGTCCCATGGATACTGGCAGCACTATGAGAACACTGCACGCCAGTTCAGAGCTCTACGCGTAGCGGCGATGTGGCGCTCTTGTGGCGTGTAAACCTTATAGCTCCCGCGCTTCTCGGCCAAAAATAGGAGAAGAACGATGCAGACAGGCAAGACCCTTAGGTCCCACTTTCCCGTAGTCTAGTCAGTCAGTCTCAGTCTGTTGATTACACGCTCCCGCCAATAATGGTCATTCCAGACTGCTGGCACATATAGCCGAGATGGCTTGGCCCAGAAGCCTCTTCGCACTTCATGTTGCGCCGGGGGAGGATATGACCAGCAAGTTTGCGCAATGCCTCTCAAATCTTCCATTATTCCAGAGACGGCAGTACGTCAACGCATTAAGGTCGGTTTACTGCGAAAAACGGGCACGTAATGAACGCATTCGTATCGAAATGAAGGAAGGTATTTTTACGATACGGCCCGTGGTTTTCGAGCAGGTAGTTTCCGTATAAAAACATCCTCCACGTGTAAATATGTAGGCAATTATGGTTTTTTTTTTATGTCGTGCACATAAAAGACCTTCAGTCAACAGGATTAAAGGAGGAAAGAAAAATTAGAAATATTCTTTTTTTGGCAATTAGCAGATTATCATATTTTTAAAAGAAAATTTGGGGTTTTATTTTCCTTTACTCATTAAAAAAGATAGTCTAAAATGTATGCAAAAGTTGATTGTATTTTTATTCTGAATTGTACAATTATTTTCCGTGTAGAATACTGACAAGTCCTGTGCAAGTAAGTACTGACAGAATAAGGATGCAAATAAAACGAAATGAAATGTTATTTTCTACTGTAATCAATATTTAACAAAATATTAAGTTAATTATTAGTTGTGTATGATCAGTTGAACATAAAACGAATACAATCACTATGCACCACATATTTGAGTAAAATGTCTGCGCAGACGTCTCTTATGTACACGAAACTGATCGTGAAGCGATGTTTAATACTGCTGCCTACCTAGGGCTTTTTCCGCGCCGGAGCGATAAAGGCGACACTGCCACGGGCATTAAGTGCGCCATCGCCCCTAAGCGCGAGGCTTTGAAGTAGCGCGCAGCATTCCAGTCGCATAGCATGTACCTATTGGACTTTTAGAAGTGAGCCTATTATATTATTGGTTGAAAGCTTGCGCGTGAAGGTTCAGCGTAGTGGTCTTGAGTAGTTTTGCATATTTTTTTACGAGTATATTCTGAAATACAGCGCTTTGAAAAACCGTTTTTCGCCTTTTTAGAGTGATGTGGTATTGAGTTTCTAATGTGCGCCACGTTTTGAAAGCCCTTTTCTGAAGCGAGTGTCCTTTTCGTAGATCAGCATATTGGACGCACGGTTAGTAGTCCGCGTATTTCAAGCACTCTGCAGCGCGGTTCAAGCGACAGGGAGGCGGGCCACGAGCAGGCCAAGGAGGACGAACTACTGTGTATACATCCTCCTTGGTGCCAGCTCCACTTGTCTCCTCCGGTAGCCGCAACGTCCTCCTTTAAGGTCTGTGCTGTAGGGTGATAGCGGAAGAGCACGAGGGCGGCGATGAAAGATTACTTGGACGATTCCATGCAAGCCTGCTGCCATGGCTGCTTGTATGGATGGTTCCGTGGAAGACTTGGCCATCTGCTGGAGGTTTTCATGGACAGTATTATGTTTGGTCATGTGCAATTTTCGATGGAAGGTTTCCTTCTAGGCTAAAACTTTAACCAATCAGTGAGGGTGGTAAAGTCATGTTGTTTATTTCGTTTTGAGGGTGAGCGAATATATAATAAATAATGAAAAACGAAAAATTTTACTGATTGTAAAACAGCATTCCGTGAGAATTATGGTAAACTTTGGTGTTTGTTTAACACAAAAGTTCCGGTTATAACAACAGAATTATTAGGCTCTGTAATAAGCGCAAAATGATGAAATCGTGAATGAAGATCGTTTTTGAACCACAGTTTCATAAGGAAAATCATAAAAAATTATCGTTGGATAGGTAGTTTCAAAGAAACCTCCATACCTGCTTGCATACAGTCTTGTGAAACCTCTGTCCTAGCTTGGATGGAACATTTTATCGTGGCATACAGGCTTAACAAACTATCACTGACGGTATGAAGTAATAACTTTTAAATGAAAAATTTTACTCTCAATTAAATTACTATCTCGCTACTTTTTGTTACATATATTATACTTAGTGATCAATTAAACTCGTTTGAACTAGCCTAAAATTCTGAAGATCCTACTGTGTTCCCTAATCACACTAATTTACAGCTTATTTGGTGTACCACATTGTAAAATATCACTTTACTTAATAGTGATATCTCAATAACTTCTCGCCAAGTTCTAATCATATTTTGCACGCAACAGTATGATAGAAGACACGTAAAATAAATGTAGTATATTAGAGTCTTATTTTGGAAGCGGCGGTGTTATGCTTGCAGTGATTCAGGCCATATTTTTAGTTCCATTAAATCAATTTCTCTTGGTTTACTGAAGTACTTGCTGCGTAAAACACGTGCAGTGACATATCGCTTCAGTCACACGCCATTTGGCAATATACTGCCAAAAAGACGCACTTATTGTTATAGATTTAGATCATGTCTTAGAAACTATTCGAAAGGTCCCAAAAACTAATTTGGGTAAAAAAAATTTTTAGCGTTGATATTTCTGAACACACGTTTGCTTACTGTTGTATGTGGTTCTCTGAATACTTGCCATTATTTTTATATAAAGGCGAAATAAATTAAAACTAATTGATTATATCGGCATCTTCTTGTTACCATCTGCTGATTTATTTAGTAGGGATGGGGAAGCAAGGTCAGTAGCCTATGAATAATATTATGGAGATTTGATTGGGTGAAAAGCGGTGCAGACCATCCCACTGTTCCTATTATTGGAAAAATGATCTGGTGAGCAGGTCGTAAATGAAGTGGAGCCCAAGTGCACACAATTCTGAGAGTTGAAGACTACAAGTAGTCGAACCTGCACACTTTTCAGTAGCATTAACATGAAAATGAGGCAGTTTCTTTAAGAAATAAATAAGTACTTTTTGTTGACACAAAGAAAGAATTTATATCTGCATGTAATTAGAAAATAAGTGACTCTCTCGTAGACATGATAACCAATAACCATCCTGTGTTGTGCTCGAATGTTTGCTAGCAAATATTTAATAAATATGTTTACGAACTTGATCAATAAAATATAAATTTTCTCCCATTTGTAAAGGGTTCACTTAAATAGACACTGGTTTAAGTCATGTAAAAGTTCAAACAGTAGAAATGGTAGTGTAAAATCTTTGGGGAAATGGTAATTAACAAGAGGGAATAATAGCTTACATAATGCTAGCGGAGCTGACGGGTGACTCCCGAGTATAAGATGGTAACGAGAGATACACTACCCCATTTTACGGGTTTCCGAGCCAATGTAAGGTCGGAGATTATTTTGGCGAATACAACTTAAATAGTCGAGTACCGAGGGACACTCCTGCCATATGTATATATAAAAGTCACTGTTTGCATGTACGTATATTTGTTCTCTACAGAAATCTATACGGGGTTGCTGTTGTTGGATGCTGACTTCTCAGTGCACAGTATAAATCATTAGATCAATGTGCTTCCTGTGAAAATTTCCGTATATAGGACAATGTGATTGAAAAGGGAAGAAATTAGCTATGGACATTTGTTCTGCCTGCAGCGTGAGTGTAGCTCTTGTATTTTCTTCTGGTTAGTGTAGGTTGTCTTCTTCCTTCCTCTCCACAGTACATACTCATTTTCCACCTTTCCCCCTCCGCAATACATTCGCTCGCCAGAAGATTGCGGGCAGAGAGACTAAGGTTCGTTGTCCGGAAGAGAGTCAGAGTGTCATCAGCAGTTATTGCACACACAAGGGCACGCGAACACAGCCCTCCCTCACACGACACAAAGAGCTCCTGGTGGTTGGACGAAGTTGAGGCCATACAAGTCCCGTGGGGCGCACATACACACAGGGACCTCTCCCGCCGTAGTAAACCGACCGACCCTTCAAAGAGTTTCATTAAACCAGCACCCGTCCTTTTCCTTTTTCACGCTGTCCTGCTGGGCAGCCGCCGCGCCGTTTCAATTAACATACCGCGCCGAAGAGGACGGCAAACGACAAATATTCCCCCACGACTCCTGGTGGGTTCGGCTCCTTGGACGAGTTTAACCCCCGCCCGCCCCCAGCACACCGCATTGTTATCCTGATCACCTGTAATTAGCTCTCGTTTTAAAGTTTCTCCCTCGCGGAAGACTTTTTAATATTTCTGTGCGGATACTCGCTAGAGGGAGTGGCAACTTTGTGACGACTCCTGGGTGCGGTCTGCAAGTTGGCGCGGCCGAGTCGTTTATGGGCCCCATTATCTTGGTTCGGCGCCCGCAAAATGTTCCGCCAACTTGATTCGCCACCCCCGCAGCCGCCACCCCTTCTTCCAAACAACACCCTCCCCCTCTGCAGCCTCCAGCCACCATTCAGCCTCCCGAAGAGATAACACTCTCTCGGAGAACGAGGCTGGGAGACCGAGGAACTGTTTATCTTTCGCTACACACACTCCCCTCACCGCCCCACCGACAAAACCACATCGCATTTTCGCCAGCCATCTTGGATGTGTTGCGGCGTCGCTCGTCTGTTGCCGCCGGCGGCACTGCCAACTTTGCAGGTTCCCCCACCTCTTATGTATGTTTTACGGAACGGCTAAAAATATATATCCCTTTCTTTTTCTCGTTAAGCTATAGAGTCTCGACTAACTGCTTTTCCAGCGGCAATACGGAGCCGTTGGAACCAAAATACATTAATACCTTTGCAAACAGTGGCTGTTATTCGTAAATAATTCGAATTTACTTTGATCGTTAACACTCCTCCGTTTCCTGTCCGCACAACTTCATAGTACTGACAATATACAAATTGTGCTACTCTGTTAAGTAATTTTTCGCATGTTATACTATTCTTATGTGTGTGGCAAAATAACGGGTTCAATTACCTGTACGACTATCGAAATATTGCCTCTTCGAGAAACCAATGTGAACAATCATATATCTTGAAAGCACACGCATAACAAATAAACATTTAAAGAATTATGTTGTTTGTAGCTTCAGCTGCGCTTAAACAAACATTTATCTGCCCGTGAACACAAATATCAAACTTATGTAGTATTTTGTTTCCTTGGTTTTTATAAGTTCTTTTAGGAACACTTAAAGACGTTGGTGATCATTTTCGTGAACAAACCTATTTTTCCCGTGTTTAAGTAAAAGTAACATGGAAGCTTTTATAACATGTTTCATATGTAGACCATTTTAATTTGAAATGTCTAACACGGAGACCAGCAAATAATGACATCTGTGCAGTACTGTATGATTTTATCGCTTAGTGTATGTCACTAGGACGATGGTGAATGGAAATACAGAGCCACAAAATTGGTTCTGTTACAGTGGTTCATATAGATGACTAATTTATAAAAATGTATTGAGTTTTTGTGAAATGTTAATAAATAGGAAAAATTTAATAATTTCACCCTTTAGTGATGCTAGTTATTATAACGGAGATTTTTTTTATTAATCCACTGTATTCGATTACTTAAGACCGTTTTTAACAACACTGTTTGTAGGAAAGGAAAAAAAAAAGAGCCTATCATCAACCCGACTTACTTTCAGCCGATTTCATGTCCCGTTTTTCCTCTGTAGTGATAAAGAGAGGAATAATAATTACAACCATTTCGTACAGTCCTTTCCTAAGGATTTCAAATACTGGCCTTCGGTAATGTACTCCATTTACGAAGACTAATATTTCGTGTCAATGTTTCACGCGAATCACGTCTCATAAAACTACATTTATAACTCATGGCTAAAATCTACGAACTGCTATTTTTTAATTACCGTGATCATTCCTAAATGTTTCCTCTTGATCCATTTATCTGGGCCAGTGAGAATTCTCGTGTTCTAATTATATAAGTTTTTTATTCGTTTGCGTAGATGTACCACGCCATAAAATTCCCCATTCAGTTTTAAACGGAGAAAGACATAAAAGTGTTTTTGAGAATCACTTGTTGGCGCAGAGTATTTTTGCGACTCTACAGTATCTGTAAATATGGCCATTGACATACATTAATAGTGGTGGCTTTTTCTCTACACGTTTTAGCGAACTGCATTCGAGTGACAGAAGTTAATATCTGTACACAAGGGCATGTGAGTAGCACACTCAGCTGCAAGAAAGGCTTCTTTCAGCGAAAGCAATGTGTAACGTGTAACCACCGAGAGTTGCAGGTACGTAAATATAGAACATTACTGAAAATTGCTTATAGATTGTAATATTAAAACAGATATCCGAAGCTATTAACAAAAGTTATACTTGTAAAAAAATTATAAGTAGGCAGCTTAATTTTGCAGTGCAGCAAAAACGTCGATCAGATGTTGCTTCCCTTTCCAAAATTAATTATCTTCAGCAAAAATATCCAATATTGGATGTCTGAAGCTTCCGATAAGAAAAATGAAAGGAGGTTATATAGTACGGGGTGGTTATTGGGTTAGGGAGGGTTGAGTTGATGTTGAGAGATATGGGCGGCTCTTAACAACGAGGTATTGAAAGCCGATGAGTGTGAAATAAAGTGAGAATGGAGCAGCGCCGGAATGCAAGGGCGGGAGGAACTGAAGATCCCCAAACACCGTCGACCATTGGCATCATCTGTACTATTTCCACTTGCGAAAATCCGAGAGTAACCCGGTCGAGTATTGAACCCTATTCCCCTTGGTGGGAGGCGAGCGGCCCAACGGCTCAGCCACCACAGTCACGGGGGAGGGGGTGTCACAGCAATATAAGAAAACCACATAAAACTTATATCAAACCTAATCGTACATAGCAAATACAGCATAATAAAGAAATGATAAATATGTACATTTGTGATACGCTCACAGTGGGCAACCCACACCATCGTGTTTCACCAGATCCTAACGGTGTCAGCTATAGAAAGGATCTCACTATAATGGCGGCGTGTTGAAGTATCTGCAACCATTTGGCTCACTTTGAATCAAATAAAATTAAACTGATAAATACGCTCACTCGGAATTAATTAAAATGCAGCTAAGTAGAACATTACGATAAACCCAGACTTGCATATAATCGTGCCTAAAATGTTCTACACGCAGATCATATGATTTATTTTTATTTTTTCTGAACATCATCAGTTGTGAATGTGCTGCCATGTGCTACAGTGACAGATATAGACATCCATCAAGGAAGTGCATCACCTCCAAGCCACATGTTTACCAATATGAATTAAGTTTTATTGTTACATATAAATGTCTTTACTTAGTAGAGAGACTATCTGGTTACTCTTTTTTATGTTATTATGCTAACAGTATTATTTATTAATGCTGTAGTATTAACAATTCACTTTATTTCACCGATAATCTCATTTTATTAAGTGTAAAATCAACTTCCAAGGGAGGGTATTGATATCCCTTAGCCACCTCCCCCATCACTCTTGGATCCGTCGCTGCGTGTGAATATATCAAAGTAGTTTTGCAACATGGGATTGGTTCCATAACATACACATTGGACAGACAGGTGTGTGTACATATACTCTTCTAATGGTCGGTTGTGCCACTGAAGTCCATCGCTCGATCCGAGATCATGTCTGAACTTGAAAGATCGTCACATAATACTGTTGCACCATTCGAGTTCGGAGCATGACTGGAGATCGACATGGACTTCGTTTCGAACCGCCGTATATGGAGGTTCAAAGCCTTGATCCAAGCTCACAGTAGTTTCTAAAATCACGGTTAAATACATTTATTTAACAGACATTAACTTCGTAATATTTAAATTGTTTGAATAGGGATTAGTTTATTTTTCTATTGCAATAAATCAATTAAGAAATCAATTAAGGCAGAACAAAGGTTTACATTTTATGCATATCTTCAATTAAAGAGGTAGTTATGTTTTGTAAAGAGATAGCGAAATTTTTTACGCTTTTCTCTCCGAGCAGACACAACGGAAAACTGGAACATCTATTGAAATATTATAAAATGGCCTGATTTTTTCCGCATGAACCACGTCGAGTTTTTTGTTCACAGAAGAGCAGACGTCGCCAATAGGCCTAAGTGAAAATTGAAAATTCATTAACAGGTAGTACTAAACTCATTTTTTTGTTTTTGAAATATAAAACAACATTATACACACTTAAAAATTATGCTGTAAAATTCGTACAAATAGTATACTTAGAATAGACAAAGCATTGCGACATCTAGTTTTCGTCCACACCTTCTTTAGAATATTAGTACAAAATAACAAAAAAAGTGTGCGTAAAGTGTTACCAATCCCACACAAAACGGCAGCGGAAATTTTGTAATGCATTCAACAAAGGTTATACAGTAAAAGGTACTAGTCTCAAGAGATAATGTTCACACAAACTCATTAATTTTTTCCTAAGTTCAAAATAAACAGTTGCAATAAACATCACTAAATGAGAGCCAAACACAAATAGTATTTCACCCCTGTCCTAGTTCCGAACCGAGATCCGGAGAGCTACAATAGGAACTCGGCCGTTCGCGTTGGTGCAACACTTCACTTTAAAAAAAAATTGAGGTAAAATTCCCTTACATATAAGGGAAGCTAATTACCTCTGCATGTGAGGTAAAATTACATAACAAGAAGAGTACTATTCCCTAATCGTACGGAACAAATACCTGACAAAGTGGGAGGAAATCCCATACAAGTAAGGGAATATATATTGTATAATTAAATTATATTAAGAAATATCCCGCAGTATCAGTAGCGTTAATTTTTGTATTCCCTATATCATCTGAAGAATAGTAACCGAAATATCACCTCTAAAATCCTCGACACTTGCTGGTGGGCGGTCGTGAACTACGGTCCTCTTTCACGATAGACCTATACGCTATCCATTACACCACGAAGATAGGCGTGAGAACATTAGTTAATATTACCCCTTTAATAATGGTTTCTTCCACCCGTCCTCCCACTTAGCTGTTGAGACAATGCTGAAGAGATGCAAGGTAATTTTCCCATCCATTTATGGGGTTTTCCGTCGCTATGTAAATACATTTTACTCCACCGTGTGGTAAGTATGCCTTCATGTAAAGAGCCATGTTGGACAGCTTGTATGACTAAACAATAAAAATTAATTTTAAGGTAAAAATAGATCAAGTACAATTATAAAATAGTTACAAATCGACAAGGAGATCGACACGTCGTAAGGTAATTTTGCCATCCATGTATGGGATTTTCTTTTACCATGTACTGGAATTTTACTATAGAGTACGATAATGTTACCTTGCCCGTAAGAAAGACTATGTTACCCACCCATGTTTGCGAATATTACCTTACACTTGTCAGGTAATTTTCCCATTATTTTTTACATTGAGTACGTTGGAACTTGGATCCAACTGAAAATCATGTCTGAGCCAAGATGTTAGGATCTCGGTTCAGGGCAGTTAATGGTGCATCCAGACATGTGTTACCATATATCGGAAAAATTTACGAATTTTTTCATATACAGCATGAACTAGAAACATTTACTTTTACTGTCCTCATCTTCTCACATCCGACAGACTTTGAGCCAGTCAATGAACCCGTAACAACATTAAAACTAATGAGTTCTGCCTGTGGCGGCAGCCTTAGAACAGGTGGCTTCTGCTCGAGTATGCAGAGGACTGTGGAATATAGAGTGGTGTCATATTATAAAGCGAATTGGTAGGATCTGTACACTAAGAGCAAAAAATGGCTGCAGGAACTTCCTAATTTTTTTAAAATAGCGTCAAACATCTCATGGGTTTTTGTAAACATACATAGACAGCACTACCAACATAAATGTTTGCTGTATTCCTATCTCTCATTGTATCTGCTACTATACATATGGTTGCTACAGCAAAGCACTGCGTTCTTACTACAAAACTGATAGTTGCCTACCTCCAATATAACAACTTCAACAATATCTGGATTGTTTACACAACAATCGCAATTGTAATAACGCCAAAGAATGTTCCGGTGCTGGTACTGAAGAGTTCTGTAATCCGGTTTGAAGTTAGAAGCAAAATAACATTCGATTAGGTTATTATAATTCTAGTTGCTGTGCGAACGAAACCAATATTATTGAAGTTGTTCTTATGTAGATACTATCTGTTTTGCTGTATAGGAACACAGTGCTCTTCTGTAGCAACTGGATATACAGAAACAAATAGAATAACAGACAAGAATAATACAAACAGTTCTGTTGCTACCACAACCTACGTTAACAATCTTTATATTGTACCCTAAACCCATTTGATGGTTGTCCCTATGTTAACACCTAACATTTTATCCCGAGTGTATTCGTTCACGTCTGAGACGTTGCAGACATGTTTGGTGCTGTGTAAGTCCAGCAGCTAGCACCAACAGGATGAGCGCGCGCCTTTCCCTGGGGAATGCTATTGGTTGCTGCTGACACACACACTGTTACATAATTGGTGTCTTCTTGTGCCATGGATCAGCAAAAACCCTTTCACGGGCTCGAAAACTTCAGCTGTTATACGAAATGTGTACTGTAGCCGACATGTAGGCTATCTAGGCGTGTGAGCTCCCTAGTCGTGAGGGATTTCCCCATTCCCCTTTTCTACCAGGTTTTCTCTTTCTTCGGCGATCCCTCTACGCCGCTTCCCCGCGCTGAGATGCGGCCAGATACATGTCGGTATAGGCTGTTCAAGGTAAAATGAGCACTTTTGGAAGCCCTGCTTATGATCTACTTGTATACACGTTATGTATTCTTCCCCCATATGTAAAATTAACATTGAAATGGGCCTCATAACTTTATTCATGCGTCGGTCAGGTGAAACTGTGAAATTATTAGAAAAGTAAATGTGGTAATTTTTACTCTGCGGTGAATTAAAAAACCAGAAAGCGAGAAAAAATTTTTTTTAATTACCAACAAATGGTCACTTAACACATTTTATTCGATATTAAGATTTGGAAATACTTTCCATCCATCGTTGCCAACTTTACTCGGCACATGTCACTCAGTGCACCAGTTTAAATAGGCCTATATGCAGGAAGTGGCAGTGACTATTTTCTAAGGTTGATTTCAAATCACTTTATTGTAAACAGCCTTTAGCACTAAGTACTGTTCACTCAAAAAAACAATTTCTTAGTAGCGCCTGGAACTAAGATTTAATGTGTCCGTCAAGGGTTTAACAGAATAGATTGTATCTACAACTATAAATTTTTCTCAGTTTACGTACCATTCTTTTAGAGTGTCGGTCGGCTTACTCGTGACTGGTTAGCAGGCGGGTCACGACTCGCCGTCCCATTGGCTCAGGTGCGGTTTGCGAGGCAGTTGCGATGGGGAAGTAGGCCCTCGGCGCTGCTAACGATGGTGGCACAGCGTGGCCTACACGAGGCTAGATTGCCACACGTATACCCAACTGCAGCAATCACAAGTTCACTAGGGTCTTCTCTGTGTCTGCAGTCACTCGCTCGACCTCTTCATCTCTCCACTAGACCGACGATTCCATATGGCTGCAGGAACTGGCAAATCAAAGAAATCATTTCCGCCAAAATTTTGTTACACTTTCTCTCTCAGAAATTAAGTGGGCTAAACCAAGTTCGTTAAGGGATGGAGGTCTTCATTAAATAAAAGAGTTAATTATAATTTCCTGATTTTATTTACAATAACAACAAACAAAATTCTCTCAAATCAACATATCACAATAAATTTATATCACTTACTATTATTTACAATTAATGATTGCAATTAATACAGTTTATAATTACTTCAAAGAAATCAATGAAATTAACAATTAAAAATCAGTCCCAATAGATAGTGTATCAAACTATTCGATTATTTTATAAATAAGGTGTCCATATCTGACAGTTCCAGTATTTACAATAAAATCTGTATTACATGTTCACTCAGTGCTAACTCAGTTTAGTCCATGTCCCACCAGTCTGCAACCTAGAGTTCTCCGAACGCCCTCACCCATAGCAGGCTTCACTCGCCGGGTTTTACTGCCTCTCGTCCATTCACACCAAGAACACCTCATCCGCATTCGTGCCGCACCTTACTTCACGCCCACACTCAGTTAGATGGCCTCCGTCGCATACTGCCCGCAGTCCCGCTGTGGCTTGTAATTATAGGTTGTAGGCCGTCATTCCGAAATTTAGCTAACTCTCAAGTTGCGCCGAGTAACCTAATTCCTAGAATATTCTTGCGCCACCTGTCGGCTTCTTCAGCGGGTAGGGGGAGGGGCTGTAACGGAGCAAGTCAGTTATTCACGGGCTTCCCAGAAGGGAAGCAACAGAGAAGCGAGCGTGTAGATCCGGAAAGCGGTGATGGTCGAGGTGTTCACTCCCCACAGCGCCGGACAGCCTCCCGGCGCCAGCTGCAGCGCATTACAATATATAGGTATTATAACACTCTAGCTCGTTTACCCTTTTATTCGTAACATCGTATGATGACAGAGCACTTAATATCGCCCCTCACGACCTCGTTGTTGAGAGCCGTTCAAATCTCCTCACTCGCTCACAGAACACTTATGAATATAGGGGTAAAATAAAAAGCCTCTGATACTGCGGACTCCAGCCGCACTCGCCGGAAAATTAATTTTGTCAACATTACCGTTCCTCCATAACATCATTCGCAGAAAAAAAATTTAATTGTAGTTAAGGTACGCATTTATGGATCAAATGTATATTAATGTAACTGAGCGAGGTGGTGCAGTGGTAACTCACTGGACTCGCGTTCGGGAGGACCAGGGTTCGATTCCCGGTCCGGCGAACTTGACTTTGGTTTTCCGAAATCACTCCAGGCGAATACTGGGATGGGTTCCTAACAAAGGCCATGGCCGATTCCTTCCGCAATCACCTCCTCCATGTGCATCTTGCGCCGTCTCTAATGAACCCGCTGCCGACCAGACGTTAAGCCCAACTAACTATCTATATGAATGTCCACAGCGTCGAGCCGTCCTAGCACGCCCCTCTGTGATTCTGCCCAGTCGAGATATTCTTTTCGTGGTGTTTCGTCGTATGCTTGGCTCTTCTACATTCTCCAGTAAGTATTGTTAATAGGCTGCTTGTTGAATATAAACACAAGAGAATATAATACTTTACACTCGGCCCTCCAACATGTGTGAGCCCACAGTGAAGCACTTGTCCTTTACAAAAGATCTTAAATTCGCATGAAATTTCGCTTTTAGGTATCCGCATACCCTTGTGCTGAAAGTGTAGCATACGTCCATGTATATTTTTACACCATAAAATTACAGGGTCACCGGAGAGGATCTCAAGAGGCGAGTTGCCGGCGTAAAACATGCACCCATTTGCGCATAGAGACGATGCAGCATGTGATGAGCATACCTGAGTCGCCCATAGCACCACCCCGTAATTGGAGTACTCGGACACACAAAATACCCACAAATAGGTGGCACACTTAATTATTTTTGATAGCTGAACCTCCTCCGAGAGTAGAATGATTTAGTCGACTTGGGCACAAGGGAGAAGGGCATTTGGAATTTCCCTTATTTTTTTTTTATTTCCATTTACCCCACAAAATTTCCATTTCTTCACTCAAAATTTCCCGTTTCTCCTTCAAATAAAAACCACCGACCCTCCGCTGTAAAACGAACCATCCCCCTACCCCCCCCCCCCGAAAGGCATTTTTCGATTCATCGCAATAATTTGGGGGGTAGTAGGGATATGGGGTTTCACATGCAAGGGGATCGGATTCTGATTGGGACAGCCGCCACGTTGTTACGTCATACGACCGTCATATTGGATGTCATTGAACTTTTACCTCTAACCTATATGATCTTTGACCTTGACCTTGACCTAGGGAACATTTGACCGCAAAAACTGTAAAAAATTCCAAAAAATCGTAAAAAAATACGAAAATATTTGAAAGGAAAAAGAAACCAACAAAAAATGAATTGTCGAAAATTAGTAAAAATTATTTACAATTTGATAAAAGGATACTCATAAATGACCCTTTTTTCCTTCAAAAATGGTACAAACCCATTTGCAGAAAAAAAAAACCTTAAATCCCTTTTTAGCTCATTAAATTTATTTGAGGAACTTCCTTAGGACCTACAAGGCAGTGGCGGCGATATTGGTTTTATATGCATACCCTATGTCAAATCGATACAAGGTATACAAGATACGACTCAGACCTAAGCATCAGCCATCTTTCATCCATATTGTATTCAGCTAACCTTTGACCTTAAAAATGAAAAATAATTTAAATCGCGAAGAAATTCTAAAAAAAAAACCAAATATAAAAAAAAACTCAAAATAATTTATATTAATATTTAAAATTATTAAAAATTAAAAACATATAATAATTTTTTCTAACATACATTTCCGAAGGTGCCCCCTCCCTTTTCCCCCAACATAATGCTTAGAAGATGACTGACTCCCTCACACACACTCATCTCACTAAATACCCACTCTGCCATCTTTATTTTGTCGTTCGCCATTTGTTCATACATTACTGGAGGTCACCATATTGATAGGCGACCGCCATTTTGGCAGGTGATGACTATCTTGGTAGGCAGCCACCATCTTGGTAGGTGACCACCATCTTGGAAGGAATCATCCATCCGCCATATTGGAAGCTGATTGTATTTTTTTCTCGAGTTTTGGTTTTCAAGTTCATTAAAGGTCATTCATAGGGTCAAGGTCGAGGTAGTATGCATCTAATATAGTAGTGGTAGTCTGTGATGTATTATGCTTGCTGATTTATGCATTTTATCTCGAATTTCTAGTTTTCAAGATCATTATAGGTCATGGTCATTGGCTTTCAATATGGCGGATGAGTGATGGCTACCAAGATGGTGGTCGCCTACCAAGATGGTGGCTGCATACCAAGATAATCATCACCTACCAAGATGACAGTCGCCTACCAAGATGGTGGCCTCCAGTAACGTATAAACAAGTGACGATTGAAAAAATCAAGATGGCAGAATGAGTATTTAGTGAGGGGAGTGGGGGCGACGGACTCATTCGTCTGCTGAGCATTGTGCTGAGGAGACCCTTGAAAGTGTAGGTTTTTTAAAAATGTTTATAATTTTTTTATTTTTAATATGCTTTTAATAATTTCTAATAATATAGTTTTAATATCTTTTTTTTTAGAATATTTAGGGATTTTTGGAACCTTTTTGCAATTCTTTAAAAAAATTCGTTCAAAACGCCAGAGGTCAAAGGTTAAGGTCAAAAGTCGTCTGCATACAATATGGACGCAAGATGGTTGAATCTTTAGGTCTGAGTCCTATCATGTATACCTTGTATCGATTTGGCATAGGATATGCCTATACAATCAATATGGCTGCCAATGATCTGTTGTAGGTCCTAAAGAAGCCCGTCTAAATGATGAAATTAGCGGAAATTGTATATCATGGGCCTTTTCTGTAAATGGGGGCTTGTACTATTTTTGAGGGGGAATCGGGTCATTTCTGAGGATCATTTTATTAATCTTTATTAATTTTGAAGAATTTTTACTGAATTTTAATAATAGCTTTTTTAAAAATTATTTTCGGAATTTTTTAGTCTTTCTTGGAATTTTTTGAGGATTTTTTTCTTTTTTTTTTTTCGGTTTTTCAATTTGGGGGGTCAAATGTCCTCGAGGTCAAAGTCAAGATCAAAGGTCAAATCGGTCAGGGGTAAAGGGTCAATGACATCCAAGATAACAGTCGGATGATGTAACATGGCGGCTTCCCCAATCCGAATTCGATCCCCGATCCCCTTGCACGTCAAAACCCATATCCCTACTACTTTCGTTTTTGAGGGCAGAGCAGTGGCGGCAATATTGGTTTTATAGTTATAGGGTATTCCAAATCAATACATGTGATCCAGGATCGGAACCGGAGCCGACCATCAATCATCTTGGTTCTGTTAGCCATCTTGTCCGCCATGTTGGATTTGACCATTAACCCTAACCCCAGTGACTTTTTACCTTGGATACAAAAATGCCTAAATAATTTTTTAAAAATCCCTAAATATTTTTTTAATTACAAAAAAACAAATTATTTTACAAAATCATAAAAATGAAATTTTAAATATATGGGCTTAGAGGGCACGAGGGAGTGGAACCGACCAGACAGCATGTTATGACATCACCCAGAGACTTTGATGGACTCAGGTGGTCTGGTTTTTTACCCATGACCTTGACTCTAAAACCTAGCATTTATGACCTTGAAAACCAAAACTCAAGGAAAAAAATTAAAAAATTGAATAAATCCATAAAAGTCAGAAAGTATATTACATTACTGACTACTAATGCCATCTTGGATCCAAGTGACCTTGCTTTTGTCCTTAACCCAGTGTCATTTAATTTTAAACCCAAAAATTCAACAAAAATTCGAAAAATTTCCTTACAATTTATATTAAAAAGTTAATAAAAATACTATTAAAATAATTTCTTAAATAACTTTTAAAACTTACATTTCTGGAGGTCCCCCCCCCCCTCCATCAATCTTCATCATGTTTAGCAGACGACTGATCCCCCTACAATCGATCATATTGTGATAACATTTCCCTCCCCTCGCAATGTTCCTAATTGGTTAATAAGTTAGCAGGCATCATCCCCCCTCACATATGTTCATTCTTTTGAATGCACTCCACCCACCATATTGGGTTTTCGGTTTGTCATTTGTTAACATTTTCAACACCTAGGTGGCATTTCACCTTGACCTCACATCTGTGACCTTGACCTCAAACCCATGACCTCGGATAAACTTGCCCCAAAAAGAAACTCTTATAACTTTTATAAATTACAAACAATAAAAAAAATTATCAAAAATTAAAATAATAAATCAAGGGCTTTTTTTAATCTTTCGATCAATCTGGCAGTCTTTCCATCAATGAACACCACAATCAGAACCACAAACAATCAACAATCAACTACCACAACAATCAACTATCAACTATCAACAATCAACTACAATCAACACCACAATCACACCGAAATCAGCACAATTACAATCATCACTGCAATCAGTAGCTGACACTAATACACACAAATTCACACACCAATCCATACGCCACACTCACAACTCCACACACCAATCACACACCAATCCAAACCCCAATCTAAACACCAATCCACACCACTAAGCCACACACCATTCCGCGCCAATCCACCTACCAATTTACACCAATCAATACGAATCCACACTAATTCTTAGCAATCTGCTCCACAATCCTCCTCTGCAGTCCACAGCAACCCATGCCACTTCGATCAATCCCAATCCTTCGATCAATCCCAATCCTTGGATAGATCCCAATCCTTTAATCAATTCCAATCCTAAGCAATATTCCTCCTTGATCAGCAGCAATCCATGTCAATCCTTTGATCAATCCCAACTGATTGATCAATCCCAATCCTTCGGGCATTCATATTCCTTTGATCACTCCAAATCCCTCGATCGATTACAATCCTTCGAACAATCCCAATTCTTCTTTCAATCCTAATCCTGCGATCAATCCCAATCTTTCAATAGATGCTTAGATCAATGCTTCGGTTTGTCCTCCACCCAATTGTATAGAAATTGCATTCGTTCCCCTCCTTTCTCCAAATTTGTACATGTCGACATAATTATTGTTTTGTATGAAGTAAACTATCCCTGTATTTTCATCTTAAGTCTTTATTGTTATTCGATATGCAGATCTTTCTGTTAATAATCGAGTGCTCATAGCACCACTTTATAGTTGTAAGAAAAAAATGATATGACACGCCAAAATTAAACAAAACCAATTATTATGGAATTACGGAGCTATGGAGCTATGGTGGATGTTTTGAGAATGTTTGATTTATATGCTCTGTGTGGACGAATGGTTGAGATATGCTGGAATTATAGTGGGTGGTATGGTTGGTAGGTATAAGTGGTTTTTATTGGTAGAACAATAAAAATGGGTGTTAGGTTGTGGTCTGGTCTCAACTGTATAGTTGCTCGAGTTATGACGGGTATAGGCCATTCACGGTAAAGTGAGCACTTTTTAAGGCTCTTCCAAAGTTTTCCTTGTAAATAATTTTTGTCTTTCCGTTACTTTTTAATATTAACATTGCCATGTTAGTGATAAATAAGGTGTATACTTTCACCACTCTCAAAAGATAATGCCCGAGTCTGCAATGAAACATACTTATTGGAGTCTAATGGCTGGTGCGAGGGCCTTAAAAAGTGTTCACATTACCGTGAACAGCCTATATTGTGCTTGGTGTATTGGGTGGTGTGGTTGAATTGAATTATTGTTTGGTTTTAGGAGATGGGGCTTTGGGTGGTCTGATATAAAATGGTTTGTAATGGATGGTATGGTTGGTATTTTGGGTGATATGTTTTTCCTGTATATCTGTTTTGCGATTGTTGGTGTATGTCCGAATGGTGTGGACAGTATGTGTGTGTCGGTGAGTCCTGTAATTATAAGTCATGCTTGAGTTACAGAGTTTGGTACGGGTGGTCAGTGTATTTTGGCTGGAGTATGGTAGGCATGTTGGATGGTATGAGAAGAAGTTGGTTCGGTCACTGGTATGGCCTGTATGTTTGCATTGTATGGCCTGTGTGGACGAATAATTTATGTATACTAGAGTTAAAGTGGTTGATATGGCTGGCAGATTTGAGCTATGTTGGTAGGTATAACAAGTAGAATGGGTTTTAGGTTATGGGCTGGCTTCAGCTGTATAGTTTCTTGGTACACTTGCGTTATGGTGTATATTGTGCTTGGTGTATTGGGTGGTGCGGTTGATTAGTATGACTAAATTTTTCTTTGGTTATAGATGGCATGCTGGTTGGACTGGTATGACGAGCTATAATGGATGGTTAGTTGGTATTGTGTCTAGTATGTATTTGGCTGGTGTCGATGACTTTTATTTATATTTTCTCGAGCTTTTGTTTTCAAAATCATGTTGTCAAAGTCAAGGTAGTATGCATCTAATATGGTGGTAGTAGTCTGTAATGGTATATGCTTGCTGACTTTGAAATTTTTTGGTGTTTTGGTTTTCTAGGTCATTCAAGTTCATGGAGTTAAGGTCAAGGTAGTTTGCATCTATTATGGTGGTAATACGCTAGCTGACTTTCATGTATTTTTTCTAATGATTTTGTTTTCAAGGTCATTCAAGGTGATGGCATCAAGGTTAGGGCCGCATTCATCTAATATGGTGGAAGTAGTCTGTAATGTATTATGCTTACTGACTTAAAAAATGTTTTTTCTTTATTTTCAAGGTCATTGAAGGTTATGGTGTCAATTTCGAGAAAGTCTTCATCTAATGTAGTGGAAGTAGTCGGTTATGTATTATGCTGGTTGACTATTATACATTTTTGTGTAGTTTTTGTTTTAAAGGTCATTCAAGGTCATGGGGCTCAAGGTCGAGGTAATCTGCATCTAACATGGCGGTAGTAGTCTGTAATATTTGTTTAGTTTTTATTATCAAGTTCTTTCAAGGTCACGGGGTCAAGGTCATGAATACTGGATTCTAATATGGCGGATAGGTGATGGCTACCAAGATGGTGGTTGCCTACCAAGTGGTGGTTGCCTGCCTAGATTGTCGTTAGCTACCAAGATGGCGGTCACCTACCAAGATGGCTGACTGGGTTTGGTCTAGGGACGTCCTCTGGTAAATTTAAGTACTTTAAAAATATTTTTTAATAATTAGTAATAATACTTTATTTTTATTAATTTTTTGTCATTTTGTGTTTTTTAGGTCAAAGGACAAAGGTCTAGGTAAAAAGTCGCCGGTATTTAAGATGGCGGCTGCGTGGCCGGAATGACGAGTGTGAAGTCCGGAATCCAACATGGCCGTTGGCTCCGGGCTCCCGGACCCTGGATCCTGTTCCAGAAAAAACTATGTCCTACTATAATCGTCATAATGAATTAGGACTACGCCACGTATGCCAGCAAGTATTCTCTACTATTTATACTATGATGACCTTCTGACACTAAAATGTTCGGCGTTTTGAAAATTTATCAAATGAATGGTGGGTGTCGTACATGCAATTATGCCTAACTCCAGCTACTTGCAGAATCAGTGAAAAAGTATTGTAGTACTTCGAATTACTAGAAGGAACCAGAGAATATGTTAACATATTGGGTATGGGATCACCCATCAACCTACAGTATCGTTCACGAAAGGTCCTAGAGGATCTGATGGTGATTTTATTACCATGAGGTACAAGGGAAATACATACATTTGGGCACGTTGGTACACTCTACTATCAACAGGGTTAACGCTCATCTACTAGCTGCAGATTGATTACTGACCAATGTATTTAACACTACACTGACGAACCGACAAGCACTGTGCGGGTGTCAGAATGCCATGAAAATATATACTTAATTCGCTTGACGTCTACGACCTAAGTAATACTCACTTCAAAAAGTGAACTCTTCACTGACGTGTTTCCGTAATATATCTTTGGAGACAATTGCTTTTCGTCGGAAGGCGTGGAACAAGCTCACAATGAGCGGTAAAAATACAACTGCAGTTGCCGTTTTATGGGAAATAATTAAGAAAGTTACACCTGCTGGCGCGTCTTTACGGCAGAGACAATGCCCATGAAAAGTTTCCCGGCGAATATTAAGAGGTGACTCGTGAAAAGCGAGACAAAGAAGACGGTTGTAAAGAGCGAAGCCCGTCTCATTCCAGAAGCATTGTGCTAGCGAAGCAAAGAATTTATTTCGCGGAGATTTGTGAAACATCTGACCCAATATATTATATGAAAACATTTACGCAGAGAGCTTCCCCTCTTAATCTCATTAAATCTTTTTCCTAGAAAGATACCACGCACCGACAAAAAAAAAAATTCAAAAATGAGCTTTAGCTTTGCTGAGTACAGCTACGACATTTGTGAAAAATATATTCTTAAATTTATCACAGAAACAATAAATTATTTGATATATTACAAAACTTCCAGTAGGTTTTTCTTCTACTATTGGCTGTTTGCTTTAAAAGTCATTTCGCATGTTTGTCGAGCCATATTGAATTACTGAAAATTTTTATGCTCACGGAAACAGACAAACCATACCAAAAATATTTAATATAAGAGTAGGGACTACTAATCAGACGACATGACAGAATTTGGATAATTAGATTCTGTGACAAGCAATTTGTAAAGTAAATCACCATAATAATGGAAATATTGTTACGAGACGCCTGAGGGGCGTATACCAGTTTGTAGGGGATGGAGGTCTTATTAAATTATAATTAATTAATTTGTTTTTAATTTATTCACACCGCTATTATTTACAGCATTAATTTATCTTTCTCTACTACTGTTCATTTTATTTCTCAACGAGCGCAGTATTTAATGTCTACCGCAAATTTAATTAAAGTCCTTCTCAATGTCTCTGTTTGGTTTTGGTGACACGTGTACAGCACGTTGAATACTAGCAAACGCTTTAACTTTTTCCGTGACAAGCCATCGTCTTTAACTACGGCAGAGAACAGCCAAGCAACCAGAAGCAAAACCATGCCTTGCCTCCGCTGCAATTGCACGCGCCTGATAACTGGCCTAACCTACTAGCATCATGGCATATCGTTGGCCAATCAGAGCCGAGAATCGAACTTGGCACATGCGTGTTAGCAGAGTGGCTGATCGAGTCAGACACAAGATCAGTGTTCAGATCTTAGCGCACCAAACCGAGTCTTGACTGCTTCCACGAAACGAGTGTGCCATGGCGGTTGTTTTAAACTATCTGGTTGATTATAACAGAGACTATGAAAACTACCTAATTCTAGGTGGCTGCAAATATTGAAATTCTGCTCGAGATTTCATCTTGTACGCCTGTATCTCAACCCTTCCCTGATATACACAATAGTGAAATCTCTTCTAATTCCTCAAAACTTTGCCCTTTCAGAATTTAGCGCATCTCGATGGCCTCTTCTAACATAATTAGATAGTTTTCATGATTACTTCAAACGTAATGAAGTTGATAGAAATTGAAGGCACACTCGTCTATTTGGTCGACTGTTACCACTTACCTGAAGAGACTGATCAATATTAACAGCTTGAACACAAGCATTGTGATTTACACGTGGACATTACATTTTAAAAATATGCGTTTTGACGTTCAATTATACAACGGGATTCCGAACAACCCCGACAAACTCCGGCAGGTTATTCCTGACGAAAAAATAAGACCAAAATGTTTGTGCCACTTTTTCCGTAAAGTTATTATTAAGGGAACTACGCGCCCCGAAATTCCACGGCTTTGAATGTAACTGATTAAATAATATCAGAAACTACTCGTGATTATGGAGAAAAAAAATGGTAAATAGTGTTTTGTAGTACGGAGATATTACATCTGTGAAAATGCGGTTGGTAATATCATCCCCCGTCATCAAGAAAATATGGGTGGTCACCCTGTTTTGCACGAAAAAAGTGAACAGTAAGATGTAAGCGATTTGTTGAAGTGACTTAAGAATCAGCACACCTTAACCAAAAATAATGGTCGTCTTGTCGGAATACTCTCAGGTGAACCATTTTCGCTAAATCCTTTCAGAAAATACGTATGCGAAACAGAAGGGTGAATGGCCTGCGGGGTTGGCAACCCGCCTAAACATTTGGCGGTGCACACCACGTGGCATTTGAGGCACGTGGCATTTGAGGTGACGGTATGCTGATTCTTAAACCATGCCAACAAATCGTTTACAAGTTAATGTTCACATCTTTGGTGCAAAAACAGGATGGCAACCCCTATTTTCATGATGACGGGGGATGATATTTCCAACCGGATTTTCACAGCAGGTGTACGATCTGCGTTCTACAAAACACTATTCGCCGATTTGTTGCTTAAACGTGAGTAGTTCGTGATATGTTTTACTCAGTTGTATTCAGAACTGTGGAATCTAGGGACGCGTAGCTCCCTTAATAGCCACTTTAAGGAAAAAATGGCTGAAGCATTTTCGTCTTATTTTTTCGTCAGGATTAACATGCCGGAGTTTCCCGGTGTTGTTCGGAATCACTTTGTATATTTAAGTTAACAGAAGGATATTTAAAATATATTTGATTGTTAATTATTTTTCTTCTTACGTAAAATTTTGTGTGTGCTGACACTCACTGTTGACTCCGTTAACTGATTATTACTTTCACACACACGCCTTATTTCTGGTTTCATGCGTCATTAATAAGTATTTTGAATTCTGTGACTTACGAGCGTAGTGATATTAACTAGTCGTCTTACATATGTGTATCCCAGTTTTAGAGAAACATTCCAACGCCATATTGGATTATTGATTTCCTGGTTTCTGAATATTTTTAAAAAACAAAATTCAGAAAGTATCTACCCCTATACACATCTAACAATTGATCTTACACAGCAACACAGACAAGATAACTACGGAGTCATAATTATGTCACAATTTTTATTTTATCAAATTTAAGCAAAATCAATATTGTTCGCGAGCGATCTCTCGCATCGCTCACGAGCTTCCGTTAGCGCATGCCGACGCTGTGGGAGGACTGACCCCTCTCGATTACCCGCCCGGCGATCTCCCCTGTCGCGTCTCCCGACTTCTGTCTGGCGTCACAGCCCTTCACCCCCCGTGCTGGCGAAACCGATGAGTTAGGATGCACAAGAATATTCTGAGAACTGGGGCCCTCGGCAAAACGCGGCATTTAGGACATTTCTGGGCGATGCCCTACGTACATATAAATGTTGCAGCGGTCCTAGACCTGGCAATATTCCTATGGAAGCCAATTGGCCGAGTGCGGTACTCGAGCGACGCGTGGTGCAGCGAGAGTCATCGGCGAAAGGTACAGACGACGACGGAAGATTACGAGGCGACGGCGGACCAGGTTTTTGTGGTATGAATAGACGAGAGGGCGTGAAACCTGACGGGTGAAGAGAACTGTGCTTGAGGACGATCAGAGAACTCTAGAACATTGCGACTGGTGGGACCTAGACTAAACTGGCGTGGAAATGAATCAACGCTTAAAACGGATTTTACTGTAAATATTGGAACTGTCAAATATGGATATATAATTTATAAAATAATTGAATAGGTTTTGATACATTGTCTATTGGGACTGATTTTAAATTATTTAATTGCATTAATTTCATCGAGGAAATTGTAAATTGTATTGATTAAATTCATGAATTGTAAACAGCAAGTGATAGCAATTTATTATGAGACTTTGGGTCGAGAGAATTTTGTTTGTTGTTATTGTAATTAAAATACTATATAATTAACATTTTTATATGATTAAGACCTCCGTCCCTTAACGAACCTGGTTTAGCGCACTGACTTTGAGAACACTGTAACAATATCGTGATATAAACACGAGTTCGTTGTTGTACAAAGTCAATAGTTGATCGTGTGTACGTTAGAGGTACTCCCTATGTTCCTTATTTTTTAAAGGCAAAGAAGCTATAAAAATCAAGAATCCAAAACTGCTTGTCTAATAAAATGTTTTCGTGGATGAAAATTTTTATGAATTGGTAATGTGCTAATAAATTGTGAGTTATTACTAGCGGCAAGAAAAATTAGCGTAATTTGGAAGCTGCAAACTAACCTCTAAGACGTATGTTCGTTTAACTTATACCATTGGCTGATAATTTGCGTGGCACGTTCAAAAGGCAACAGACATAAAAATACACGTTTTACTGGCAACTTTGTTGAATTTACTGTTCTATTGATACTCGAGTCTGTGCAGTTGTCTTCCTTGGTAGGGATCCGTAAGTTTCGTGACTTCAGATAAGGACACGCTAGACTTCAAACGCTCTTGTACGTGTTACTTGCGTTGTCAAAAAGAATACTGTTTGTAATCCAGTTACTAACTTGCAAGATAAAGAAGACCGACTTTTGTGCTACCTAGTTTGGGTAAAATGGGAGTATGCATACCGCAATGAAAAGCTAACTAAAGATCGAGTACTTAAAGGATTGTGGAGTCTAGCTTGCTTACAAATGGAACCGCAAACTTTTCGTTATTACATGTATTGGCTTCAAGTTCACGCATAAAATGTTTGTAAATTACTCGCCTTTTTCATTGTCAATTGTTTTTTAGTTGCCCAAAGTCCTCTATGATGTGTTAAATGAGTCTAGCCGTCTTCCAGACGCCGCAAAATATGCGTACCCCTTACTTTATTTTGTATTGGATGATATTCATTATAACCACGGGTACCTATTTTTTCGCTACAAGTGTGCCGCACAGGCTAATCTTCAATCTCAAACGTGCAGTTTCCTCTGTATAATGACCCCGTATATTGTGGCAGACAGTTTGGTGTTTAACTGGGTCAGTCAGACCACAGTATGTTACCCCAAAACTGAACAAAACATCTGTGATTCGCGAGCAAGCACCTACGACACGTAACCGCCAGAAACATGTAAACATGAAATACAACTAGATACGAATTATTTTCGAAATTATTGGCCCTCCCCAGAGCGTGAGTTAGCACAAACCCAAATGCTGTAAATCTGTAAGTTAATGTTTAAGAAAGCCGTATTAATCGTAAACGACAGATAATTGCTTTGATAGCTAACCGGGACCTAAAATCGGCAGATGGGTTTTTTTCAGCTTGTTTGTTAGACCTCAAACTTGCATAGAGTGAAGTACCAGCTGCTATTGTATTGTAGTTTATAAGACATCCCGAAGGACAGTGCATCAACAACTAACATGCAAGGAGAAAAGCACACAATGCTGTTCTACAATTCTAGGATATAACTGGTTACTCACTGGGCAGCGGCCAATAAACAACTTGCTCAGACTGGTGTACCTGTGCACTGGGCAGTGGGGTCTAACATACAGATCGTTGACCCCGCGATACTCCTTGGGAGATCCTGAGTAAATACCGTACTTTCAAAGGGCATCCTTTGCTGCAACACATTAATTATAGCCGCAAATAAAATTTTGGTTAAATACGATTTACTGCTAAGTATATTTGCAACGAACAAAAATCTTATTAACTTTATAGAAAAATACCAATGTAACCTTGCATTGTTGTTATAAAAATTGAGCACTAAGACTCTGTGGTCGTCAGTTACGGTATTTTAAAGTTTAAACAATTTTGTAGATAAGTTAAATAATTTTTAATTTGGTAACATATTCTTTTGTAAGTCTCGTTACGTACCAAGACAAATTTTAAAACTAGTCAAGCGTTTATTTTGGTACAAAGCAACACTAACTTTACACAAAATGAGTTAAAAGAAGTGCTTTATTTGCAAAATTGAAAGATAATATTGCTATGAGACGAAAATGTGTAAAGAGACCGTTTAATACCAGCCTCTGTATTCTTCCCATCGTATTACGGCAAGATTTGGTTACTATAATCTAAACAGCCGTGAATATTTCCGTTGGCTATAAGAAAGCGTTTTTAAAGTGCCGAATCCGTATCTAAACGGCCAGGGGTAAAATAGACTGCTCGACTGTGGACTCAAGGCTAGAGGACATCGCATCAAGGGAAGTTCCCCACATTCCTCCGTATTGTGCTTGGTTTGCTTTGTCCCTCACTCCGAGGAACATCATCCAAGAGTGGGTAATATGGCGGAGGGAGTTTGCAAAATCCCTCCCTTTGTAAGGGCGACCAGCGTTCCTCGACAACTAGCCACTTCTTCGGACAGAAACCCTTTGCTTAGCCGGGAGGAGTTGTTTGACTTAGTGAGCAGCTTGACGCTACCTACAAAGGCGCTGAAACGAGGGGATGCACAAGTATATTTAAACCCTCCAAATATTGTGAGCGGGGAACAACATAGTATTTGTACCCTCAGAAATGTTATAGCTATTATTGCCACACTCTCTGGTACCTCAATAAACGATGCAGCCTTAGCGACAGTAAATATTGAACAATTAAACGACGTTCTGCAACTGAACATTTTTGTAGCTCACCTGTTGGCAGATGAACAAAGATAAATGCCTAAATGATGAAACTTTAATGATTGAAATTTAAAAAGTTTACAGGGGGTAAATATCCGGAGCGTATTTCCCTTTTAGCAGCCAATTTCCAGCGGTGTTTTTCTGAAAGTACTATAGTCTGTAGTTTTTTGAAATAGGTATCCACATGTAACCTCCTCCCCTCAACAACCATTTAACCCTTTCAAGCTCACTTTATTGTATGGTTTCAGATGTTACGAACAAAACATTTTATGATGAGCGCTGTAATTCAGACGAAACAGCGCATGTTTCGTTGTCACAGTCAATCAGCTGTAGGCTGTTATGTTCGGACCAATATTATGATCTAGACCAGTAAGATGGTCTGCGGATCTTTTATCTACGGGTAAGATCATTGGTCATTGAGCTTCGCAGTGTGCAGTACAACCAAAAACTACCTACACGTGCGCAATGTACACAATTGTTTGTGTACACTGGTTTGCCGGGGTAAAAATGTCGCAGCGATTTTGGCCACTCTGATGAGCCCGTGCAAAGCTCACCGACATGCAGTCCAACCGCCACGCGCTGTGCCACTGGCTGATGTGTAGCGACAAAAGAAAGACTTCGACGGTTAAAACATGCTTATCAGCGCGTGTTTAAGTGCTTAAAGTATATTTGTGCGGGAGCTCTAGGGACCACTTTGACACAGAATATATCACTGTACAGAAGCAGGAGGGCAGGAAAGCTTGCAGTCTCTTCGTCAGCGAAGTCATTCCAGAGGGAGGAGGTCACTCAAACAAGTAGGAACGAGGTAGGAACCGTCCATGGCCTGAAAAAAGAAACCATCGTAGCGTACGCCTGGAATTATTTCGGGAAATCATAAATAACCAAATCAGGTTAATCGTACGGGGACTTGAACCCAGGTCCTCCCAATTGCAAGTCCGAAGATAAACCACTGCACCATCACCTCGCTCGGTGAATATGTGGTGGTTCCTTTGATATCGGCGTACCCAATATCTGGTTGGCTGCGTCGGACTCTGGAATGATTCTTGGGTCTACCTGGCGAGTGCGAGCTGAGAAACTTTCCCCATTGGCTGGGGAGCTGAGGTGGCGCAGCGGCTAGAGCGCTCCCCTCCTACCAGTGTGAAAGATGTTTGATTCTTGATGTGTCACTTCCGGATTTTCGCGCTTGGTAATCACGCCGAATAATGCTGCTGGTCCGCGGGTTTTCCCAGGGATCTCCCATTTACCCCGCCCTTGCATTCCGACGCTGCCGCGTACTCACCTTGCTTCACCCACATCGGCTAGCAAGACCTCAATTTTAAGAGCCACCCGAACCTCTCCACTCCTATTGGCTGCCGGTTGGCAAGTATGCTGTATTTCCAAGTGCTGATCTCGACACGTTGCTGACCAGTGACGGTATCTTGCTGGCGTGTGCAGCTGGAGTTCACGGCTCTTCGTTCATAAACACTCTGTGCCTCTATTCAAATTTCAGCGGCAGCTGAACATTTGCAAGTCTTATGTGAGTTTGTTAAGGACGGTTCAGTTCATTCGCGGTTACCACCAACTGTTCTGAAGGCCGTGCTAAAAATACACTTTCAATCAATTCCTCTGCCTCATGCAAAAGTAGAGCTTTACTAAGCCTAGAAAATAATATATCACAGGGACAACGCACCGCATTTGTGCACGGTTTCGTTAGTAATGTTTTGCATGAGAATTACATCTTTATAGGCATTACGAAAACGACTATATTTTAATTATAAATTAAATATTAAATACAAATGAAACATTATAATTTATATATCAACTGTAATATAAGTAAAATTAACTAAAAATAAGACTCTTATATATAAACGGAAATATAAAGCGCTTATAAACCTTGAGATATTTAGGAGACAAACAGACACATTATACACAGGCTTACTTTTCAGAGATTGTATTCAAAATGTGTGACACGTATTGCGTATTAACTATACACATTCTCAGAGCAGTAAGCACGAACTGATAACTACCGCCCGTGCAGCAGGAGGACACTCAACATGTATTGACTACTAGTAGTATAAAATGGCCAATTCTGCCCCCATCTGGCGTCTGGCGGCTGAAAGCGGAAGTAATTAGCATATTAAGGTCCCTGCCCATAAAAATTTTCAAAAATTATCCTCTCTTCCCGCAGAAAATTCTAGAACATGGCATTCCATCCCAACGACAGCCATTTTGTCAGCCATTAAAATTTTACCTAAACAGACGGCGGCCATTTTGGTAGCCAGTGGGGAAATTTTTCCAACATTATTTTTTCTATTGCCCGAATGAGCACATACATCGATGGTGGGCATTTTGGTGGTCAGGAAAAGTCGCCCGAAACCGATCGCGGCCATTTTATTATCCAGTCGGAATGGTTGCAGCAGCCATATTGGCAGCCAGAATGAATTGAAGTTCGTGATTACTACTGATGCCCGCACACGCATACATCCGTCCGCGACAAGGTCCCAGCCAGAACTTTCCCCTTCCCCGAGGTGTCCTCAGGACGAAGCCCCGTGGCCCCGTGGCGGCCATTTTGGACATGCAGGATAAAACCCGCCCAGAATAATAATTACCCAGCCAAGGCGGGTGGCTGAGAACGGAATTCGTAGCCGGGCCTGCTTGGAATCTGTTAATAAGGAGAGAGAGATAAATGCCAGCACATAATGAAATGCAACAAGTGGAATAATGACCCACCCAACCAGGAGGACGTGAACAAGATATGTACCCCTGCGGGAATGGAACACACACAGACCACCTCACTCTCTCTCAGACATGATATGTATAGCCCTGTCCCAAATAGCATTAACAATAAGGGGAGTCACAAAAAACTGAGGTTCCCATACACCAGATTACCTGCTTCTCGCACGGTAGGAGTACATGCAGAGATAACAAAGGAGACACATACACGGTTAAGAGAAATGATATTTATTCACAAAAAAACCAGTACAGCAACAAGATGCAGTATATTCATTACACAGTCGTAAGCGATGATTTGGGCAACCATTGGTTGAAGCGGGAATCGAAGCCCAACCACTTCACGAGAACCTGATAGCCAAGTTTATAGATCACTTGCTCCACTACATAGTCATGAGGATACTTCGTGACATATATTTCATAGTCGTAGAAAGAACCACTGATCTCTTGGCCGGTCATATTGGTAAACCGTATAGGTGCGTGGTGTAATGTCTCTCACCTTGGCGACGCGGAACACCTTGACACCCCAGTTTGGATAGTATGACTTATCAAAGACACCTCTGCTTCTGGAGATACGGACATAGTCGCTCACCTTGGCCCTCGGTCGTCGCGGGTCCGCCATCTTTGAGTGCCGGTATACAGTCTGTAGTAGAGAAGCGGCGTTGGCAGCAGTAATCTCAGACGGATGAAGATCAGTCGTTCTATGCTTACATGCATTGTACTGAGAAAACAGCCGAGGAAGCAGATCCAACCACTGGTTGCTACCCTGCGCCGAGAACGACTTCCACATCAGGCCCTTAAGCGTCTGGTTGAAACGTTCGACGATCGATGCCTTGAGGTCGCTGAAAGTAGAGTAGTGATGAATCTTCTTAGCTGCCATTAGCGCACGGAATTCAGGGTTGTAGAACTCCTTTCCCCTCCGTCCTTGGACGTTCTTCGGCGCGACCGTCTTGTCCAAAACCAATTTCATTGTGGCAGCAACATTGGCACCACGCTTTCAGCGCACAGGGACAGCTCACACTTACTTGGAGAAACAGTTGACAACCGTCAGTATGTAAGGAAAGCCCTTATTGACGTGTGCATAAGGAATAATTTCCAACAAGTCGGCCTGAAACAGGTCATCAAGTCCGAAGAGAAGCACCTTACTCCTGAGGAAGTTCCGACGTGCAGGGCGATGAAACTCGGCGGTGATCTGTGTTTTCGACATAGTCGGAGGTAGGCCCACCTCTCACAGAATATGGCCGGCTTCACAGAGCTTTTCCCAGATATTCACTATTTCGTTCGTGTGAGACGTATTACCAGCTTGGTTAGATGCGACGAGGATACGTAGACGGCCCACAAGCTCGTTCACGTCGTCCCAATACACATATTCCAACCAGCTACCACCATCAAGCTTCAGACCCGATCTGCTCACACCGGAGTTCGGAAACAGATCTGCGATAATAGCAAACTTAGGGTGGGTCTCGTCCTTACAAGAATGACTACTAGCATAATTGTCCACCAAATATGCGTGTGTGTGAGCTGCTACAACTGACGGTACTGTCGAAGCGCAGCACGGGAATAATCCCTGGGAACACATTTAAACAGTAGCTCGTAGAGGCTGGGTGAGGCTTTCATGACGACGTACCCTACCTGGATAATATCGTTGGGCAGAAAGAAAACTTGTTTGTCGCCGAGGAACTACTTCTTCCCACGTCTGTACAGACCATAAGTAGAATCGTTCAGATGTGTCATGTACGAAGTGAGATAATGGTGAAGCACCATAGCGCGTGCATTGTATCGCACCTTCCTGTGTTTCAAAGATGCCAGGGTCACATAACATTCATCAGTGATCGCCTCCTCCTCCATTGCAGTCTTGTGTTTCGGTGCGAAGCGTGGCTCAGCCTTCAGAGCAGGGGGAACTCTGGTGGTGGTTGCAACGTGCCGAGCCGCGACGTTATTGGCTGGAAGACCTCCAACATTCCATGCGCACCCTCTTGGCGAGCAGATACTTTTTGCGAACGCTCGCAACGACACAACTCAGATCCTCGGCGGGGGGAGCCATGGCAACTATACGTACTGCCAAATGTACACAGTATATATATATAGTGGCGACGCTCGATAAACTTGGAAAGGCTGCCTTACGCTTTGCCAATGCGTCGTATGACAGCATCCCGTACATGGTTGCAATGAGCACACTTGTCCTCACCGACACATGTGTCAGATAGATATTTTTAGAGTGTGCGACGTATATCATCCAAAGTCACAAGCTATACACTCAAAGCGTTGATGCGGGACGTGAGCTTGGTGGCAACGTCACCAATGATTCTGGTAGTCACCCCCGATATGGCAGTGCCTATCCGCGCCTCCAGGGTGGCCACAGCTGTCTGTAGCGAACCCCCGGCAGTACGACGACCATCCAATGTCGCAGAGAGAGAGAGAGAGAGAGAGAGAGAGATAGATAGAGAGATCCGAGTCGTTCTACCACAGCAGAAAGCTTGGCCACGAGGTCAGGGTTCGTGACTATGTCGGAGATGTGCTCTATCTGTGCACTCAGAGCAGCCAGTTTTCTCGAATTGGTGCTTGCCACGAGCATGTGATCTTTCAGAATAGCACCGAGGGCTTCCAGCACCCTTGTGTCAATACGAGAGGCCAGGTCATCCACCGTCTTCGAGACACTGTCAAGTGTACCGCCCAAACCGCCGAGGTTCTGCACATCGGACGCGAGGGTCGATATCTGACTAGACAGTTGACCAGATGGCATGCCGACCGCATCGACGTTCGATTCCAGGTCGACCAGCTTCTTCGTGAACGTTGCAAGGATCACCCTCAGTCTTGGAGGGTAGGCCACCGACATGCACACCCACATCATCCAGTTTTGTCTCCGTGGTTGCAAAGACCGATTCCAGACTGGTAAGCTGTGTAGTCAAAGCAAGGGCCCTGTCGATTTTCCCAGTCAGATCGGCAAGGCCTCCAGCGGTAACCTGAGCACCCACAACATCGAGTTTCTTCTCCAAAGTTTCAAGCTGTCGGCTGAGGGTTGTGGTAAGCATTTCCACATCAGTAGAAGTCAACCAGCGAATCTGGGCATCCATCTTGGCAGACAGGATATTCGTGTTGGTCAATATCCGCCCTTCCACGACCCGGAGTGCATCGCTCGAGGCGAAATCGGTGAGTCTGGACACAGACTTGACCAACCCAACAAGGTTAATATCCGATACCCGTGGACAGTAGATTGGTAGCATAAATGTGGTCCTTCAGGGCGGTCATCTTCGCACCGAAGTCGGACAGTTTGCGCACATCGGCGGTCAATGTCAGTAAGCCAGTGGTCAACATGTTAACAAGCTTCTCGCCCCCAGTGCTAAGCTTTGGCTCCAAGGCCACGAGCCGAGTCACACTGGACTTGAGAGAAAGAAGATGAGACTCAGTAGCGGTACATGTGGTCCGTAGATGTTCCATAGCCGTGGAAGTAACGCTGCGGACAAAGAATACGTTCGCCTCATTGTCATCGTGATTAGGTCCCCTGAGATACTTGGCCCGCTGACCCACCAAAACTATAGTTCTCATCATTGGTAAACGTAATACAAATATCCGGGGCACGCTTCAGGCCGCTATGGCGGAACTTGGACACGGCATTGTCCATAGTTCACCGGTGCACGATAATTAACTGATCGAAGCCTCGTCGAAACCAGCCTTTATGGGGTGGGAAGTCCTTGGCATTGACGAGAAACCTACGATATGGATCGTGCCGACAACATGAGCACATCATTTTAGAACTATCAAAAGTCGTATCGGTGTACACATGACGGAGATTCAGGTTATCCATACGAAACAGAACGAGGAAATTGGCATTGCCACGTAGAAGTTTCTTCGGCATATGGGACTACGTCTGACATAGTAAATCGCATCCACTGTGACATAGTGACCTATGCTGAAGTACTGTTGCATCGTGTTCTGGTTCTCACATGCGACATCATCGAATACGAACTCAGAGTTAGGCCTAGAATCGCTCGGCGGCATGACGTCAGCATTGTCGCTTATCTGGAAACACTGAAGTTCATTCATGGCCTGTAAAACCAGTGCCACGCGAAGGTATTTCGACTGTTGGAGAGACTTCGGGTAGAGATACACGTTCTCGAAGCAGAGACCATCGGGATGCTCCAGAAGGGTGAGGAGCACGAATGTCTTCCTGCAGTTGCTCGGATCAGTGATAATAGCACGGACAGTATTCGGTAGAAGTTTCCCATGACGCGATTCCTGGGCCGTAAATTCGTCTTCAGTGGTGATGCTACTAGGAAGCGTGGTTGTCTGGGGCACGATCTCCATGGCACTGAGATAACACACTAACTCAAGTTAAGAAATTAAATAACACGAAATGAGAATATATGCTCAATATTACCAATGAAACATTACTTATTTCGTCTAACAATTCATATTCTGAATATTTTTGTAGGGTACTGCAAGAAAATATACATTGTCTAGAAACGCCAAAGTTTGTACCAAAAGTACTTGAACAGATAAAAAGTGGTTATATGTCTTTCTTATTTTTGACGTGAATTCATCTTTAAATTTGCGACCATAGTGGGAGGCAATCTAAAAAATCCGATGATAACAAAATCGGGGATACAGTTTGCCATTGTAGCTCCGAATCTATCGTCTACATTCGAAATTAAATTACACCATTCGATTTCCAAAGAATCAAAGAATATATTACGTTGAGTGAGGACTGCGAAGCATCCCGCGCGACGGAAAAAAAAGGGGGAGGTTCGCAATTTTGAGTTCGTTTTGCCGCGTCTCATTACTTCCGCGTAGTATAACTTTTGACTAGGAGACGCTACGACGCTCGTTTAAGTTTCAATCGACAGCTCTCGTCATGATTGATCGATTGCGTGTAAAAAAAACATTTGTGTGGCGTAATTATAATGAAATTTTATGAGTTTAATGTAAAAAATTAAGAAAACCTAACACAATTTCGGCATATAATCGTTAAAAAGCCAAGTCGAGATACAGACATCGTATACGGTTGGAAACAGCATCTCAAAATAAATCCAGTGATACACATAAAACCCCATATGATAAAGTGAAGCGGTGCCGGGAAAGTAAATAAACATCAAGGCGTCCAAGTTCGTTAACATACACGTATTAACACAAAACAAACGGCTGTGTCCCAAACAGAGCCGAACCCCATTTTTTAAACAACTGCTCGCCCTGGATTATATAGTACCTTAAATGCTAAGTATAACAAATTTAACACGAATGTGTGTTTAAATATACAATTTTGCTAACAACGTATAACATTTACAAAAATAAAAACAAATCACCGAAAACTTACATTTTTAAAACGAAATTGACCTAAAAATAAAACCATAAAATCTTGTTTTTTCTAACTTATTATAAACTATTACTGATTCTTATAATAAAAATTTAATTAAAAGCATTTGCGTAATCAAAAATAGGAATAATTCAGTAGAAATCGTATTTCACAAACAACACACTGTAAGATTAAAATGAACGCAGCTATGTTGACAGAAAGTTTTAAATTATCCCCTGCCCTCTTATAAACCCAAAAACAAGATGACGGTGGCTGTTATTATGACGTCTTCACGCGTTCAACCAGCCGTAGGCTAGATTTTGCAGATCTCCGTGCACACGAGCCGATGTCATCTGTTCACTGACAGCTGCCATAATGAGAGGCCAATTTTGCCTATGAATAGGTTTCATGGCAACCCTTCCTTTTGTTCTTGCGAGAATTTTATATACTCCGAGTCCTCCTGGCATTGTGCAATGAATATAAATACTAAAAAATCGCAAAAAAAAATTCAGGGAAATTATTTTAAGTTTTTTGTTACTCTCAAGATAGTTTATCATTATATGACTGGGGGGTGATTAAGATTTGACTCGGCTAAGTGAACTGCACTCATAAACGTTCTGTTTTATCGTATCAGAATCCTCACTAGCAATGTAACAATGTGCTGAAGCAAATACATTTTATAACAAACCAGTCAAACTTAAGCACTTATAAAATAAAATTGCGTAAAATGAAAATTAAATCAGTGGTAACGCCGCAAGCATTTTCTCTATAACGTAAGAGCGCAGTCTGTAAGTCTGATCAGCAGGCGAAACGCTGCAAGCCCAGCAACATGATAAGGTGCTACTGAATGTAAACGGGATAGGAGCTTCCTGTATGTGTGAGGCAAAAAGATAAGGTAACTGTCGGTCGGATACATGTAAGAGGTGCCATCTTCAATATCAATAGGCTGATTCCTGCAAAAGTCACGCTGTTTTATATATATATATATATATATATATATATATACACACACATACACACGCACATGTTATTTTCTGTTGACTTTTTCTACTCGATTACAGTTTGATTTACATGAACTGTATGGCTCTGAAGATAAAGCATACAACTAACGATACGATAGCCCAATCGCATTCAATCGTGTCTAAATGTCGCAAAAGCCTACATATACAAGACACTAACTGCATTATATGTAGGAAATAAAGTATAGTATTCTGGCAGATCAAAACGCAAATTTTGCTTGTCTGTCAGGAGAATCTTACGGACTAATGGCGAAGTGGTTCTAACGCAAAAGTGCCTGAAGTTTAGACCGCCGTAAAAAAATTCGTGAAAATTTCCTTTCCATATGAATAGGTTCTGGCAATGACTTTCGAAAAAAAAAATATCGTTTCTGATTAAGGGCACTGCTTACTGGCTGGTAGCTGCGAAATCTACATATGGAAATCCCATGTTAAAAATTTTGCCTCACTGCGTTAATTTTAAAGGTAGGCGTTTCAAACCAAACGTATTCTTCACGAATTTTTTATTGATAAGTTCCCTGCAGCGCAGATGTTTCCATAACATGTATGGCGTGTTTGCAATGAATTTTGAAATTCATGTTTTACAAAAAATAAAAAATAAAAAAAATAAAAAAAATAACATAATGCCCATCTATATTGAAAAAAAAAAAAAAAAAAAAAGAGTCTTGTGGGTACCTTCTCCTAAAAAATCCGCGAAGAATACATTTTGTTTGAAACTCATATCTTTAACATTAAAGCATTGAGACGAAATTTCCTTAAGATGGAATTTCCTATTTAAATTTCGCAGCTGTCAGCCGGCACACCCGAAAATCCCCCTGGAAACGAATCTGGCACACCGTATATGGAGACGAGTGATCTCACCCCACAACAGCAGGAGCGAAACTCGCTGTCATAAAAATGTATTTGTGTGCGATGTTATTAGCAGCAGGTATTTAAGAGACTGAGGAACATAGTCTGAACAACGAATTATGTCTTCCACAACGTGAGTGCTTCCTTTTTCTGGGAACTGTTTTCTGTTGAGTACAGCGCGGATCATGTAATCCACTTCCTATGCCACGTTCTACATGCAGGGCACTAAGTCAGAAAGAGTTAGAAACTGACCATACGTACTGTTACATGTTGCTGGTCCGCGTCGTTAACGTCCCGCTGTAGCGAGAGAAACACTTTTCCAAGGACAATGTGGTAACGTGAGAAATGTGCGGCGATTCGCAAAGGCGAGCCACCACGTGTGTAAGATAAGAGTATCGACACTTGCGCGCTTCTGGCCTTCAGCGGGTAGAATTCCTGGACTTTATCATTGAAATAATGTTCTGGTCATCGCCCTCACCTCTTTTAGTGAGAGCCGTGGTGTGGGGGAAACTTCCTGATCGAGCCAGCGAGACTACTTAAGACGCGACTGTCCTCCGAGCAGACAATATAAGGATTGTGCGACCTTAAAGCTCCAGGTGTGCTAAGACAGCGAAGCGACGAGCTAGTAGAGCGACGAGTAGCGGCGAGAGCAACCAGCGAGAGTGAAATCTGCGGACTGCGAGCATCGATAGTGTGACGAGAGAAAGGCTGGCGGAGGGACTATTGAACAGGATGCCTGCGTGACAGACACCTGAAATGGTAGAAATAGATTTATGATGTGTAAATAATAAGTAGGCCATGAATTAAGCGACTGTAATAGATTTACATAAATTGATAGTAGGGATGTTATAAAAAATTGATATAACGAATTTACGAAATTACATCAACGATATATCGATACCAATCGTTTATATGTTTCAACGATAATTTATTGAAATCAATATCTTTTACCAGGTATCGGAAATAAATATTTTTAGAATGTTCTTATAATAAGCTCTGTTTTGAAGACAAAAATTGAATTAAATAGTTATTGTGCTTAATTTGACATCATACTAAAAAAAAGGAGCCACATCTTCCTGCACTGCTTTATGTTTTCAACATGAATTATTTCAAGGAATTTTACATTTGGTCAAATATTTTAGTACATAAAATATCAAATTTCTATGCACCAAAAATAAATTTTTTCGTATATGTCGAATATCGATATATGTAATCGAAGCTGGCACACCATATTGGAAAGCGAGTAACTTGACACACAACAGCAGTAGAAAGAAAAAAAATTGTGTAGACATATTTGAAAATAATTTGGTGTAGTTTATTAATACAATTTTTTCCCGCAGGTTTGAGCTTCCTTCGATAGTTACGGAAGTTCTTTACTGACCCGGACAACACGGAACATTACTTCTTACTTATTACACGACAATAAGCTGACATGAAAAAGAATCCTCGTCTGCATACACGATATAGAAAACGGTATTCTACACTCTGATAATGTATGGAAATGTAATGTGCCGCGGGAGGAGGGGAGGGGTGAATTCTAAGAGGTTGGGAAATCGTATGTTGGAGACTTATCACGAGTGAACTTGGCCTTACTTCTAGGAAGGCCGGAAACGCATGGGACAAAGAAGGACGCGTTGCAAAACTGGTGCGTAATCTGTTGTGGCTCGCGAGTGGACATAACGAAGTTTGTGGCGGTTCAGTCAGCCCGCCTGCGCTGATAAGGGGTCTGCCAGAGAGAAGAGCCGCTGTTTGACTATGTAAACACCGTCAGTCTTCCCACCAGGAAGCGGTGCTTGCTCCTTACAACATCCACTTCCAGCTGAGAGATAACACGGGCGGTTCAGTTGAAAAGTTCCTGGGAGGCGTAGGTGTAACGAGACCCCTCCTCTTACCCAAACAACGCATGGTCCTGTTGTTTGCGTCATCTCTCTCAGTGACCGCCATACTTTTTAAGCCCCTGCCTCTCCACTCCTCTTCCTAATAAACTCTCATCCTCTCACAACAGTGCAGGACAGCAAGGTATACGGAACCCAAAATAGCATGCTTGTTACAAACTCAGACGCATGCATAAAATATACGGCGTCTGTAACAAATTATGCAATCGAATGAAGAGATTTGGCGGGTTCTTAACGTCGAGGTCTTGAGAGACAATGAGGGTGAAGCGTAGCGAGTATGGAGCAGCGCCGGAATGAAATGACGGAAGAAGCCAGTGATCTCCGAGAAAACCCGCCGACGATTCCCACATGCGAAAATTCGGGAGCGGCCCCGCCGTAAATCGAACCCGGTTCGCCTAGGTAAAAGGCGATTAGTCTAACCACTATTACACCGCCCCCCCCCACAATTTATGTGAGAAACTATACTTGCGCATAGGCGATGAGTACGATGGGGCAAGTGGAACCTCCCTCCCCACCCAAATTTCAATCAGCCGGGGCGTCATTCCCCTGGGTTTATGGTGGATGCTCACTATTTCATTTTTTAATGACTATAACTTCATGGAGACTGCTCACCTCATTCATTTCAAAATTTATATTTTTTATAGTTCTTTACATAACCGAAAAATAAAATAAATATCACAGTCGAAACTTTTATTTCGTTAAAAATGTCTTAAACCTTGGTTTAAATAAAAATTAATATTTTGCACACGTGCATATACTAACTGTTCCCACAAACGCACAACGCACAGTACGGGAAAGGAAAGGGAAGTGAGGGAGTGAGAGTGTAATATTAAAATGTAAGTAGGCATGTTCACAGAAAGTCTGTGACTTGTTCTTTTATAAACAAGAAGTTGGCAGCTACTTGTGCAGATGCAGTGGTGGATCTAACATACTATCAAGGAGGGTGGTAACCATGGGGAGGACAGGGATTTGGTTATCTCACGTTACATTTATCGTCATCAAATATTTGCAATATTTTTGTAAGTCGTGAGAACTCAAATTGGTTTAGTTTTGTTTTATTTATCAAAGAGCAAGAACTAGCGGTACTGATAAATATTGACATTAATAACGATTCCTTACGACCTGTAGAAAATGCCACTCCCAGTCCTCAAGCTTAGTGATCTTATTGAGATATTTGTGAATGCGGAGGAGAGAAAGATTCACGTATAAATATAATTTCGAGGCAGGTGAAATGCAACACAGAAAGACAAGTCGAAAAGTATGGTGTTCTAATTTGGCGTTTAGAGAAAGGTTACATTTTCTTACGTAGCAATGAAATAATCTTTTAAGTATATGTTTTCATTCTTCGTTTTCGTGTTTCGTGTATTCTGTTTACTCCATATTCTTTTACCAAAACACGGCTAAAGGAAAATAATTAGCTGCCTTGCATTTTTTGTGCAAGCAAGCGTATAATGACTTATACTCGCAGAACTCACATAGGTAAAAAGGAGCCAGTGAGCATAGGACTTCGAGCATAGAGCCAGTCCTATAGTTAGTCACGCCAAAAATTTATCATCCTATAATGAAGGGAGCAATATGTTACAGTTTGTTTATAACTACATTGAATTGCTAAATTTTAGCCATTTTTCACTGTCTCTAGTAGTAAATATCTAAGGTTTTTCTATCAACGCCACACCAAAAATGGCCGTATTTTGGCCAGGAAATTGCCACATTATCCTCAGCGCTTGGCGACACCTTAAACCCGACCATTACGACTCTTCCTCGTTAGTAGTAGGAGCTGGCCGGTCCTACCACACATTTAATTAATCCTATTATCGAGTTGATTGATTGGATTAATTTGATTAAACCTATATTAATACGATCAAAAAATTTAATCAGATTTTAATCGCATGAAATTTTTTCGTTAATCCTTAATCCTACTCCGATTTGATCGGATTGTTTGGACAACGAAATTTAACAAATTTGTCTGATGCAAAAGCTGTATCAATTTTTTTTTATATAATTTGTTTTGTGTGTGTTTATAGTTTGTTGTATTTTAATTTCTTTCTTAATTTTTTTTTGGGTGGGGAGGAGCTCTGGTACATCCTCACCCTTGGAGCTCTGGCTTTGTACTGATGTGTGGTGTTGGGGAAGTTGTTTATATATGGGAGCGATGTTCACCTTCTGAGCTCTGGCACTCGACTCAGGTGTCATGTGCTGGGGAAAAGGTATATATGTGGTGTGGTTTTGCAAGTGTGGAATAAGTGTTTTTGGGGTGTTGAAGACATTGGTAGGGAGATAGGTGATTTTTTCATTATAGTAATTAAAAGGAAAGAGTAAACGACATATAGTTAATACATGAGAGAAATTATGAAACATCGCACAGGGAAAACGAATGACAAAGCCGAGTTATTTAAAGAAATAAAATGATTTTAATATACGTCCGTTGGGTTTGGGAGATCGCAGAATGAATGACTTTTAGTGTGTATTTCTGTGAAATGAAATCTACCCTGTCTGATTAGATATGCATTTCGAAATTAATAAAATGGACACATTTATGTGATGAAATAAATGAAATTTTGGTAGGAATATATAAATTACACTACTTGAATTAAAGTAATTAAATCGCACAAGCACCTCTCCCAGAACACATCTGTCCAGCTGCTAGCTCAGTCAAGGAATGACTTATAAACATGGAGCTGTGGCTGAGTTGAAATTACTGCAAAAATTCAGAACATGACTCATGTACTTGGATTTTCAAACTAATTAATATTTCCCTAGAAAACTTGTTTGCAACCCATTCTGACAACTTAAAGATGGAATAAAGCACACATTCAAAATATGCAAACTTAATAAGAACTTATTTGAATCCACTACATCACACACAATTAAAGATTTCCAAACTTGCATTTTGAATTAAATTTTAACCAGACACAATAGCATTATAGACATACACATACTTCTCCCTCTCATTTTTACATGTACCTTAAATGATTTCAAAGCATGTCCGTTTGTTGTGGTGTCTGATGTAGGAATGAGTTGAGTATACCACTTATGTCGACTTATAAGCTGTGTGGAGAGACTGAGTATAGACGTGGAGCATGGTTAGTGCCTGGCAGGCAATTGAGTTGAAATTACAGGAAAAACTTGTAAATGAAGGATACTTTTGAATGTTTATGAAATAGCAACTAAACAAAAAGAAAGTTGAACTCACACACCACTACATGAATGGATAAAAATTGTGTTTACAAAGCATGTACTTATTTATAAATTTCACATCCCTGGGAAAATAAATGTTCATATCGTAAGAAGAATTGAGTTGAATATTAATTTAAAAATAAATAAAGCTGTTTATGTTTGTGTAATGTATGATTGTGTTTCACCACCAGACATCACCCAGCAGCAGCAGTTGTAATTGGTTTTGTGTAGTAAAATATTTCTTCTAAAAAGTACTGTGGGTTCTGTAACTAGCTGGTGTAGAGACTCAGGTCAGCAGGAAACATTCTTGTAGGTATAAATGGTGAGAGGTCTTGTACCTGCCTCTGAAAAGGTATTTTGTCAGTCGACTTTCCCTTTGTTATGTACCCCAGGGTCCTTCAAGTCGAGCTGTGGCGACACAGGTCTTCTCTAGATACTGCTCCTGCTTATTTCATTTAAAATTTATTAATTCCAACTTTCGATTCTTTTCTCCATCACATTTGTAATTCCCTCCTATGCCCTTCAGAGTTGTTTGATTAAATTTGAATTAAAACAATAGTTTAAAGATTTATGAACAAAAATATTGTTCCTCCTCACAAAGACTGAAAAAAGAAACTTGTATTTTATTTTTGAAGTCATCCAGTTACCTGAGTTTAAATATAAACAATACCTGAAAAGCTTACTACTAGTGACCCACTCTTTTCAAGTTTGCCAATTTTTTTTATATTTCAAACTTCTCTTTAGTAGTATTAAAAGTTTTATCAACTCATCATACAACAAATAATGACATGAGGCATTAAAACTAATAAATAACAAGTCACACTACTACTTTTTAACACTAAAATATTTATTGCAATTTTTCTTTTGAAAATTCATCCTTAATATCTAAATATTTATAATGACTCATACCCAAATTTAATAGATAACAAAAATGTTATCAATCATTTTATAACCCAAATTAAACTAATATATAGAAAAAAAATTTCACTTACTTTAACACAAATATTTCAAAAGAATTAAATTTACAACAAACATTTTTTCAATGATTTTATTATCCTAACTAAACTGATATATACAAAAAGCATTTTTTACTTACTTTAAAACAAATATACCAAGAGAATAAAATTGACAAACATTAAGAAAAATTACCAAACATATTTCAATTACATTATAAGAACTTAATTTTCAAACACATGCATGCAGATTCCACAGAATGTTTTATCACACTGAGAATTTCTTCTTCCGATCATTATTTGGATAATGGCAGGGGAAAATGTATCGAAGACAATAGTATAAAGTAACTTGATAATAAAGATATGCCATGCCATACAGATACGCAACCAGGTAGCAGCAGCATTGATGGTTATGCAACAGGTGTTGCAAACAGTTGTAGAGATTGCAGGCAGCTGTAGATATATGTGATGTTGACTGTAGAACAGGAGGTGCATGTGGTGGTGGTAGATGGACACATTTGGCAGTGTGGTGCTGAGAGTTGTGGTGTCATAGGTAGGCTGTGTTTATTGTGGTGCTGTAACTATTGTTAGAAGGAAATAAAAAAAAATATTTAATGATTTTGTAGTGACCCCAAGATAAGATACATACTCCATCTGCTTTAATGTAATGCTTATCGTCCATACCTGACAACACTACCTTGGTTACACATTCAGCATAGACTTTGTGAGCATGCAAATGGAACTGATATTGGGTCCCCAAAACCGTTGTGCATTTTTCGAGGCATCTCCATAATCCTTGTACCTTAGTGATTGCAACGCATTAGGTTTTACACCCTTTGCCTTACATATATATTGCTCATTCGCAACTAAGTATGCATAAAGCTTGGGATGTAAACCCACAAAGTATGTGATGATGGGACCAGCATGTTCATCTTTCATCACCCTGGTACAACCTTTGTCCTCGTGAGGGAATTTTGGCAGCTTATCGAGCACATAGTTGGATTTATCGAACAACATGTTTATATCTAGGTTAGTTACTTTATAAATGGCATCACAAGCAACAGAATACACCATGAAATAGGTATCACAATAGAGGAGGTGCGAGGCTGGCGGATAAAATTTTGTCCACATATACTGATAATGAAATTAGTACAGTGTACAAAGGTTTGTTAAATGCAACAGAACTTATTGACATCTCGATAAGGACCAAATTTTCAATGATAATCTGCCTTTCCTGAAATGTTGGATGCCCTATCAGCTCTGCAGCCCCATAGATTGTGTCATATCACGAAACAACTCTTATGTCCCTTTCCTGGCGGACATTCTGCAATTTTTTTCCGTAAGTGGAATTACTCATGAATTTGAAAAACAATTTTTCGAATTCGTTCACAGTCTGAGCATGTTTTGCAATATTTAATTTGATGTATGGCTCCATCCATGCCTTTTGCTCAAAGCACAAAGTGTGATGAACAGAGTCAAGCATGGCCCTGTACATCAAATAGTGCTTCAGTGTTTCCCCACATATAACACATTTTTTCTGCAGCACATGTGTCAAAAGAAATTTCTAGGGCCAAAGGCAGATCAGACAATGCCTCATGAAATTCATCTGGAAATGACAGATCCACTTTCGCGAAAGAACAAGTGTCACTGTAATTCACTGTGTTTGAAAAATCTCATGTTTAAAATAGGTCAGCATCACTCCACTCAAAATTGACAATTGGAAGCTTGGATCACATCGTATGACTGTACAACCCATTGAAATCGAAAAAGCATTTCCATGACACACTGGGATCATAATCCTCACCCATGTAAATATTGTTGGCTTCCGTATGCCTTCTGGAAACCTGGGTAATGCTGCCCATAACCACACGTTCTACAAAAAGATACGTGTCTGGATCTGTCAACAAGTGTAGGCACCCATGTGTCATTGACAACAAAGTGTCCCGTGAAAGAGATGGAACTGTGATGTACATGGTAGGGTCAAGACCATAATGAGCCAAACATAAAGCCCTGAAATTCTCAAAAACTTCTGCCAGTAAACAAGTGTCCACACATATGTAGTAAATGGTATACTGTAGCAAGTTTATGCAGTTGAACACATCCCATGCGGCTTGGGCATGGGCATAATCCTCTTCGCTAATGCTTTCGCCTCTCTTCAAATTATGAAATGCATCCTTTGGTGGGAGTGACTTGCACATCAGACTGTCTGTGACTTAACAAAGTTATAAAGAAAAACTCCCTTCTGTTTTGCCGATTGGAATTGGGTGTTGTCTGGAAACATCGAGTGGGCGATACTCAATTATGCAGGAAGTAAATAGCCAGTCAAAATTTCCAGAGAGGTGCTTATGAATTGGAATGAGTCAATATAACGTAATTTGAAATATTTGCATTTCCATTGAAATCACTCCCATCAGGAATTTGTTTGGTAATACATTTGTATTTCTCTAGGGTCATTCCAATCACTTGAATTTTACTCAGGTTTTCGATTACCACGGTTCCATCATCTTGTGTTACATGACGTTCAGCCAAAGGCTTTAATATAAAGTAAGCAACATAGATTGGCAGGTTATGAAAAACAGTGACAAGTTGTCTCTTGGGCATTCTGAAGTACATGACCTCGGATTTCGCCCATGAGATGGTCATGATCGACCACAATATCATCGGAACAATCACACTGTAAATTCCTGCAACCAACTTTGTAAGTTCAACTAATTTATAAACAAATTGGTAAATACAATCAGCACCTAAAAACTCAAAATCGTTTGATAAACTTGGATTATATGAACAAACCAACAAAATGCTACAAGCATGTGGAACATGTCGGTTCATGGTATTTCTATTACTCACTTCATTATTAAATAAGCAAGTGGACGTGGGTTTCAGGCAACTTTCGACATCGCAATAGGTGCCAAAACCCAATCTTTGTTGTTTGCTGTAATCTTCAAATTCCAATTACTTGGTATTCCTAGTGGGGAAAGTACTGCGAAAATCATTTTGTTGCTGTCAAAGAATAGTATAACTCGCAAGTTTCTCATCACTAACAAAGTACTGGAGACAATCACAAACATTTCTTTTGTGTCGTTTCTTACTTAGCTGATTATCAACCAGTTTTGACAAATTTCTAATATGGACAAAATGCAAATGACTGGTACTTCCACTCACGTGAATCACCAAAATATTCACATGTTTCTCATTATATACAGGATAAATACACATGGGTGCAATAACCCCATCCTTTTTGCAAGTTTTGTCAATTATATTGCTATCTTTGTCCACTGCACAGTAGACATTGATAGAAATAGAATTGTTCTCCACAAACTTACTAATATCCTGCAAGACTTGATTTGTCAACAGACCTTCAGTATTCAAAACCTAATGAGGTTTTGGATATGAACCAATTCTCTTGGTATGTTGTGTGGCAGGAAACAAAGATACAATTCTGGCATAGTGGAAAAACATTCCCTCTGCAAAGTGTACATCGATACAAGCCTTTCTATAATGAATAAATATGTGTAATATTGTGTGCACAGCATCGACAGTGAATGCTTGGTATTGAGACACATAGACATCCATGTATGGCAATATTTGCAAACTACAGCCAGATCTACATGCACTAAACTCCTTAAGACTGCTTGTAAGATAAGGGATAAACGTAAGCATTATAGATCAAACTGACAGGATGAGTGTAGGACAGGAAGGACTTTACTTTCAAAATAGAAGGAACCGTAGCAAATTCCTCCACTGTGAGGGTTTTCAGGGACTTACCCGCTATGGTAATGGATACTATAAAGGCCAGGTTGATGAAAATATTAAGTTGAATAAAGAGGCCTTACACCTTGCAAAAATGAGAAAAATACACGTCACTTTTAAGCCTGTCATTAACTATTTGTGCATCACTTAGCCTGCCCACAAATGCTGTAGCTTATAGCTCATATCACATGTCTAGCAAAGGCTCCACTAAGGCTGGGGACTCTGGAAAAAAAATGTTTTCCAGCTCCCTTGGTGAAATATCTCTAATTGACTCGAAAGTCGGTTGTGAGATGGATGGAGCTCTGTCCGAATCACAAGAATTTTCAGAGTCGGATAGAAATAAATCATCCATCAAAAGATCAACCTTTTCTTGTTTGGGAGGAGCGGACACTTGTCGACCTCTTGTCGTTGATGATCTCTCTGTAAGTGAATCCGTGCTCGAATCGCTTAAGTAGAGATCATCCTACAAAATGTCGACTAGTGTCCACTTAGGCAAAGGTACACTGTATTTACAGCTCGCAGTAGACTCTCTTTCTGTCTACAGTTCAGAACCTGAATAGCTTACGTAAAGATCTTCAAGCAAGCTGTCAATACTTTGCCGCTTACACTCATTTCATTTTGAATCCTAACCAAAGATTCTTTTGTTTCCCCGATATAATAGTTACAACACCACAATAAATAAATGTGAAGTGCTACATTGTTCTGAAGACAGGGAAAATTATTCCCACTTTATTCCCTCACCACAACAGAATTGCAATAAATCTTGTATTTCTGATATAAAGGACAACATTCTTTATTTAAATTAATTTTTTTGAGTTTAAATGTGTGTTTGGAAAAGAAAACCGACTACAAAGACATTTTTACAAAAGATACCAGGAACGAGGCTTTCCGAACATTCGTGGACAAAGCCAGGTAGCGGACGTCTGAGGGCTTGGGGGAACAGTGCAAAAGTCAGGTTACAAAAACTGAAGAGAATTATGTGCAGAGTTTAGTCTACGTGCACAGGGCGGGAGCTTTGTATGAGGCAGACAAGAGAATAAAATGTGTTTCAGAAAATTGCCGTAGTCCACAGCAAGCACCAGCATTCTGACCCTCTCCCCTTCCCCTGGTCATTTCCATCCACCTGACAGCTCCCTTCCCTCGCTAGTGCTCATCACACACACCATGCAGTCACCTGCATGCCTACGCGCCAGCTGGAAAAATTCACCACATCCCCTCCACCCCGCCTCTCTGACGACTTTACTCCATGATGCACATCGCCCCTGACTTGTGACCTCCAGTATACACCTCGCTTCCTGACCTGGCTCACCTCATCTGTTTTTCACAACTTTTATGTTTTGAGTGTGTTTACAACATTGCATTGATATTGAAATTCATGCTATTGTAATGAATTTTAAGCCCAGTTTTCAAAACCATTTGTTTAAGAGAAAAATGTTACATCTTAAATGCACTTTTTAAATAATAATGTGAATTACTCGACACCATCAAAACTTGTTTATACCATCAAAAATAAAGATAGTGTACACCATCAAAAATTGTTTATGCCATCAAAAATAAAACTAATTTACACTGTAAAAATTCTTTACACCATCAAAACTTTTTACAAATTTTAATACAGATTTTTGTATAAAGTTTATTAGCGAGAGGAATAATATTTTACACTCTATATTAATAATACTAACTAAACAAATACTCTTAAACTAAACAGTTTAGAAATTTAACTAGTAAAATGTACTTAAATTTTAGAATGTGTCCAAAAATTCCTTAAAACTAGCCAACTCTCTAACTACTCACAAAGATAGTACAACAATCGACTTAGAATTACTTACAAATGCTCCTCCCCCCCCCAACTCACACTATAGGCCATGCACCTACTGCTGTGATCTGTTTCCTGCCCTTGGCTGGAAACCACCTCAACTATGGTGGTAAACAGGATGAGGACACAAGCAGCGAACTGTTAGTTAACCAAGATGTTCGTAACAATCCAATGCCATGAGTATTTAGCAAGCACGGAGGACTGAAGCGGAGCCTGTTGCTGACCTGCCACAAGACTGCTGCCACCTGACTATGGACCATAAGAGGGCGTTCCGGGTCCGTCAAATCCGAGACTTCTGCACTCAGCCTTCAGCATCATTAATAAGGTGATATTGATCCAGTGAGTTATTGCAGAGACTTTAGTAGACATTGATTTTGTGGCTGACAAAGATAAAGAAGATTATATCAATCAACTCCTCCTTTTTTAAACATAAAGTAAAGATTGTACGAGTGGTGTCACTTGTATTTAAGTGTGGTACATATAAAGATATTAGACACAATGTCGCCTTCAAGTCAAAGCTACGATTCTCATTTGGGTTTACATTAATTACCTTCTGGTAAGCTGCCAGAAACAGATTGGTTCAGTAAGCCCATAAGGCAAACCCCAAATTATGGTCCGCCTTCGACGCCCGACGACGAGCCCACCATCGAGAAAGCTGCCAAGAGTCGACTATGGCAAATATGGTGAATATTAAATCCCTGGTAGAGCGACTTAATGCACAATAGGGCACGAGACTTGTGATGGTGTTAAGATCCCTTCGATCAGAGTTTGCTCGATTTAACCTTACACTAATTTGAGAGTGATTAAGGCATCAGTGCCCCTTTGTGATACCTTAATTGTAAAGATATATCCATTATTTGTTGCTGATTAATTGTACAAGAGCATTAATTGAGATGCCTACTTGAGGCAGAATTGTAAAGAATTAGTATTTAATAAACTTAGTATTTTGTATCTGAGTGCTTATCCTTTGAGTTACCCTTGATCCCCTTAGTTAATGTGAGGTCTTATCCCTCAGGAGAGGTCACATCAACGTGGTGTGGTCCTCTTGTCTGGGCATCCTTGAGTAAAAATTCATTTAAAAAATTAAATTTATTGAAAAATACATATATACACACTCTCGATGTTCCAAAAATTTGCAAATAATTTTTGACATAAGTACAGGAGGTTACAAAATAGATGCACATCTTTAAACAAACAAGTATAGGAGGTTACACAAAATCATAGCATGAGAATGTATAGGCTGATTCGCATACATAGATACCAAAAAATTGTAATACTGGTTATACATCATTCCACAATAAAGCCTATTTATTCCTCAATTAAGCCTGTTTATTCCTTTAAAAAAAAAACAATTTATTCCTAAACCAACACTCCAACCAAATTCAAATGACTTAATTAGTTTGAGGAAGACATAATACTTCCAATTGAAAGATATTTCTATTTTGCAATGTTTACTTGAACTAATAATTTTTTTTGGTCAAGTAGTATGGTTAACTAAAATTTATTATCATACTTCTCGGGTGTTTTCAGATAATACTTGATTCGATGTAACCTCATTCCTTAAGTGTTCTTATGATCAAAACCATATATTTTATTGTGGAGTAATCCCTGTTTTAATCAAATACTTAAGTCTGTCTACAAGCTCGTTGGAGTCTTCGGAAAATATGTAGTCATTATTCGCAGCGTTTGTTGAAGGAATGTCTTGAACAGTATCACTGACATCGTCACTTTTGTCTTCACCTGATATTTCATCATAAATATAGAGTTCACTTAGCTTAGAAAGATTAGGTATATCATTACCAACACTGGTCTCCACAGCTAGTAGCGGTACTTTATGTCGATGATCATTATGTTCACATGTTAGTGTATATTTCATATGATGCGATTCTATTTCAATACTTGTATTCAAGGTCATTCCCTCTCCTCCTGTGTTATTATGCCATGCAGACAGTGTATTTCGTTTTTCAAGAGGAAGATTATTTTTTCAGATCTTGACATGACAATTCAAGTTATCCATTCTAGCAAATTGTCTTTTACAGTATTTGCTGTTAAAAATCGTACGAGAAGCATGATTCAAACATTTGCTCCTCTCATGTCTATGGACATTGTAGATGACTGTGTTTATTTTCCCACAGAATTTGCACTGTGGATGTTTCTGTAATACCTCCATTAAAATTATGGTTCATTAAATGAATAATCTTCGGTGTGAGGAGATAGTTAACATCCGAATAGATGTTCACCTCACAATGTTAGAGGGAAAACTAACTTTAAACGATATCAGGTTTAAAATATAATGATAAAAATGTCTTCTGCTTTAATATTTGTATTTTAATTGCAGAAGTATGACTAATAATTCACCATGTGATTAAATCTACGTATGTTAGACAGAATATGTCTTTACTTGGTATTCGATTCAAATGAATAAAGATTCATTGAATTTTATGAATGTATAAGGGAGAGAGGTGGGTTTGTAAATATTTTGTAGGTTTTTTTTTAAGACTTTGTTTACTGAAACTATTGTGTTTATCAGAGGCTAGTCTGTTGAGTAACCTATTTTGAGCTATGATTGCCTTAACGATATTTTAAACGGGCGTATGTAATGCGAATTTCGTTTAACCCAGTAATTTTTTGTCTGATAATTCGCTATGACGATTCCATAAGTTGTATGGAATATAGTTATTTGTTTCAGGCATCTCTTTATGGTGTAAATAATTTGTTTACAGTCCGAATTTATTATCCTAAATGATGGGGTATACAATTACAAAATGGCCACCATCCTCCTTTAAATTTGCTTACATTTAATTAAATATCATGAAATTTAACCGATTCCACCATCGATAGCAGTCATTTCAGGCTGTATTCGTGCTATTTCATTAATATTACATTGAAAAACTAGTATTTGTAAATAAACTAATTTCTATTTGTTCAAATATACACACTTTATGCTAGATAGTATAGTCGAAATTCTGGGATGTGAAACTTTTGAATTGAAACTTTGGTTATAAGTAAAGTTTAGTGTTGTAGAGAAGTCTACGCATGAAATAATTTTTTTTTTCAGCTTTACACATATATTTAAAACAGATTGGAAGTTTCAATATGTGTGCATGATTCGTGTCTTCCATCATAATAGTTGAAACTTAGGTAAATGGAATGATACTTGTTTGAAAAACTGTATTATTTAACTCTTCTAATATTAAAGCGAGTGAAAATATCTCTTGTAGGAAATAATTTTGCATACATACCTGGATTAATTCAAAATTAAAATCTATTGTAAGTTTGCTGGAATATGGGATAAAATAGGTTCAAAGTTTACAGGATTAAACTTACAAACAAGTTCTTGGGAAAAGTTTATATATATTGTGATTTATATTTATTGGATTAAAATTCCTTTCTTGTATTAAAATATAAAATTTCTTGGAATACAATCTGGGGATTAAAATATCGGCTAAGATTTAATTCCTACTCTTGAGGAATATAAATTTCAACATTGGGACTTTGGTAGCAAAATTTAATTTCGCTGGTAGTAAGACAGGCTCTGGTTTGGAGAAACAGTTTTTTCGACGGGCCAGTGTCCAGGTGAAAATGAAATCTTGGGTGTAGAGGGGAGAGAGGCAGGCAGCTAGACAGGCAAGTTCAAATTCGATGCTAGAGGGAGGGGGTTTTGGAAGCAGGTTAACGGTTCGTGGCTAGAGTCTGGAGGGGGGAGAGGACGCATAGTCGAAGACGCTGTCTGTTTTAGTGGAGGGGGGAAGGGGGTGTAGCGCTCTCTGTGGACAGGGCAGAGGTCCTTACACCCGCAGCTCAAAATCATCATGTTAGTTCGTCGTAAACCCTTGTTCTGACTACATCGCTCTCTCTTCTGAACCACCTCTTGTGATATCACCAGTCGCGGCGTCGTTTGGCGGAGAGTAAGGCTATGACCAATGGAAGCCGAGCAGCAGAGTTCAACTCTCGTTAAGCGATATTATATGCTCCGGGTTCAATTCTCATTACTAAGAAAAACAAGTTTTCTTTCTCCCTGGGATATGTGCATCGCCAGGAGAGAACTCATGATTATTCACGAGTGAAAATGCAAGGGAGTATTCACACTACATGCTCCAATAAAAACGACAGTAATTGCTACCAGAAAAATAATTATTTTTGAAAGAAGAATATGTAATTCGGTAAATTACAAAACATTGTAACTTTTAACAACTTTTTGTAACTGGATGACTGAAAATGTTACGTGTCTGAACTTCTGCTTGCGGATTATATATAATGTTCAATTTTGGAATTCAGCCAGAAATCAGATTAGGTGTTCCAACGATTTGCTGAGACCAATAAATATGTATTTGTGTTTGGTATTATTGGTGGCCAACTGTTTACAAGTGTGCGTAATGTAGTCTCAACATCGGATGATATCGCCTTCTAAGTATTTTCCGTATTTTACAATCTTTACTAGGGGGCCGCGGTAGTGTAGTTGTTAGACTACTCGCCTTCCAAATAGACGAACTGGCTTCGATTTCCGGCGGGGTCGCTCCCAGATTTTCACATGTGGGAATCATGCCGGACGATGCCGCTGGTCGGCGAGTTTTCTCAAAGATCTCCTGCTTGCTCCGTCCTTTCATTTCGGCGCTGCTCCACACTTACCCAACTCACCCTCATCGGCTCCCAAGATCTCGATGTTAAGAGCCGCTGAAATCTCTCCACTTCACTACAACCTTCCATACATACAGGGCATTGTTACTGAAATGTTTAACTGACCTAGTCAATGAAACAGATGTCTTCTCACACAGTAAAGCAGCCAGTGACCAAGAAGAAAACATAAGAGTCCATCAATGATCTCGAGCACTGGCCGGCGGCAAATTAGTGACCAGAACTTACTTTGCGGTCGGTAAACATTGACTTGCAATCAGGACAGTTCAGAAGTGGGTTGCCTGTATCCACATCGGTAGGAACTTCTCTGCGCTTGCTGGATTAAGACTTGGAAAATTAGCTGATTTATTTCGGGCGAACTAGAATTCAAACTCTGATATTTCAGTTATACATTCATAATTGTCCAATAACAAACGCACACGTTTCCCGGCCTGCACATACGACGCGCAGAATTTAAAATCATCAAATCACGAAATTATATCCGAGCTAAAATCTTTTTTTTTGGGTTACAGCTAGATAGATAAGTCTTTCCGCGAAAATCAAATGTCTGGTTAAATCTGGTGACAAAGCAGCAAAATTATCTGCAACAGTTCCTTGCACGCCACCGATTAAAGCCACAATATTTGCTTATGCGCACGTATCTATTTTCCTGTTTCGTGTTATATCACTAAGGCCGCCGTCTTTTCTATCACTGCCGAAGCTCAGAGAGGGGGTGGCCCGAGCCCTTGTATGCCATTAAGGATTTCCGTTCCAAATAACATTGAATCCGTTCAGTTACAGACGACTGTTGCAACGAAAAAAAATTGTACAGAACTGGTGAGCGTTATATATTTTTTTATTTCTAACTAATGAAAATTTATTACAATAATTGTTTTTGTATTGCAAAATAAAATAATTAAAATGTTGCTGATGCGGTGCCCCATGCGACTGCATGTTTTGCATGCGCCTTAATCCGTCCCTGAACAAAGCCCTTTCCCAGAGCTTCGCACTACCAATCGGCGAAAGTAAACGCCCATATGAAAGGAACTACTACACCATTTCGCGTTTGTATACTTTCCTACTCTGTGGCAGTACGCTACCGTACTGATACAATGAACTATCGTCTATAGTGCGTAGCTTAAAGTAATATACAATGAAATTTTCTCTGCTGTCGAGATCAAAATTTCATTGAAATTTTGATAAAAGTAATATGACCTGTTCTACTTTGATACCTTCATTTTGAAACTTAGGTAGTGTATGTTGTCCAGAGTCCAGAAGTGAGTTGTTGCAGCTTATAGTGATGTTCGCTAACAGGCTGTACAGACTCGTCTCACGAAGCAGACTCTAACAACAGTTATGGATATGAGGGAAATCTGAACGTTGCAACCTATCACAAGAAAGCTGTGAAGCACCCATCAGCCCATCCAAACCCAGTGTACAAGAATGTAAGTTTTGGCTGTTGTTCTACTGCGAGTCTCAAAGCCCAATTATTTTCACTGTAACTGATTCGTAAATCATGCTATTCGTCTAGGTTATGGATGGTTCATATTACTGTAGCCGAACACGAATCATAGAGTTAGTTGGTTGTGATAATGAAAGTTTTGGCTGTTGTTCTACTGCGAGTCTCAATGCCCAATTATTTTCCCTGTAACTGATTCGTAAATCATGCTATTCGTCTAGGTTATGGATGGTTCATATTACTGTAGCCGAACACGAATCATAGAGTTAGTTGGTTGTGATAATGAAAGAAGCCCTTTGTCTGCTTACGCGCAGTGAATCCCTATTTCGGTCACCGGAAGTCATAAATTAAATTAGGTCTGAAATGGCCTGAGTGCTGTGACATCACCTGCACAACTACGTTCTAATGTCTGATTCGTAAAGGAGGAAACAAACATGTATACCAAAGAACGAGCACCAGATTAACCTGCAACATTACATCACACGCCACTACATTGAGGCAAAGACATGTCTGGCAAACAAAATGACTACATTGTGGAAGTAAAAAGTGTTGGGGGAAAAAAATCTAACTTAAAAAAACAAGTAATATTCAGACTAGGGTGGCCCTTAGCACCATCAAAACTTTTTATTCTTTCGTTTGCTCGTTAGTGGCTCGTCGAGCAATCCCTATCGAGATGAAGATGTCTGCGAGAGGGTGGGACTGTGAGCGAATTTTGTAAAACTCTACAGACGGGAGCGAAGGACTACTAATTACATTCCACTTGAAATAGTGGGGTAATGTCTGCGTACACGAAAAATAAACACCTATCACTTCACGGGTTTATTTCTAAGGCGCGCGGCAAGTGTGTCGTTAAGTTGAGACAGCGCCTACCGCTACGCGAAGTTACGCCGTCTTTTTACCTGCCTCCTCTAACCAACATGCCGACATTTTGTGCTTCCTGGGAAGTTACCTGCATGTCGCGCCGTAAAAACAATTCTTTACATGGGGAAAAAAGACTTAAACTCTATCTAAACCTACACTTTTTACCAACCTGTACAAACCGGAACATTGATGACGTTTTGATTGTTCATTTGTCGTTGGTTATTCAGACCCCTATAGTATTTAATTGTACCCCTCATCTATTTATTGAGCACGTTTTCCATTTAAGGGCACATTAAATGTTAATGGCCTTTGATTGGGTGAAATGTTCTTGTCTCATCAAAAGGTGATCTGTTGTGCCATTGGCAGAGGATTTTGTCTTACCCCCATAAGGGAAAATTAATACTTCCATGTATTTAAGGAGTGTGCAAATGTTCTTTCGGGGTCAGACCTGCAGTCCCCGAGAGAGCACAAGCCAGTTAAGTGTAATGATGAACAAATAAAATGCTTGTATTCATGGCAGGCCCTTCAGGCTGAGCGAGGATCATAAAACATCATTTTGATTTTAGCATAGGGGGCAAGATGGCAAATGTTCTTAATTTTGAAAGTATTTGCTTTTCTAGTGGAATTTGGCGGTAACAAACTCAATGTTTAACAATGCTTGGACAACTTTAAGTTGTCTTAGTGAAACGGTTTGTTTTCAAAAACGTGTTATAAATTTTCCACAAATTTTCCAATCTTAACAAGTTCATGGTAGGAAGTGGATATTTTCCTTCTGAGTTCAGGACAAGAATTTGGTTAGACATTTTGTCTGGAACATTCCTGACTAGGTTAGGAAGTTTGGCGTAAATGACTTGTAGTCATTTCTTAATTTAAGAGTGGCCTGTGGGCAGTCGAACTTTGCCTATATTTGTCAAAAATAGTTATTTCTAGTTTTCTAGAGAATAATTTTGGCAAACTGTGGCCTTCTATTTTCTTTGTGGGTGATAAATAACGTATGACCTCCAATGCAGTGAAGTGGCCAGAGAGAAAGAGAGAGAGAGAGAGAGAGAGAGAGAGAGAGAGAGAGAGAACTAAGCACTTTGTACTTTTAGTAGAAAAAGTCAGGAAAGAATGTATTTTTAAAGTAGAGTCATTTCATGTGAATTTCACATCATTAGATTTTTAGTAGCGTGTGTAAATTCAGTACTTGAAAAAAATTAAAAGAGTGACGGATTATTTTTACAGCAATTTTGAATAATAGTACCATCTGTATTATTAGTAGAGCAAATCATTTATTGAACTGTTTAATCTCTCAAAACCTTCGCATTATAGAGATTTTGAATGTATTTTTAATTCCAGTAAAGAATGTTGTGAGCATTATTTTTAATATACATTGTCATAGTGGTACTGAAATATATGTATGAAAAGAAAAGAAAAGCTAGATTTGTTCTTGCAAAGCAGAAAGAAAAAGAATACATAGAACTATTGATATTTTGCATAATTTATGTATTGTCCGCAAATTGCTAACTACCTTGCCTGTTTATTCAAATAACTTGTCCTTACATTTTGCACTGCCCATGAGGATTTCCTTTATCTGCTTTTGGTTAAAATCTTGCTGGGTTTTGCTGGATATTTTGTTGTTAATTTCCAGTTTTGCTGCGTCCTTAGCTCAAGGGCGTTAAGTGTCGATATCGTTCCCGACAGACATCGTTCTGACCGATCGGAATTAACAAAAGATACTGACACTTGTTTAAAAACTATATTCTATGTGCACTATCGTTCCGAAGCCTCGCTACCTCGGCAGTGCTCAGGTATTAACGACGGCCCCACCACAAATATTTCCCTTCTTCCTGTGTGTGCAGGCAGGCAATGTGACGAATGCAAACACGGGCTGTGCCTGCAATAGTGTATGATTAAATGAAAACTATTCTTACAAACTGTGCATTTTAGGTGGTTAATTAATCCATAAATGTGCACAAACATGTATTTATTACTTATACATTGTCTTGTAAATTGTATTCCATTTACAGTAGCGTGGAGTATTTACTGTGAAATTTTCTCGACGTAGCCACTATATCAGTATTTCATCGTGTGGTTATTGGCTGAGGAAAATTGTGACATGGTAAATTGTTAATGTGCTGTATAAACATGTTGGCTCGCAGTTGAAAGCATTCTTCGATTTAATGGAACATATTGTATCACATATAACAATTTTATTAAAATGTCAGCTAATTCGTTATTTAGCAGTCCCATCTGAGATAGTATTAAAATAAATTTCATTGCTATCTATGTGCCTCAATTAAATGTATAGAAGACGATACAAATATACTAGTTTTAATAAATATAATAATAGAGTATAAAATGACGCACTTTTATCCAGAAAATTGAGTTAGGCCTAAACAACAATTCATAAAAAGAATTTAGAGTGTTTAATATTTTTATTGTAGAAAAACACAAATTTCCCCTACCACTCTTGATGTTAAGTGCTACATGCAAAACTGTGTAGCCCAAATATTAATCCATATCATAATATGATTAATTTGATTAATATGTATACAAATAAAATTGGTTTCTACAATTTAACCAGTATTGAAAAAATAATAATTGCTAGCCTAACCTTGAACCCAAAACATACGGTTTTGTATGTTATCAGTTGCGCAACATAACCTCTATGCTAGTTCTCCATTTACATAGACAACTTTAGATAAAGTTATATATCAAAGATCCTGCTGAAAATATACTTATAAAATTAGATTCATTTACAAATTTGCTACACATTTTATAAAAATTCTATATCATATATTAAGTTTAACAAAACGAGAAGCAAAATGTCAATATCCGTTCGCAATAAATACTTCAACCACGCATCTCTCCCGCCAAGTTGAAACTGAGCTGCCGATCGGGAAAGCAGTTTTCGACATCACATTAGCTGTAGAATGCTCTCTATTCCTTGCTTACGGGAATAGATGTCATCTTTAATATTCAGACTACAAAACAGCTTAAATATTACGATAATTGTGATTTCATGATAGGGAGCTGCGTTTTGAAAAATTTAGAACAAACCCCCAACATATATCGTACCATCACGAACACAAAATACAAAGCATTTACAAGTAAATCTGCAACGTGTTTTTCAGAGCCCAGTTTCAAGTACCACCAAAATTATTCCGCCTGCAATGTGACTGACACAAGTCGAGCGCCATTCGAACCAGTGGGGGACATGACTACTGGCAGCAGGGTACCATGTCATCTTAAGGGCAATGAGAGATGGAGTTCATCGGGATGCAGTAGGGACATGACTACTGGCAGCCGGGTACCATGTCATCTCACGGGCAATGAGAGATGGAGTTCATCAGGATACAGTAGGGACATGACTACTGGCAGCCGGGTACCATGTCATCTCACGGGCAATGAGAGATGGAGTTCATCGGGATGCAGTAGGTACATGACTACTGGCAGCCGGGTACCATGTCATCTGACGGGCAATGAGAGATGGAGTTCATCGGGATACAGTAGGGACATGACTACTGGCAGCCGGGTACCATGTCATCTCACGGGCAATGAGAGATGGAGTTCATCGGGATGCAGTAGGGACATGACTACTGGCAGCAGGGTACCATGTCATCTCACGGGCAATGAGAGATGGAGTTCATCGGGATGGAGTAACTTGACTGGAAGTCACCTGACTGAATTGTCTGGCAGAAGAATCGTTCAACTGATGTGTCGGACAACTAGCCACCTGTCAATTTACCTGTCAAATAGTTTCCTATTGACCAGCTGACGTGCCCAGCAATACAACAGCTGCCTGTCGGTCAGCTGACATGTCCAGCAATACAACAGCTGTATGTCCGTCAGCTGACGTGTAGAGCAATCCTACAGCTGTCTGTCCGTCAGCTGACGTGTCGCGCAATCCGACAGCTATCTGTCCGTCAGCTGATGTGTCGAGCAATCCTACAGTTGTTTGTCCGTCAGCTGACGTGTCGAGCAATCCGAAAGCCATCTGTCCGTTAGCTGACGTCTCGAGCAATCCGACAGCTATCTGTCGGTCAGCTGATGTGTCGAACAATCGACAGTCTGTCTATCGGTCAGCTGACATCTCCGACATTCCAAAAGCTGTCTGTCGGTCAGCTGACATATCCAGCATTCGAACAGCTGTCTATTGGTCATTTAATTTTTCCAGCAATCGAACAGCTGTTTTTCGGATAGCAGCACTGTCTGACAGCCAACTTTTGGTTAGTTGCATGTCACACGCCGGGCCGGACAGATACGAGTATGTTAGCTGACGTCTCATATTGCTAGATGCCTGTAGGACAGGTGGCTATTGTTTCTCTGCCTTGGGATATTATCATATTTATTGATTTTGTATTAACGTACACTGTAAAACTGCTTTCTTTGCCGCAACACATAATTTGATACCACAAAGACAAAGTTGTGTAAATATGAACTACCGCAAACTAGACTTGCCACAAACATAATTGTTTGTTACATCTGTACAATAACTGCTATGATACCCAGACGTCGTTACAACAGATCAGTAGACGTCAGACGACAATGATGGATATGAGAGAAATGACAAATCTTTCAAAATTTTATATGCTAAAATAAGAAATTATAAAGCACCAAGCCAGTTCCGAGAATCAAAGCCGCAAACTCCCTTCCTACCCATATTATTGAACCAACGTCCTTCGCCACACCGAACGACCACTATACCATACTGCGTTCAGAGAACTTATGATAGGTAGGGTATGTGACGTAGTAACATGATTCAGAATATGTCACCTCTTGGGAAGAATTGAAGTAAAAAATTTAGAGAATCGCTGCACTTCAGAATGTCATTAAACATCTGCAGGAGTAATGTACTTGATATGTTGTTGTTGGTTTTTTTTTTTCGTAACTGCAGAATATATTGATTTATGGATGATTGCATCGCAACAACAGTAACGTGATGAATACTACAATGAAGGGAAGAAATCTTTTATTATCGTCAAACCATTACCTTTGATTCGAACTAACATTTATTTGCTGTAAATGGAAGCAGCTCAAAGAATGATAATTTGTTGACATTAATAGAAGGTGATACTGCCACTAAACCAAAACTTATAAAGAAAACATTTGTTAATAACACAGCTGTGCTTCCCTGGCCTTCTCTTTAAATTAAATATATATTGTGTTACTGTAAACTAAACCGCCTAAATAAATGCCGTAGAGAAACTCCGAAAATAATAGGAAATTAAAAGTGCGAAAATTGTAAAAAGTTTTGTTTACGTGCTTGCTGTGTAGCATCGTTATTGTTCTTGATTCCAAACATCTTAAAAATTGTGAGGATTGCTATCACACTTTGTATCTCAGTGATAGTAAGGATAAACAAATAATATATAAATAAAAATCTCTTTGATTTCTCTATGTTAAAAGTATTATACATGAAACACAGAACACAAAATTAATTGTAATTTATCATGTAGAACACGTGCACTAAACTTGCAGAACGAAACTGTCGCCGATAGGTTGTCGGTATGGCTGGACAGTTGGCCCGAGGATTCTGCCCCGGTATTGTACACCTGTCATATTGTCCTCAACGACGATGAATTGCGCCCGATGTCCATACATACTGCCGCCCCAAAACATGACAGATCCTCCTCCCTGCTGTACCTGTGGGCTGGTGTACACGACTCGTCTGGGGTAACCTCGCTCTCTCCAAACTCTCCTCCGACGATTATCTGGCGTCAGACACATTCAGCACTCATCAGTGAAGAGGACCTGACCCCATTCTGCCAGGGTCCAGTCCAAGTGCTCCCTTGTTTATCTGTACCTGGTGACACGTAGTGCAAGCGGAGGGGTTGGGGGGGGGGGGGTTCTGGAAATATAGGCTTTTAAAAATAACTTTTTAATAATTTTTTACAATTTTTAATCATACATTTTTAACAAAATACAATTCAAATAACGCTTATCGATATGGGATCGAACATGCCTACTAACATGGCTTCGAACGAATGTGAGTGACAAACTTCGAAACAAATTGGGCTTACCAATATGGAGTCGAATGCGTATACCAAGATGGCGGCCTCCAGCAATGAATTAACAAATGACGAACGAAAAAATCAAGATGGAGGCCTTCTGCAATGAATGAACGAAAAAACAAATATAGCAGACTCCAGTAAATTATAAATATTTTCAAAATATTTTTTTTTTAATTTTTTCATAGTAACTTTTAATAAATTTTTTATAATAAATTTTACAAGAATTTTAAATGATTTTTTAAATAAATTTTTAATAATTTTATTTATTACTTGTTAGAACAATTTTTTTAAAATAAATATTTTTATGAATTTTTAAACAATATTTAAATTAATTTTAATAATAATTTCTTCATTAATAATTTTTAACTATTTTAATGATTTTAATAATAATGCTTATAAATGTGTTAGCCTATTTTTTTTAATGATTTTCAAATAATAGTTTATAATTATTTAATTTTTTTGGAAGTTTAGGGTGTTTTGGGGTCAAAGGTCACCAGGGTCAAGGATCAAGGTCAAGTGTCAAAGTCAAGGTTACATGGATACAAGATTGTGAACGTGTGACATAACAATATGGCGCCTGACCGAATCCGAATCTGCTGCCAGACGCCGATGGGCCCGACTTCCCTATTTCCTACTACTACTCAAAAGATACACCTACAAAGAGAGTTTTCGTGTACTTTTCTAGTTCATGAAAGGGATCGTTACACTGTTTTCCTTACTCTATGGTCATACAATACCGCACCAAATACATGTATGTCAATGAGTTTGTATGTAATTGTGCACATGATGATTATAATGTTATTGAAAGAAAAATTAATGTGACACTATTCGAGCTGTACTTCTCTAAATTCCGAATTCTTTATTCGCTTCGAATCTGTAGGTATAGCTATGATAATGAACGAAAATCTGAGTACAGATATATGAAAAAGGTTATCTTAAATAGGTCTCAGTTCATGAATTTTCCTAAATTTCCTGCTTTTTACGAACTTTTATTTAACTTGCATTGTTTGTATGTACGGTGTCTGCCCGACCTCTATGCACTGAACTGGCGCGCAGTCTGCCTGCAGCGCATTACTGTTCGCCAGGTTGCCGCCCAAAGTTTGGAATGGGCCACCAGTGTTTAACTGCACATTTTTAGTCGTTTTAGTCTCACGAATGTATAAAGTAATTTATTAATTGTCTATATATATAATAATAATTTAAAATGTGCTGATACTAGAAATTAAAAAATAAATAAAACATAATAAAACTTTCGAAACAAACCTTTAATTTATAAATGCACTAAAAAGATAAAAATAATTATATTGGTTACAAAATTTGTAGAAGTTGTAAGACGTGTTCCAGTAGCCGTAATAAACATCACTACAATTAATTATGTTTACGTCAAATTATATTTATTATATAAAAGCTTACTACGCTTGTGCAAATGAGTTATACATTCTATATAGCGAATAGTTAACAGCCTTACGCACGATATGTGCTTACTACGCTTACACAAATGAGGTATACGTTCCATACTGCGCCAAACTTTTATATATTGAACATAAATTGATATAAACATATTAAATTGTAGGAAAACTTATAACGGCTTTTCGACCACGTCTTACACGTTCTATGGATTCTGTAACTAATATAATTATTTTTCTCTTCTTAGTGCATTTATAAATAAAAGATTGGTTTAGAAAATGTTTTATAGTTAATTTGATATCAGTCGTAGCAAGTATTTCATTGCTTTCTCTATTTCACCTTCATTGGGTAAGAATATTTCTTTAAATAAATTACTTTTAAATGTCTGTCAAATTGAGTTTTAGCTTCGTCTGACACTTAAATATTATTCTCGCGTATATATCTGCGTATCGCATGTGAAGGACTCGGGGGTATAATATGTTACACGTAGTTGGCAACTGAAATATCACACATTTGATAAAGATCTTATTCTGCACACGAACTGCCAGACTTAAAAGAAGGAAACTGGCTGAGTCGTTCCAGGGGAGTGAAAACAAAAAGTATCTCCGCCAGAATCCAGACGTTCGTCGTCAGAGCGAGCGAGTAGTTGAAATATTATTTCAGAAATTGAATTCCGTGTTTGCCCTAGTTTTAGAAGGAAATATTCCCGAGGTGGTTTCCATAGCAGTTTATTTTCTTACTACCTGTGTTCCCCAAGTCCACAGAAGAGAAGTGAAAAATCTTGGTCAAAGTGAAACCCTTTGCGAACTCAAAGGAGCACTATGCTGTCGCGACCTCCTCCAGTTTACTTCCAGTACAATTCCTCTGCAAGATTTTCGCTCTAACGGCAAGAAGTAATAAAAAGTGACACATGCAAAACCAACGTGGATGTGCAGTGGTAAAACACTGGAACGTTCTTCGGGAAGTCCTATGTTCAATTCCCGGTCAGACCATCCTGATTTCGGTTTTATATGCCTTCCCATTCCAGGAAAATTCCAGGAGTGTTACTTACAGTATGCCATGTCCAATTCCTTCATCGCTCCTAATTGTGTGAGCAAGTGGTTTCATCTTCCTTTACCATGTTGTCAACAAGGCGTTCCATCTAGTAATTTATAATGATAAATAATAAAAATAAAAATGTGGCTCATAGCGGCAATGAGCTGCTGAGCGCGTGCCAAGCCAGGTACAAAGAAAAAAGTCTTATGTTGTTGCAACAAAAAATATACTATTCAGGGATTTCTTTAAAGGTTTTTGCTGTAGTGAAATTAATAATGTTGTGACAAAGGTACTAATGCTAACCATTTACAAATCTCATATTATTATAACGCAAATATACTGTTGAAGTATTAGTGTCAACAAATCCTTCAAGTAATATTGCCGCAAACAAACGTTGTATGGAGTTAAAAATAACAGGAAGAGCAAAATATTTTGTGTTACTGCTACATTAAAGTTATGTCCAACCAACACAAGTTAACACTAACTCGGCGTTCTAAAGGTGCGGCTATAGCGTCTAAATATTATAATTTGATTAACTTTCCTATATTCTGAATTTTTTAAGTTTCATATATTACACCCTGCAGCGTTAACTAGGTGACACAAAAGAGCAAAACAAAACTATTCAAAACATTTCTTAATGACTGCATTTTCTGTAGAGTATATGTATTTGTTGAATGTCTTCAGGTGAATTCGAGTTGTTTTTTTTTTTTTTTAAGAAAATATATTATTCATATAAGAAACAACTGGATGCCATACAAGAATGTATATGTAACAAATACAAAAAACAGCGAAGGTCACCCCTGAATAATATTATCTCTCCTACAATTTGATAGCAATGTGGCTATGGCTTGTACAGATTTTTTTTCAAACGTCTGTAGAGAAATTTACAGTCCGTAAAAAGAACAAACTCTATCCGGAAACCCTATTAGTGTCAAACTACTGAGGGACTCCCAAATGTTCCTATTTAATTCCATGACCGAAAGGGTCTGATAATACTTATCTCAACATGAAATCCAGGAGCTGCTTCTCAATGAGTCTGCAGCTTACCCTGGCTGATATAGCAGAAGAAATATAACTCGCATCGATCAGGAACTCAATACGTCAAATTAGTAATTTAGCCAATCAAAGGGCTGAACTTTAAGAAGATAGTTTTTTTTTCTTGTAAATATCGCCACATGCCGTGCTGCGGTGCTTCTGTATGACAACACTGCAACATGTCACGGCGACACAAGCGCTGCTAAGCGGCGCGGTTGGGGACTCTTCACCCGCCGATAGTGCAGCTCTGTGCCTAGTGTGACGACGATCCGCGGTGTGTCCGCCGTCGACGCAGCCCCAACTGACCGGCCACCAAGGCTGCCTAGCCCAAGGCAGTACAGGTAAACGCTTCATGTAGTTGCGTATCATTTCGCAAAAATTTTTCGAAAGTACGGCCGTGGATGGAAATGCTTTAGACGTGTTGCTAGGCGGGCTGGATGCCACTGGCTTAATTACTTTAAAGTGAATATAAATATTGCAATTTTGATGTTAGGGCAGCCTTCCAAAGTTTTAATGAATTGTGTGGTTATTTAAACTGTCGTGAAATATTCTCATTGATTTTATTTAGCTTCATAAAAATTAATAGTTTTGTTTCTCCTTGATTTTGCACTACGTGTGAATTGTACAGGAAGGTAAGAGCTATAATCTTTTCTGGGAGCAAATTTTGTAGAGGACAATGTATATTGTATGAAGACATAAATAGTCGCCTGGTTTGCTGAATTTTGCTGTCACGAAGAACTGAAGCAGGACGAGAGGTTTATATATATTACTGCTGTGTTTTTTTACCTCTTGTGGTGCTGAAGAATGGGTCTTTGTCGTCGTCGACTTCGATTCTGCGATGTAAAGGTTGCAATGATTATAATAATTTTCTTCATTTACTCTACATATATTTATTTATTATGCCATTGATTTTAAGATCATGATACTTCCGGTTTAACTATGTGGTTTGAGAAGAAAAGAAAGATAATGTTCTGCTGACTACTAGCCAAGGAAATCTAATTTCTTAAAATATTTGAACAGTTTTGATGAACATTTATTTGAATTCGAGACCAAGCAACATAGGCCTACTTTCCAACAGTAAGAAAATATATTATTTTTCCCGTATTCTAAAATGTGTTTTGTAAAGAAGGCTGAAGTACGCTATCTACCGAAAAGTAAGTGGGCACCCGTGAAGATAGGTAATTCAGAACGTCAGATGACTTGTGTTTCACGGCTTTTGGCGTCGAACCGCTGGTGTTTGTCCGTGGTATCATGAACACAGAGGTCTATTGTAACATTCTGGATAGTGAAATGCTCCCAACATTGTGGTATTTTTACGGAATGGACCCGTGTTACTTCCAGGATGACAATGCCAGGTGCCATGTTTCAAGGGCTACTATACAGTGATACGCCGACAACAATGTTCGCCGATCGGACTGGCCCACCCAGATCCCTGACCTCAACCCTATAGAACATCTTTGGGACGAATTGGATCGCCGGGTGAAGGCTCGTCAGGCGCGGCCAAAATCCATTGCTCAACTCGTGGAATGGTTGCAAGAGGAATGGCGACGAATCCCCGTGGATGTCCTGCAAACACTCGTAGAGAGCATGCCAGACAGGGTGGCTGCTGTTATAGCCGCAAGAGGTGGCCCTACGAGATTCTAACGGGGTGACAACCACCAAACAAACATTGTGGACAGTTGCCCAATTACGTTTTGTTAGATAGTGTACATTAGTATTTCTAAAGTATCTCACAATCACCATCAGTTTTCTTTCAAACTAATTTTTATTCAAATTATTTTCATTTCATTAATTTTTTCTTTTACTAAACAGTACTTTTCCATCCAGTAGTTAATAATATTAATTACTTTTTTTTTTTAATTTTACTTGCGTAAACATATTTATACTCCTAAATGACATGTTTGAGTTTAATGTGAGGCTATTATCTACAGTAAGAAAAGCGCCCAACAGAATATTTCATATATAAACTGTTGTCATTTCATACTCCATTCTTTATACATTATAACACAAGTGAGCAGCGATAACTTCGTAAAATAAAACAACTGTTGTTAAATTTTAAAGCATAGTTTGAGAACTAAATGTAGCTTAGACTAGTTTTCAAGTTTGCAAAGCGGTTTACGTGTGACAAATATGCATATATTTCTAGAGCTAAAAGTATTTACACGTAACGAAAAAGAACTGTGGTTTGTAATTATATTGTACTCAAAAAAAGGAATACCCACAGTATGAAACATACTCAGACATGTTAAGATAGAGAAGTTGGTAGGACGTCAGGCACTCGAGAGGCGAGTTCGATTCGCCTCTTTGATCGTCACTTTTTTTCCTTTGGTTATATTTCTTTTTGCGGCAAAATGACGGTACTTAATTTATTTTACATCTAATTTTTTTTTGTAAAATGAAGAAAAGGCAATAAAGTTTTAACACATGTGCTAACTTCAATACAACACAAAATTTTATTTGCCACAACATAAACACCACTTTAATGTTGACAGCACAGTAAGTAAGTAGCGTTGTTAATAAAGTGCTAAATGTTTCGTTAACATTAAAAGCTATACAGTTTATTACATTAATCGCAACATTAATTACTGACAATAAATTACTGATTTAGTAACTATAATACTGCTGTCCCAAAACTATAATCTTTCTGTATATGCGCCATCTTACCTGCTTCCTCGCTTCTGAGGATGCAGAAACTATCTCCGATTGTTTAGCGCAAAACACATTTTAAAATGAGTTTTGCTTTTATTTTTATTTTTATTTTTTTTTATAAACGTGTGGAGTTTAAATAGCCATGATATAATTTAATTTACTGTGTTTACGTGCTTTAAAATAGTTTTAGAGAAATCTAGTTTTCTTTAATGGTAAATGTGTTATTTTCATGTGTGGCTTAGTGGGGTATTTTGAATATCTGTTGGCAACACTGTTGCTGGCCAGTCGCAGCATTTTGCTGGCGTGCGTGGCAGTATAAGCGGCTGTTTCTCCTCTGTATTCGTACGGATTCTGTGACCGGAAGTGGCGGCATCACTGGTGATCGCAGACGACGTCCTGTTTGCGCCCACGCCGGGTCCGATCCGCGGCGATAACACGCCACAAAGAAGTCCCGTTGTGTACATTGCGTCACGTGACTCACCCATGTGGAGGAAGATACCCAATGCGCGTGCGTCTGTGGTTTTAGAACCTGTCACACTCCCACATTTCCCCAGCAAACTGCTTCGAGGGGCCTCTCAAGATGCGATGTGGGTCTCATTGTAAGCGAGTGCGTCTATTGCTATCATTAAAAAAAAATAATAAAAACAGTGGAATATTTTAAAGTAAAAATTTTAAAGGCAGATATGAAAGTCGATATTTTGTTGCACATTCGTAAATTTGGTTATGGAGACATAATTGTGGTCGTTGAAATGTATCAAATCCAACAAACACTACTCTAAGTAGCCCTCTATTAACGGTATTTATTCTTCTGTAAAACACAGTTTTAGACTATAGCAACAAAGCTTTATCTCTTTTCGACGTATTGTTGTATCTAAAATCATTTTATTCACTGCTTAAAATTTTGAGAAAACCGAACAGACGCAAATCTTGTTGATGCTATTGTCCATCATCAGTGAAGTGACAACAGGGTAACAGCTACCAGACTTCGGAATTAGCATCCAAATATTTCGCTAGCTTGTTACAATTACAATTCTTCAGAAGGCAATCCAAATATATGCTCAACCGGTTTTGTTGGCTAAGAATTATGGTCTGTAGTAGAAATAGATTGCTGTGATGTAGGAAATGTTGAATGAATGTCGGATAGTATGCGTATGCCAACTGCGCAGTAAGCAATAAGGGTGAAGTGAAGAGATTTGGGTGGCTCTTAACATCTAGGTCATGAGAGCCGATGAGGGCGAAGTGAGGTGAGCATGGAGCAGCACCGGAATGAAAGGGCCGGGGAGAACGGGAGATCCCCGAGAAAACCCGCCGAACAGTGGCATCGTCCGGTACGATTCTCACATGCCAAAATCCGGAGTGAACCCGGTTCGCCTTGGTGAGAGGCGAGCAGTCAAACCGCTCAGCCACCGGTAGCCCCAGCAATATCCGTGTTCCATCACTAACCTGCTTTTCTTCCTACACAAGTGTGAAAACCACGTGGTTTCTTCTAATATTAGGTGACTGTTAAGTAAAACAAGGTTTTCGCTGTACTAGTCTTGTACTAAGGTAGTTTTGGTACAGACGCCGCGGTCACACAGGAATCGCTTGATCACGTGGTCGACGTGATCACGTGGTCGAAGGGACCTTTCCTACTGGTCTTTGTAGTTTGCGTGTTTGCTTATCCCAGTATAGTCTACACAGTTCGTTTTGTTTTATGCGGCAAGTAAGCAAACCAATCGTTTGAATTGTTTTATTAGTGTTTATTTTAATTAATGTATTAAATAAATGGTCATTGTTTTTTCAAATTATTTCATGGGGTACCAAAATATGATTTTACCCGTAGATTTGTCAATATTTGCAGTCATATCGAACTCAGGGATTTCTAAATAGCTTGGTGCGGTATCTCCCCCTTTAAGATTGGAGAGATGCTGCATATTTTAATGGGAGAGATGCCACATCCATTTATGTTATATTTTGCCATTAATAATTTGTTTTATTTATATTAAATATACATATTATGATGAAAATATGCAATTAAGCTAAATCGGCACAAAATTAGTTAATTTAAAATATGAATAAATATTGTTTATTTTCATTACCGTAGTTTTCTAGCTGAAATCCGCCTAGATAATACCTCCGGAAATGTGGTATACAACCACGAGCGCAGTGGAAGGAAGAAAAACTAGTGAAAGCAGTCAATAGGATCACTAATGGAAGCAGTCAATAGGATCACTAATGGGGATATAGGTAGACAAGAAGCGGAAAGGTACTAGGGCATTCCGGCAGGGACACTCGGTGGGAGGATGAAATAGGGGAAATTGACGAAAACTGGACTTGGACCATGTGGAACATTTTGTCCAGAACACGAGAAGCGGCTTGTGTCACACATCCAGAAGTTGAGCTCTGCTGGATTTGCGCCAGACCGGACAACAATTAGAAGGTTAGCTTACAAATTTGCAAAAAAGTTAGGAATAAGGCGAAAATTTTCGAATGAAACGAAAAGGCAGGCTATGATTGGCTTTATTCATTTTTGGAAATGGGCCAAGAACTTAGTGTCAGAATGGTTCAAGGTTTATCTCTCGCAAGAGTTCAAGGTTTAAATAGAAAAGAGGCAGAATTCTTTTTCCAAATTGTTACTAGGCATCATAAATGAAATGATCTACATAGTAAGCCCCAGTATATTTTCAATGTCGATAAGACAGATATTCAGCTGATTAACAAACCTGGTAATGTGGTAACAACAAAACGTTCTAAAGTAGTCCACAAAGTAACTTCAGAAGAAAAGGGGAACACTGTCTTTCATTGCTGTTTGCAGCGCTCTAGGAACCTTTTTGCCTCTCCAACCTCCCGGCAAGACTTTATTAATATCAGGTGGTCACGTATATCATTCCAACTCCTTAGACTTGTTGCAGTTAGCAGATGAGGATGATCTTATTCTGTTATATTTGCTACCTCATTCGGCAAAAGTTCTCCTACCATTCGACAGAGCTTTCTTCGGCACCCTTAAAGCTGAATACAATAAGCATCTTAATAGCTTCATGAAGACAGGCATGAAACTTGTACAATTTACAAGAATTTTTGCACGAACTGTGGGAGGAAAAAAGTTCGAAACGTTAACTTAAAGAAAAAATAGTGATATTTGATAGTAAAAGACAGAGTTGAATTTTCTGTGGGATGTGTGAAAAAAACTGCATCGCTTATCAGTTGAACGTTAGGCCTGCCAATAATTTTAATTGGTCCTTTTTAATTATAAATGTCAAACCTTAGTTTAAAAATGTAAGTAAATTGTTATGAAAATATAATTTTCTTAGGGGCTTTAGATCAATGTGGACGCAGGCCTATGTATTATAATGATACCATAGTTTTAATGTCTTCATAAGCACGATATTCATAATTTAGTTAGATTCGTTATAAAGTAATAAAGAGTTTAATTACAAATATTTCGTTTAGTTAGTAAAAATGTATATTGTTTGTTATGGCAGTAAAAATTTGCGGCATCTCACCCATACCCCTTTGGGAGAGATGCCGCAAACAACATATTTTTAAAATCACTGCTATGACAATTTCGTTATATGTAAATTACTTTTATTGCTTGGAAGCTAACCCTTAACAAATACCGTAACTTCCACTATATTCTAACTTAAACTTATATCTTCCATGTTGGCAACGTTTCACATTTTCAAAAGTTGCGGCATCTCTCCAGAAATTACCTTATTTATTGACCAAGATGCCCGCAAATACTACAAAAATTGAGTTAAACAAAATGTCTTCATTTTTTTTTTTTGTAAAAGCCAGGGTTTCACGTTAAAACCACATGCAAGCAAATGTAACTCCATTGTTTGAACTCGTGAATTTTACAGTGGTGTTGCAGTGCTTGAACCAGTTTCGGGTATGTGTGCAGAGGACGAAAATCTCGCTATACTAGAAGGAACCATATGCAAATTTGCAGACAGAATCACAGACAGAGCCACAACAGATAATTTTACATGTAATAATATCTAGAATAAAAATGCTTACACGATACAATACATTATTTCATTACTGTCTCTTGTTTCAAGTCCAAACGGGTAATGGCAAAATAGATTTGGTTCTTCTCTTACAGTCATTGTGTTTTATCGCTGCGCCTTCCCCTAAAACAGTTGCCTGGTGCCCGGCACAATCACACAGTTGTTTTCAAGTCTTTAACCCGTTGCCCAATATAACTTAACCACTTACCGTGTTTGAGCTAACAGTGCGCCATTTTGCGATTCGTGAACGTAAGAGATTGCCAGTCGAGATGAAGTCAGCCCTTCCAAAAAGAAAAGCCAGCCGTTTAATAACGTTACGTGACTGTGTCCCGGGTAGGCAGCGGAAGTTTTTTTTCTCTAAATATGGCGTGACAAGTACCCGTTTTCCTTGTATATTATTTCTACTCTATCTCTCTCTTCTATCCTTCCCGGAGGGAAGTATTCAGGAAAGCACTCTATCCCGCCGAGTAGTCTACAGAGGCGAGCTTTTATGCCCAGTTATGAAGTTATAAAACTGCTCGTCACGGGCTGCACAGTTCGTTTTTTTTTTTTTTTTTTTTTTCACCCCTCCGCGTTGCTGAACTCATAGTATTTTTTACTCATGCGCCCAAGACTAGCGCGAAATGAGGTTAAACTTGACGTGTGTGTAACCCCAGCGATGGACATGTAGCACTACGCCCAACTTCAACGCGTGAAATACAGCCACATCCTCTTCCTTGCCATGTTCTCAAGGCTGTGGAGGAAAAACAAAAGCCCTCTCAGTCGTAAACCTTACATTTTTTTGTGTCATCGGTTCGTTTTATATTTCCTTCCGCGCCGAGATAAAGTGAAGGGGCAGAGCAGATAGAAATTTGAGTGCGGACTTTTTTTTTTGTCGCAGTAACTTCAGGATTTTTTTTACAGCTTTCGCAGCTTTTAGGGTTGGAGGATTTAGGGGAGAAAAAGAAGGAAATGGTGTTTGTGAGGCATGCCAACTTAATATTTTTAACGAATTATGGTTTTTACTTGCTAGCCCTGCGTTAAAAATAATTATCAAATTTTTATTCGATTTTGGGAGCTTGTAAGGAATAAACTTAAAAAAAACTTTACTAAACAATTCCCAGAGCATTTATGGGATTAGTCTACTTGAAACACGTTCGCATTTTCCAGACAGAGAGGCAAGAACGACGCAAATAAATACATTATTATAGCAAGATGTCCGCAGGTCCTTTGAGTGCTTAATATCATTTATTTTACTCTTGTGGCAAAATATTGTCAAGAGTTGGCTGTTCACAAAATTTCACTCATATTATTAGTTCCAAAATTGGAAATTATTGCCATGAACGATCAGTACCTGTTCTGTGTGTTTTATTGTATTTTTGATGTGTAAGTTAAGTATTGAAGTGAATGTTTTACTGTCTCCAACGAGAAATCTCATGGCGGGACTCAGTGGTGATAGAAATAGTACCCTGAAGAATGCCACCGCCAACCCACGTGCGAATTTTGTATTTGAGAAGCTGTGTGTTGATGGGATCGTCGTACTGACCATGCTTTGTGAATTGTAAGTTAAAGGTTAAAAATTCAGTTATCTTGTATTTTTAACCCTTGAAGTCACCTTATATTCGATAGTCACAAAAAGTTCCTTAATCATCCAACAATAAAAATCTCAGTAGTAGACTTACGTAAGTTTTGCCGCAAGTATGTAGAATGAGACAAAGAGATGGAATTGTTCATGCTCTGTCATTCCGGTCAGACGAAGGCCATCTTGTCCGTCATGTTGGATGTTGGTGATTTAGACCTTAGTACCAGTAATTTAACTTTAAAATTTCAAAAAATTATAAAAAATTACAAAATAATTAAAGGCTCTTCTGCCAGAGGACAGCAAAGAAGGTGAAGAAGAATTGCTTCGCACGAATAGAAGAATAGTGACACAGTTGCCAGATACTCCGAATACTGTATATTTTAATTATGAAGAACTTCACAGAATAGCGAAGGAGCTGAAAAATAAGAAGGCAGATGGTCATGATGGGATAACTGCTGAAATAGTTAAGAGTGTACCCCAGGCTACGAAAGGACTTACTTGCACTGATGAACGATTGTTTACATAATGGATGCTTCCCAAATGTCTCTAAAAATTGAATTCTCAAATATTGTATAGAGAGGGAAATAAAGACCCAACAAACCCAAAATTAGACAGGAATTCTGGAAAAGTTAGTAAACCAAATGTTATGTTTCTAGAAGCACCTGAATGACTCCATAAGCAACAATATCGTTATAGGAAAGGCAGAGGCACAGAAATAGCTGTGCTTGATGTAGTTCGCAGAGGCACAGAAAGAGCTGTGGTTGATGTAGTTCGTAAGGTAAAATGCTGTCGATAAACTCATGTCTTGGGAGTTTACCTTGACATAAGTAGAGCCTTCGATAATGCATGGTGTCCAGGAGTAATTTGGCGGCTGAGAGAGGAGTGCCCAGCTAACTTTTATGCTATAATAATGAATTACTTTACGAACCAATAAGTCAGTAGAAAGTGAATAATACACGTGTACGGAATACAATGTCTTAGGGATGTCCCCAGGAATAGGTCCTAGGACCTGTTTTGTGGAACATCCTGTTTAACTCACTACTGCATTTGCAGTTGGCAGAAGAGAGTGGGATATTTGCCTATTCCGATTATGCTCTTGTGATAATTCCAGCATGGTGCTGAGCTGAATTGAAACACAAAAAAGAAGACACATAACAGAAGATCGAGAGATGGGGAAATATAGTCAAGTTGAAATTCTCTGTTGAGTAAACCAGTAAAATGCTACTAAAGGGAAGACATCAAAACTCGCTAACGATAAGATTTAAGGGAATACCAGTGAAGATAAAGAGCGCAGTTACATATCTTGGAGTGGTACTGGATAGCAAGCTAGGCTTCCAGGATCACATCAGATACCTCATGGGTAAAGATGTAAGTTTTTTCACGAAGATGAGATTAGGGTCGACATCATCATGGGGACTTGGGTTTAAAACCATAAAAACATTGTACAATCATGTCTTGCAAGGGAATTGGATTAAATGGATCTGCAGTGTTGTATTGAAAAACAAAATTAGTGCATAAACAGAGACTTCTATTCAAGATGCAGAGTGTTGCTATTACAAAAGTATACAGGACAACATATACTGAAGCATTGCAAGTGACAGCTGGAATGATCCCACTCGATCTGTAAGTAATATAATGAGGAAGCTTACTGAATGAAACTGATGGAAGATCTGAATCTGCGGCGAGGAGGAATGAAATCAGAAGAGAGATGTTGGTATCTGGCAGAAGAGATGGGATGCCTCGGAGAAGGGGAGAACAACATACAGATTATTCTCTAACATAAGGGATAGTCTGTCATAACTGGATCACAACTGACTATCATCTGCCATTCATATTAAGAGGACATGGAAATTACAAAGCAAATCTATACAGATTTAATTTGGTCGACTCCCCTCTCTGTAAAATATGCAACACTGAAGACACAATGGTACATGTTCTACAATATTGTCCTAAGATCGAGGACTTAAGAACTGAATACTGTAGATGACATAATACAGAAGAAATTTAATTTGACGTACATGATATAATGTCCAAAAAAGCGACAGGTAAAAATAATGGAGGAGTATGCAATGGATATCTCTGCAAGATTAGAAGAGTTTGATCTGTGGATACAAAACAATCCACGAGAAATGGAACATAATTCTCCCAGAAAATGATACCACACTCTGACACTTACACAGAAAACGAATATAAAACTGCTGGGAGCAAACCTGCTCAACTAAAGTGAACAAATGTAAAACCACTCTATAAAGTTTGTAGTGTGAGCGGATTCACTACACAGTCTCGTAATCTTAGTGCAAATAAGTAGAAATTTCAAAGGATTCGTCAGAAGGTAACTGTTGAGTTTGGGATGCTTCGCTTCCTACTCTGAAGACGTTAGAAGACATTATGAAGATCTGGCAGCATACAAGGAAAATTAACAACAAAGGAACATTAACATAAGCGAAAAACCAGGATAAAAGAGAGTGGAAATATGCAGACTTGGCAATGGAATGTGGAACAGGAGAATTAAATTACGAGAATCCAAACTAAAGGAATGTATATTTGGGGGGAGGGGTATATAAAAGGGGCCCAAAGGCCTCCCTACCGGCTGATGCCTAACGAAGGAATGGATATAGTTCATATATTGTAGAGCTGCTATACAAAGGCTTAGAAAGTAGAGTAGAATTATATACATTAGAATTGAAGACAATAACTTCTAGGCTGCTGGGAGAGTCAGTGTGGAAGGCAGAATCAACAGCGCCACTCACACTCCAAGCAACTTGGTGGTAAAATAAAATATAGTTTGTAATCATATACAACAATAATCAATCAAAGGGTCACAGTATGTAAAGTAATAACAACAATAAGTTTAAGTTACATCGCCTGAGAGAGTCAAAGGAAGGAAAATTATAAGATAGAAAGCACAATGATATGATAGAGTGAATACTTACGCCCATGCATTACAAAGAAAGGGCATAGGCGCAGGGGAAAAAGAAAAGATTGCATGTTTGATTTGTAGCCGGCTACGAAAAAAAGTAAAATCCGATAACAGGCTCCAAGCCAGGTGAAGCAGATTAGTGGACACTGTTACCCTACACCCTGGCCCATCTATGCCCGTGTCCTTGACCCCATTCACATAAACTAGAATACAAAAAATAAAAATAAAAAATCTTAAAATGTTAAAAACTTCAAAAAAATTTGAAATTTTTTAAATAACATTTAAAAACTTACATGCAGGAGGTCCGGGGCTCAACATAATTTAGAACGATCAGCGACGAAGCTCCCATCACGAATACCAGCAAACGGCTGACACCTTATCATCGACTACTCCATTTTTATTCACTGCTTACTTGCGTTCGTTTGACCCCTCCACCCTCACCCATCAAGACGATCACACCCCATCTGTCGAATCAATTTGGCTTGTTCTTCATGGGACATTTGGACTGATACCCCTAACTCCAGCACTATTTTCAATTGACCATCTAGTCGACCCCCATCCACTCAACTATCCCCTACAGTGAGTAATAGACTTAAATCACACAACCTTGTTACACGCCACCTTGTTACACAATTCGCTCGACTTCCCGTCCCCTCATCAACCTCCCTCCATTTACACATTACAACTCAACCAGCGCCACTACCACGATTTCACGATGATACCGCATTACCTTTTCGTGATTGGATGTTGTATGCATGATATCACATCCTCTGCAGATAATTAATGTAGCCACATGGGCGTCACATCACCTGTCAGATCAAACAGTTGACAGATAACAGTCGCTTCCCTGGCATTTCCAGTATTCAGTCTGGTAATATTTATGTTCATTTATTCCATATATTCGGTGTGCTTGTTATTTAATTACACATACACTTCGGACCAGCAAACTATTAAAGTTTATATATAACATAAAGTGTTCGCTTAATAGCATGTTTAAGACCAACATCCCGATTTTGTCTCTAGTGGTAAAGGCTGTTCACGATAAAGTGAGCACTTTTGAAATCAATCTTAGATAAATGTCACTGCCCCTACCTGCACATATTTCAATGGATGTCCTAGTGACATACACCCAGTAAAGTTGGTAACAATGGATGGGAAGTAGTTCCGTATCTTAACGTCGAATAGAAAGTGTTAGGTAACCATTTCTGTAAACTTAAACTATTTCTTTTGCTTTCTGTTTATTTTTCAATGTATCAAAATATAAAAATGAGCAGATTTGTTAGATATTTACTTTTCAAATAATTTTGTAGTTTCACATCACCGACACATGAATAAAGTGATGGGGCCCACGAAAATGTTAATCTCACATAAGGCGGAAGAATACACAACATGCATACAAGTATATTTTAAGCACAGCATCAAAAGTACTCATTTTACCATGAATAGTCTATATCATCATTGACTTCAGCTGGATCGCCTATGTTGATGTCAACACTATTCGCAAACCACTCAGGTAAAATCCTTCAGACTTAGAATGTACGAGGGCTCAAAATTACCCCCCCCCCCCCCCTCTTTATAGCCCCTGCGATCCTCATATGCAATCTTCCTATACAATCCTGCCAATCCTCACAAATTCTCTTCTGCAATCCTCAGCAATCCTTCTCAACAATCCTAATCATTTATCTTCAGTAATCCTCCTCTGTAATCCTCAGCAATACTCAGTAATCTTCCTCTTCAACAATAAGCACTAATCATCTGCAATCCACCTCAACAATCCCTACAAATCCTCATCAACAACCCTCACCAATCCTTACCAATCCTCAGCAATCCCCAGTAATCATCACAAATCCTCACGAGTCCTCCTTCTTGACAACCCTCTCAAATTCTCACCTATCCTAAACAATACCCAGTAATCCTACTCAGAAACCTCCTTGCCAATCCTCAGAGTCCACATAAACAAATCGTCACAAACCTTCAGCAATCTTCCTCGGTAGACCTCAGCAATCCTCAGTAATCCTCGTCCCTAGCAATTCTCAGCATTTCTCAGTAATCCTCCTCATCAATCCTCAGTAATCATCCATACCATTCATCACTAACCCACAGCAATCCTCCTGCACATTCCTCCTTAGGAATACTCGCCAATCCTCAGTAATCCTCGCCAATCCTCACTCTCGACAATTCTCAGTAATAATTAGCAATCCTTCTCATCCATCCTAAGTACTCACCCTTACCAAACTTCAGCAATACCCACCAAACTTCAGTGATCCTCCTAGTCACCAATCCTCAGCAATCCTTACCAATCTTCAGCAATCCTCACCAATCCTCAGTAGCCCTCGCCAATTCTCAGCAATCCTCAGTAATCATCCCCAGAAATCCTCTTCAACAATCCTAAGCAATCCTCCTCAGCAATCCTCTCAATTCTGCTTCGCAATCTTCACCTATCCTCCTCAACAATCATCACCAATTTTCAGTAGTCCTCAGTAATCCTACTCAGCAAATCCCACAGTCACCCTCATTGTAAATACTCAGAAATTTTCACAAATTATCAGATATCACAATAGTCCACATCACCCATCCTCAGTAATCCTCACTTGCCCTCTTCAATACTTAGTTATATTCCACAACAATTCTCACCAGCAATACTGATCAATCCTCCTCCACAATCCTTCCCAATACTTAGTGATCCTCATCTTCAGCAATCATCGCTAATCTTCATCAATCCACCTCAACAATTCCTACCAATCCTTATCAAAAATTTTCCCCAATCCTTACCAATATTTTGAGACGATTGCATCATCACTAGTTTAATTTTAGTTGTATGTGTCAGAGGATGGTAGTCCTGTGTCCACGAACTATAATTCGTACTTAGCTCTTTGCATTTTTAAATTGTATTTTTATATCAAGTGTTATACTAATTATGTATATTTTATTGGGGCTTAATATTGATCATGGTCGCATTATTTTTATTGCTTTTATAAGTAGAGGGAGCAGCGGATTACTGTCATATCTAGCGCAAGAGTGACCTAAATCGTATTTGGTGCAAGAGTGGACATAACACTAAATGATGATATGCCAAAGAGATTAAACATTTTTGTTTAATTAATTGAATAACTATTTATATTAATTAACTAATTGATTGAATTAATTAATTTGATTAATAGATAAATTAAATAATGTTTTTATATCATTTTTTTTATATTAAACGATTCTTTGATATTACAGAATTCTTTTATCAATGGGCAGAGCAGGATAAATGTGTACACTGTGAGGTTCAAAGGCAGACTGACCAGAGGAGTGGGTTGTAATTGCTTATATAGGAGTTGATGTTGTAAGAGTGATTTAATACTTTTTATTTTATTTGTGAGTGGACAGCATACACGTGGGGCTGTTCTGGACCACTAGGCAAGTGAGGCATGGATGGAGTGGAAGCATGCAGGTATATTTCGACCCACTTCATAAGAATAACATGTGGATGGAGTGAGTGCATGCGGGTATGTTCTGGCCCACTACTATTTACATTCAATTAGCATTCCGAACGAAATACTTTAAATATGATTAACTTTAATCATGTGATTTATATTAATATTCACAGAATGAAACTGAATTAAATTACCAGAGTTAATTAATCAATCAATAATGACAAGAACCACGCTAATATAAAATTACAACTCCCCTCCCCATCTAATCAAAAGTACACATACTTTACTCACTTCACCCTTATCAGTTCCCTACACACGTAACAAAATACAAGTTTAACCAGACGAACGATCTTCCACATAAAGCCTTACAAAACTGAATGAATATGCAAATAAATTAATTTAACTGTGTGCATCTATCCAATATATTGGCTTCCTTCTTACCACATGTTACAATAGCAGCAAGTTGTTAAACATTTTTTGATAGCCACGTAACCCTCAACAATCGCATAATTAAATAAAAAGTTAAGCATTTATCCAAACACACAAGATAAAACTGTATGGCATGTGTTCAATGTCTTGTGTTACCCAATGAGGCAGACCGGCAGCTGTTTACAACTGAAAAACATCGGAAACAAAAACACTTCTCGGCCCGACTCCTTTTCCATGCACACGACACGGTAAAAGAAATCGCAGCAAGTTCGTACGATGTCCGTGACCACCCATTTCGCAGGTTCACCCATATTCGACAAGGACAAGCCTAACATGCCGCACTGCCAAAAAAACAATAGATTATTGTGCCCTAAGCAGCACGCATACAAGGCAGGACAGGGAGGGGGAGAGTTTCCACTTTCGTCCGCAACATGTAGAAAGTGCCAGCTATCGGAGGCCGCCCCCGACTTTCCCTGGAGACTTCTACTGCGAGTGCATATTTATTCGACATCCCACCCCCTTTCCCAGCATGGACGCCTCCGCCTGCTAAACATCGAAACATTATGGCTGACCCTTACATCCCCCTCACCACTCCCAAACACCAAACACTCCAATCCACATAAAGTCACGTCGCATGGCCTACCATACGGCGTTCGCTGTCGCCCGCTCAACAAAGACAGTGCAGCCCAAGTTCACACCACCTCCCCAGCGCGGCCCAAACACTCACCAAGAATACACCCCAATTTCTCTTGCTGGGGCCGTTGGAGTGTGGAAACCAGCGTCCATAACCAGCAAATTCAGTGCACGCCTGCCTGGAAATGCTAGCTCCACAAGGATATTTCAAACTCTAATAATGTAAAACATTATAGAACTTTTACCAAAAAAATATCCCGCAAACAAACCGATATAAGATAATTCAAATTAGTGACGGAAATATTTACGTTGTTCAATATTCACACTAAATATTAGAAAAATCAGTTTTCCAGTCTTTAAACATTTTTTCTACCCAAACATTTTGCTAGCTAACATTGTAAAGTTACGTGCGTATTATTTACGAAAATAAAAGTTTTAAAACCAACCTACGTATATAACAAGTTTATTTTACAAATCCGCTCAACTAAGATTTTCGGTCATTACTCTGATTAATAAAGAGAGAGAAAAATATTCCATGATTCTTGTGAAAATATGTGAAGTTTAGTTAATTTAAAAAAATATATATATAATGATAATAATCAGTGAACTGGTAGTTCTTAACTGGAAAACACAAACATGTGTCTTAAGAGTAAAAAAATATAGTTGATCCCAATTCCAAGAAAAAAAAATACTAAAGCGCATTCATGCCTAAACGAACAGAAGTTTTATAAATGTTATGCTATCCTTAACAAGAAAGTTCAAGCGCTGTATATTAATTCTACATGGTAATGTTAAAAGGGTTTTTACATATAGCTCTAACAAGACAAGTTAAATCAATTTTTAGCATTTTACCATTAAAGTTTCAGAGTGAAACCCATTTTTTCACAAATTTTATTACAAGACGTGTTCGGGAACAGAGCATGATGGCGGTTTTCAATCAACGTTAGACAGAGAATATATATATATATATATATATATATATATATCTTGCTCTCTCTCTCTCTCTCTCTCTCTCTCTCTCTCTCAACTATTAGATAAGCCCACTAAATAATAATGAGCAAATTACATGCTACAACTATTAAGAAATACTCCCTAAAATGCTTAACAAATTTCAATAATTTACACCATGAAAGAAACTGGAGGGAAGCACTCTAACTACTTTTGAAATTTTTTTATTTAAACAGTGTATACAAAAAATATATAAAATTATTTCAAAGAAACTCTGCCATGGCATTTCAGTCCGAGAACAGAGTTCATAGATTTTGTGCCCGCTGAAAGCATTCTCCAGCTACCCGAAATGCAAGTTGTATCCCTGACACACAGTGAAAGAAATACCCTGTCTGACCCGTCCTTCCCCCAATCAGAGCGACCTAACTCCATTACTAACAGCTCTTCCACGCACGTGATATTTTTTAATAAATAATTTTCCGACACAAGTATTAAAAAAAGTTTTGTTACATCGCCAACCCCCATGGCGAAGTCAAATTACGCTACAATGTGGGTTCCGGGTTTGAATCCCAGGTAAGGCATTAGTAGTATGGAAATGCCGATTCGAGCGCAGCTCGCAACCATCAGAAAATCAACAGCAAATTGAATGATCAAACCATCAGAAAACCATCAGAAAAAATTACTGTTTGTTTTCCTGATCCAAAACATCAGCTGCCGATTCGAGCGCAGCCGCAAAAAAGTTACTGCAAAAGTTGCATTAGAGTGCAACCTCAAAAAGTGACTGCAAAAAGTTGCGTTTGGGAGCAGCTCCCAACCATCAGAAAACCAACGACAAACTAAATGCTCAAGCCATCACAAAACATTAACTGCCGGTTCGAGAGCAACTGTAAAAAGTTGCGTTAGAGTGCAGTTGCAAAAAGTGACTACAAAAGTTGTGTTTGGGGCATCTGCAAAAAGTTACTGCAAAAGTTGCGTTTGAGGCATCCACAAAAAGTGACCGGAAAAAGTTGCGTTAGAGTGTAGTTGCAAAAAGTGACTGGAAAAGTTGCATTAGAGTGCAACCACAAAGAGTTGCGTTAGAGTGCAGTTGCAAAAAAGTGACTACAAAAAGTTGCAAAGAGCAGCTCAAGAAAATTGAATACGTAAAAAAAAAAAAATATTGTCCATAATAAAGATGAACCAGTTGCAAAATGTATTGAACGGAACCCAACAATTTAGTAAACTTTCCGAACTTACAATCAGACAGACCTATCCCATAAACCATACTGAAATATCTGATACACGGTATGGGTACAAAGTGTTAATTACTTTGTGGAATTTTAAAGTAACCTTGCCAGACAGATATCTTCAGATTTTCAGCGAAAAAGTTTTAGACGGTGTTAATCGTGGTGGTATAAATTTTTCATATGATGGAATGGAGGATTGTGGTGGTAAACAAAGGCATTCTATTCGGTTTTTTTAAGAGTAAATGATCGTCGTATTAGACACCAGTTGATTTTTATTTATGCTCATATCTCTATTAAGTTTTAATGGTTGTCCAATCATTAAAACACAATTATCGCTCTGACCTCGGCAATGTGCTACAACATAGTCTAATTAAAAATTTAGACACACGTCTCCAAATTCAACACATTGAAGTAGACGAAACATTGAGTTCTTTATTATGCTTTCTATAGAAATATTATTCATCTTTATTACACGAAACTGTAATATATAGAATATGACTACTTCAAACGCAAAACAAATATCTACGGCTTCATATCTAATACCAGAGTTCTTTCAGACAAATCAAAGTTAATTAACTTACCTTTTTCATCCCTAATTTCAACTATCATTTCATTAACTTGATTTGTTTGCGCTAGGAAAAATAATGGATAAGCTAGTTCATAATAGATCGTGTCGCCAATTCCAAATGTTGTTCTTGATATAAAAGTGGCAATTATGCTAGTTTCTCTATGGTTTTTTTCATCATGTTTTAATATCATACCATTTGCTATATTACAGTGTATATTTATTGTTTCAAATGGAGCAAATTTTGGAATTGTATTGCTATAGTGATCCACATTTTCTTTCACAGTTTTATTTTCTACTAAACCCAAAAGTTTTCCTATTGAACCCCATTTTCGAAACTGTAATTTAAGCGTACATTTTACTTTCACTCTGTTTGTTATTTTATCCAGCTCGAAAGATACATCATTTTCTTTCCCGCCCACTGAATCTACACTAACTGAAAAAATTGCTTTTATAGTTTTTTCAAGATCTTTTAAGCTATATTGACCAACTGGAATATCAATTGTTGATTCCGTATCATTCTGGTCTACAAAATAAAGCTTATTTCTCCCAGAGTTAATGTTATGTGTTAGATAAGTAGTATAGAACTGAAATAAAGCCAATGAGTGTCCATCTATCTCTAAATGATAGTGTAGTCTCTTCTTCAACACTGATTTGTTATCTGTTAATTTGAATACTTTACTCATTTATTACAATATTTAAATAATTTATTAATAAATGAGCAAGAAATATGTAGACTGGGATATTAAAATAAGAATACCAGACAAGACTGTATCGGCAAAACGTCATGGAGAATTATTACCTAATAATATTGGGTGTTTGATTGTGGGCCCTAGTAACTGTAGGAAAACTACACTTCTGATAGATAATTTTATATATGCTCAGGGATGTTTGGACTTTGGTACTCTCTATGTATGCTCAAAAAGTCTGGACCAACAAAAATACATCAATTTAAAGAAAGATATAGATGTAGCATCAACATTATTTAATGAACCAATAGCATACTTATTTCCATCAAATGAAGAAATTGTTGATGTAATGAATGTCATAAAGAGTCTGTAGTTGTTTTCGATTATATCATACTTGAAAATCAAAATATTGTAAGAGATTACTTTACTCGCGGTAGACACAAAGATATTGATTGTTTCTATTTAACTCAGACATACTCAAAAGTACCTAAGCAGCTTATTAGAGACAATGATAATTTTCTTTGCATATTCAGACATACAAATCTTAAACATATTCATAGTGATTTTGTTGGTGGTGATATGTCATTTCAGAAATTTAGGGAGACATGTTCAAAATGTTGGAATAATGAATATGGTTTTGTTACAATAGATATGACTCGTTAGTTAAATAATGGCAAGTACCGTGGTAAAATAAAAAACTTTTTAAATTCTTAGATTGTAAGTTTGGTTTTTAATGGAAACACTTCCATTAAAAACTAACATAATCTCATCCTTTTAAATGTATTCATATACCATAACTATTTCAATAAACACAATTGTCCCTTTGGGTACATTGTGGGCTTTTGGTATTTTAAAATATCTCATATCATCAGGGTGTACTTCAAAAGTTTTATGGATGTCAATTTTATTCCGTTCATGATAACAGTTGGTAAAACTTTTATATTTTTCTGGTTTTATTATTATTTCAACTATAGTTCCATCTCTCATAAAAAAATATTCTATTCGGTTATCAGAGTAAAATATTTTTTCTTTTGAATTGTATTTCCCAACTAAACGGATAATGTTAATTTTGTTTTTCTGATAGTACTCTAAATTGATTGCGTCCATTGGTGCACTGGGATTTCACACATGTCTTAGTCTTTTTTGTTCAAAATCTATATTATTATCTACTTCCATGTAAGTAAGATAGGCTTTATCCAATGATCTTTTGTTTCTTGTCAGTGTGGTTATAAAGTCATTGACCTGTGTGTTGGAAACAAAATTATTAGGGCTGATCTTCTCATCATTGTTCATGCGTTCTTTAATTTGATCTTCAGTCCAAGAGCTGATTAATACATTTTTGCATATATCCATTGTTTATTAATAGTGAAATAATTTTTCAAAATTCAAAATTATGTGAAACGAGATTTAGCACAATTACACACAAATTACCACAAGTTACTTGATTGAAATTTGTAATTCTCTCACCGTTATAAAAAATATTACTTCCGAGATATGCTATTAATTGTCGTGCCGGATTTCTGCCAAATGAATCAAAATAATATTTGTTGTTTACCTTTTTCCAATAGCATACCCAGTGTTCACCAGAGTTTGTCGAAACATCTAGATTAACAATCCCGCATTCATTATTGAGTGGTGTGTTAAGTAGCTCATCGATCATAAATATATCCCAAAAATTTTAATGTTTAATTTTTTAACCATCTGAACAAAATCAAAGTTACTGAGTGGAGTCATTTTTTTTTATCATTCTTGCCCCACTTAACTTTCTTCAATCTCTTGCCGTAATCCTCCATAGCTAAATTATGTCTGCGTTGTTCTTCCAATTTTTGGTTTTTGATCTTGGCATTAATTACTGATGTAGCAATAGATTATGCACTGCCAGCTAATGCTCCCAGACATCCCAATTCTGCGAAAATTAAGGGTAAAAATCCACCCTTGTGGACTGTCAAACCATTTCCAGTTATCATTTCTTTGGACATTTTCTTAAGCTGTGGAACTGAAATTGTGATAGTCATCCCTTTGTCCTCCTTTAGTTTCTTGTTTTTATGATCCAGTTTGTCTTTTGTTTGGAAAGAATCAAAGTTCAAACCCTTCAACTCCTCATTAGGAACTTGAAATACAATTTTTTTTACTTTCATTTATTATAACAAATATTTTATCATTTTATTATTATTCCCCAGCCAAACTTTCGTTTAATATGCATCGCAGATCCAGTAACACCAGCCCACAATCTCTCATTAACAATCTTTTGAACGCTTTCTTTTATAGTTCTTTGTCAGCTACCTGTCTTTCAGCTAGATCTTTATGATGATGATAAGCTATATCATGTTCAATTGCAGCCGCATCTAGCAGATTAATGGGTTTATTACCACGCACACTTCTCTCTCTTAGTCTGGTACCCAGGCCTTAGTACATATAACCAGGTGCGTGCAACTCAAAAGGTAGCAAATTTATTATGTCATTGAGTAATCCTTTTCCATGATGCTCCGACTCCCAAAAAGTATGTGGTATTGTGTTGAACATTCGTATCAGATATGGCATACCTTTTGGATTATTCACAACAAAGTCACTAAACTTGTCGTTGGGCATATTCATTATTCCTATTTTTTCATTGTAATAGTTATCATTTCCAGCATTCTCTTCGCCATAAATAATGAGAAGTCGATCAATAAGCATCCTAACATCATCCATCCATATGTAGTCTTTAGGGTAGTCTGTATACTTCTTCATGCCTCTCCCTTTTTAGGTGAGGGTTGTTTCTTTTTAATCGAATCGTAAATAGGTTTAACAATAATTTTCCATTTATTCCCTTTACTCGATTTGGGGGTTCCCAAGTTTGGATCCTTGTTTTGAAAAACTGCATTAGTATCTACTAGGATATAGACTATAGTGTTCATAGTCGGTTGCAGTGTAGTCGCTTTCTGTTACATTCTTACTAGTTAGTAATTTCATCAAACCATCGGTTGCAGTGTATGTTCGACCTTTTACAGTAAATTTGTCATTGATGAATGTTACTTTGCTATCACCAATATACAATTTACCTTTATCAGCCTTTAGCCCAAAAATATCGTCTTTGCAGTCATTTAAGAAATTGGCAACTTTCTTATCAATGCATGTTGTTTTGTAGTTAGTTAACTGTCGGATATCAGATTTGAAATGCCCCAATGCTTCGTCATAGCGTTCATCGCCATAGAATTCATCGCCATAGCGTTCATTGGTGCCTATTTTACCAAACATTTTTTTCAAAAGAGGTTTCTGTTCGTGTCTGTGGGTAGTCTAAATCCTTAACAGCAACTGGAACAAGTTCTTTTATTAAGTTCTTATTTTCATTTGCTACGTGTCCAATTTTTTGCCCCAAATCATGTATCGCATCTATCAATGGTTGATCGTATTTTTTATTTTGATCATATTCTTCTTGGCGAAATTTTCTAAAAGTTTTAGCCTTTTCAATTAGCTGTCTTCTTCTCTCTAAATTCTCTATATTGTTTACAATTTTTTGTTGCCTCATTTATTATATAAATATGAACAATGTTAACTCAAATATATACTGTCTCAAATGTATGAAAAATACACTAAGTTCATATAAACTTACCAATTATAACATAGTAAGAATTAAATGTGTTTGTAGACGTATGTTTTCCAATAGCGCTAAAATGCTGCTATTCACTGATGGCAGTATAAAAACGACATTGTAAATGAAATTCATAAACCAATGCAAAAAAAAAAAACTTTCCCAGAATAACTGTTCTATATTTTGGTATCGATAATATTTGGCAAGCTGATTTATCGAGCTGAATTCTGGATCTTTAAAAGGTATACATAGAATTAACAAAGGGTTCAAATATATGGTAACTGAGATTTTTTTTCTTTCAAATATGCATGGGCAATACCAATTAAAGTTAAAACTGGTGAAAATGTTACATTGGCATTTAAAACTATTTTGAATGATAGCAAACCTATGCATTTACAAACAGATGGAGGTAAAGAATTTTACAATAAGTCATTTAAGACATTAATGACCAACAACAACATAACACACTATTCAACATACAGTGGAAAGAAAGCTAGTGTTGTAGAAAGATTTAATAGAACATTGAAGGAGAAAATGTGGAAGATATTTACTATGCAGGGAAACTATAAATGGGTGGCTATATTATCTAAATTAATAGATGAATACAATAATACTGTTCACAGTACAATCAGAATGAAACCCACCAATGTAAATACAAAGAATGAAGGTTGTATTCTAATCAACATGTATGGAGGAGAAAGCAAAATGGTTAAACCAAAATTTGAATTGGAGATAAAGTTCGTATAAGTAAAAGTAAAAATTTGTTTGAAAAAGGATATACACCAAATTGGTCCACTGAAGTATTTGAGGTGTGTGAAGTATTGCACACAAAACCCATGACACACCGAATTAAAGATTTCAAAAATGAAGTTATTTAAGGTATTTTTTTATGAGCCAGAGCTGCTTAAGACCAAATATGATAAAGACTATTTAGTAGAAAGAGTTTTATGAAGAACAGGAAATAAGCTGCTAATTAAATGACTAGGTTTTGATAGTAGTCATAATTCATGGGTTGATAAGAAAAGTGTAGTTGTTTAAGAAATTTTTTCTATATAATAAATGGATCGTCAAGAAAAAGAAAGTTATGAGTGTCAGTCGTTTCCTCCAAATGACCAAAGAAAAAATAATTTGATTAAATACAACAAGTGTATTGAGTTTGGTATTCCTATTGGCGATGCATTTTCACATCCGAACGAACCTTCAGTATGAGTTAATTCAAAGAGATCCACATTCCCCTTATGAAAAAACTTCAACTATTTTGCTTTGTGATAATTTCTTCCCAATCCAGTTCTTAAGAATAGAGATCTCTTAACATGGTTGTATAATCGAAATATTGACAACCCTGGCATCACTTCAACAATGATGCATACATTGTTAGGTTCGGAATCAGAATCAGCATACTTCCAAATGTCGGGTATAGAACTAGGTAAATATGTTAGGAGAGATAGGTGTAATGAAATTACCAACCATTAAGATATTTGTTTGGTTTTATGAGAGATTTTAATGAAATATTCTTGAAAGGTGGGTACAAGATCACATTCATTCGAAATTCTAGTGACGATGCTTCTTTTTACAGAAGACCTCCAAAGAAAGAAGACGGATCTGAAGATGTAGTTAAAATACCAGATGCTGGTAAAATTAATATTCATATCTTGGAAATTCTGTGGCCTGTTGTTGAATACGGCCCTATTTATGGAGATGAAATTAAAGCAAAATTATACAAACACCCCAAAATTCCCAATTAGTTTTAATTATTGGCAATGTCTTGAAAAACCAGTACCTACTAATACAAACTCATTTCAGTTTGATATAAAATACCAGTTCAATTCAATCCAACTCGACATGCCAGACTTTGTCACTGTTGGTTTTCAGCAAAACAGAAAAGAAAATTATGAGCAAACCACACACGGTTCAATGTTTGACTCTTGTTCCATCAAAAATATTTCTATTAAAAATGGACGGAATGAAGTGTTTCCCAAAGAGAATTGGAATTTAGATTTTGATTATAAATTTATCGATAAGATGTATATTGCTTACAATTATTTTAGAAATTCAAAGACTAAACTAGATACTCCTTATCATAATAACGAACTGCGCTTCAACCCTGAGTCATTTATTGGTAGAAGACCATTGTATGTTATTGATTGTTCTTACAGAAAAACAGCTATTGTAAAAGATCAAACTAATCCGAAACTTACAGTTGATTTTAATAAACCAATGCCGGCTTCAACTATTTGTAACGTGGTACTCGTAATCAAAGAAAGCTAATTTATGATGTTAAAAGTGAAAGAATCACGAAGCCCAATATTATGCAAACATGTATGGTTATCCAAAAAAAAACATTTACTGTTATGTAATAGCGCTATAACAGCATTTTAAATTGGCTCTGAAATAAAAAGCATCTGAGGTTGCACATTCTCAATGGTGGCAACAGCTTCTTATTTCGAGACGAGATGTTGTCTCGAAACATTACTCAATCGGTTGTTGCAGAATGTCGGTCGCGAACGATTTGATGCGTATGATATCAGCAATGAGGTCATCGAAACTCATTGTCGTACTGAAGCAGTTACCTATCGACATGATGGGTAGTTGCTCTTTCATTAGGTTATACAGCATTATGGGATTGACGTTATCGAGAGTCAGTCGCACTTGCATATCTGGGTATACTTGGTTAAGCGCATCGAGTCATACACTTACCAGATGCTTTTGACAACTGATGTCATGGTATTGGTTTCCACCGATATGGATGAGCACAAACTGGTGATGCTTACCGATATCGCCAGTAGGCTGCAGCGCATGCTTGTCGATGATTGCGTTCATCATGTCCAGCAGCGGTTTATACTTCTGGTCGATGTTCTGCTTGCATATGGACGACAACTCTTCTTCAAACATCCAGTCCTGGAATTGTTCTGCAGCTACCATCTTTGACTTCATGGCCAGGTTCGTTGATAAATACGGTATGCCGAGTGCACTGGCCAAGGGTCGCGATTCGTGACCTTTAGTTCCGCGTACCCTGTTCTCTAATCGCTTCTCGCAGATTTGCATATTCGAGTGTGTCCACAACGTATTTCGCTTTGAATCACGGACTGTTATCTTCGTCGGTAATGACAAGCACCTCTCTGTTATCGTAGACGAGTTTGCCATTTATGATGTCGATGAGCGATTGCATTTTGTTAGACTCTTACAGGCTTACACATGATACGCGACGTGCTTCGCTTGCGATATTTCGAGACGAGATGTCATCTAGAAACACTACTCGATCGGCCATTGCAGACTGTCTCTTGCAAACGATTTTATGCGAACGATATCAGCGATTAGGCGGCTCGCGCTTCATTATGGGCAGCTGCTCTTTCATAGTATCACTATTTTGTAATTTTGTAGTTTCCCCATGGTAGTGTATTAAAGCAATCTTTAAGAATAAATCTTGTATCATCTTTGGGGCTTAATCCTTTTTTCCTCATCTCAATCGTATAGAGTTCATGTTTCTTACTTCTAATAAGATTCGTACTTTTGTACAACACTTTTTTACCAAACGAACACTTTTTGTAGTCACCAAAACTAATCTCATTTCTGACTACAGTGTTTTTCACACTCTTTGCTCTTTTCTTTACACCACCCTCCACATTTATTGCATACATTTTCGATTTCAAACCAATAAATACTTCCATTATTTTTCCATTACATTCATCTTTCATTTTGCCAATAATATTTTTGTTAACTAACAGTATACCTTTTTATAGTCGGAAGTATCAAAATGGTCGACCATTTCTTTCATGTCACTCTAAAAGTCTGGTGTTTTTATATAATAGATGTACGAATCAGTATCTTGGTAGCACAGTTCAATATTTCCCTCCATACTTTGACTTCATTATATTATAGTGAAAATCATACATTAAGACTTTCGTTAGATCGAGTATATTCATCCCAACATAAATGTGTTTGTTAAAGCACAGTTTTGTTTTATTTATATGAACTGCTACCAAAGAGCTATTAAATATAGTCCTATATTTAAAGTTTGGTTTAGCCACTAGTTTATCAATTTGCTTAGAACTTGTGCACAGTCGTATATTCACTCTGTTTCTAATATTCTCCATCGTTTTTCCAAAAACGGAATTGTTCATTATTTTGTAGAAATCTTTTTCAAAGACATTTGTAGACTTTGTTCGCATATTTGTGTTTAGATAAATATAGGATTTAAGCCAATCTGATTGATCAAACTCCAGAACTCTGTGGATATTTTTCAACTTCATTCCGAGAGATCGATATTGCTTAAGATTTACATAGTGTAATACACATTTCTCTTTACCATTCAGACTAGTTAGGAGTTTGGGGTTTTTTGAATCTTCTGGTATTTTATTCTCTGGTGCCAATGGCAGATCTTTGTGGAGATCATGTAGTTCATGTGGGTATTCCAAATCAACTTCCAATATATACCCTTTGCTAGCATCGTCTCCTATTTTTGTTACATCTATATCTGTATTTACCCACTTAAACCCGCCACAGGGCAAATACTGAATCATAGCCCTTCAATATGTTATTGGTGTCCAGATATGTAAGATAAAAGATTTCCTTTGTGCTGTCATAAGCATTCCTGAATTTATTATTTGCTTTGGCATATCGCTTACAACATTGTGAAGTTCCACCACGAACACCTTTTTCTATCACCAAAATCATGTCATAATCTGTTAGTAATTCTAGTTCTATTTTAGTGTGTTTGAGCATAGCATCCCATGCTAACCCTGGGACTGTGAAATACCATGCTGGATCTAGCTTATATGTTTTGAGACACACATCTCTAAAATTTTCCATTATATCAGACAATATCAACACAAAAGATTTGTTATAGACTTCTGTGTACTCTCTTAGAGATTTTATGTTGAATTTTTCCCACACCTCTCTCGCAAATTCGTAATCTTCGTCTGTAATGCCCCATTTATTGAGTTTGTTGTAAAATGTATCTTTGGATGGAAGCGATGTCTCACAAAATTTTTCAGCACTATCCATGTAGTCATATGGGTAGACACCTTTTCTTGTAACAAAGTCAAGAAGTTCATTGGAAAAATGCTTACACGTTTCTCGGAATTGTCTTCTTGAAAGGTTGCTAGAGAGTTTATCGATACTACTAGCCATAAATTTAAATGAGTCAATAAATTTAAGGTTTACACTTCCACATATGTGCTTCGTAAAAGAAATATATTTTTCTTCGTTGTTGGGAATTAGATCAATCTTATTTTCATTGATGCCAAGATCTCTTATGAATAAATGTGTGTCATATCCAGATAGATTGTGTATAAACACTGGGACAAAACATGGATTTCTATACAATAAGTTACAATCTCTGTGTGCAGCTCTCCTAAATTTCCCCATAAGATGATCATGATCTCTCACAGAATCACCATTCAAAGGCTTTTCACATATATGGCAATGGGTAGCTGTATCATAAACAATTTGTTCTTTCTGAGTTAGTGTAAGCATTGGTTTTTCATTTGTGAATATATATCACCAATAGACTTTGCTTCTTCCATGAGCATTTTAACAAATACACTAGATGCATCAGATCCTTCATAAGTTACTGGTGGTTTATAGTATCCATGTTCGTATTTTACATAGTAACAGAAGCTAATAGGTTCGTGTTTTTGGTACGGTTTCGTGTAGGATTCGCCGGGGTTCGGTTGGCAAGTTTCGATTTTAGTCAACAAACATTCAAAATCAGCATATATCACAAACGGAACTCTCAAAGAATGATTTTGGTTTTGAAATCTTAATATGTAATATTTTCCTTTAGATGGCAGTTCAACTCTAACACCATCGTGATCTCGACAGTCTTGGTCGTAATATTTTAGCTTATTTACAGAGTAGAAATGTTGCAAACATCTATCACATATAAATTTTTTATGGCCATTATTTGTTACTTGTGATGCAGAAAGTATCGAAAGACTTTTTATACAGCATTAGTGGTCATTCTTTTCGTCTTTGATATAGAGTAGGTTAATGTACTTATCCGTCTTATTTTTTGTTATTTTCAATGGACAGATTATATATTTCTTACCACCATATTCTTCGTATGCATATACATTAATAGAAATTTCACTTCTCTTTATTGGAAATTCCAAACCCCTAAGTGCATCATCAAACTCATGTCCGTAAGCTTCGTATTTATTCACTCTTTGAGGGCCTTTCTTTACTTGATGCAATGCAGATAGAACAGACCACAAAAAACATTTTTGATCATCGTTCCTAACATTAATTACCGCCTGCTTAGTTTTGATTTTTTCTTAGAGATCAACATAAGAACTGCCCTTGAATGGCACATATTTATTTATTCGCACTTCTAGTTTAAATATTCTGTTGAGTACCCACTGAGATCCCTTTGCTTCGGATGCTCCCATCACAGATATGATTTTCGATATGCTGTTGGTATAAAATTCTTCCAGATTAGTCGATTTCAGTACAATTTCGTTCTTTGTTTTAAAGGAGCTTTCTACTTATGCAATATTCTCGCCAATTCCCCATTTATACTCAGTGAAGAATTTCATGTTCACTTTGAATGATTTTGAATGCTTATTAATTAGCCCTGTGACAGTTTCTTTTACATCATTTAGGAAATGCTTTGGGTCTTTGTATGTATTCACATTATTTACAGCATAAGTCTTGATCCTTCTTTGAAATGCTGTTTCGATTTCTTCTAAACTTAATATGGTTGTGTACTTATGATTTTTTTCTTAAGTGACTTCTTATGAGAGATGGTTTGTAATAGTGGCTACACGTTTCATATTCACTTGTTTCTCTTGTGGGGGCTTCTGTTTAGATATTAAGTGTTGTGGCACTTTAAAAATTTCCCATGCATTTGTTATTTCGTGTGATTTATAACGTATTGGTGTAAGACCTTTGTGCAATCTACTTTTAAGATGGCTTCTTATGAGAGATGGTTTGTTATAGTGGATACACGTTTCACACTAGACATGCTTCTCTTGAGATTTTTCTTCTTTCTTTTCTCAAAGACGTCTTTCTTAAACTTATATTCTTTCCAAAAATTACCTGCTCTGTTAGCCTTTTTCATTGCCAAGTCCGTCATCATATTAGACATAGGTTGATTTGTATTTGCGCCCATTTATTATATACGATATTTTATTTTTTACACTTGCAAATTTCTTGAGCCACTCTTTTTGCGGATGCACCCAAACACAACTAGACATACATCTCCAAATTAGACTATGTTGTAGCACATTGCTGAAGTCAGAGCGATAATTGTGTTTTAAGGATTGGATAACCATTAAAACTTTATACAGATATGAGCATAAATAAAAATCAACTGGTGTCTAATAAGACGATCATTTACTCTTTAAAAAAACCGAATAGAATGCCTTTGTTTAGCACCACAATCCTCCATTCCATCATATGAAAAATTTAAACCACCACGATTAACACCGTCTAAAACTTTTTCGCTGAAAATCTGAAGATATCTGTCTGGCAAGGTTACTTTAAAATTCCCCGAAGTAATTACCACTTTGTATCCATACCGTGTATCAGATATTTCAGTATGGTTTATAGGATAGGTCTGTCTGATTGTAAGTTCGGAAAGTTTACTAAATTGTTGGGTTCTGTTCAATACATTTTGCAACTGGTTCATCTTTATTATGGACAATATTTTATTTTTTTTACATATTCAATTTTCTTGAGCAGCTCTTTGCAACTTTTTGTAGTTACTTTTTTGCAACTGCACTCTAACGCAACTCTTTGTGGTTGCACTCTAATGCAACTTTTCCAGTCACTTTTTGCAACTGCACTCTAATGCAACTTTTTGCAGTCACTTTTTGTGGATACCTCAAATACAACTTTTGCAGTCACTTTTTTAGATGCCCCAAACGCAACTTTTGCTGTCACTTTTTGCAGTTGCACCAATGCAACTTTTGCAGTCCCTTTTTGCAATGGCACTCTAACGCAACTTTTTTGGTTGCGCTCGAATGAGCAGTTGATGTTTTGTGACGGCTCATGCATTTATTTTGCTGTTGGTTTTCTGATGGTTGGGGGCTGCTCCCAAATGTAACTTTTTGCTGTTGCACTCTAACGCAACTTTTGCAGTAACTTGTTTGCGGATGCGCTCAAATCGTCAGCTGATGTTTTGGATCAGGAAAACAAACAGTAATTTTTTCTGATGGTTTTCTGATGGTTTGAGCATTCAATTTGCTGTTGATGGTTGCGAGCTGCGCTCGAATCGGCATTTCTATACTACTGGCATTGTTAAATTTAGCAGGGTTCGATTCCCAGGTAAGGCATGGTTAATATAAGCTGGGTTCGATTCCCGAGTAAGGCATGGTTAATATAAGCTGGGTTCGATTCCATGGTAAGACATGCTTATTATAAGCTGGGTTTGATTCCCAGGTAAGACATGGGTTCGTTTCCCTGGCAAGGTATGGATAATATAATTCAGAGTCCTTACACAATATTGAAATAATAAACGATACATTAACGACCACAATGCTTCTCAGTTAGTTGAAAGTTGTATAATATACAATTAATAGATATTTCAAAACCATACATGCTGCATTACAAAGACTATTAAATTCCGGAATCATATCACATAGTAAAATACGTACGAAAATTCAAATTAAATGTAAATGTAAAAGCTAACAGCGAATAAATATGTACATTTCACATTAAAGGATCAAATCAATACAATTGTAAATGGAAAAAAAAACCAGTTAGTTCGTTAAACATCTTTAATTCATTAAAAATCTTTTAATTTCGGGTTAAAAAAATTTAATTTATTATGGAAATCATATATAATTTACTAAAGTTACGTTTTATTATCAAATCTCGCTATTTGCCTTGTCCATATAGGTTCCCCGGGGAGGGTATGGAGGAGGGGGTCGGCTTATATATACACACGCCTGAATGTCACCCGTCAGTGTTCATCCAGCCGCCGAGGGCTGCGAACCGCCCCTCCGCTCCTGAGATTCGCCCGACTGACCATCCCAGCCGCCCTGCTGAGAAGGAGCTAGACGAATACAATATCTAGATTCTTCCTATTCTCGATGTATTAAAAAACTTTACATGTTCACGAGTATTAAATTCAATATGTGACATTAGCCATTCAAAACGGTTTAATTTGAATGTTACACCTTCCTTCCTCGTTATTAGCCGTGTTGTATATAGCATTCAGATGTGTTTTCCTGAATATAATAACTAATTCTTTTTTTTAGCATTTAATATTACATGTTTATAGTCCTCAGCAAATCTCAAAACCATACTTAACGGTATAACAACTTCGTATTTTCCGCCTGGGTTTAATTGTAGTGTAAAATTATTAGCATTACTCCACCCAGCCATTAGCCCTGTATAAAGAAAGTTTACAGTTTTCGAGAGATATTGTTTTATAGTTTAAGTATTTACAACATCATCTGATGGGTCGACATCAACACCATTCAGCAGATATGTAATTATATTGATTGAATGAAGTATTGTGTTACTCACTATTCCTATAATTGCTGGATTAGTTGCATCAGCTGTCTTTTTAATTGTTCCTCTAAACCTTACACTTGATTACGATGGTAATGTGCAAATATCATGATTTTGTATAGCAAAGCTTATTTCCAATGGATACTTATAGGGTCCTGCTCGGAATGGTTCATATGCATGTATTTCTGTATTGGTGATTGCATTATCATAACTCAATGGTTCTTCAACATTAAGTATGTCTTCCATTTATGTTAACGGCATATTATAATTCCTTAAAAAAATGTGTTGCCGTATGTTAACTTTATGGATATTTTGTTTAAAATGATCTTTCTATGATTCTGTTTATGTCTTTTTATAGTTACTTTCTTCGAAATATACTATTTTAGAAACATAGTTTTTAAATGAAGCACCTACTTTACGAGCATATTGACGATTATACACAATACCCATTTTGTTTGAAATAAACACAGAATGCATGTGTTTATATGCCTTTTAATAAAAATGTAATTTAATGGTAATTGCTTTGTTTCTAAAATTAATCAGGTTACCGTCTTGATCCACAATTGTAACAACTAATTCACCAACATGATTATTAATTGCAGGAAGATATATCAAAGTATTCTGTTTGTCAATTATTTTGTAAACTGGAGCCACCGCACACATGAAGTCATGTATTGTATTTGTCGATATTCCATTCAAATATGATCTGCCTACAATATTAAGATTTATACGATGTTCATTAACGAACTATATATTAAACTCATTTGACAAACAGTCGCAAAACTTTTTCCTCTAAGTAGTCTTTATCATATTTGGTCTTAAGCAGCTCTGGCTCATAAAAAATACCTTAAATAACTTCATTTTTGAAATCTTTAATTCGGTGTGTCATGGGTTTTGTGTGCAATACTTCACACACTTCAAATACTTCAGTGGACCAATTTGGTGTATATCCTTTTTCAAACAAATTTTTACTTTTACTTATACGAACTTTATCTCCAATTCAAATTTTGGTTTAACCATTTTGCTTTCTCCTCCATACATGTTGATTAGAATACAACCTTCATTCTTTGTGTTTACATTGGTGGGTTTCATTCTGATTGTACTGTGAACAGTATTATTGTATTCATCTATTAATTTAGATAATATAGCCACCCATTTATAGTTTCCCTGCATAGTAAATATCTTCCACATTTTCTCCTTCAATGTTCTATTAAATCTTTCTACAACACTAGCTTTCTTTCCACTGTATGTTGAATAGTGTGTTATGTTGTTGTTGGTCATTAATGTCTTAAATGACTTATTGTAAAATTCTTTACCTCCATCTGTTTGTAAATGCATAGGTTTGCGATCATTCAAAATAGTTTTAAATGCCAATGTAACATTTTCACCAGTTTTAACTTTAATTGGTATTGCCCATGCATATTTGAAAGAAAAAAAATCTCAGTTACCATATATTTTAACCCTTTGTTAATTCTATGTATAAATTTTAAAGATCCAGAATTCAGCTCGATAAATAAGCTTGCCAAATATTATCGATACCAAAAGATAGAACAGTTATTCTTGGAAAGTTTTTTTTTTGCATTGGTTTATGAATTTCATTTACAATGTCGTTTTTATACTGCCATCAGTGAATAGCAGCATTTTAGCGCTATTGGAAAACATACGTCTACAAACACATTTAATTCTTACTGTGTTATAATTGGTAAGTTTATATGAACTTAGTGTATTTTTCATACATTTGAGACAGTATATATTTGAGTTAACATTGTTCATATTTATATAATAAAAGAGGCAACAAAAAATTGTAAACAATATAGAGAATTTAGAGAGAAGAAGACAGCTAATTGAATAGGCTAAAACTTTTAGAAAATTTCGCCAAGAAGAATTGGCTGGGGAATTAAAATAAAATGATAAAATATTTGTTATAATACATGAAAGTAAAAAACATTGTATTTCAAGTTCCTAATGAGGAGTTGAAGGGTTTGAACTTTGATTCTTTCCAAACAAAAGACAAACTGGATCATAAAAACAAGAAACTAAAGGAGGACAAAGGGATGACTATCACAATTTCAGTTCCACAGCTTAAGAAAATGTCCAAAGAAAGGATAACTGGAAATGGTTTGACAGTCCACAAGGGTGGATTTTTACCCTTAATTTTCGCAGAATTGGGATGTCTGGGAGCATTAGCTGGAGGTGCATAATCTATTGCTACATCAGTAATTAATGCCAAGATCAAAAACCAAAAATTGGAAGAACAACGCAGACATAATTTAGCTATGGAGGATTACGGCAAGAGATTGAAGAAAGTTAAGTGGGGCAAGAATGATAAAAAAAAATGACTCCACTCAGTAACTTTGATTTTGTTCAGATGGTTAAAAAATTAAACATTAAAATTTTTGGGATATATTTATGATCGATGAGCTACTTAACACACCACTCAATAATGAATGCGGGATTGTTAATCTAGATGTTTCGACAAACTCTGGTGAACACTGGGTATGCTATTGGAAAAAGGTAAACAACAAATATTATTTTGATTCATTTGGCAGAAATCCGGCACGACAATTAATAGCATATCTCGGAAGTAATATTTTTTATAACGGTGAGAGAATTACAAATTTCAATCAAGTAACTTGTGGTAATTTGTGTGTAATTGTGCTAAATCTCGTTTCACATAATTTTGAATTTTGAAAAATTATTTCACTATTAATAAACAATGGATATATGCAAAAATGTATTAATCAGCTCTTGGACTGAAGATCAAATTAAAGAACGCATGAACAATGATGAGAAGATCAGCCCTAATAATTTTGTTTCCAACACACAGGTCAATGACTTTATAACCACACTGACAAGAAACAAAAGATCATTGGATAAAGCCTATCTTACTTACATGGAAGTAGATAATAATATAGATTTTGAACAAAAAAGACTAAGACATGTGTGAAATCCCAGTGCACCAATGGACGCAATCAATTTAGAGTACTATCAGAAAAACAAAATTAACATTATCCGTTTAGTTGGGAAATACAATTCAAAAGAAAAAATATTTTACTCTGATAACCGAATAGAATATTTTTTTATGAGAGATGGAACTATAGTTGAAATAATAATAAAACCAGAAAAATATAAAAGTTTTACCAACTGTTATCATGAACGGAATAAAATTGACATCCATAAAACTTTTGAAGTACACCCTGATGATATGAGATATTTTAAAATACCAAAAGCCCACAATGTACCCAAAGGGACAATTGTGTTTATTGAAATAGTTATGGTATATGAATACATTTAAAAGGATGAGATTATGTTAGTTTTTAATGGAAGTGTTTCCATTAAAAACCAAACTTACAATCTAAGAATTTAAAAAGTTTTTTATTTTACCACGGTACTTGCCATTATTTAACTAACGAGTCATATCTATTGTAACAAAACCATATTCATTATTCCAACATTTTGAACATGTCTCCCTAAATTTCTGAAATGACATATCACCACCAACAAAATCACTATGAATATGTTTAAGATTTGTATGTCTGAATATGCAAAGAAAATTATCATTGTCTCTAATAAGCTGCTTAGGTACTTTTGAGTATGTCTGAGTTAAATAGAAACAATCAATATCTTTGTGTCTACCGCGAGTAAAGTAATCTCTTACAATATTTTGATTTTCAAGTATGATATAATCGAAAACAACTACAGACTCTTTATGACATTCATTACATCAACAATTTCTTCATTTGATGGAAATAAGTATGCTATTGGTTCATTAAATAATGTTGATGCTACATCTATATCTTTCTTTAAATTGATGTATTTTTGTTGGTCCAGACTTTTTGAGCATACATAGAGAGTACCAAAGTCCAAACATCCCTGAGCATATATAAAATTATCTATCAGAAGTGTAGTTTTCCTACAGTTACTAGGGCCCACAATCAAACACCCAATATTATTAGGTAATAATTCTCCATGACGTTTTGCCGATACAGTCTTGTCTGGTATTCTTATTTTAATATCCCAGTCTACATATTTCTTTCTCATTTATTAATAAATTATTTAAATATTGTAATAAATGAGTAAAGTATTCAAATTAACAGATAACAAATCAGTGTTGAAGAAGAGACTACACTATCATTTAGAGATAGATGGACACTCATTGGCTTTATTTCAGTTCTATACTACTTATCTAACACATAACATTAACTCTGGGAGAAATAAGCTTTATTTTGTAGACCAGAATGATACGGAATCAACAATTGATATTCCAGTTGGTCAATATAGCTTAAAAGATCTTGAAAAAACTATAAAAGCAATTTTTTCAGTTAGTGTAGATTCAGTGGGCGGGAAAGAAAATGATGTATCTTTCGAGCTGGATAAAATAACAAACAGAGTGAAAGTAAAATGTACGCTTAAATTACAGTTTCGAAAATGGGGTTCAATAGGAAAACTTTTGGGTTTAGTAGAAAATAAAACTGTGAAAGAAAATGTGGATCACTATAGCAATACAATTCCAAAATTTGCTCCATTTGAAACAATAAATATACACTGTAATATAGCAAATGGTATGATATTAAAACATGATGAAAAAAACCATAGAGAAACTAGCATAATTGCCACTTTTATATCAAGAACAACATTTGGAATTGGCGACACGATCTATTATGAACTAGCTTATCCATTATTTTTCCTAGCGCAAACAAATCAAGTTAATGAAATGATAGTTGAAATTAGGGATGAAAAAGGTAAGTTAATTAACTTTGATTTGTCTGAAAGAACTCTGGTATTAGATATGAAGCCGTAGATATTTGTTTTGCGTTTGAAGTAGTCATATTCTATATATTACAGTTTCGTGTAATAAAGATGAATAATATTTCTATAGAAAGCATAATAAAGAACTCAATGTTTCGTCTACTTCAATGTGTTGAATTTGGAGACGTGTGTCTAAATTTTTAATTAGACTATGTTGTAGCACATTGCCGAGGTCAGAGCGATAATTGTGTTTTAATGATTGGACAACCATTAAAACTTAATAGAGATATGAGCATAAATAAAAATCAACTGGTGTCTAATACGACGATCATTTACTCTTAAAAAAACCGAATAGAATGCCTTTGTTTACCACCACAATCCTCCATTCCATCATATGAAAAATTTATACCACCACGATTAACACCGTCTAAAACTTTTTCGCTGAAAATCTGAAGATATCTGTCTGGCAAGGTTACTTTAAAATTCCACAAAGTAATTAACACTTTGTACCCATACCGTGTATCAGATATTTCAGTATGGTTTATGGGATAGGTCTGTCTGATTGTAAGTTCGGAAAGTTTACTAAATTGTTGGGTTCCGTTCAATACATTTTGCAACTGGTTCATCTTTATTATGGACAATATTTTTTTTTTTTTACGTATTCAATTTTCTTGAGCTGCTCTTTGCAACTTTTTGTAGTCACTTTTTTGCAACTGCACTCTAACGCAACTCTTTGTGGTTGCACTCTAATGCAACTTTTCCAGTCACTTTTTGCAACTACACTCTAACGCAACTTTTTCCGGTCACTTTTTGTGGATGCCTCAAACGCAACTTTTGCAGTAACTTTTTGCAGATGCCCCAAACACAACTTTTGTAGTCACTTTTTGCAACTGCACTCTAACGCAACTTTTTACAGTTGCTCTCGAACCGGCAGTTAATGTTTTGTGATGGCTTGAGCATTTAGTTTGTCGTTGGTTTTCTGATGGTTGGGAGCTGCTCCCAAACGCAACTTTTTGCAGTCACTTTTTGAGGTTGCACTCTAATGCAACTTTTGCAGTAACTTTTTTGCGGCTGCGCTCGAATCGGCAGCTGATGTTTTGGATCAGGAAAACAAACAGTAATTTTTTCTGATGGTTTTCTGATGGTTTGATCATTCAATTTGCTGTTGATTTTCTGATGGTTGCGAGCTGCGCTCGAATCGGCATTTCCATACTACTAATGCCTTACCTGGGATTCAAACCCGGAACCCACATTGTAGCGTAATTTGACTTCGCCATGGGGTTGGCGATGTAACAAAACTTTTTTTAATACTTGTGTCGGAAAATTATTTATTAAAAAATATCACGTGCGTGGAAGAGCTGTTAGTAATGGAGTTAGGTCGCTCTGATTGGGGGAAGGACGGGTCAGACAGGGTATTTCTTTCACTGTGTGTCAGGGATACAACTTGCATTTCGGGTAGCTGGAGAATGCTTTCAGCGGGCACAAAATCTATGAACTCTGTTCTCGGACTGAAATGCCATGGCAGAGTTTCTTTGAAATAATTTTATATATTTTTTGTATACACTGTTTAAATAAAAAAATTTCAAAAGTAGTTAGAGTGCTTCCCTCCAGTTTCTTTCATGGTGTAAATTATTGAAATTTGTTAAGCATTTTAGGGAGTATTTCTTAATAGTTGTAGCATGTAATTTGCTCATTATTATTTAGTGGGCTTATCTAATAGTTGAGAGAGAGAGAGAGAGAGAGAGAGAGAGAGAGCAAGATATATATATATATATATATATATTCTCTGTCTAACGTTGATTGAAAACCGCCATCATGCTCTGTTCCCGAACACGTCTTGTAATAAAATTTGTGAAAAAATGGGTTTCACTCTGAAACATTAATGGTAAAATGTTAAAAATTGATTTAACTTGTCTTGTTAGAGCTATATGTAAAAACCCTTTTAACATTACCATGTAGAATTAATATACAGCGCTTGAACTTTCTTGTTAAGGATAGCATAACATTTATAAAACTTCTGTTCGTTTAGGCATGAATGCGCTTTAGTATTTTTTTTTCTTGGAATTGGGATCAACTATATTTTTTTACTCTTAAGACACATGTTTGTGTTTTCCAGTTAAGAACTACCAGTTCACTGATTATTATCATTATATATATTTTTTTTTAAATTAACTAAACTTCACATATTTTCACAAGAATCATGGAATATTTTTTCTCTCTCTTTATTAATCAGAGTAATGACCGAAAATCTTAGTTGAGCGGATTTGTAAAATAAACTTGTTATATACGTAGGTTGGTTTTAAAACTTTTATTTTCGTAAATAATACGCACGTAACTTTACAATGTTAGCTAGCAAAATGTTTGGGTAGAAAAAATGTTTAAAGACTGGAAAACTGATTTTTCTAATATTTAGTGTGAATATTGAACAACGTAAATATTTCCGTCACTAATTTGAATTATCTTATATCGGTTTGTTTGCGGGATATTTTTTGGTAAAAGTTCTAGAATGTTTTACATTATTAGCGTTTGAAATGTCCTTGTGGAGCTAGCATTTCCAGGCAGGCGTGCACTAAATTTGCTGGTTACGGAAGCTGGTTTCCACACTCCAACTGCCCCAGCAAGAGAAATTGGGGTGTATTCTTGGTGAGTGTTTGGGCCGTGCTGGGGAGGTGGTGTGAACTTGGGCTGCACTGTCTTTGTTGAGCGGGCGACAGCGAACGCCGTATGGTTGGCCATGCGACGTGACTTTATGTGGATTGGAGTGTTTGGTGTTTGGGAGTGGTGAGGGGGATGTAAGGGTCAGCCATAATGTTTCGATGCCACGTTTAGCAGGCATAGAACAAACCAACATTTGGAACATTTAGAAAATGTAATTAATGAAATTGTAGGTGCTATGATTACAAAACAATTTGACATATAAATGGATGCAATATATAAGTGATGCATTTATCAATAAAACATCTGCTTTAGCTTTGTAAACGGTATTGAAAAAACAAATTGATGATTTGGTATCTCGAATAAACTATTTTAGTAGCGATTTGAGGTTCTGTTTTACTGTGACTAAATTAGACACAATTTTGAGTAAATTCGATAAGATTTAAAAAGCACAAACTCTTTGGCCTAATACATCCCAAAAAATAAACCATCGACTTAATTTATATATAAATAGTTGAAAGTTAGTGAAAACAAAGAAAAATGTCGGACTCTGCTTCAGAATTACATAAAGTTATATCAGCTGTAAAGGTGAAATATTTACAAGCTAAATATGCTCGAATGGAACATGATGTTTTGAATGAAGATATATTTAATCCTATTGCGAGTAGAATGGATACATAGCTTTCCGTGCTTAATACTTTTAATGAACCACCAGTGGAAATTTAACCGGAAGAACCTATAAAGAAGAAAAAGCTGTCTCAATTAACACAACGTTATTTAGCTATAAAATAATCTTCGCCTATTCGCGATACGGTATTTCGTGTATATCGTCATGCAAATATATGGCTTCTGGGAGACTCTGAAATTATGTTTTTGCCTGAGAATAGATTTTAAGTAAGTGATTACGTAACTGATGTTAGTGAAGGATTTTTTTAATTATTATTTTTAAAAAGTTCCGAATGGTTATTCCGATATCGATTTGGAGAAATATAAGGATCTTGTTCGTCGCACAAATGCAAATAAACGTTTAGATGATGATGAAAATCATCCGAAACTACATTTATTAAGCGATATTTTTGGAAGTGAAATATGTAAAGTTGGCAATCGGTTTTCTCAGTATATTGGAACATTCCTAATGAACTGGTCGATAGCTTAAAACTTCTCATCGCTTCGAGAGTGTCTGGGAATAATTCACATACAAACGAAGTTGTTTCTATTATTGAAGAAATGACTGAAGATGGTTATATAACCAATGAAGTTCAGTAGGATTTCTTAAGAGCTTCACACCCCTGCAAGGACAAACTTTCCTAGAAGATGTATTATTACTAAAGGCTTAAATGATCTTTTTCGAGCCGACTTGTGTGAAATGACATTGCTTTCGAAATACAATAAGGGATACAAATATATTTTAACTGTAATACACGTTTATTCCAAATATGGTTTTGATATACCTGTCAAGAACAAGACAGGGTAAAAGGTTAGTGATGCAATGAAGGTCATTTTGCAAGGAAGAACACAAAATTCACTCCAAACTGACGAAGGAGCCGAGTACTTTAAAATTTATTTCCAGAAACTAATGACCGATTATGGTATCAATCATTGCATAACGTATTTGGATCTTAATGCCAGTGTTGTCGAGAGGTTTAACAAGAGTCGAAACAGCTAATATACTAGCATTTCACGTCGAAAGGCACCTATTATTAGCTTGACGTTTTGCCTGAAATAGTTACATTTCATAATTCCTGATGTCAAAATGGCGCCTGAAAAGGTTACAGACAATAGATTGATGAAAACTGTGTATAATAATGTTAAAGTATTTGACGAGAGAAAATGAAAGTTCAAAGTATGTCTGCATGTACAAGTGTCTAAGCTGAGATCTGTCTTTGAGAAAAAATACATGGTTAATTGGTTGTACGAAATATTAAAAATTATTTCAGTTGAAAATTCGTTTCCCAGAGTGTATTACCCCAAAACTATGATGGAGAACCTATAAAAGGTTTTTTTTACGAACATGAATAGCAAAAATTTTCTTTTCCAAATGAATATTTGGTTGATAAAAACATTAAAAGGGAAAAGAATAGATCGTTGGTTCGATGGAAAGGTTCCTCAAAAGCACACGACTCATGGGTGAAGAATGAGGATCTTAAAATATTGAAACCCAATGTTTTGTAAATTGTTTTTATACTAAATAAATATTTTTTTAATAATATTTGATGTGTTACTCATTTAATAAACCTATCGATATTGATGGCGAATGAAAGTACAATTATTGTGCAATCATTCCTATTGTTTGGGTGGTAATCTATTACGATTAATTTATAATGTAATCAATCACTTCGTCTGGTTTAACCTGTATTTGGTTGTGTGTTAAGAGAGCCGATGAGGGTGAAGTAAGTAAAGTATGTGTGAGGGGAGTTGTAATTTTTTTTGGCTTAGTTCTTGTTGTTACTAATTGATTAATTTATTATGTTTAATGAATTCAGTTACATTTTGTGGGTATTAATATAAATTGCATGATCAAAGTTGATCAGATTTAAAGTAATTCGTTCGGTATACTAAGTGAATATAAATTGTAGCGAGCCAGAACATACCCGCGTGCTCTTGCTGCATCCACATGTCATTCTAATGAAGTTGGCCAAAACATACCCACGTGCTCCCGCTCAATTCACACCTCACTCGCCTAGTGGTCCAGAATGGCCCTGCGTGTATGCGATCCCCTCACAAATAAAATAAAATGTCCTTATACCACTCTTACACCAACATCAACTCCTATATATGCAATTACAACCCACTCCGCTGGTAGTCTGCCCCAGGACCTCACAGAGAACACATCGATGCTGCTCCACCAATATCAGCCTTATGACACCAATAAATTAATGACATTCTTTGATATCAAATAATTCTTTAATGTAAAAAAATTTATATCAACGCATTTTAATTAATCGATTAATAAAAGTAATCAATTTAGTTAATCGGTTAATTAGTGCAATTAATTATTCAATAAATCAAACAATTATTTAATCTCATTTGCATACCACCATTTGGCTCTTAGTCCACTCTTGCACCAAATGCGACTTAGATCACTCTTGCGCTAGGTGGGCAAGTAACCAGCCGCTCTCTCTACTTTTATATCTCAGCTACTGTTTGTATTAACGTTTGCATTTGTATTTGCACTCTGTTCAGCTGAGCGTGACCCTAGATACTCTTTGCGTTTTAGATTGTGTTTGCGTGGTCGCCGCGACTGGCGCATGGGTGATGGCGTTTTTCCTTGTTAGGTCAAGGCAGTTCGTCGGCTGTCTGGCGATGTTGTAGCACAAAGTGTAGATGCTCGCGAAGTCAGCTGGTATGCTAAGTGCGATCGAGGGGATGGCAATTGTATAACATGCCAGTCGCATAACAAGGTTTCGGCGATTGTGTGTATACGAATGGTGCCAAAGACGTCGGTGTGTTTGTTGAGTAGGAATTTGTTAAGTTTTTGCACCGATAGCCTTCGCGAAATTCGCAGTAACTTTTGTGTGCTTTTCCGCAATGTTACTAACAGTACATTGTCTTATCCGTCACATCACATTCGTAATTATTACGTGTGCGTGAGTGGACTACTGGAACGAAGGCACGTATATTTTGTTTCGGAATAACCGTGCCGATTTGTCGGATAATATTCTTCGCTACGCCGGGCGGCGTGCGGTCATGAGACATGCAGATGGTCCCATCTGGATGGCGTTGGACAGCAGGCTTTCTAGTCTGTCGGGATTGCAGCTGCTAAGAACGGGCGTCTATTCTTCATGTATGCCTGGAGTTTGCATACACAGTTTCATCAATTCACAGAAAATAAGGTACTGTGTTCTCGATAATTTTACCCGAGAACATCGCGTGCGGTTACGACTGAAAGTTTCCCCGATTTTGACTGTCATGGTTCACTCGCGCGGCCTACCAATGGCGACTACTTTTTATGTGTGCAAACTGTGTGTTTTATGATCATTTTAATGTAAAGTATTGGCTCTTAGCACCAGTGCGTGATTGATATATTTTCTTACGGTGTCATATATTAACTACAATAAGATTAAGGCCAATGTTCACTTTGTATTCAAATGAACTCAAAGTATTGTATAAACTATTTTTCCAGTGATTGGAAATAAACAAATCCAAAAGTTACTTGCACAAATTATCAATTTGTAGTGTCGCTAACCCTGCATACATTATATTTAAAAACATTTTACAAATTAATGAACGCATTTTCACCCGTGTACAAGTGCCTTGAAGGTTATATTTTTATTTTAAATATATTCATAGGAAAGAAAAGCAACAAAGGGTTTTCGAAGACGAGCGCTACTTCTCCCTTAATGTGTAGTAATGGTTCTGAGGGACTAATTGCAAATGAGGTAGAGGTGACGTGCCTGAGCCCTTAAGGGACATGGGCGACTCACTTTCTCAATGCTCACCAATACTCACCAGTACACCTCCTCGACAATCCTCACAAATCACCAGCAATACTCAGTAATCCTCCCCAGCAATCCTCAGCAATCCTAAATAATACTCCTTACAAATCTTCAGCTATCCTCACCAATACTTAGTATCCTCCTACTCAGCAATCCTCAGGAACACTCACCAATTCTCACCAATCCTCGACAACCCTTAGTAATCATCCTCACTAGTCCTCTTTTGCAATCTAAGCAATCCTCCCCAGTAATCCTTCTCAGCAATCCTCTTCAGCAGTTCTCCTTAGAAATCATCAGCAATCCTCACCAATTCTCAATAATCCTCCTCAGCAATCTTCATTAATCCTCACCAATCCTCAGCAATCCTCACTAACCTTCGTTTTCTTTAGCAATCGTCAGTAATCCTCGTCACCAATACTTAGTAATCATCATCAGTGATCCTCAGCAATCATCACCATTCCTCAATTATCTACATCAATACTCAGTCGCCTTCCTCACTAATCCTTGTCAATCCTCAGAAATCCTTCTCTACAATCCTCCTCCGCAATCCTCACCACTTCGCCGATCAATCCCAATCCCCCGATCGAGCCATCCATTAGTCCTTCTGTTTTCGTCTGTTACCACCCATACATAAAGAAATTACATTCATTCCACATCTATACACACACACTGTACTTGACGACTGCATTAAAGCTCTGTATGCAGTCTACTTTCCATGCATATTTTATACTTACAGTATTTATTAATTTTCTGCATGTAGATCTATACTTGAGTGAACGAGTGCTTACAGTATTACTTTAAAGTTGTAAGGGATAAAAGGATACATGACAAAATAAAGAAAAAACCATTATTTTAAAATTATTATTATTTTGTGATTACTATCTCATAAGAAAGTAGTTCATCGCATCAAGCGATATAATCCTTGACCTGCAGTTCACTATTAGTTAAAGATGTCTTCTTAATGTGAGAGAAATTTCCACCTTGCTGCAAAGCGATCAAATGTTTGAGTCTATCCACAAGTTCATTCAGGTCTTCGGGAAATTATGTAGACTGTGTACTCAGTGTCTTTTGTATTCTTCAGGCCTCTTGTTGTTTTAAATGTTGTGGAGGAGTGTGTCAGATCATTGAGAAAATCGCTATCGTCTTCAGCATTAACACTATATTCATGTTCATTTTCATTAATGCTCTTTTTAGGGTCTTCTTCACCTCGTGTTTTGTATTCTATATTAAATTTACTTTTTTTGTAGTAGGAGTTGCATGGTCATCATAAGTTAATATATACAGCTGATGGCCGATTGTTTTGAATTTCCTTTGATTTCATGCGAAAGGCTTGAAAGTGTATAGTTCGTTATGAACCGATTCTACTGCACAACGCAGGTTACTCATTCCGTCTTTAGCATTAACTGTCTCATCATAATCGTATTTTGAATCAGCACATACTTATTCAGCAAGAGGTATTGACGGCAACACTTGCCATCTCTCAAGATATGTATTCTTGCAGTTATTGTTGTGGTTATTTAATGTATCGACTTGCAAAAGTGCTTGTGACAATTGCAATCTTTCCTCATGCGAAAAGGACTCATTGTACATGTCGCCGAGCAATTCGACTGAAGGTGAGAACTCAGTCATAGAATCGACTCTGATGACAATCAGGCGGCAATGATGCAGGTCGCGATACGTTGATCGTTCAGGTCAAAGACAGATCTTCGTATCCACAATTCATCTTTGCTGTATGACGAGAGGGAGTTTCCAAATCGAGGTCCACCACAAGGTGTCAGAACGACGCATTTTCCCACATAAAATCCATTTCTTTTTATAATAAAGAGCCCAGTTTATTCTCACAAAAGACCTTCTGTCAACATTTTTTTAAATTTTTATATATGGCAGCATTCTGAGAAGACCCACATTCGCATTCACGCGATGAGTCAAAGATTATTGAAAGACAAGCAGATACCATCACTTATATATATATATATATATATATATATATATATATATATATATTTATTTATTTATTTATAGAGGTGTATATATATATATATGTATAAACATAAAAATATCAGATAGGAATGTGCATTATATATAGAAGAAATTTAAAATGAAATTATATATATATGCCTAGAAGATTATTAAAACATTATATTGTTATGTAGCTATCTTGTTTGCATTTTGTGTGGCAATTATTGTTAGTGAACTTATTGATGCACATAATGGTATAAAAACCCGAATAAAACAAGTGCATCAGGAAACTAAAAAGTAAAGCAGTGAAACATGAAATATTTAATTCCGCAACTTATACGGTATTTGAAATTAAAATCATTGCGGTTTAAATAATAGCCACTTTAGCAGAGGGCGCTAAGGCGCAGTGCGTAGGCTCAGCTGACGTACGTTCGAATCTCTGTCTGGGTTCTAGTTCTTTATGTATTAACCGATACTATTTTATGTACGTATAGTGAAACAAATGTTTAGTTGCGCCAACAAAATCTTTGTTTGGTGAAAACAAATAAGAACGACAAATTAATTTGCTTTCAACACTAAAATGTTTCATTGCCCGTATACAAACAGTTCATTTGGTTGCGAAAAACAAACAGAGTTTATTTTTAACATAACGTTTTTTCAGTATAGGCCACGGCCGATTACTTTCCCGTTCCTGCTCCTCAGAGTAATTTGCGTCTTCTCTGTCGATCTCGCTGTCACAGAGACGGTAAGCTTCGCCTATCCACCTACCATCCACGCCGACCCTGCCTCTAACATCCAACGCGGACTTTCCTTCATGTTGTATGTTCGGTCGATGGTTCGTATTTCCATAAGGGCGCAGCTAACTCAGCGAGGACGCGAGTGAATCCGGATTACATCTGGCGGCGACCACTCAAGGCTTCATTCATTTTTCACCGCTGTTTTTTTTTTTTTATGTCTGTACTTCAAGAAAAACAAGAAAATAAGTATAGCAAAACAAAATAACCTCTTTAGAAAAAGGTAATGCATATCTGCTTTCGTTGTTCTTCCCTATGTATCTGCGACTATGTGTTAGAAAATATCCTTATATAATAATGGTGTAAAACCCTTGATCACTTTCAGTTATTTATTTTTAAAAAATGTAATTTTTGGCATTGCAATGAGATTTTTTTTTGTTTCAGAACAGTAAAAACTATAGTTTCAACGCTGTCTCATATACCAGGACCAATAGAAACGTATTTGTGTTTGGTGTTATCAGCAGATGGTGTTTATGAACAGTGGCGTCTCGTTAGGGCAAGCAAGGCAAGCAGTGATTGCCCAGACAGTTCGCTGACAATATTATATTTATAATAAATATTAAATTATTCACTTTAAGGTAAATTTTTACTCATGCGGTACAAATTCTACCTGGGAAACAATACTATACATGATAAGAAAACAACTCGTTGGCTAGCAAAACCAAGGTGTATGGAAACGCTGTAAGCAATGCTTTAAGCAGGTAGGCGATCACAATGATTTCCCGGCCGATGGAGAGCGGGTGATGGGGGGGGGGGGGCAAGGTAGGAAGACCGCCCGGGGAGGGGCGGGGGCTTATGGCTGCGTCAACCTGTGTTAGAAGCTACGGTGGTAGTGCTTTCTTCACCGAACTGAAGTGGACATAGCCGAAGCTGGCCTAGCCGCAGGCTGTTGGCGCGGTGTAGTTCACAGTAACTAGATATATGCGTAGGCAAGTTCTTTCGCACAACACGAATCGTATTGTTTTTATTTAATTTAGTTTTGGTGCTGAGAATGTTAGGCATATTAGTGCGCGATATATGCCTTACATAAAAGTTATAAAATTATCGTGTGAGACTGAGAACCGAGTAGATAGAATGAGTGCAACAGAAACATGTGGATGTAAGTGTGGTGTTTGTGTGGATTACAAGTGAAGCATTTTTTCAGCAATGCTTTCACTTTACAGGGAAAATGTGACATCATAAAAGATGGTAGGTTGAATGTGACATCATAAAAGATGGTAGGCTGACACCTGAACTTACGATCACGACAATATGCAAGAAAGGTAATTTTGTACGTCATTTACAAAAAAAAATGTTTAGCAGAAACACTTGTGGTTAGCTGGATGCAACAGCCTAAACAAACTGGCTTGCTGGCCATGTTTTATTGAACTGTAAAGGGTTTTTTTTTAACTTACCCCAGTTTTATGCTTGGAAGCTTAGTAGGGGACGGCTTACAGAATAACTTATACCCTAACTTAAATTAACACCCATGCCATACCCGGGATTCGAACCCAGAGCCTCCCGCACCCTAGACCGGTGGCGAACCAATCGACGGGAGGTCGGCGCTGGCCATGTTTATTGTTTTCGAAGGGTGTTAACACGTGTACTACAACTGGGAATGGCGACCTTAACAATCTGCGCAATGTTGTTCAAAAACACGAGCGTTCTGAAGTTCGCATAAATTCGTTTTTGTCTCTTAAAAATTTCGGTGAAAATAGAGTTCATTTTGGCCTATATAGATCCAAACAATTAAGCACGCAACGACATAACGAAAATGTTAAAAGAAACAGATAAATATAGAAGCGTTTAATAGATGTTTGTTTCTTGGGTGTACAGGAACTGCCTTTCCGTGGTCATGATGAGACAAAAGAATCAGATAACTGTGGCAATTACGCTGAGTTAATTCCTTTAATTGCTTTAATTGGACAAGGTTCCGGGTTTGATGAAGGTATCTTTGTAATATTTTTCACTCGGGCAGATTTAGGAACGATAAAATGTTTAAATGGCCGCATTCTGCACCTTGAAATCCAAATTTTCCCGGGGGAGGACCCGCGGGCCTCAAAGCTCCCGCCCCATCTCGACTAGTATTTCCGACCCTATTAACTAAAAGCATGTTTTCCATGCACTCTGTCTCCTGTATAGTTCCATTTAATTTAATTTAATTTAATGCACTGTTTATGAGACTGGGGAATGCAGTGTCAACAAGGAATGGTGTTTCCCACAATGAGAGAACTTGCCTTGTTGTACGTTGATATGTGGTGTACAGTGTATTAAACGCTGTTCAAGGTAAAGTGAGCACTTTTGAATCCAACCATTGAAAATAAAATCACTGCCCATAACTGCAGTACACTTTGGCATGTCGGCTCCCAGTTCAGTTGGCAATGAAGGTATATTAATAGTTTCAAGCTGCGACGTTGTACTGAGATTTTAAGAAGTAATTTTGTGGCTACTGAAGTCTATGTTTATTTGCTTTATACACATAACAGCACATATTTGAATATTATTAATACATTTACTTTTCTAAGAGTTACTTGGCTTCCACTCGGACTGCGGGTGTATTGTTCCTTCTGATAATCTAACGCTTGTAGTAGAGCATTAGGCCGCTCTTGTTCACAGTTGGTTTGCAAGCCCTCAAACCATAACATTAAATGGAATTGAGAGTTTTAAATGTCACAGTTGCGTTTGCCATATGATCTTTAAATGCGGTATGCATGCATACCCTTCACAGGCAACTTGTTTGCTCGTTGTGGCATCTTATCCGGCAGCTCATAGCTGTGAGATGGTCTACTCATATGACATTACCTAAACTTCAGTGGTTACGAACGTAAGGTAAAAAAAAAAATGTAAGTTAAGGAAAAAAATCCGCATAAAACCACACCGACATTCTTATTTAAAAAAAAAAAAAAAAAAAAAAAAATTACAACTGTGGTATCGTCTATCGACATTAAACACTGACATCGCCGGATCGTGAAGCGGGCGCAAAAATTGATCCATGGAGCTTAATTCATTCGCAAAAACCTTGGCATATATGTTCTAATCCCTTGCGTATCTGCACAAATTACTTTGAAAAGTAAAGGTTCTATATTGATAACTACACTTCTCGAAGAATTGTTGTTCTCCGCAAGTTGCAAGAAACATTTAGCGAAGTTTTCAGAGTTTGCAATTTTATATTATGTTTACCCACCGACTTAAAGAATATATAAATAAAATAGAAGTTTAATAGTCGTGAGATAATATCCTAGAAACTTAATTTCCCATAGTTGGTTTAAAAATACAAAACGTGCGCAATTATACAGCAAAATTTATAAACAGCTCTGTGAAATAATGCGTACATTTTTTATATATAGGGTCTCACATTGAATTTGCAATTGTAATATGCGAAGATATGCATTTCTTGAAAAAAAATTCGATTGTATCGCACTTACTTGAAAACTCACATTAAGTAAAAGCGTTGCTGTGTGATAGTTAACACACTTACCTGCAAAGTCTGATTTGCTAGTGATTTGCTGTTATATATGCCATTTTTCCTTCAAAGTACATTATTTTAAATTAATTTTTCTTGCAAACAAACAGTGGCATAAAAATTTGGAGTATGCACTTTTATGTAAATTTTCCTTAAATGTAAAAGTATATTTTTTTTTCAATTGATTTCAGAAATTTCCCCTCGAATGGTGTATTTTACGCCGTGTGACCTAAACATATTTGCATGATTTTAATGTTTATACATGGGTTTTTATACAGATTGAACAAAACAATTGATTTCACATACCTCTATAACTTTACAGAGTTTTATATAAGTGATTGTGTTTTACACTAAATCTCACAGTTCACATTTCAAAGCTTTGATCGAAACTAACGCTGACTTAATTATCGTATCGTACAAAAAAACTAGTTACTCATGTGACATACGCCAATTATAGATATATATTTTTAGTATTTTTATTACATTTTCTGATGTTAAAAACCTTTAAAAATAATACGAAATTTGAAATATCTCAATTTGTTGTAGTCGGTGCGTACTTTAACCAAATTGTATGATATCTTGGTTGGCGATTATACTGGAATATCTTAGTTGGCGATTATACTGGAATATCTTAGTAAAGGCAGTTCACCAGTTGAGCAGTTCTGGTAGTATCTGCTTTTATACCCATTTGGTATTCTTCCATTGCATGCAAAATTATCGTTGTCATCGACCCGATAAGGAGTTTCGCTATTCGTTATTGCGCAGTATAGGTATACCTACTCATCCGAATACAGAATGTATTTGTCCCGAAGGAAATGCAGCTGGATAATCGTTACAATATCCTAAGCAGACGATCCAACGTCTAAAAAAAAAATCTTAATTAACTCAGTTAAATAGTCTACCAGCTCGATGAGTTAGTTATGTAAACTTGCATGGGCTTCGACAGATATTTCCACCAACAGAATGTCAGAGTCGTTGTTGAGTGAATTTCTCTTCACCTGTTGCACGAGCTCACAGAATACGCCAAGTTCACAGAAGTGAAATAGTGTGGTGGTTCCTTTGATATATGCGTTCCCATTTGCTGCGCCAGGCTTGGGAACTGGCATTGCCTGATTAGCTATAGGAAGCTGTCGAAGGTTCGCTATTGGACGAGCTGCAGGTTGACGATTAGTAGAGTGAGTAACCTATATATACCGTGTAAGTACTGTTAATCCATTCTTCATTAATGGATCGAAAGTATCCAAGCAGGAGGCAGCTTTGCCATGTTTGGAAGTATTAAGTCAAACAAAGCAAGGATGTTTCAATATCCTTTTTTATTTAATAGTCAACTAGATTGATATTTTTGCAGGTATGTGTTTCCATCGGGCAATAAGGAAACCCTTTAAATTATGTTTTTTTATTATCGCATGTTTTCCTTTGAATCGATATAAAAATACTAAACTGTTGTATGTTTGAAGACCTGCTTCAAGCCTGACACGCGTATCAATTAGCAAACTTAAGCTATTTTATTTGAGCACTCCTGTACCGCCGAAGAATGTCCTCCCTGAACGATTTATTTTTCGTCCCGCCAGCTGGTGAAGTGTGTGATGCCTACAATTTTCTGGGGTACGATTAAATTCTGCAATTATGGGGTTGGTGTGTTTACAGAACTACATGACGTTAATGAACTTGGTTAACAAGTCTGCTTGGTTATTTGCCACTTCTGTATTTGGTAGCCCAGATTAATAAACCGCTGTTTTGTTTGAATATGGGGTACTATTTGAAGAGGCAATATTTTTGCTGCAGAAAAAGGTACTTAGTTTTTCTTGCCCCCCCCCCCCCCCGCCAAAGGGTGGCGCACGTCTAAACACTTCCAAACGCTGAGCTATACTGAAGAGAGGCGCGCGGCGCTCCTGGCGCGGCCGAGCGCTGTCTGGTGGCTACTACTGGCAACGAGTTCAGCCTCGCACACTCTGGCACCTTCTATACGCCTCCTGCTATTCCCGCCGCCTCCTTAGCCTTCCCGAGCCGCGCTTTCGCGTATAAATGTTCGTCCGCAGCCCGAGCAAGTGTGCAGTGTTCCTCTTCAAGTTGCGAGGGCTGGCCGACGATAGATCATGTCTACACCACTTTGTACTTCGGGGTTTCAGCATGCTAGATGCATTTTCGCCTAAAATGAGTGCACAAGTTAAGTATTGCAATGAACGTAGTTATTATTCTGGGGGTAGAGTTTTTCCTTTTAGTAGTGTTTTTTTTATAGCGATTTTTATGTATATGGAATTTAGTAGGGAAGTGTTTCTTCACTGTTTTGCTTGTGTGAATTTTCGATGTGGTGTTTTTATGGAAATGTTTGTAAGAAGTGGATTCTTCCTTTTTTTTGGCGTGCTGTAGCAATGGTCTCCTGGACTAAGATTTGCCAAAAGAATTTTAATGTTAAGGAGCAGGGTGGATATTTTATGGCTTGCCTATATGCTCATTGTAAAGTGTAATGAGGGTTTTTGCTCCTTCCCAGTGGTATTCTTGAAATTAATATTCCATGTTGTACTTTTTAGTGAATCATCAGGCGTACTTTCAATTTAAAGTTGAAATGGTGCTTGCTTTACTCACGGAGTCATGTTACCTTTTTTAATGGGATCTCACGAGTGTTTATTCAGGTTGGGTGATTTCTCAGGATATATTAATATTGTTGTTTTTCTGTTTGTTCCAGCGCATGTGTGCTCTCTCCTTCCTCTAGTTCACCGATTGGTAGCAAGCAACAGGAATTTAAAGATGCAATTTTATATTTTTCAAATCAAGTAGCAAAGTTGTTCTTGGCGATGATGTATAAATGGGCTTCAATATATTTGTATTGATTTTGGAATTTTTGTGTCCATGCTTTCTTGATTTTTTTAATGGCGTGCGTCCTTCTCCTTGCCTTCCTTTAGCCCTGCTACGCCCTAAAGGGGCGTAACATGTTGACCGTGAATGTGTTATGTATGCATTTTTTGTTTATGATGTAAAATTAACCCCTACCCAGTTTCCCATTTGTTTACACTACAATTAATCTCTCTCGCGAGTAAAGTAAACATTTTTATGATGGACTCAAAAAAACACTTGAAGAAAACGAAATTAATAATTTTTTACGATTATCATCTTGATTTTTGTAGCTTTCCAAGTGAATTTTCATTAATATGATTTTCTATACGCCGTTTTTTTCCCCACTATGTTTATGTTCAAATAACCTAACACGTATTTAAGTAAAATTATTTTTAAAAAAATATTGTAAGTAATTGAAATTTATCATTTAGTAAGTATACATTTATCTCAACGTATAAGCATGGCCACGTGCAATTTCAAATGTTTTTTTTTTTTTTTTGCCATTCTTGGGCAAGGTCCTAAATTGCCAGATTCCGGTATTTTAAATAAATGTAATAGTTCAGCTTATGTTACTTATTTATTTCACAGTACTTGAATAAATAACAGCGTCCAAGAAGCTGTCGCATAACGAAACTACTGTCATATCACATATCTAAGTAACTTAATTATGTTTGATAAAAATGTACCACACAATGCCATCCATTGTCACCAAAAATTTATAAAAATTATCATCAGTAATATGCCTGTCAAAATACTTACTTAAATTTATATCATACTTAACCTTAAAACTCTTAATGCGTGAGCTTGTGACTAAACTAATAAAACTAGAAAATGGTTTTTAAAATTTTTATTTCTTCTCTATAAAATACATTTTTTGCACTTGTAGTTATTTTATTATTTTGCTACAAATAAGGTACTAGAATTATTACGAAGAAGAAAAATGCGTTTTCGTTGCAAACATTATACAAATGATATCGTGACACACAATGCATTTCTTGCTTATCTAGCAGAAGATAAATACATTTTCAATATAAACTGGCATGGCAGCACCAAAATGGGTTCGGATTCGTTTATATACGCGTACCTGTTATTTATTTACCGTCAAGCATACAATACATTCGAATTACATGCCAAACCCTCTTAAGTTTTGTTCGTCGTATAAACAAAACGTTCATTTTTATTTCAATAATCCCACGTGTGATAACGTGTATTTTTAACACTCCCGAACACTGTAACCAGTATTCCAAGGTTCAAAAGAAGCATAATCGGTTTTTGAAACGTGCATTTATTCCATATAAATGTATTGGACCTTGTAAGATCATACCAACAAAATGGCCTGGGGAGAGTACCCACTTGGTTTATATCGATTATTCAAACAAGAAGGTTACCAGGCACAGACTGACGATCAGCGTTACGCCAGTTCAAAGGCTTGCTTGTAGAGACGTGCGACTATGTAGTACGCGTATCAGTGCAATCCATAACACTTCTGTTGCTAGTATGCACCATCACCACAGAACTGCATCTAGTAGACTGGCGCGTAGGTAAGTTCTTTCTTTTTCCTTCTGCGCAGACGTAATCAGCCTTTCACAGATGTGGTTTCGCGTACTTGCGCTGTAGTAATCAACCGAAGACATGTTTCAAAAGGACACCATGTCTTTCAGACTTCAACGAACCATCTCTTTTCAGACTGAGAGCTACGTTGTCATATAATATACTCTTTTGTAGTCCGTGCTTAAATACATTCATTTGTACAACATGAAGAGTAATTGCTAGCGTTATTTTTACGATCGCATAACACTTAGCCAAAAACGTATCATCGCTTGCCAAATTTCATTACATACTCAGCTATATGTAAAACTCCGTGAGCGAGCTGTATTTAAAGGCTGCGAAACAAAATTGCAAATACGCGTTCCGTATAAGGAGGCGGCAAGGAAAACTTTAAAGCTACTTTTTCGACTGCTTCTCGTTTTCAGCAGACGCGGAGCGCGCAATCGCTCCTCTTTAAGGCAGCAGACAAACGCTGCTATGAAATATTCAGCACCTAATTTCACTCCCGCTAGAGGCGATGTCTGCCAGTAGAGTAGCTCGACGCCTCCGCGCCGGCTAACTGAAATGTCTGAGAGGGAAATGTGTTATGCAAGAAATTAACGACCTGAAATTTGTAGAGGTATCAGCGTCCGTGTCGGAAGCAGCGAGGACTGTATTTTCGAGGCTACAATTCCCGAGAGGAAAAAAACATTCTCACTCACAGACTCCACGTGGTAGATTCAATCTCCCCGTCAATGCGAGTCGATAACACAGTGAATTAATGATAAAAATATCAATTTTCGGGAGACTTGAATGAAATGTATACGTGATAGTGGCGTTTATTATATAAATCGTTTTTGTGAGAAAAATTTCTCTTTTGTCTGTAGCTGAGAAGAACTCCCGTGATTAGCCCGCAAGACGGTACATGAAGTCATACATTTCTCATTTAGTGGTTTGAAACTTTTTTGAACCGCGCATTGCCACTATCGCCCACCATTGCTACTATCATCCACCTTTGCTACTATCACCCACCATTGCTAATATAGCCCAACATTGCTACTATCACCCACCATTGCTACTATAACCCATCATTGCTACTATAGCCCACCATTGCTACAATATCCCATCATTGCTACTATCACCCACCATTGCTACTAAATCCCACCATTGCTACTTTCGCCCTCCATTGATACTATATCCCACCATTGCTCCTATCACCCACGATTGATACTATCACTCACCATGGTTACTATAGCCCACCATTGCTACTATAGCCCACAATTGCTAATATCACCCACCATTGCTACTATCACCCACCATTGTAACTATAGCTCACCATTGCTACTATAGCACACCATTGCTACTATCACCCACCATTGCTACTATCAACCGCCATTGCTACTATAGCACACCAATGAAACTATAGTACACCATTGCAACTATAGCCCACCATTGCTACTATAGACCACCATTGCAACTATATCCCACCATTGCAAATATCACCCACCATTGCTACAATCTTCCTTCATTGCAACTATCACCCAACATTGCTACTATCGTCCAACATTGCTACTATCGCCCATCATTTCTAATATCACACACGATTGCTACAATCACCCACCATTGCTACTATCGACCATCATAGCTACTATCGCCCACAATTGCAACTATAACCCACCATTGTTACTATCACGAACCATTGCTACTATAACACAATATTGCTACTATAGTCGACCATTGCTACTATAGACCACCATTGTTACTATCGCCCACCATTGTTAATATAGACCACCATGACTACTATCGCCTACCATTGATATTAATACCATCATTGCTACTATCACCCACCATTGCTACAAGAGCCCACCAATGCCACTATCGCCCACCATTGTTACTAGAGCCCACCATTGCTACTATCTCCCACCATTGCAACTATCACCAACAATTGCTACTATCGCCCATCTATACTACTATCGGCCAACATTGATCCTATAGACCAACATTACTGCTATCACCCACCATTGCAACTATCACCCACCATTGCTACTATCACCCACCATTGCTACTATCACCCACACTTGCTACTATAGCCCACAATTGCAACTATCACCCACCATTGCTACTATCACCCACCATTGCTACTATCACCCACACTTGCAACTATACCCCACAATTGCTACTATAACTCACCATTGCTACTATCACCCACCATTGCTACTATCACCCACAACTGCTACTATAGCCCACAATTGCTACTATAGGCAACCATTGCTACTTTCACCCACCATTGCTACTCTCACCCACAATTGATACTATAGCCCAGCATTGCTACTATAGCCCACCATTGCAACTAACGCCCACCATTGTTACTAACGCCCACCACTGCTACTATAGCCCACCATTGCTACTATCGCCCACCATTGCTACTATAGCCCACCATGGCTACTTTAGCCCTCATTGCTACTATCACCCACCATTGCTACTATAGCCCAACATTGCTACTATAACCCACCATTGCTACTATAGGCAACCATTGCTACTATCACCTACCATTGCTACCATCACCCACAATTGCCACTTTATCCCACCATTGCTACAATCACCCTCCATTGCTACTATCAACCACCATTGCTACTATAGCACAACATTGCAACTATAGTTTACCAATGCTACTATAGCCCACCAACTCTGCTTCTAACTACCATAAAAAGTTCACAGTATTTAAGTTGTTGAAAGATTCTTACAATAGGGTGAAATAATTAATTACAATATTTCGAACATACTGTTATATACCCCCTTTTGGTGGTATATAAACTTGAGAGCCTGACAAAGATTGATGTGGTTAGGGATTTATGTGATTGTGAAAAAGCTCCCAATTAACAAACGTAAATGAATTTTGCTAACACCATTCACTGTATGAATTATTGTAATGTAATTAAAAAGAGTTGAATTTAGAGTACGCTGAGGACAGAGCTGGATGGATAAAGGACTATGGATCGGGCAAGTCCTCTCACCCTAGCTGAAAGACACTCACCCCGATCATCGCTCGGGACCCGCATACCTCTGTGGACCGTCGCCGACTGATACCCTGGCCCAGTGCTGTTCCGACCACCACACTTCTCGTTCACGCCCCACCTTCGCCGAAATCCTCTGTTCCCATTGCCTCTTCCACGACACGCCTGGGCGGAGTTACTGAGACTATTACTGATGGAATTGTCCCAATCCTCTAAGTCAGCCAGACCCACATTTCCTGCTAACTCCTGTAGCCCACAGCACTTTCCGCCGATGCGCCATTGTCCTCGTTATCTGAAGTTGTAGTTTACAAAACAAGCGTTGGCGGCATTCCCGCTGAGTTTGGACTCGCTTGTAATGTCGTAAACGTAACTATACGAATACAACATGATGCAATGACGTGTTGTTGTGAGCACCAGGCCCCGAACCTACGGCACCCTGGTAGGTGTGTCCTACACCGGCCACGCGGTCGAGATCATAGCACCGTGGAGGAGGGCAGGACGAATTGCAGAGTGGCAACGACGTCATCAGAGGCACATATACAAAGGCGTTCGGTTCCGGGGCGGTGGGACTTCTCTCTCTCTCTCTCTGCGATACTCAGACGTGACGGACTGCAGGGCAGGGCGTCTGTAAGCCGGCGACCAAGATACACTGGACGACGGAGGACATCGACCAGTCAGCTTCGAGGACATATCCTCCCACGACGGAGGAGCTTTGTGCGTGGTCGATAAATTATTCAGTGGTAGGTGAATCTCGTTTCCCAGTGCAGGCCGGTTCAGTTAGGGAAAGCTATGCGCCACGATCTAAAAGTATAACCTAAATTAATGTAAAGTAGTATATCAGCTATAGTATATTGTCCTTTTTCTTGCAAAAACATTCTGAGGATTCCGTTCAAGAAACTGGCTACATTTTGTTCTTATAGTATTCTATAATTTATTGTAATTCAAGCTTAAATTAAATTAGTAGTTTTGTAAATTATCTGAATTATTATTTGACGCCATCAAGTTCGCTCCCAGGTATTTATACAGATAACTGAGAGTTTAACATAGTAGAGATTAAGATTGTAACAAGAGTCTGATCGAGGGACCAGAACAGTATGTTCAACATATTATGCCTAATCATTTACAGTTTTTGTTGGCTTTTTCATTGAAATATCAAATTGTTAGTTTTCCACTTTACGGATTGTTTGGTAATAACCTGGAAAATATACAACTCTTCTCTGTACAAGAATGGTGTTTCACTCTCAAAAATACTGTATTTCTCTCTCAAATAAATTAGAACTTTTGCTTTTCATAATTGTGTAGGCATTTAGAAACTGCTCCGATTTAAATTAATAAATAGTCAATCTGTTAAACATAGAGAAAAATTACAAAATATTTCTATGGCTAACGCATATTTGAGTGATATCTAGAAAATGAAATATTAACTAAAAACTCTATCGAATTTGTACTCCAGACTTTAAGGAAATACTTCCGACTGTGCACATACACGAGTAAAAGTGGTTACAAGAAATGCAACGCTGAAAGCTTAGTAGTGAATAAATCACTAGCATGGGTTATGGATATTTTTATTGGAATTTCATACTTATATATTAATAAGTAGACACCCTTCATTATAAACCAAGTTAGCCTTACACCCAAAAACTACACACAAATCCTTGACTTATCCGAGGTTCGAACAAGGAACATAGGCTACACGTACTGGAGATAAAACCTTAACAACCAGGACTAGAGATTACCAAGCGATGCCTTGAAATTAAAATGCCGTTGGACGGTAAAATGTCTGGTTTTTCGACAGTTAGCAGACAGCCGTGTGGAAACTGCACGTCATTGCAGTGCTTGAGGTACGTCAGTAAAGGCGGATAACTGTACTATATTCGGAGTATGGTAGCCTGGGTAACTAGTTCTGGGGCGAGATGGGGGCCTGAGCACTCAGCACTCAGACAATTAACAGTCTTCGTGATCGGATTACTGTCTGGATGTCTGGAGAATGCACACCGTTGCAATTCCGCCAGCATTAGCACGCTGGAAGTGTCACAGCAAACTTGTTGACATTGCGGCTACACCAAAGCTGACTTATTAATGTGAACATGTTACTGCGGCAACAAATTAAACACGTTCTATTATATGGCTACCAAAGTGAACATGTTTGCGTGGTCACACCTCTGAAACTGACTGGAAACAAAAGCAAAACCTAACCTCAAAAACAAGCTTCCGTAATTATTTCAAATGGCTTCCTGCCAATATTAATGTAAAGTTTTTTTTATACAGTTTACCTTACTTGTAATGTAATAGTACAATGCAAATAGATAATAGCCCTGAATTTTTTTTTTCGACGAAAGCAGACAATCCCCACTCACTTCTGCCATTTTAATAGTATTGTTTTTTAAACATCATAGCAGCCGATCGAAGTAAAACACAGAAGAAAAGTCGTTGTGATGTACTTACACGAAAGTTGACTTTTAACAAGAAGTGACTGCGATAGGAACATGTTCGGAGGCGATGTAACTGTATACTGAAGCAAGGTGTATTCTACTCAAGTTGGGAAACTCAATGCTTTTACTTTGGCAACTAACCATTTTCGCCGCGAAGGTGCACTGGTTTCGCACGTGTACGGGAGAGTAGTAGGGAAAAGTAGGTTGACGGCCAAGGTGATTGGTGATAGGATGGCAGGATGCGAGGAGCCGCCATGTTGTTACGTCACCCGTCCGCCATTTTATCCCTTTTTTTCCTCAAAATGTTCTTTTCTTTCCTCAAAATCAACCAAAATACCCTACAAATATCTCTTTTCCCCTCAAATTCTCCCATTTTTTCCCTTAAAAAAAGCCCCCAAAATGGCAGCAGCCTCCATGTGCACAAAGAAGCCCTCGAATACCAATTTTCGCCCAATTCAAGTAATTTGGGGACTTCCTTAGGATCGTCAGAGCAGTGGTGGCCATGTTGGTTTTATAGGGATAGGGTATGCCAAATCGATACAAGGGATCCAGGAACAGAGTCAGACTTAAACATCAGCTATCTTGGTTTTGTCAACCTTCTTGTCCACCATTTTGGGTTCAGGTGACCTTTATCCTTGACTTTTGACCTTGAAAATACGAAAAATTAAAACATATTCACAAATAATTCGAGAAATTCAAAAAAATGTATTATTAAGAATTAATTATTAAAAATTATAAATAATTATTTTATAACATTTCTTTCTAACTTACATTTCCGAAGGGGCACCCCCCCCCCCCTTCCTCGCTCCCCAGACGATTGACACACTCGCCACCACTCCCTCTCACCTATACTCATTCCGCCATCTTGATTTTTCGTTTGTTATTTGTTTATACATTACTGGAGGTCACAATCTTGGTAGACGACCACCATATGGCAGGCGACCGCCATCTTTTTAGGTGATCACCATCTTGGTATATTTCACTTGTTTGTCACCTTGGAAGACAATGCCCATTAGTAATGGAAATTTGACCTGTGAACCATGACCCCAAACCCCTGACCATGACACCATGAACTTGAATGACTTGAAAACAAAAAATTCAAGAAAATTACATAAAAGTCAGGAAGCATAATACATTACATACTACCACCGCCATATTAGATGCAGACTACATCAACCTTGACCCCGTACCCTTGAATGACCTTGAAAAACTCGAGAAAAAATACATAAAAGTCAGTGAGTATAATACATTACAGACAAACACCACCAAATTAGTTGCAGACTACCTCGACCTTGACCCTGTGACATTGAATGACCTTGAAAATAAAAAATCCAGAAAAAGACATAGAAGTCAGCAAGCTTAATACATTACAGACTACCACCGCCATATTAGATGCAGACTATCTCGATCTTCACCTCAAGACCTTGAATGACCTTGAAAACCGAAACTCGTTGAATAATTATAAATAATTTAGGAAAATATAACATTAGACCCCCTTCACTTGCTGGCCCCTCCACCACTACCCCAACTTTGACCGTCACAAAAATCATCGACCAACCACACCCCTCCTCCCTCTTCATCATCACTTCTAACTGCTGGCTAACACCTCTTTCCACACTGACTTACTCATCTGGCCTGCCTAGAACTTTTCCCTCCTCGCTCCAAGCATGTTGCATCCAAACTGCTTAGAATGTAACAATGTTAACCAACTCTCGTTTCTGTACACTTCATTTCAACATATGCCCCTGTTACCATATGATTGATCATGCACATACAATGATAGACCATTACAGCAATTATTTAAGTAATAACATAATTTGACACATCAATTGATTTTTATTATTTTGCTCCATTCCATCTTACGGATGCTGAGGAGGAGGCAGAGCCGGAGATGGAGACGGAAGCGGTACCGATTGTAGTTGCTTAGAACCAGTGGTATAAGTTTCAGAGTGCCTGCTCAAAATATCGCTCGGTGTAAACTGACTATTACAGAAATCGCATTCAAATGTCACATTCGAAGTTTTCATCTTGCAGGTCGATATTTCGTGTCGCTGTAAATTCTGCAATGCTGTAAACGTTTTACCGCTGAACCTTTACAGCAGATGCATCATTGGCATTTTTATGTCCGCATTTTTCCGAGTCGTAAATGGTACTGAAACGGAAATGCATAAAGGCGGGTATTTATACTTTGGAGGAAACTCTATCGTAGAATCGACACTGGCAACAACTAGATAGCGATGATGCAGGGTTCCCGGCTCCATGATCGTCGAGGTCAAAAAGAAGCCCTTCATATTCGAAATTCATCTTCGCGGGACTCTGATGAAACCCTAATACTCTTTCGACCAAGAAAACACGCAGGTACTTACATAACAATCTGTTTTGTTACATAAATTAAATTTAAAATAGTTTCATTTGTTGATAGTTACATGAACATATATATATATATATATAAATTGTTATAATTTTTGTAGTCATATATGTAATTATGTATAAATTAAATTCAAAATTATTCTATTTTTACATAAATATATACCTCTTCTTATATATAAAATAAATTGTTAATACTTTCATATTTAGACATTAATATATCCTAACATAAACATATAAATTAAATTAAAAATAATTATATATTTACATACTTAATTACGTATACATATGTATCAGAAAAATTTAAAATACTTTTTATTTACTTACTTATATACCTATGCATATTTATATAACCTTACAAATAATTTTATTTTCCTATCTTATATAATTACACTTACATTTCAAATACATAGTAAATAATTTTAAATTTTCATGCTTATACAATTATACTTATATATAAATTAAATTGTAAAAAAATTGTTATTTACAAACTTATATACATTTACATATTAATATAAATATATATTTATCTAAATAAGCATATATTTTATATTCCCATTTCATATAAAACATAATTTATATATCCCTATCATATATTATAAAATCTGCGTTTTTACTTGGTCGAACAAGTACTCGGGTTTTCTCAAAGTGCTCCTATACCACAAAGATGAATTGCGAATATGAAGGGCTGCCTATGACGTTGACGATCATAGGGTCGTGGACCCAGCGTCATGGCTAACTGGTTGTCGCCAGTGTCGATTCTGAGATCGAGTTTCCACATAAGTATAAATATGCGCCTTTCATGAATTTTCGTTTCAGTATCATTCACGAGTTGGACCAGTACAGACATAAAAATGCCAATGATGCATCTGCTGGGTCGTTACTGCGGTAAAACATAGACAGCTTTTCGGAATTTGCGGCTAAACGAAATAACGGCCTGCAAGATTAAATATTCGAATGGAAAATTGAATGCGATTTCTGTAACAAGCAATTTACACGGGGTGACATTTTCAACATACATTCTGAAACATGTAGCATTTGTTCTCAGCAACATAATCGACTCCGTCTCCGCCACCGCCTCTGCCTCGACCACAGCCTCTCCAGGATAGTTGTAGTAAAAAGACAGATCTTTTTACAAGTACAATCGACTCCTCCTCAGCCTCAGCTTCAGCCTTCCTACGATAGTTGTGGTAACAGACAGATCTTCATACAAGTACAATCGACTCCTCCTCAGCCTCAGCTTCGGCCTTCCTACGATAGTTGTGGTAACAGACAGATCTTCAAGCAAGTACAATCGACTCAGCCTCAGCCTCAGCCTCAGCTTCAGCCTTCCTACGATAGTTGTGGTAACAGACAGATCTTCAAGCAATTACAATCGACTCCGCCTCCGCCTCAGCCTCAGCTTCAGCCTACCTACTACAGTTGTGATAACAGACAGATCTTCATACAAGTACAATCGACTCCGCCTCAGCCTCAGCTTCAGCCTTCCTACGATAGTTGTGGTAACGGACAGATCTTCAAGCAATTACAAACGAGTCTGCCTCCGCCTCTGCCTCAGCCTCTGCAAGATAGAAAATAGGACAATAATAAAAATCAAATGAAGTGTCAAAGTATATTATAATTAAAGTATCTGCTGTAATGGTCTATCACTTTATAGGCATAATAAATGCTATGGTAACAGATGTATATGTTGGAAAGAAGTGTACCAAAAATTAGATTGGGTTAATTTTGTTAATATATTCTAAGCACGTTGGATGTAACAGATTTGGAGTTAAAAGGGAATAGGTTGATGCAGGCGTGATGGGGCAAGACAGTGTGGAAAGAGGTGAAGCCTGCAGTCAGTAGGAATGAAGAAGAGGGCGGTGTGGGGGCGGTCGATGCGTTTTGGGACGGTCAAGGCTGGGGTAGTGGGGAAAGGGCCAGCAAGGGAAGCGGGTTTGACGTTATATGTTCCGCAATTATTTATAATTTTTCCCCGAGTTTTCGTTTTCAAGTTCATTCAAGTTCATGGGGTGAAGGTCGAGTTAGTCTGCATCTAATTTAACGGCGTTAGTGTGTAATGTATTATACTGCTGACTTAAATGTATTTTTCGCGAGTTTTTGTTTACAATTGCATACAAGTTCGCGGGGTCATGGTCGATGTAGTCTCCATCTCATATTGCGGTGGTAGTCTGAAATGTATTATACTTGTTGACTTTTATATTTTGTTTTGCGAGTTTTTGCTTTCAAGGTCGTTCAAAGTCTTTGGGTTAAGGTCGTGGTAGTCTGCATCTAATATGGCGGCGGTAGTCTATAATGTGTTATGCTTGCGGACGTTTATATATTTTGTCTCGAGTTTATGTTTTCAAATCCATTCAGTGTCATGTGGTCAAGGTCGAGGTAGTCTGCATCTAACATGGTGGTGGTAGTCCTTAATGTATTATGCTTGCTAACTTTGATGTTTTATTTCTCGACTTTTTTGTTTTCAATGTCATTAAATATCATGGGGTCAAGGTCAAGGTCTGGGATTACAGGTAAAAGTTTAATTGCTAATGGGCATTGGCTTCCAAGATGACAGACAAGTGATATATACCAAGATGGTGGTCACCTACGAATATGGCGGTCGCTTACCAAGATGGCGGTCGTCTATTAAGGTGGTGACCTCCAGTAAGGTACAAAAAAATAAATCAAGATGGCGGAATTAGTATAGGTGACGGGGTGAGGGCGAGGAAGTCAATCTTCTGCTGGGCTTGGTGCTGGGCGGAGCCCTAGTATATGTAAGTTTTAAAAAAAAATTATATGTTTTTAAATAATTTATTAATAATTTTTTATAATAAATATTTTGAGATTTTTTGAACCTGATGTGTATTTGATTTATTTTTCGGATTTTCGAGGTCAAGGGTAAAGGTTGATGTCAAAGGTCACCTGAACACAAAATTGTTGACAAGATGATTGACCTTACCAAGATAGGTGACGGTTATGTCTGATACTGATCCTGGATCCCTTGTATCGATTTAGCATAGTCTATGCGTATAAAATCAGTATGCCTGCCACTGCTCTGACGGTCCTGAGGGACTTAAGTTGGGAGAAAATTGGATTTCAAGGACTTCTTTCTGCACATGGGGAGCTTCTGCCATATTCGGTGCTTCTTTTTTTTTAGGGAAAAGGGGAAATTTTGAGGGGAAAAGGGAAATTTTTTAGGGAAATGGGACTTTTTAGGGTATTTTAGTTGATTTTAAGGGGAAAAGGAAATTCTAAAAAAAAAAAAAGGCAAATACTGGGCGAATGGGTGACGTAACATGTCAGCTTCTCGCATCCAGCCATCCTATCCCCGATCCCCTTGGCTGCCAACCTACTTTTCCCTACTACTCCAGAGTTTTCTGATACGTATCTAGGTAAATTGGAAAATTGCCGTTTTCATAGGATAAATATAAGTGTGTAAAATCTTCCGATCTGTATTTTGTTAGAAACTACGTAAAGAATAAAATTGTTCTTCAGCACTGGGTATAGCAAATATGCCCACATGTTTAATAATATGTCGTACAAGTGGGTTGTGTAAAACGTTGGCTTAAACTCTTAATTAATTTAAATTTTAAATTTTAAATTTTTTTATTTTAAAAAGAAAGAGAAAATTACTTTAAAGTATCATTTTTACAGCTTTCCTGCTCAGTTTCCTTAAGTTGAAGGAGAAAAATACAAAGTTTATTTCGATGTCAGCTATATTTATTCGTACATTGATTCGTAACTTTCGCCACAGATTTATGCTTGCTTATGAGCATTAATTACCAAACCCAATTTTTTTGGCTGTTTGCTTTTGTAAATACCATTGCCGGGCTTGATTAACAGTCACGAAAAAAAGTTAATACATAAAATGTTGGCTTGCGCAAGTGTATGCCACAATTCGAGCCAAACACGAACTTTTATATACAGATAAATATAATTTCTCCATTGGCCGCCAGTTTAAAAGTGACCTCTTTGAAATATCAGCGCATCTAGCGGCAGACATTTCCCCTGAGCCAAACTCTACCACAAACCATCTCGTTTTGTTCTTAACCTCCATTCTAAATCTGAAACAGTGAGAATTTCAGTGCTTCAATCAGTCAAACGGATCTGATTGATACAACAATTCACCACAGTGAATTTAACTGTGAACCAATGGAAAAAATGCCATATTTCCTTTACCGATTGATTCAGTGACGTTTCCCACTGATTCGTCGGTCATTTTTTCCACTTTATTCTCAGAGGTTTATTTTTTGACCGATGGATCAGTGAAACATCTGAGCAACTTGCTCCGTCTCTAATTATTTATTACTCATGTATCAGTGAAACTGCGTGCAAAAATGACCGTCGAACATCGTTTAAAAATGGCCGTTAAACAAAGAGTATCAAGTGAAGTAACAACGATTAAACGAATAAAAATAATTCGAAATACTTTCTAAAATGTGTTTCGTCTTCCAAAACGCCCTTTACGAGGTAATATCAACACACAGCCTTTCACTCCGTTTTTATGTTTTTAATTCCGAGTCAATGTAATCGTCACAGCGCTCTGTTTGAATGATTAAACTGCTTATTACGTGGCGAAGAGAGTGCCCACATACAACTTACTATTTGTTTTAACTATCCTAACGGTACCAATCAAACCGAACACGACAATTATAAACATACATCTTCAAACTACACGATTTAGAATCTTCAGTATAAGACATGTATTTTCCTCTCGTAATTTCATCTTTGTGTGGTAGCTCAGATGGCAAGGCAACGAATTGGAGTCGAAGGGTGCGCGTTGTCTACCTGCGGAACTTCTTTTGATTTTTTGAATTACTGAAAATTGCGCAATATAAATAGTAAACTATCGTAAATATGTTAATTTCACTTGACTAGTTGCCTACATTAACAAAAAAGCAATATATAATTCGCTACTGCAGTGGGCCGTCACTTATTCAATCAGTGAAATTTTTTCACTGAAACAATCAGTGATTTTCCAATGATTCTAATTGGAACCATTTTCACTGATTAGAGTAGTTGAATTCACTGCGAATCAGTGGTTACCCACTGATTCGAATGTATAGCGTGATTAAAACAAACCTTAACGGATCTGAACATGTTTGAAATGAAGTACTTCGGTGTCCTTTGTGACCGTGAGTCGACTGTATACTGGAGGATCACAAACTGTTTCAGAGCGTCTGAGGGGCAAAAAAAGAAGTCAACATTTTGGCTAAGCAAACGGGGATAAAAACCTGAACATAAATGTACAAACGATTCTCGGCTATCAGTTTTACCACAAAACAGCATATGCGAGGTTTACATTTGAAAAAAGAAAAAAAATCTCTCTACAGAGATTCAATTCATAAAAATTACTAGACACATTCTGCATTCGGAGATGTAGAATTACTAGAGAGCAGAAATAATTCGCGGTTTCATTTTGAAACAAGCTAACATTCAAAACCTCGTACGTTTGTATTGCGTATGCTATCGGCCCATCTGTTAGTTTACACTTACATCCTAGATACCTCTAAGCCAATAATAAACACGCAATAAAATGCAGACCCCCCATCACCGTCTTCCATTAATACAACAAACAACCAATGAAAGTGAAATTTGCGTTATTTTACATACGGCAATGGAGTATAGCCTACAGGTCATTGAACTGCCGAATTTTTTAGGTCTCTAAGATTAACTGACGGTAGAAAGAACACAAAGAATTGTATTTTCATGAGTATTTTGATGGATGTTAGTTGGCTTTTAATAAATCTCCTTACACATGAATAACTTTTCCAATGTTTTTTAAATTACCATTTTTCACGTAATAACGCAATATACCTCTATCTTCATGATCAAGAACGAGCATCAAAATACACGCAACACTATAAAACGGGTTCAAAATGTTAAATCTTAAAAAAAAAAACGCATAACGTGTTAGACACGTCATCTGTAGCTTGTCTCCAACTCACAACTGACACGACAAGACCTTATCTCCGGTACAGGCCCGACTACTTGCAGTCAAGAAACTCTCCAACCTGTTCATACCTGAATAAAAAAAATTATGCATGGGTTGAACTGAATTTTATTTGTATTTCCACTACGAGATCGCATGGGGAAGCCTCGAGACACTCTCCTTTGTTTATTGGTTGCTGCGATCAAGTGAGGCCTTTATACAGGGATATAGGGTATTCACGGAAAATTAGCACTTTTGAACGTTTTCTTATGTTGAATAATGGTAAATAAATTTATATAAATTTTGCGTCAGACGCTAACTTTCGAGTGCAGTGGGATAAACACACTGTGCGTATTACTTACAGAGCAGTGCTTATTTTAAAAAAGGTGGTTAAAAGACAATAAATTGCTGAAAGTAAAAAGTAACCAGGGCATCAAAAGTACTCACTTTACCGTGAACAGCCTATGCCAACGTTTACTCACACTATTGCTTCTTGCTTGATAGTTAAACGGGTCGTATCTTTAAAACTATGGTCAAATCACAATAATAATAATAATAATGGAGGAAAATAAGCAGTGTTTGAAGACTATCTCACTAAGGAATGGGTTCGCGAAATACTCGTGGCGCTTGCCACACGCCACCCTAAGGTTTCTAGCTTTAAAAAAATAACATATTGCAGGGGCAATATATAAAATATTTTTATTCTCTTCATTTCTGAAATAATTTCCTTCTCTGTAAAAAGAGTTGCGAACACTTTTATTGTAAAACAGTTAGTTGTACACAAATTCACTTCCGCTTCCCATCACAGGACAATTGAAGGTGGGTGAAGTAAAGAAGTGGCAACACTGGAAAAGTTAAGCGTGATGTCATACTTTGTCGCGCGCACAAATTCGGCAGAGTGAACCAGACGCGCTTAAAAACTTGACCGCGACCTGTCAGTTTCAGGCAGCCTCTGCCATTTAATTTTACGAGAGCTTTATGTGTTCTTTAAAAAAGAAGATTATTTGTCTACTTGAAGCTGGGCGTCGTCTATTTTGCACAAATTCTTCGTTTCGCGTCATCATTTTGGATTAATAGATAGTAATTACTGACAAGGAACGATTTTAGAAAATTTTTATTTAATGCGTTTTCTAATTAATATATAATTGTGTGTAATTTTAACTGTGGGTTACCTGCTTGTTGTAAAAAGTCTGGCGTGTGTGAAGATTTTTGGGCTGCTCTTAAATGCGAGGTCTTGAGAGCTTATGAGCGTGACTGAGGTAAGTATGGAGCAGCGCTGGAATAATCGGGCGGGGGAAACGAGAGATCCTGAGAAAATCCGCCGACCAGCGGCATCGTCCGGCACCATTAGGTTGAATGCGTCGATATATGAAAGCACTTAAAATATGTTTAGTTGCCACAATTTTGGAAACAGCATGCCGTATTCTTGAAAACTTTATTTTTTATTTTATTTTTTAATTTTATCGGTCTATGTACATTTTTCCTTCGGAAATTGGCTAATTAAATGCTCTGCAATTAGTATGTTATTTTACGCATTTAACTTATTAACATTCTCAAGTAGAGTCATTAAAATAACCTTATTCCAATTCTTCACTGGGGGGAGGATTCTTAAAAATTAAACATTTTCAAAGCAAAAAATGCAATAGATCTGAATGTTTTTTCCTCTTATAAAAGTTGTTGCTAGTAATGTAAATCAAGTGTTAGGTCAATTTTTCTAATTTTATTCGTTGAGAATCACAAAAAAAAAGTATTATAGACTTAATTTGATTTGAATGCTAGCCATAATATTTCCTTAAAATCAGTTCGAATAGTAGAAATCTTATAAGCAATGAAATTTTACCTTGTATAAACTCCTAAGCTAATGAATATTGTTACCACCTGAAATCTGGCTTCATTATTCCACATTTTAGTTTACACACAGTTAATTTTAGTGTATTAAATGAAACACGTATCGGAAAACTGTCTGTTAATATCTTGTTTCATGGCAATTAGCAGGACACACTTCAGTTGTATCACCACTTATTCCTCCTGCAAGTTTGCCTATAACCTGAGCGTTCCTACGGGGATGCCACTGCTTCCCTCGTATTTCCAGGTTTAGACGGAACGTAGGGAGACAGCGCGGCGGTCCTTACTCTCCTTTACTTGCCATCCATCACGTCTGAAGGCAGCCATGTGTCATCACAAGGGCAGACTGCGCGGCGCCAGACCACGTCGAGGCGAGGAGTGCCCGGGCGCGCTGCTGCTATCTAGTAGCAGACACCTGAACTTGCTCCACGTATATTTCCCCGGTACGCCAGCTGTTCGCTGCGAGATAACTGGCATTAACTCTTGTGCTAATCCACGCATAAACCAGTCATCCTAATACTTACACACATTTGTGGCATTATTAACACAAAATAATGCAGTCCAAACGTAACTGAAAATATTTTTTTCGACTATTTTTTTTTTACAGAATAGTTATAAATTATATAGGAAGATGCCAATTTCTTTAAATAAAAAAATAACAAAATGTTGTTTATTACACAAATAGCATCAGTGCGAGGAAATGATAAAAGCCAGAGCATTAATATGTTTCAGTTGAACTTAAAAAATGTTATCTATAAATGTGATTGACAACTATACTTTAGGGGTCTTACACTTTTCTGATATTTTGAAAAACTATGTAACATTCGCTTATTTAGAACTGTATTTCACAAGTCCCATTGGAAATAAGCCTAGTAGGACAATTGAGAAGTGTACTTTCTTTAGCCCTTCTTTAGGCCACGCATACGCGTGTGTATATAAAATTCGGTGTCGGCGCCCACACTGATATCGGAAGTACAGCAACTTCACGTGATCAAAGAACAAGGCCATAACCGGTCCGACACGACACAAGTATTGGAACGACTGCCACAAAGAACAAGGCCATACACCGGTCCGACACGACACAAGTATTGGGACGACTGCCGTAAAGAACAAGGCCATACACCGGTCCGACACGACACAAGTATTGAGACGACTGCCACAAAGAACAAGGCCATACACCGGTCCGACACGACACAAGTATTGGGACGACTGCCACAAAGAACAAGGCCATACACCGGTCCGACACGACACAAGTATTGGGACGACTGCCAACATGGTGTGGTGGTGATCGGTGGTGCGTAGAAGAGATGCGCAGTCGTCGAAGGGATCTTCACATCGTAAACAAATATCGTCATTATTTATATTTGTTATTTATAAAAGCATGGTTTTTTACTAAACGATACACCGAAAGGAAAATATAGATTTTCGTAAATCGGAATGTAACATTGCTTGGGATATTATATATTGTGGACACGGAGCATTGCAGTATGATGTGGCTCCGGTTTTTTGGTGTATGTTGCCAAAGTAAAAAAATAGTGATTTTTAATTCCATTTTTGCATAAAAAACAGAGATTATTAAGAACGGATTAATATATGTGTATCCGATACCTGGAAAAAGATATTGATTAGGTTGAAATATCGTTGAAATATATCGACGATTTATACCGAAATCTCGTTGACATAAAATCATTTCGATATATCGATATTTAATTTAACATTCCTAATTCATCTGGCTAACGTTGTTTTCTTTAAATGTCGACATGTTCCCTTTCTACATTTAGCAATTCTTATTGGGCTCAGCGGTGTTATACCTATTACGCGGTTCCTACTCTGTCCACAGCACAGCACTGTTAATAAATGCATGCTCTGACCTCAGCTATTTTACAGCATTAAGTTACCTATCTCCAATATTACTCTTTATTTCTCAGTGAGCTCGATATTTAGTGTATATTTAAACTATAATCAATGCCCTTCTTAATGTTTCTGATTCGTTATAGTCAATTAACGCATGCTTATCATTAACACACGTTCAGTCTATCTGTTGCCATCATAATGACTTTTACTAATCCATCCAGTCCAATAGTCCAGCCAGCCAGTCGTAATCTTCATTGCTCTGATGTTCGCAGTCGAAGTTTTTTCTCCCGCTAATTACTTCCGAAGCCTCCCGTTGGTCTTCTCGCTCGTCGTATTTCACACGATGCCGCACAACCGCCCAAACTCCAGACTCACATGAATTCTCTATTGAACTTCACTCATCAACTCCCGACTAGGAGGACTATCACACTTTTATGTCAGTCGCCCTGATCATCTGGAAGGTTCAGCGCACCCCGAGTCACGCTGAGAGAAACGAGGTCAGTAATCCAGAGCATTTTCCAGATAAACCCAGAAATTTAATACAATCCAGGCCAGGAGCGTGCGGTGGGATCCTGTGTGTAACAGATACGCGCTTCTTCGTTTATCGCTCGCCTGCCATTTAAAACATTACATTGACTTGCCGCCCATTATTATATAACTTCCGTGTCCTCCTTTTCTGCTCGCTCTCGCGGAACGGGCTAAGGTCAACGCAGACCAGCGACAAGTAACAGTAGTAGCAGGGAAAGTAAAGACCTACAAGCAAGACGTTCTTATAATTTAGAATATAAATCACACGATGATAGCTTGTCTTGAGGGCAGTAAACGTGTACAATGTGGAGCGTCAAGTGAAAAATCCTGGAGATAGACGATCAGTGATCAGCAAGAACCCCCCCCCCCCCCAGCTGAAAGTCCGGTGGGTTCATTAAACCCCTCTTGGCCATTGGGAGCCGCTGAGTCATTTCAAGAAGTCCGACCCGGTATTCCGGGCTGAAATGTTTTTTTTTTCCTTCTGCCTCTGTTGAATACAGGTTGTGGAACCATTGGAAGGCGGGAGGGAGAGGGCTTAATGCGGATCAGTATGTGTCGATGCGACCCCGGCCCCTCGGAGGGAGCGCGAGGCAAAACCCTTCCTCGACGGCACAAAAGGGCGACCATCCGCGCCCTCATATGTTCCCGCCCCTGCCGGGACACGGTAAATCGAAGGGGAGGGTCCATTCTCTCACGAGTGACGTCATTTTTACATGCGCCGCCCACACCCCTGCCTAGCCACGCGCTAGGGCTGGTGTGACGCGAATGTTAATCAGCCGAAGGGTAGAAGAGAGAAGGAGGGTGGCAGCGAGGAGGGTGTGTTGCCCCAACAAGAGGGGGAGTGATAATGGAGGAGTCTACGAGAATAACGCAGATCCGAGCTCCTGCATGCTGACTAATTGCCTGAGGGAGCTGGGCGCCTACCCCCTTCCCATCTAACTTTGCTCCCACCGCTTCCCTTTTCAAGAATCGCCGATGGCGAACAATAAAGCAGCGAGTTTTCCCCTTGGACCACCCAGGTACAACCTCAGTCCCAGTTACCTCCACGATCAGGAAGCAGATAGTGTTGTCATTTGCGTCCTGTCACAAAATAGCAAAGAACGCAGACGCGAAACGATTGCGAGTGTTACTAACTCCATCTACATGGGCCAGGGAAAATAACCTTACCTGCAAGCAACAGGGAATGACGCCATTCGCCAAACACTTCCTAAGAGACGACTTAACCCATTAAATCCCAATGTCAACGATTGAGTACCTGTTGCAAATGAAATCTCACATAGTGCTGTACACAACGGCGTTCGGTGGCCAGTCCAGAGTCTTAAGAATACAGAAGCAAAACAGCCGCCTATTCCGCGAACTTGAGCCGCACACGCCAGCAAAATGGCGTGGCTGGCCAGCAATACGTGGAAACGTCGTTCGCCAATCCCGTCAGGTATCCCACTCACTAGGGAACAGCCCAGCCAATAAGAGTCTGGTATCCTAATCACCAGGAAACAGCCCAGTCAATAAGGAGAACTCGTAGTAGCCAGACACAACGCGCAATCAATCAGTGAATGGGTAGGCCTACATCAAAATATCCGCCACGCCATTTCGTCTCTGTGTGCTTATCTATTCTGTGACAAAACTGTCACTTGCGACTTGCCACGAAGCAGGCGGTGTGTGAAAGCCCCACGCATGTTTGGACTAGTCTCATTACCAAGAGTTCGTATTTTATAATGCGTGTAAATAAACGTGCACAGTAATGTAAATGTTATTCGAGGATACGTTTTACAATACAATAGCCATACTCGTCATTTGCACAAATACGTATGCTTACAGCCTCAAATTGATCTTCTGGAGCTGAATACAATTTTCGTGAGAATCGTACTTGTCTATAATTTGTTTCTCTCACACTGCGAGAAAGATTGTGTTAAGCTAACGGAATATTTGTTTGTATATACCTGAACAAATTTATACGGTTGTTTGAATAAAATATTTTGTTGTCTGGTAAATTTTTTGACTCAAAAACATGATTTGGCTCAAGTGCATATTTTGTTAGCTGGAACAAATCAGTTTTGTTCAATTTCACAGTTGGTGACTCAACTAAATATTTCGTTAGAGAAACTATATCTTTGTTTCGCCACATGCAAACACACATTTGGTTGGCTCAACCAAACCTTTCTCTAAGTGCAACCATCGAGGGGCCTCAGTGACTGTTCGCCTCCCACCATGGCGAACAGTGTTCAATCCCTGACCGGCTCACTCCGGATTTTCACAAGTGGGAAACGTGCCGGACGATGCCACTAGTCGGCGGGTTTTCTCGGGGATCTCCCGTCTACTCCGCCCTTTCATTCTGGTAATGGCGCACACTCACCTCACTTCACCCTCATCGGCTCTCAAGACCTCGTTTTTAAGAGCCACCTAAATGTCTTAACTCTTCACTCACCCGCAATTATCGAACTACTAAGCAGTATCGGTTTCAATATTTCGTAAACCAGATTTGCCTGCGTCGCTATAAACCACATTAACCACTTGTTAGGAACTCTGCAATTTCGCGTTATAGTTCGGCAAAAGGCTTGACGTTTGAAAATTTATTTTCAATTGTTTCTGTATATCCTCTCATTCTACCTGCCATGTATAGCTCTGAACCAAAAGTAATATCTAACGTTAATGTAGCTTTTTTTCTTGTGGCCGAGTCATGTATGATAGAGAAATTTGACTAAGTCATTTCATAATAAACAAAAGAGCTATGATCATGTCATAGAAGACAATGAAGTTTAAAAATGTACAGTCTCAAAGTGAGAAACTGTAGCTTTCTAGTAAATTAATTTCGTGTATAGCGCCGGCTCTAAAAATTCGTCATTCCTTATCTTGTAGCGAACCAAACTATCCCGGAAAGACTTCGGGCGCTTTCAGCCGCATTTTACGAGTTATTTGCCCAGACATGTTTTCTGTACATTCTCTGTTAAAGCGTTTACGCATATCTGAGCATATAAAGATCATGGGAATAAGTATTTTCGCCAGATAATATACAAACTTTTTATCTAAGACCTTCCAGTTTTGTTTTTATCGTGTTAAGTGTATTCAAAAATAAATAAAATCGTGTAAATAAAACAGTAGAATATCGCATTTTTGAGCTTGCCTGTGCAGGTTTATTAAGAGGCAGAAGAAAGTACAACTCCATAATCGTTGTCGCATCTGTGGGTTTTCATCGTGTGTAATGAAATCCTGCAGTTAAGATGCAATTTACTCATGAAAGAGGGTCGATGGAGCACTGTACGCAGGTTCCGCGCCTTGCGCGTAGGGGCGATGTACCGCTGGTCGCCAGTGGTTATGTCGCCCTTATCGCTGTGCCTCTAACGCGAAAAAAAAAAAAAATTCTTATATCTTAAGGCCCACGTACCTTTACTGGCTCACACAATGAAATGAGTTTCTCATGACAGAATCTTTCATCTTCAGAAAGCAGTATACTGAAAATTTAATAAGAGCTATGGCAAGCACCAGCACAGTTGAACGGATAGAAATCTGAAGCAAGCAGAACTGCAGATTTCGCCGTCTTTTTGATGATACCAGGCTGTCCTGACCATACACGCTGGAAGAGATATCGGGAGTTTTATTTTACGAGTTCGAAAAAAAAAAAAAAAAACCAAAGGTGGAATCGAAATCGCCGAGGTCCAGGAGCTATCCGGAGAGATATCGGGCGGAATGAAAAATTCAACATCGCAAAAGGGAGGTGGGAAACGCCAAAGGAAAGGGAGGAGGGTGGTGAGAGGTTTTGTCACGTTCAGGAATGTTGGATCAAACGAAAGCGAAGAAGACTAAAGACGGGAAAATGTAGCGCATGCAAGGAGATATGAGCGTTGCTCCTCTCGGCTGACAGTCTCGTTCAGGTGGTAACTTATTCGTAAAGACCTACATTATTCGCTTTATTACCGAGCATACTGTTTGAATTCAGTATCCTGTACTCGTACTAACTGATATCACATAGTAATTAAAGACACAGAGACGAAATAGGGTGATGGGATAGAGCGTGCGCCTCCCAAAACGAACCGGGTTCGATTCCCGGTGGGGTCGCTCCCAGATTCTCGCACGTGGGAATCGTTCCGGACGATGCCGCTGGTCTTCGGGTTTCCTCGAGGATCTCATGTTTCCCCCGCTCTTGCATTTAGGCGCAACACCATTCTCACGTCGCTTCGCCCTCATCTGCCTCTGAGACTATGCTGTGAAGAGCTGTCCGCATTACTCCCTTTCGTCCGCAACTGCATGCATGTAAATATCTCGCATTCAGTTGATATCACTAATCATAATATGTGTTAGTTATGCTCCATCGAATTTTTTTTTAATTTCTATACCTTTAAAATATTCCGTAAGGCAGGTTTTACGGCCCGAAGGCCGGCATTCCCTCCATCCTCCCGCACTGTCACTGTACTCTTATGAGTAAGACAGTGCTCAGCACTTTCTCCTCTTCTCTTTTCGGGCCATTCACTATTCTGTTGTGCCATTACATGGTATTCTACCGGTTCTCTCTGTAAAATCTGCCCTCATCGCCAATCTGAAATATTCCGACTTCGTATTATTGAAGCCTTTACCCGAGTATCCCATCATGGGTCATCGGAAATTTGCTCTCTTTGCCACTCTCCATTCTTCTACCAATCTTAGTGGCAAACTTTTCCCAGATCTTATGGAGAACTTTATCAACCATAACATTTTCTGGAAGAATGCCCTTTCTCTCCGCTATGCCATGCAGTCACTGTCTGATGTCTTCGGTAATGAGACATTGTATGATTACATGTTGGACTGTGTCGTCCACTCCACAGACATCACACAGTGGAGATTGCATGAGTCGGAAGCTGTGTAACTTTGCCTTGAAGTTACCATGGCCAGTAAAGATTTGCATGCTGTAATGATTCACATTGATCCACTTATTCTTCATTCTTGCCCTTATGTTGGGCAGCAACTCATACATGGTTCTTCCTTTATCTGAACCATCCCATCTGTCCTGCCATTCTAGCAAGATATCATTCATGATATCTTCCATATCTTCATGTGTCAGTACTGCAACACATGCTCTCTCCATTCTGTTTCCTCTGTACTTCACCAGCAAATCTGCAAGTAGCATACCCACAAAATCACCGGGAGTGACTCATTTGGCACAGTTTCATATGCCTTAGTTACAGCCAGCCTTGCCGCCCTTTGAGCACTGATGAGCTTCCTCTTGTGATATACCAGCTCTGCCCTGTGATACCAGATCACAGCTCTGTAAGTAAGTATGGTTTCAAACACTTATCTGTATATAGTTCTTAAGGTATTGCATTTAAGTCCCCAGGACATATTCCCAATTCTCTTCAGTTTTTGAAACACAACCATTGTTTTTCTTGACACATACTCAATGTGTTTGATGAAGCTCATCTTGTCATCCATGATGACTCCCAGGTGCTTATATTCATGCACATTTTTCACTAAGCTCCCCCAGAAGCACACGGTCGGTGGTCTCTTCAATATTCCTTTTAACATCATTGTTTTGGTCTTCTTGATTGAGAACCTTAGCTTTACCTTTGCAGATCATTCCCATATCTTCTGCACTATTATTTCAGCCTTGTCTTCTAGAGTCACCAGTAATGACCACTAATCCATCATCTGCATAGTCGAAAAACCCCTCACACCCCGGCAGAAAACCCAACTCAAAAAATCCATAAACGAGGATATTCCATAAGATCGGTCATAGGAACGACCCCTGGGGATATCCTTTGTCTACCTCTTCCTTACTTGTATGGTTTTTGCCATATTAAGTCTCCACCTTTCTCTAAAGAAGTTCTGAATAACCCTATAGATGTTCGCTGGACATCTTTTCTTTTTAAACTGATACATCACTTCCGGCCACCAGGTATTGTCGAAGGCACCAGAGATGTCAAGGAAGATCCCCATCATGTACTTCGCCATACTTTCCAGTATTGTCTTCATGACGTCGTACATTGCGAAGTCCGTAACCATTCCTTGGCGAAATCCATACTGTTTTTCGCTATTAGTGCCTTCAGCTTCCAAGGCCATAATCAACCTTCTGTTGAACAATTTTTCGAAAACTTTGCCTAGCTTGGAAGCAACCTCAGCGGCCGGTATGAATTAGGGTCATCAGGTTATTATCATTGTCTTTATACAGTATTCTTAAGCACCCTTGTTTCCAGGGGGCAGGAAACACGCCGATCCGAAGACAGCCATTGTAAATCTTCAACAATTTGTCCTTAATCCTGGAGTAACAGCCCATAAAATCCAGGGGCTTTGCCATTTTTCATTTTATATATTACTGCAGTTAGTTCTTCCATGTCGAATTCTGGAATATCCTGAACATCTGGAAATATATTCATTGACTGTCTCTTCTCGGCATGCTCCTCGCCCTCTCCAACCAGGGAGTCATCTGGCAGGAGTGTGTGGAGCAGAAGAACCTCCATCGACTCACTTAAATCAGACACCATCTCTCCATTGACCTTTACACATGGCATAGGAGTCGTCCTCCTGATCTTATTTGCTGCCAGTTTGTACACAAAGCCAAATGGATCCTCGTTACCGGCCTGTGTCACAAACTCCTCCCATGATTTGGCTTTCTTCTTATGGACCCTGCCGAAGTAAGCTTGCTTCTTTGCCTTATAGCTTCGGGCGAACTGCTCTCTTTCTTCACTCCATAGCCTATGAAGCGTCTTTTTATCCCTCCGAAGATCCTTCCCAGGCACTCCGGAGCAAACTGTTGAGTTGGGCCGGGAGGGGGGGCAAACCCAAGAAACTAATATATTTTTTCTGAAGGACTATATATATATATTTTTTTTTCTCTACAAATTACATGTTGCAAATATATATATATATCTTTTTTCTCTACAAATTACATGTCGCACATTATTGTCTGTGTTACTTCATGGTAAGTCAATGTACACAGTGATTAATAAACATTTTTTTCCTCTTTCAGATTATTAATAACTGAAACACCTCATAGCCGTGAGTACATTGAAGACTGGAGTAGATTTTACATCATTTAAAAGCACAATGTCTAAAGTTCGTTTCACTAAAGACGAGCTGCAACATGTTTGACATATGATTTTTTTTCATGATCACCGTGTGGAATATTATAACAATTAACAACATTTACAAGTAATTTCTCATGAAATAATATATTTAGATACAATAATGGTAATAAAAACAAAACAAAATTTTAATATGTAAAGTTATGTTGAACATGTGAACCTAAATGTATAATGTTCATTGTTTCGTTAATAGATTTTTGTAATTTAAAATTGCATATATATATATATATATATATATATATATATATATATATATATATATATATATATATATATACATATATATATATCTGTTTGAGGCATTATTATATAGAACAGTCACATGTTTACTTAAAACATCACTTGGCATCAACCTAAAGACATATGACAAGTGTTTAATAAATACACTGAATATTTACTCCACTACTTTCCGAAATAAGGCCTTTCTTTCGTCCTTGCGGAAAATCAATTCTCTCATTATATCATTAAGATATAGTATACTAGTTCTCTCTTAGTGGTCATGAAGTAGCATCACTTGCGTTAGACGTTGCTGCTTCATGGTGACCCGCAGATAAGTATTCAAGCGGCGGAGGTTAGAAACTGGACAGTAATAAAATAAGTGATCGCACTCTCGTTCTGCACTATATAATACTCATTGTATACTTACACTACACTGTACGTCTGCATCGACTACAAACAGAAGAGGAGTGAAGGCCGGGCGGACACAGACAAACGAATTGCTGTAGTTCACACCTGCTGAAAGAATAGTATTTTTACACAGGAGGGGAGTTACGAAGCACGCGATATATGTGAAGTAGATAATACGCGGACGCCAATGTGACGGCGTGAGAAAAGGGGAAGGGATCAGTCACGGCACTGCTCGCGACTTGTGTCGAGTCAACCGCCATCTTGCTCCCTTCTTCACGACTAGACTATTCTATCGGCAGCGCACATTGTTGCCAGGGCCAACATGCTAAAATAAAAACTTGCATGGCATCTTGGTCTTTTATTACGTAGTGAAGGCGCAGAATTGAAGGAACGTTACGGGGTTAATTTTTCGAAACTTGTGTACACAAAAAGTAGAGGGGCAATATACATGTTTTGTCCCATCTCCAAAACGAGGGGGGGGGGGGTCAACTGCCCCTGCTGCCCCCCCCCCCCCCCAGCAGTAGCGCCACTGATCCTTCCTTTCCCTTTCACAGGTGTCTTGAATAATTTTCGTGAGCACTGCTACTCTTGTTCGTACATCTTCATCTTGCAACTCAGGACTCGCCCTTAGCTTACTCAGCAGGGCCTGGTCGAAAGTTGGCCAGTGTGCGATTCTGTGTACATATATGATTTCTTGGTCTGTTATTGAAGGTCTCTCCCTTTTTTCACCAGGTATTTCATAAACAATGATTCTATGGTCACTAGAAATTTCATCCATAACTCTCTAGCTCTGAACATAGTCCTGAGTCTTCATGTTTGTCACTGTTATGTCCAAATATGACTCTGTATAATGTGCCTGCGAGACAATGGCTTGCTTCTTAATGTATCAGTCTTTATTTCCCATCTATCCAAGTGCAAATTTGGTTCATCCCCATACTGAAAGTATGAAGAAAACAGCCAACAATCTGTTTTGCCCTTGATGACTTGTACACACACATTATTAGTGTTGGATACACTTTCCATCATAGATATATCCATATTCATGTTGACCCTCAAAACCTCAGCCTGGGGACGATTACCACTTGTGGATACAGTACCTCACAGTCCCACAACAGTATCAAATAGTACATAAGGCTCCTGGAACAAGACTATGTCCAACTTCTGCTCCATCACGATCCTGTTCAGCTCTGCAGCGACCACTCCTGACAGCTGCATATTCAACTGCCTGCATCTGGGAGTGCTATTACAGTCCATAGTCTATTCTTGCAAAATCTACAGACAGTTCTCTTGGAGGCCTCAAGTTTTAAACCCAGTTCTTTGAGCTTTTCCTGATTTTTCAACATTTCTAGGGTCTTATCGCCTCCTGCTTCAATTAGGATGCCGCCATTCTTTATTCCTCTCAAATTCCTGATCTGAAGCCATTCGACTTTTGGATAAAATCTTTGTTTTAATTTGTCTCTGGTTTCAGTATTCGAAGTACCATCTTTTTGTCGATAAACCAGCAAAACTTTCTTTACAGGTTTTGGCTGAATACTTTCTCTGCCTGTTACCTGCTCATAACTTTCGATTCCTTGTACTTACTTTTGTATATGCCTAGGAATCTCTGTTGTCATTGCTTGTATGGACTTTTCATGTTGCAATGTGCCAATTAGTTTACCATTTTCTATCAGCATTTTGTCTACGTACCCTTGCAGATAGGTAAGTCGTGGGACAAGCCAATTTGCCTATGTGCTATTAATTTTGATATTCTTATTCAATAGCCACTCTATCATAGCTGAGACAAGCTGTCTGGCTTCCTCATGTGTACTTTCCATTTTATTTTCTATCTGTTGGATGAAATCATCCTCCGCCAATGAGTCACTCCCATTTTCCCTTTCTTCAAAGCATAACTGCTTCTTGGCCTTAGACGTTTCCCCTTTCAAGATACCTGGAGCAGGATAAGGAGCCACTTCTTTCCTTGCCGCATCGTCTTGTACTGTATCAGGAACCACTTCTGGAGCAGCCGTCTTGGCAGGTGTCATCATCGTCGGTCTTGCCAGTTTCCCCTTCTTGCCGACCAGGGTGAACTCCTTTGCTTTTCTTCTTGCTGATCTTAGATCAGCATCTTCGTCTGATTCTTCATCTGAAGAATCTTCAACGGCTCCTGGTCCTTTACCAGGCACCACTTCCATATGCTCAGGTTCTCCTTTTCCTTTGCCTTCAAATCCTTCATGTTCCTCCACTTCCTCGGATATTTCCTACTGCCAGGAATATAGTACATTATCTTCGATACCATTAATGGCATACCAAATTTGTTGGCGCCATTTCTTGCCTTTTGATGTCATTTCAAATTGCCTCCAATCAAACTCAGTGTCCAGTAGGTGACTGACTGCCGCCATAGCCAGAGATTTTGGGACATTGCCCTGACCAAGAAGCCCCTCCAAGTAATTTCGTATTTCTTTTAAAGGCTTCGGCTTCACACTCATACTCAACAAAAGAACATCCTTCATTGAAGTCGTCACATGTTTAAATGGGCTTGAACCTGGCGCCATCGTGTACTTTCGTCATAGTCCTGCACGACACAAATCACAATAACACAATACATAGTTTAAGTTCAATTAATTCTATTATACAGCACACATGTAAAATTCACTCTGTCCTTCTGCCAATTCCGGGAGGACCCAACCACCTGGGCCAAGGGCCTTACCCCAAGGCCAGATCTGTTCTTTTGCTTCCTCAACGCAATCTACAAGGAATCTCAAAGAAAATTATGGCCATGCACAAACTCCTGCACGAGACCAGTGGACTGATGACCTTGTAGCATATTACTCTGCCCGGCCACGCAGAGGCGGAGAGCACAGTGCCGCATCACCTTCTACCAATTACAGGTAAACCCACTCTAAATTCACCAATCAGATTTACCTTGAGGAACCACTTCGCAAGATGATCCGACTATGGGTTTTCACTCGGGGCGGCACAGTTCCGGGCAGTACCCCGAGAAAACCTGTTATTCCGAAAGGCAGCGCGAAGACAAAATTATATCTCGAAAACATAAAGTACCCAGCAAAAACGGAAAATACGGGCCAGAATCGGGCCGGTAAAAACTAGCGGACAAACTCCGGCCAGTCGACACTGGCCCGCTGTCTTATGCCGGAAGCAACCCGATGGAAATATGGACTGCCGGCTAACTGTTGGGCCTACGACGGCTGGATGTCGTTACAATGCTGGGCCTACGACAGCTGGATGTCGCTACGATTCCGGGCCTTCGACGGCTGGATGTCGTTAAGATGCCGGGCCGGCGATGGCTGGATGTCGTTGCGATGCCGGGCCTGTGACAGCTGGATGTCGTTACGATGCCGGGCCTGCGACGGCTGGATGTCGTTACGTTGCCGTGCTTACAGTAGCATGATGTCCAGAAATAAGCAGTATAACGAAAATGAACCTTAGATTTTCGATTAAGAATTTTAGTAATGATTATTTACTTTTACATATATCCATTTCATTTACTTTGTAACACATTATATGAAATTTAAACATTTTGCTTGATAAGTGCGGGATTTGTACCTAAGGCCCCTTGAGTTGACAGTACAGCATGCTAACCTATGCACCACGGGGTAAGCTGCTGATACTCTCCAGTAATTTAAAATACATCACAACAAAAATTATTATAAAGGAATGTATAAATTCCATGATCAATTTAACAAATATTTTTTAACACTGATTATTTAAAAACTATTTCTTCAGAGGCTTGCAAACAAAATATTTTTGATAGTTTTTAATATATCTGTCGGATGGTTATAGAAATGAAAAAAAAAAAAAATTAAATGTAAACAAATGCCACGGGCTACTACGTGACACATATAATCATGAAAAAAAACATGGTAAAGGTTAACACATGGTCTCAGAAAAGACATCATGCCATTAACAAAAAGCTAACATCTTACCTATACAAAACACTTTCTAAAAGTTTGTCTCCAAAAAAACATCATCTTAATAGGCATATCTTTATTGTGTTGAAAAGCCTTGTCTCGAAAATTTTACCAAGCCGAAATAAATAAGATAATGGTCAGCTTACAAAAAAGACAAATATGCTGAATGGGAATCAGCCCAGAAACAATTTTAAAATGCTTGCCACATGTTTGCTGTGGGATATCATGCCGACATATTTCCGGTTATATCCATATGTTATCCTAAAACATACAGTATGTCATTGTCTTTTTTCTAATGGCAAACACTCTGTCTCAAAAAGACACCGATGTCATTAAGAGCTAGCTAATAACCTGTCTATTCAAAACACGTTCCAAAAGTTTGTAGGCAAAAAGACATCATATTTAAATCTTTATTGTGATAAAGAGCTTTGCCTCGAAAACGTTACCAGGTCGGAATAAATAACACAATGGCCAGCTTACCTAAAAAAAAAAAAAAAAAAAAAGACGCTGTATGGGAATCGGCCCAAAAAACATTTTAAAGATATTTGCAACATCTTTGTTCTGCGATATCAAGCCGATATATGTTCGGTGATATTCATCTGTTATCCAAAAAAGTACATACAGCCATTGTCTTTTTTTCTACCGGCAAACATTCGGTCTCAAAAAAGACATGATGCCGTTAAGAGCTTGCTAACATCTTGCCTATTCAAAACACTTTCAAAAAGTTTGTCGGTAAAAAGAGATCATATTTATATCTTTATTGTGATAAAGTGCCTTGTCTCAAAAACGTTACTGGGCCGGTATAAATAAGATAATGGCCAGAATATCGAAAAGACAAAGATGCTGTATGGGTATCGGCCCAGAAACATTTTTAATATGCTTGCAGCATGTTTTCTCTGCGATATCATGCCGACATATTTTTGCTGATATCTATCTGTTACTCTAAAAAATACAGTGGGCCGTTGTCTTTTTTCTAACGGCTAGCAATCTGTCTCATAAAAGACATCACGCCGTTGTCAGATGGCTATCTTCTGGCATTTAAACGACAGTTGCCGACAGTACAGGTATCGGGCCGGCAGTACAGGTATCGTGCCGACAGTACAGGTACGGGCCGACAGTACAGGTACAGGCCGACAGTACAGGTACAGGCCGACAGTACAGGTATCGGGCCGACAATTTGCCGACACTTTGCCGGTACAGGTTGTGTTTGCTGGGTAAGGATAATAAATATTTTCATTTCTGCGACGTAAAGTTTTTTCAATATTTATTACTACCCAGCTATGTTTAAAACATGTTTCGTGTCTGGTTTGATGACTAGTGTTGTAATTTAGAGAGCATGATCGGACGAACCCTTCTAATCGGAAGCTGTGCCTCGTGACAGAAATTCCAAAACAGAAAGACCACTCAATTGAATGCCACAACACTAGTGGAAATTCGCTTCGAAACACAGGTTACCGAAGATGCAATCTGCTAACGTATTATCGGATACAACACTTTTCTAATTTCTACTTGCGGGCAGAGCTTTAGGAATCCAACTGTTATTTGCATATCCTAATGGTAAATATTATTCTGTGAGGTGAGAATATGATTATTCAGTGCTCTGGAGCTGCCTTCGTGTTATATTCTGGTGATCATCCGAAATAATATATTTTTAATTTAATTATGTAACCCGTTTATATGAGAGCCGATGTATTACCAAGCACCTATAATAACAATAATAATAATGTTAATAATAATATTTAAAAAAATTTTAAGTTCTTTGAATTTTTCAAGTCTCTAAATATTTTTCGCCGTAAAATCTCTACAATCATGAGTATATGTTAAGCAATGGGATAGCAAATATACGAATTTTAATAAATTAAATTTACTCGCAGCCAATTATCGTCCTTTGTTTCGCCGTAAATAGGGAAGTTTCATGACAGCACTCTGTACGACATAGATCTATAGACTGTTCACGGTAAAGTGAGCACTTTTGAGGGCCAAGTTACCATTTCCTTCAACCTATTTTTTGTCCACCATTTTAAATAAATAATGACATTCAAGTAATAAACACAGCGTGTATATTCCCCCTCACTCGGAATTAAACGTCTGAGGCTAAAATAAAATGTATTTATTGACTATTATTACAAACGAGAACTTTCAAAAGTGCTCACTTTACCTTGAACAGCCTATACAAGAGTGTACTACAGTATTTTGCTTGTTGGAGTGATGGCAGTTCTGCCGACGCGTGTCAGTGACGTCCTATGGTAAAAAAGAATGGATATCCGTTTCAGGCATGTGGAATTGCATGGGTGAGAAGTGAATTAGACTTTTACATTTATAACAAATGCTCTTTCGCCTTATAAAATCTACTTCAAATTTACTTGCGTAGATCATGAGGTAAATTACACTGTCACTTTAGTTTTCACCTAATTTTCGAAACTGTAATGGAGGTTTTTAACCTATCCATAGTATGTAAATTGTTCCATTTATCAGGCTGTAAATACAGAACTACTATACGAAGTTGGAAACATTGCTACGCAATAGGCTCTCTCATTTAAAACGAGGGAAATCTACCATGAATGTATGGTGAAAACTTACTATTTGTACTTTCTGAATACGCCTGTTTGAACATAATCATTGTGACATTTCACAATTTCATATAAGTACCAACAAATGAAAATTATATCTGCCATAGTCAAACTACCTTCTCTTTAATATGGGTTGTAATCCGAATAGCAGCATAAGTTAGCAAAAACGAATGTAAAATAATAAACGAAACCATCTATAAAACCGGTAGTGTAAATAAAATATGTAACAGCCTTAGTAAATGACGTTGAAGCAATATACAATGCCTTCAATCACTAGTTCATTAACATTATCAAATATAATGCAAGATAACATTCACAGTTACATTTACTGTTTAACTACTATAAACAATGCCTCCTTATTTCTGACACCTACAAGTTGACGTGACAGGTGATATAGGGCATGAGAGTTTGTAAGTTTTAACGTAGCGATGGAATGTAAATTGACATGGGCGCAAGTTACTCTACGCTGTGAACAACACGAGAGCTTTAAAGAGTGAATTTAAGAATTTTTTCGAGTGGACATATGCCCCAAGATTTTTTGGTAGGGCTTCATTAAAATTTTTTCATGCGTGAGCTTTATATTTACGATGCTTTGAATTGTCCCACATAGTGCTATTGTGTCGGTTGCTCCCATTCAATGAAAATAAGTCAGGTTGGATTTTATACATTTATTTATAATAACGTAACTCACGTGGACGAAATAAATACAATTTTAAATACACCATGTTCTTGGTTTATTTTTATATTCAATACATATCCTTACGTTGTACCACATCCAATAAATCAAAGCATATCTTTTAGTACTCCCAGCTCCAAGTGGTGGTTGTTCTATAGTAGAGAGAAACCTACACATACATATGGAAATCAACTCTATATCAATTTTCATTTTGCACAACCAAAACATTCCCAAAAACTACGAAACGATGCAGACGATACAAAACATTATTTTTGAGCTTAAAAACACAAAATTCAAATCAAGCGATGAAAACAGTAATGCATTCACGTTCCTTTTCTAAACATAGGAATATATTAAAAATATAAGATAGTTTGATGACACACAGCAGGAACGATAAAAAATAATAACGTAAAATAAATTGTGATTCACGTCTGAAAGAAGAAGCTTAAGCATATTATGTAAAACACTTTTTTTCAATTCTTCTGCTAGATTTTTGCTCAGCGAGAAGTAAGACTTAAAGTAATACGAATCATTCGTAAATGATACTCCAGGAAGAAAATATATAAAAATAAGTGCAATTTATTTCTTCAGGTTCAGTCCCGCGTGGAAAGACGTCAGTGAGGATAAAAATACCACTTGGTACGATGTCACAAAATGGATGCTATGGTAACCACGTCTACTCTTTCTTATAAACTACGCCCATTGACCTCGTTTCAAAAAGATAAATACCAGAATACACTAAAATACAGAATCATAAATATTGCACGCGTATTATTAGTCGTCAAGAGCGCATGCAAGTTGGTAAGGGATAGAGGTATGATAATATAAGATAAATTAATTTAATTCCCTAATTTATTTCCAATGGTATGAAAAATGCATTCAGTTATTATTTACAAATCGGAAATGTTAATCCCTAGTTTTATCACCTATTACGCTCGTCAATGAGAGCAGTTTGTATGTAATGTTAATTATGAACCATCATAATCATTGCCTTTATACTACCTACACACTTAATTATCACTCATCATTTGCTAATATGCGAGTCAAATGTTAAACATTTACAGCATTCGAAATGCCCGACATTCACGAAAACAGTGCCACTTTCTCACGTTACAGCCAGTCAATTCCGGTATCTTCTCGCCCAATAGTCTCACGTTACAGCCAGTCAATACCGGTCTCTTCTCTCCCAATAGTCTCACGTTACAGCCAGTCAATACCGGTCTCTTCTCTCCCAATAGTCTCACGTTACAGCCAGTCAATTCCGGTCTCTTCTCTCCCAATAGTCTCACAGTGCACTCGCTCATAGACTGATTTATAAACAAATGCTTTGAGATGTATGTATACTTCCTCTAACTAATGTGTAATCCAGATTGATTAAATTAAAATCGGTAAAGGTATTTTATTCGTGTAATAGTGCTCGTCATTTAAAAATTAAGATATAAATATACATAATCATCACTGTTGACCATGTGACTTTGACAGACGTGTTCCTTTCGGGTAGGTCAGTGTTGGGCACATGCGCTGCAGACGAATAAGCGGTCTACCTCGTCTTTAGTCTACGCACTCGCTCGTCACTGCAGCGCATACACCCGTCGCAAATGGCCATTCAAGATTGCCGACACACATGCACGCCACGGCTTTCAAAGCTGAGTCGTCCTCACCCAGCATGTTCTTCGCACCTCGAGTCCCGTCGATAGAGACGATCCCCTCCGTGTCTCCCAAGTCGTTTACTCCTCCGACTGGCAGGAGTGATGCCGCCGGCCACCTATGACGTCATCGGGTAGAGACTACTGCTACACCAGCTCTTGCCGCGGGTGAAAATACAACCAATCAGAGAATGAGTACGCCCTCGTCGAATGAACCACCACGCCATTTCGCCTCTGTGTATGGATTTGCTGTGTGAACACACTGTTATCACTGCACGTCTCTGCTGAATGACCTGAGTAGGAAATGTTACATCTAGGACTTAGAGTAATGAAAAATCTTGCTTCGTTAGTAGTAGTATTTCACTTTGAGATGTCAACGACTGTGATTTCGAAATTTGTAAATAACTTTTCGGACTGAAAAATTTGACCAAATAATTTATGTTGAAATTTAGTGACTGGTCATGTATTCCATTTACCATTCTCTAACTAGCTTCGTGACTCTAAGGACGCTGACCTCATGTCTAATCAGATACGTCAGGTGGCGGAAGCTTCCATGTGGGTTAGACAGGCGACCGACAAGTTCGTATCTACGCCCTAATTGACGAGTGACTTCCTGCCATTTCGCCGGCCGGCAAGGGAACTTTCCAGTCACGCGCAGAAGATTCTCTTCCTTCTGGCTGGCGGTTCGCTTACTTGGTATCGACTGTCTCGGTGTGTTCACGTAAACTGGACTGGCCGCTTACAGGAGGTGCATGTAACGCTGCGGGTCATTGACGGAACACTTTAAGCTCTGGACATATTTACATATACCCAAGACATGCTATAAAATATTAGTTCTATTGTTCTCTGTTCAACTGTACATGTAAGTCATGATAAGAAACAATGTAAACAATGAACCTATATTGGTGAGATATTTTGCTTGAAGAGTCGACATATTATTTCCCAAATTTACTTCGCTTGAGCAACACTCGAGTACACATCGTAATGCTTAACTAAGTAATGCATAATGGCGTAATGCCTAATTGCGTAATGTCTCATAACGTAATGCCTAACGGTGAATCGAGCAGTTAGCCTGCTCGCCTCCCACCAAGTGGATCCCGGTTCAATCCAAGGGCCTGGTCACTCCGGATTTTCGCATGTGGGAATCGTGCCGGACAATGCCGTTGGTCGGAAGGTTTTCTCGGGGATCTACCGTTTCCTCCACCCCCTCATTCCCCGGCTCTGTTCCATAGTCACCTCAATCACCCTCATCGGCTCTGAAGATCTCGATGTTAAGAACCATCCAAATCTTTCCATTGTACCCTCCCCCCTCTAATGACATAGTGCCTAAAAAGTGATATAGGCATAACGCCGTTGGGCATTACGCCTTTCCCCCAGTCGAGCAAAGTACCCAATGCGGTGTTAAAAGACTCACTACCGCTGGCGTGCCGCCTCGGACGCAATTAATTTTCGCCTGACGATCAACGTGGGTTGGGCACATCGTAGTAGCGCCCGTGCATACATAGCAACGGCGTGACAGACGAGCCTTGTGCTTTCTCTCTATCTCTCTCTCTCTCTCTCTCTCTTTCTTTCTCTCTCTCTCTCTCTCTCTCTCTCTCTCTTTCTCTATTCCAGACCCTTCGACGATCCAGCGATATCCCAATACACTCCCCTCTCTTCTGCATTATCGTCCATTGCCTACTCATTTCACTATTATACTCCCCTTCCACCCCCCACCACCAATTGTCCCGGGCCCCTTCACCAACCCCTGTTACAAACTCTTCAATCACCACGGAAGTCAGACCGCCTCACGCGAAGTGGCGTGTCCTCGGCTCCAGCGCGTGCGCAGCAGACTCGCCGAAACGTACGGTGCTCGAGTTGGGAGAGTGTATGCACAAACCTGAGGCCGTATTTGTAGTTGGTGCGAACAGGCGGAGCCAGGCCATTATGTACAGCGGCACGCACACTACATAGTTTCTCCTCGTGTAAAAGTCCTGCAGTAGATACTGATTCCATTCATAACACTTCCAGCGTGATATGCATGATCAATTTTGGGGCAAAGCTCTACGAACTTGGCTTCGCCACGCATATCTAGTATAGCCATTTTAATCAAACGTTGGTCAATTGTTTCGATGTTGCAAATGAGAAAATTTTATGCGTACCCTTGAAACTTTCAAATGTATTTACGGGTGACGTGAAATTCCTCGCCTTTCGTGGCGCACAAGAAAATTCTATAATATTATTTTCAACTGTTAGGTTCTGAATTCAGTTAAGAATCCAATTGTTCCAATAATATAATATAATATAATATACGTGTGTCATGCGAGCTCCTCGCAAAACCAACTGATACGAGCACGGTGATATCGGGTTAACTATTCAGATCCCAAGTTTGCAGAAACTTTCTCACATCAAATCCCCGACCAATAAGGCGCACAAAGCAATGGGTTCTCACTCCTTGCTGTGACCAGAAATGGTCTATAAAATCATGCCATCCTTCATCAACGCAAGATCAGAAAGGGTTAAAATTAATAGACATGCATAATCTAACCGAGATAGTCCAAAATAAAATAAGAACAACTGTAAATTACACTCAAGTAAATGTTAATTCTATGCACCCCTAAAAAACGTTTTGCAGCTCCTGTAACTTGAATGCCCAGTAAGAATGTTGCCTGGGACAGTGGCGCATATCAAACAGGCATTGGAATGACTGGCGTCATATTCTGGTCCAGGGAGTGAGAGTTTGTATCCAATACTTTTTCTTGGGCTCTGAGTAACCGAGTAAGTTCAATCCATAATCCCGGTGTTGCAAACCTCCTTTGAGTTGCGAATGAAAACATTTACTTCACGAACTGTTCCACTTTCAGTAATTTAATCATTTATTTATAGAGGCGTAGCGATTTCTCCAATCAATCGACCCTCCTATTCGAATATGTATATTAATAAGAAAGCCACAGTTTTATTGCCAGGCCAGTGCAATTCACTAAGAATCAGTGAAAATCACTTTTAAACAGTTAACACGACGAACCAGTAAGATCAGTAGAAATTTTACTAATCCAATTGGAGCAGTACTAACAGATCTGCAGTTAAATTAGATGAGTTGGAGCAGTTTTAACTGTATCTATTTTACAGTGTACGAATCATTGCACACCACGCAATGCTAATGGCGGGTAAAGACCAAGGAATGATTATCACGGAAAACATGCAAGATTTCAACAATGTCCTAAAATAACAATTATAGTTATTTTTTTCTTTGGCTAACGGCCACTTATTCTTGTGAGAGGCTTTTCGGTGTTTTAATGGACAAATAAGGATTAGGTTACTCCGATGCTGAACATAAGCGATTCTTTCGCAGCCACTTATAATGCGTAGCAATAAAACAATATAATAACAAGAGTTGGTTTCACCAAAATGTCTGGAAATGCACATTTAAAGGAACAGCTTCCAAAATACATTTAGATCATCTAATCATAAACAAAATAATGTAGCAATAAAAAATGGCCACTTTTAACGGTAGCAGATAACGAACGAGTGGCTTCGACTCGAGTGCAAAGCGGACACTGTAGGCTAGCGTACTGGTATTTAAGGTCTACAAAATTTCCACTCTGGTTTTATAGACTCTGGAAAAAGTCGTGGTGTGTTCAGTGAGCTATAGAGTAGAAATCAAAGTGGTCTGGTGCTCAGGCAGCTTTCAGCCGCAGTTGGTGGTCATGATTGGGCTCTCAGTTTGCTGTTTATTTATTATTGGATCAAAGTATTCATCACGTGTCAAGCCATGGAACAACTGCGAAAATGAGACAGATATACGAATATATGCGATTCCTAGCTTACTCTCAAATGTATGAAACTTTTTTAAAAGATTTATTTGCGTGTACCCAACACTCAGTTCTCTAACGCAAAATAAGGTGGACATTGTAACTCGGGTTTGGTAGGTACACATAGCTACCACCCATTCCACGCCGCTGTCGGCCGGGTTGCATAAGCCTATCCCTATCTGTCTCTCTCTCTCTCTCTCTCTCTCTCTCTCTCTCTCTCTCTCTCTCTCTCTCGCAGCAGCAACAGAGGAAAGACGAGCACAGAACAGGTAAGTATTCAGAGATTGGCCGCCCGCGCACTGGACGACCGCGTGGTCACGGTCGTCCAGTGGGCGACCAAGAAAAGACCAGAGCGACGCGACAGCGGCTTTATTTAGTTGTAAACATGGATGGCACCGAGTTAGCTGTGGTATCGTACTAGTTATTGTATTGTCGATGGCGAAAAAACAGGAAAAACTAAAATATACGGTTTTGGGTACATCCATTTACTGACAGGCGTTTTATCAAATAAACGTTCTGTAGTTTTTACGGTGAACTGCGACAACACGAAGAAAAGTTTATGAACTATACAAGAATACCTATAACTCCCTGCGATGAACTACTCGAAACGATACGACCTAGTATAACAGGACAAAACACACGACTGAGATTATGTATTGGAGTGGAGAAAAAACTGTTGATTACTATAAGGTAAGATTAATATGATTGTAACTACACTCTAATTATATAAGTAATAATAATCTATATTGTCCATGCCAAAGAAGAAACTATAGGCTGTCAATAATCTTCAATATTGTTCATAACACGGAATACTATATTTTAAAATCAAGTTTCTGTATTGTGCATTTCGACCCCCTTGTCCTAAGGACGTGGCAAAGGAGCATAACACTGCCCAAAATTCAAGCAAGAACAAAACTTTATATTTGAAAAAAAAAAAAAAAAAAAAAAAAAAAACTTTCTCAATGCAAACTTCAAAGGAGTGTAAACCTGCATTCTGTCCAAAATAATATACAATTACTGAAAGAAGGAAAAGAACTCGCCTTGGATTCATTTACTTTGCTTGAAATATTGTTCAAAATAACATCATACAAAAAAAATTAGTAGCATGTGAAATTTATTTTGTTCTACTATTCATTATCAAATCTATATGCACGCCAGGGCGCGGTGCAAATATCAATCCTTTACAAATTGTTTAATACCGTCCCACATGGACAAACTTGTGATCTTGATTTTTATATAAGTACATATGATACGTGAGCACTTTAACAGAGATTATTATGAAAATTACTAAGGTCCAAAATCTATATGCTCGCCAGGGCGCGGTGTAACTTAAAAAAATAATAATAATAATAATGGCCAACCAACCATAGGCATTGATACTTTAACAATTTTACTACTATGGAAAAAAAACTTTAAAGATCATTTTCCCCTAAGTAAGTTGACATTAATTTAGCACAAAGTCCAATATGGACACAATGAACCATAACATGTTCAAAACTGTACCCAATCTAAAACCACGTGGGTAAAACCTTTTATCTTTAATGATTACTTTCGGCAAATACTAAATATTAACAATTATTAAAAATGCCGATTTATAGGCAATGCATAAATTTTCAATATATCTGCGCCATGATCTAAAGCTCCTACAAATATCCAGTATATGATATGTTTCCGGCCAGATGGGCCATGACTCTATGTTAATTACAACATTACTGATGCAAATACTTAGCTTCTAGTCAGAGACCTCAGGCTGTCCATGTCTGGTCTGCCGAGGCCGTCACACGTCTATTTATACAAAAATTCTTACAATAACCCCTAGTGGGGTTCCACTAATTCCTTGTCCAATCAGGATGCGTGGAAGGTTCCACCAGTTTTTAATATTTTTTAAAACCAACAGTCACTTAGCGGAAATTGCGTCACGTTGCGCATGCTCTGTGCTTGCGAACTACCGTTCCGCGATGACAGCGCCACACGGTGACATCTGGGTGAAACACCTGAGTTACTCGTTTTCAGAGTCGGGCAGTCCGTGATACACGAAGGAAGTATGTTAACTGTGCTCCGAGAATAGCAATGTTGTATTATCCTGCAGTCAACAAGAAACGTTTCTACGCAGAATCAACGATGGACATGGAAAATAGTGTTACAATTTCACTTTCTAGAAATTAAGTGGGCTGTACCAAGTTCGTTAAGGGAAGGAGGTATTAATCAAATAAAATAATTAATTATAATTTCCTTCTTTTATTGCACTTACTACAGCAAAATTATCTGAACTATAAATTTCACAATAACTTGATATCACCTACTGTTCACAACTAATTATTCCAATTTTATACAATGTATGAATACCACAAATAAATTAATTATACTAAATAATTAAAGATCAGTCCCAATAGACAGTGTATCAACCTATTCAGATATTCTGTAAAATATGTGTCCAAATGTATAGTTCGAATATTTACAATAAAAAATCCGTACTACACTTCCATTCCGTCCCACCTCAATTCAGTCCATGTCCCGCCAGTTTGCAATGTTCTAGAGTCCTCCAAGCGCCCTCACGCACAGTAGGCTTCACTCGTCGGTTTCACGCCCTCTCATCCAATCAAGCCACGAACACCTCACTCGCCGTCGTCCCGCAATCTCCCGTCGTTGTCCTCACATCATTTCGCTCACTCACACACGGCCAGACGACCTCCACCAAAGACTGCCGGCCACTGGGTTGTAGCAGTATATATAGTGTCTTAGGCGGCCACCTAGAATCTTCCCCAACTAGCGTGATGCGTCGCGGAGGGACGAGGCGTCAGCCAGTCTCACCAGAACATTCTTGCGTCGTCGCCAGGCCCATCGAAACCTCCAGCAGGGGAGAGGGTTCATGACGCATGCAAGGTGCCGAGCAGCGCAACAGCCTGACGCCTTCAATTATTCACGGGATTCCCAGAAAGGGTGGTCAGGTGGCAACCTCGGGGGAAGGAGAGGGATGAGGTGGGGCCACCACCACAGCGCCGGGCAGCATCGCGTAACAATAGGTTAGTCGTATTATAATCTTAGGAAGTGTGTGTTTTGTTATTGGCACAGGTATTTGTCCACATGCTATCGTATTCATTTTTAAAGTTCACAAACATCACAAACGGTAAACTTATGCAGTCTTTATGTAGATGTCTTGGTCAAACAGGTACGTGATGTTGGGCGAATTTTGCTGTATATTGAGACAGGTGTCTCAACATATCCAAATATTCAGAATAACTTGAATCATTAGAAGACACTGTAGAGGCAAGCGATTGTATTGATGTAAACCTCGATGTACTTAAGCTGTTGGATGGTCCAGGCTGTGCATGCTGATGCAAATTGTTGGTTGATAAAAAGGAGTACAACTGTTCAAGGCTTGAGGTTGGGTAAAATAGTCTCTTTCACTTGGATGCACATTATTCATGCGATACCAACTTTTGTGTTGTAAATGACATCTAATATAATCATTCTGGTTTGTAGTTTCAAATCTTCTGGAATCTTGTCAATTTCCTTACGTAGAGATAGCGAGAACATTTCCGTGTCATTCAGTTGACTGGGCGCATGTTGTGTCTTCAAAATCTCCACGAGTGATTTTCCTATATCACCTCTCTCTTCGTTTTTCTATCACTTTTTGTTCTTTTCGGGACACCTGTCTTGCTATGAATAAGGGCCGTCGATATTGTCATCCTGAGTATTATCTCCTGCAATATTCGTGGCTGTTTCATTTACTGCGTTATTTTTATTTTAAAAACTCAGTTGATGGTAGTATATGTATGGCGTATTACGGGAAGTGTCCGATATACCTTTAAGGTGTTTCACTCTCCTATTTTCTCTGTTGAAACTATCTTTGATGTATTTCCACTTATTTGTTCTGAACAAACTGTTACAAATTAAACATTGTCTGTTAATATCTACACATTATGTATAAATAACATTGTCTATGTATAGTATACAAAATGTATGTTTTTTTATATATTTCAGGTATCTCGCTACAGGATATACATTTGCTGAACTGCTTTTTTCCTTTCGACGTGGTGAGAATACAGTAAGAGAAGTAGTGCATGCAGTTTGTAAAGTCATTTGGTTGAAATTACAAGATGTTTGTATGCCAACACCGACAGAAGATATGTGGTTGAACATATCAGCGAAATTTGCATCCAGAGCTAACTTTTCCAACTGCATCGGAGCCTTGGATGGCAAGCACGTGCTCATAATAAAACCTGAACACAGTACTTCAATATGCTACAATTATAAACACTACGTTTCTTTAGTCTTGCTGGGACTACGTGACTCGAATTACAAGTTTGTGTTCATTGACGTTGGTGCGTACGGAAAATACGGCGATTAAAGTATTTTGCAACACACGGAATTTTTTAGACGACTTGAATCCAACGATCTCAACATTCCGGAAGATAAGCCAATTTCACAAACAATATCTACTCCTATGCCGCTTGTCATTGTTGCCGATGTGGCATTTTCCTTGAGCGATAGGATAATGAGACCATTAAACTGACGTTTATACATAGACCTCTGGATGTTAAGTATGCGTTTGCTGTTGACATGGTCAAGGCCTGCTGTAGTCCACACAATTTTGTGTGTGACCGCGATGGCTATCAGTTTGAAGACATATTACATACATTTGTTACATATAACATAATCACATCAAATCGAAGACCAAACGGGTCCAGTATAGATTATACAAATGTATTTGCGGATTATTGTGTTGGTGAAGGAGAAGTGCCATGGCAAAACAAGTTCGTATGGAAAACAGTGACATTTGTAACTGTGCCTGTATAGTCATGTGTGATATTATGTACACAGATTCACACATTTCAACTTTTTTTACTCACCAAGCTCATATTTTTTCTTTGACACTTTCGCAGTTCTCTCCTCCAAACATTTGAACAATTTCGTCCCATTGTTTATATTTCTCTTTTCTGTCACAGTAGCTATCAGAAGACAAGTCCCAAATAGCAGGGCGGCTTTTTATTTCGGTTATTAATGGTTCGATGTCTTCCATTGCGACTTGTACGCAAGCACAGTGCGTCCGTCCCATACCTGGTCTCGCGACCAACTGCGGGATTGCGTTTAGTTGCACGTAACTCGATGGTCGCGAATGATCTTGGTCGCGATTCGCATGAGTGATCTCCGCGACCAGCTGGTCGTGGTCGCGTAGTAAGATGCGATTACATATAACATAATGTAAGACGTTGGTCACTGGGACCATGGTCCTCTAGTGCGCGGGGGCTCTAATTGGCTTAGCGGTCTCTATGATCTGAACAAACTCGATAGTTGATTTGCAAAGTGATGCTGTGGAAACGTGCCTGGTGTCTGATAGGCTGCGCTGGCGTTGCTCTGAGGAGTGTATTCTGCCTGTTGGTCCGCCTGGCATACCGCAAGTTAATCTCGCCGGTGTTAATTGGCCGGGTGACCTTACGCCATGCATGCTTTCTGAATACTCGTCCTCGCGTGCAAGCGGAGTGGGGTAATTTCGTGTCTGTGTATTTATTCAGATATCCTCCGTGGTGTCACAGATTATAGGCCGTTCACGTTAAAGTAAGCACTTTTGAGTGCCTAGTTATTTTTTCCTTTGAGCCATTTGTAATCCTTTATCCATATTTTAAAATTAATATTGCCGTGTAAGTAATAAACACAGTGTGTATATTCCACCGCACACGGAAAAAGTCTAAGGACAAAATAATAGCCTATACTTAACCATTAAGAGTTGAAAAACGTCCGTTTATTCCGCCAACTCCAGCTGCACACGCCAGCAAAATGGTGTCACTAGCCAGTATCGTGCTGGTATGCCGTTTCGCCGATCAGCATTTGGTAGCCTACTTGTCAGCAGGCAGTCCAGCCAATAGGTTATCATTCCCAGCAATAGCCAATCAGAGCCGCATTTGGCCATTCAACGAACGGGTGTCCCCACATCAAAGACATCACATTTCGTTTCGCTTCTATGGATGTCACTATTATGTGGCGTTACTCTCATGCGACGAGGTCAAACCAGAGACCGCAAGTTCGCGAAAAAATTCCAAGACTTCAACACACGTTAGTTCAGAACTAATTTTGTCTTTGGGTGGTTTTAACTGTCACACTTCTTAGTTATCTGCAAGCAAACGACGGACGTTCAGTGTTAGAGTTACTTAATTTCGATAGGCCTAGTAAGGTATAAAATATATTCTCGCATAAGTACGCGGTTAATAACACAAGGAAATTTGCAACTGTGCACGCAGCATGTTGAAGTATAGCCTGTGCATTAATCTTTTAGCGATAAACAGGTGGCTCTACACAAAGGTTATGAGTACCAAGTTGGCACCCAAGAGCTTCCGTCATGTGTGGTGACTTACTGTGAACTGAATATCCATTTGTATATTCATTATAATAATTAAATAAATAAAGGTCTACGCTTTTACATAGTACAATTTTTTTAAGGCGATGATTACCGACTAGGCGGAATATTTATAACCATAAATATATATTATATGCAGCCATCCTGCGTCCTTTCCTTTGCACATGGCCCTCGAGCGTGCCAAGTGTAATGTTCCAATCTCACTACCGGTAACTAGAGAAAAGAATATCTAGTTACAAACAGACCGCCGCGGAATACTGACGCGTGCCGTGATAAGGCTATTGGAGGTTCCGGCAGTTAGTGAAAGTCATCTGTATTGAATGCGACAAGTGCCCAGAGAAGAGCGGTGCACCGAGAGATTTAAAAAAGGACCGGCGGCGAACGAGGGTGCGTTATAATGTGGCGAACTGGTTTGTTTGTGTGGCGACTATGAACGAGAGCTGACGAGGGCGAGATATCCGGCTAGCGGAGGGCTACTGTGTATGGGTGTGCTCGGGACAATCCAGAACATTCCAGACAGGAAACAGCGCTCACATCTGGACTCAAACAATGTGTGCCTGAATTGACAACACTATATAAATTGACTGTAAATACTGGAATTGTCAGATAACTAATATATAATTAGTAATAGTAATTCAATGGATATTAATAAACTAGACTGGTTTTAACTCTATATTGTATTGTATCAATATGTGTTAGGTAACGCACGTTTATGTAAATAATGTTTATATAAAGGTATAAATATTTCCTTTGTATAATAAAATGATAGCACACCAAAATCTCATATTTAAGGTTTTTGGAAGTTACAAATAACATAAAAGAACATTTTGGAAAAAATTAAATGTGACTGAAAGGTAATGTTTTAATTCAGTTTTAGAATTGCTTAGCAGAGGTGATTTTACATTTTAAAAAAAAATTATAGACTGCTAAGAATCAAAACTACGCAAAAATTTTTATTACCTTGAGCGATTTCTTAAAATCGTTATAGCGTGATTTGAAATATTTCTTGAAGTAACTCATAGCATCTTATTTGACGTGAATTGTCTCATTTCGGTAAGTGTGTTAATTCTTACTATTTGCACGTCTGAAAAACACCATAACTGTGATTTCGACATGCACTTCAGCACAAAATATGCAGACTAAATTGCTTTATACGAAGAAATAGTACAAGGAAGTAATGTGTACAAGTTGAAGAATGTTCCATACAAATATAAAATACTGGATTTTTTGTATGACTAGCGCCCTTAATTAAAACTTCCGATCTTCTTAAAAAAAACTTAGCTCCAACGAGAGACTTTAAAAACATTTAAATATTTATCACGTGTTTAGCTGAGACTGAAAGGGTAAAAAGTTTACAATGAATTCGTTAGGTGGTAACCCTGGAGCGGAGGAGAACGGAAGGGTGTAAATGTACAGAGGCGGCGACCTCGGCTTGTCGCGAGATGCACAAGTTATCTCCTCCCCTGGCTACAACCCCCTAGCCTCGACGCCAAGACTTGCTCGCTGCGCCCTTATTCACACCCACCTCCCCCTGCATCCTCCTCGTGGCAAGGCAGGAGTTGCCGCGGAGTGCGGGACACTGTACCTCATTTAGCGGACCGCACTCGCGGCAATGTATGTTCGTGGTCCTCACCCCCTCCAGACATTCCCCAGCTCTCCCCCCGTCATGCCTTGCCTCGCCTCACCCTGCAATTAAGGGCGTGCCCGGGGCGTTACTTCGCTGCTACGAGAACCTTAACACGCCCTGGTAGTACCGCCTCCTTTTAGCGAGGAGGTGAATGCCCTCAGCCTTCCTTCTACCACGCTCCACGGTGAGAAGGCAATACCTTGCTGGCTCCTACTCAGAGAAACTAACCATTAGGTACCTGCAAAATTACCCTTATTTCCTTGCGTCTTGCTAGACTTGACAGTCATATGCTTACTCCAGCAGCGATCGGTTGTTCACTGCACTTGATGGAGAGCCGTGGTGGAACAGCGGCTAGAGCCCTCGCCTCTAGCCAAGGCAAACCGGATTCGATTATCGGAGGGGTGAAATGTACTGAAGAGATTTGGGTGGCTCTGAACATCGAAGTCTTGAGAGCCGATGAGGGTGACTGAGATGAATATGAAGCACGCGGGAATTAAAGGGCGGGGTAAACGGAAGATGCCCAGCGGCATCGTCCAGCACGATTCTCGCATACCAAAATCCGGAATTACACCAGCCGGGGATTGAACCCGGTTCGCCTTGCTGAGATTCGAGCAGGCTAACCGCTCAGCCACCGCGACCCCCTCCCAGAGGGGTACGTCTGGTATCCCGAACGTGTAAATCGTGCCGGACGATACCGCTGGACGGCGGGTTTCCTGAGGGATCTCCCGCTTCGTCTGACCTTTCGTTCCGGCGTTGCTCCTTATCCACCGTGCTTCACCCTCGTCATCTCTGAGAACTCCTTGCTGAGAGCTATGCAAATTTCTCCACTCCACCACACTCCACTGCACTTTATTGGATTACACTAATGTTGTGTGGTTATTCATTTCCATGAAATTTTCCAGTGCGTGTCGGACAAATATGTCCCAGTGACAAACACTATCCTGAAATGCATGTGTTTGAAGTAAAGTCTGTCTCCAAATGATAACTAGAGACGATGGTTAGAGACGTGCAAAATTCGCGTTATTATTTGGCATCTGGCTGAACTGCACTGTACTGTATATACAGGAGCCGGCGTCGTTTGCCCATTGCGTGCTGAAAAGATGTGAGGCTACGCCCTTTCTTACAGAACTACACGTGATTGGGACACACAGTTGTGAAGTGTTCATATATTGGCGCAGAGTTACCCAGCGTGTGCCAGATTAATTATGGTCTAATGACAAACGTATATTGCAAAGGTGAAAATTTTGAAGTTCAATATATCCCCAAATAATAACGGGAACTTTGCAGGTTCTAACAATGGTTAGTCAAGAGGAAAGTTAACACTTTTCTAGGTTTCAACGTGATGTGTGAGTATATTATGTCAGAAAGTTTCTTTCGTCATATTTTTCGCGTGTGTGTGAGTCAGCTTTCCCATTTCTCTGGGCCAGTGAGAATTATAACACTCTAGAATAAACTTCTATGACTGAGCTGAAAAGTACCAACCCGAGTCAAAAAAGTATCATCCATTTATAAAATAATCATGATGGTGCGGCATTTAAAAAAAAAAATGTGTTGGCTCAAAAAATTATCGCTTGTCTCTAATAATAAGAGGAATTTTGAAACGTCTCTAGTAACCACAGAGTTGAGGGTCTCTTTAAAAAATGCACACTTTATTAACAGAGTGAATGGAACAATCACATCACAACGTCATGTACTGCACTGGAAAACGTATAAACAGATTGAAACACAAGCATTCAACGAGACTGTAGAAAGAAGCAGGAACAGCGAACATTGGCCAGACTATACAGTCCTTAACAATACAGAGAAAAAATAGTTGCGTGTTACTTAGACTTGAGTCGCACACGCCAGCGAAATGGCGTCACTGGCCAGCGAATGGGTACAACCTCTTCAAAGGTACAGCCACACCATTCGCGCTTGTGTACTTACGTACGCTGTGCTCTATATACAAAAACATTTCTGCGAGATTTTTACTTTTTTTTTTTTTGTTACACAGGGTAGTGATCTATCAAAAGAACCCACATTCCCGACGAGGTACAGGGCGGGTTATTTCATGTCATCACGCACATTTCAAAACACTCCAACATAGCTAAAACGACACTCTCATAATATACTTCTCATGTGTATATATAATAGAAACTTGTTAAGCCCTGCGTTAAACTTTGTCGCGTGCTTCTCACCCATAAAACACTTTCTAATTCGCGTAATTAAACGTAATCTAACTAGAAAATCTTCACGCCAACACAATGCCTTGCGCGTAGAGGCAATGCAGCGTTTTATACGCCTGGAAAAGTCGTCCTTATCGCTTCCCGTTTTTTGTACGTCAAAAGCGCAAAAAATCTCGACGTAGGCGAGCGCCATAAAGTTAGTATCGCTAAAATCATGAGTCTGTTGTGCTCACCTTAAAAACCATTGTTGGTTTTCGGAGGCTTCAGCAGCGCCTAACTGATAAGCCCTCAACTATCAAGGCATAATAAACAGGGTTCGCGAAGCAAGTGAAAAGCTTTAGACAAACTTACATGTTTTGTGCCCTCCTAAGAGAATCATTTAAAAAAAAAAAATAATTGTCTTAAGATCATAATACGGATGACTGAAAAATAAATATTTGTAAGGTCAGTCGGTGCAATGGTATTCTTAAAAAGTTTGCATATTCGGGTCACTTTTTCAGTTGGGCCACAGAAAATTTGGACAAGCTCTGTAGAATTATTGGCCAGTAATGAACCTCTACCAACAGTAGGAATGAAAGATGAGCAAATATGTAGCAGCCAATGAGCAAAACCGTATTGTCTGAGGAGATATGTCATTGTGAATGTTAGCATACAAGTTAGTGATCAAGTGAAACTTCAATCCACTTCCAGTGAAAACTATCTACATTTGTGACACTCAAAATTGTAGAGACTACTCATGTCATTAGCAATTTCCATGACAAGGAACATTTATTTGTAAAAATTATAAAATAGACATTTAATTCAGGGGAAAATGATTAAGTACTAACCCAGCCTTAACCTCGTCGCATTCTCGGCAAATAACAGAAATACAACTTCTCGGTTAGAATTATAGTACCGCCGCCATGATTGTTCGTCTGCTACTTCTGAGACTACCCTATACGTTCCGCGCATCAGTGGTCTCAGCAGGAAGTGTAGTTCCAACCCAGACGCCGAAACAACTCCCATCTGTGACTCCAGCAGCATCAGAACTATCGTCAGCAATCCTAGCTGCTTGTAGAAGAGAAATAAATATGGTCTATGTAATATACATTTGTAATATAAAATTGGTGCCCACAAGAATTGTCTCTGAAGGTGTAGGCGAGAGATGGAGGATTCGCCTGATGGATTTGTGAGGTCGCGGTGTAGGGATGTTAGAATACAGTGAGAGGAAGACGGAATACATCCTCCGAAAGGTGTGTAGAAATTATTTTAATTGTTGGTCCTGGCAGTGACGAACATTTATCGGAACTCTGAATAATTATATATCAGCAATTAAAGTTCCTGTCCGGATTATTCACCATAAAGAGAAAAGTCGTTAACGAAACGGGAAATGACACAGAAAACGTTGGTATGGGCACACGATAAAAAGCAGCGACTTTTTAATAATTAAACGTGGCCACTTTATGATCACTTATCAGACTCCTTGAGCTAGCCGGCACCTAAGTGACAACGAAGTTTTGGCGGATGCCACAAGTTTGAGTCATATCGGCATGGAACACGGTTGGCGAACGAATCGCTATGTGGGAAAATCGCTTATGTTCCTATCTCGTTTTGCTACGCAACATTCCGCTGCAAAGACACCGTACCGTTTCGCATTATAGGTAAATACCCGAAAATTTCGTGAGTTTATTTGACTAATGAGACTAAACTCGACAGTTCTGTATCTCTCTCCCCCCCCCCCCCCCCAGGCACCATTATTTGTTCTTTGGCTGGATCTTTCGGGATGAGCAGTTTATCACGTGTACTAGGTTGTAAGTGATTCGCCCTTCTTTTTCTACGTGTGTGATACTGGTTGACAATACTACAGGGCGTGTCATGGAGAGTGCGGTCTAATCGAATAAGTAATATAATATTAGCTATTAAGGGGCCGTCTCCTGTTTCATGGAGCAAACCACATATGGCTCTGGTGTCGGGTGCATGCCAGCTGTTGGCAAAATGTTTGCCGGCTTGGCATAGGGCTGTTCGATATTATAAAAATTTAATATCGTATTTTTCCATACAATTAGTCGGTATTTTCGGTACACCGAAACAATCGATGGTACCGAAATAATCGATGGTACCGAAATCGTTGATAATTTCAAAATAATTAATACTATCGTTGATATCGTTATCGTCAGTATCATATAAATTCCAGTATCGTTGAAAATATTTGTATCTTTTGACTTGTGATATTACTGAAAACATTTATGTGATTATGTATCAATACTTTCAACAATTGTCAACTACCATTGCCATGTGAAGAAAACACATGTAATGCAGTACAGCGACAGTCAGCCACACAGAAACACTAGTGATCCCCTCTAAGCAAAATAAGTCAGTGTTTGTCAATATATGTCCGATACCAACTCTCACGGCAAAAAAATGTTCCGTGGATATGAGAAACCAAGTATGACCTCACTTCTCACTAGATGTCAACGGTGGTTTGATGGCGGATGGAGTAGCGAGTTGTGACAAAGATTTCTATGCTGATATCTTAATGTGAGAACTGAGACAATCTGAAGTAACATGCAAACTAGCTGCTAAAGGCTGTTCACAGTGAAGAGAGCGCATTTGAAAGCCCTGCTAAGTTTTTACTTTCAGCCCGTTGGTAGCGTATCTTCCCGCATATAAAATAAACTGGTGTTTATGACAGCTGGCTCATTTATTCATTATTATTTTATTATTTTATTATTATTCATTATTATATTCATTACACAAAAAAATATATATATATCAACACTATAAATATGTACGCGTTAATTTCTTTACATAATATTGGTTTGTGAATCGGCCAATTGGTTGATGTTCACGATTATTATTCTGTTTAGACATAAATTAATGCCGTCGACTGTGGCCAACCATTCCGAGGCCATAAGAAAATATATTTGGTTTAAGCTGTCAACAGAATAACAGAAATGTCGAACTTTATTCTTTTTTCCGTTATAAAAACCACGCCAAGACGTTTCGAACGTTCGCCTTTAAAAAGTGCTGAATAGCTGAAATGCTCGTCCATTAAACGAAAGCACGCTTTTAGTCATAACGATGTATTTATTGCTTCACACCTAAGACAACGTGCCTTAAACATTTAAATGACTAATTATTTTTATCAACATTTACAATTAGAATAGACTAATATTGCATTAATACTTCAAAAATCAATATCTTAATACAAAATCACTCACAAGCCAATGACAGGTATTGCTATCACATTATGAGAAAACGAAAACTTTTTTCTTGAAACTCAATGGCTACACAGCATTAATCCAAAATTTTACACCATACTTTCACAATGATATTTGTCACTCAATGCAAGTTTCGTGAAAATTCGTCCAGCCATGCAGTTTATAAAGTACATAACGCTAACGTTTGGTAAGGCATACTGCTTTGCTTATGAAAAAAATGCTTTTAGCTTATAAAATTTACATGCCTGTACTGATATTAAAGAAACTTCACCAGAATACTAATGACACTGCACCTAGCCGATGACAATATATTCCATGATACTGCCTACGAACATTTAATGCTTAATCTAATTTGCCCCCAAAATACTTACCTAGAAGGTTAGTCGTGCAGAAGCTATAGTCCGTCTCACGCTTAGATTGCAATACAGGGCTTATGGCACACAGATTGCTTCAGCTTTGTGACGTAACTGGCAAGTTGTGAAACAAATGGGCGGTGAAGGAAAAGGCCTGGTTAAGATAATTTTTATCTGTTTACCTCCCTGCCAACTCGTAAAGGAATCCAGTCCTGCGACGCAAAGCTAAGCGACTCCTTTGAAAATGAAGCCTGTGAGAAACCCTATCAATGTGATTGCATGGCGCGCATGCAATGAAAATGGTATTTTTTTTTTTTAGGCTGGATAAAGATAACACTTCAGGAAACAGTGCACGCAGGAACAAGGATAGAGTTACTGACAGAAACCATATATTGGAAAGAGAGAGGGAATGTCCATTACACCGCACACTGCAATATAAGATTACTTTGTTTGATGTATCGGCTCATACATATTAAATCGTTAGGACAGACATTATAACTATTTTAATGTAATCCTAACCTAAGCGCATTGTTTCACGTGCAGCGCAAAATATTTTCATGGCGATATTGTTTCAAAACGAGTGACATACGCGCCGATATATAGCTCATAAGTAAAAGAGAAATGTATGTCCGGGGCCAACGGATTCCGGAGTAGGAGCCAGGCGCCTGGTGTCCGCCAAATTGTAAATTCCCCTTTGCCTTTTTTCCTTAAAAATTAAATTTTTTCACTCAATATTGACTAAATTTCCTTTAAAAAACTCATTTTTTCCTTAACTATTTCACGTTTTCCATATTTGCAAAACAACAACCTCCAGAAAATACCCATTTTTTACCGAGCAGGTGACTAAGTCAGGATAGCAGGACTCAGGACCCATGACCCCTTTGACTCCAGAAAATTCCAAAAATTTCTAAAAAGATTATTATTAAAATTATTTAAAAATTACTTTTAAATTTTACTTCCCTGGCGTTCATTTCCCTTAACAATTTCACTTTTATCTCTTAAAATTTCCATTTTTTTTAGTTCCAAAAATTGTAAAAAATTCATAAATGTTAATGAACATATTATGTCAATGACTACTACCGGCATCTTGAAAGCTAGTGATCTCGAACTTGACCACATGATGTTGAAAACAAAAACTCGAGAAAAATGTATAAACGTCAACAAGCATATTATACATTACTGACTACTGCCAGTATATTGGATGCAGGTGACCTTGACTTTGACATCATGACCTTGAATGACCTTTAAAAAACTCGAAGAAAATATCATGAAGATCAGAAAGGATATTACATTACTGACTACTCTTGCTATATTGGATGCAGGTGACCTTGTCCTTGATTCCATGACCTTTAATGAACTTGAAAAAACTCGAGAAAAAATCATAAAAGTCAACAAGCATTACTGACTTCTACCACCAATCATGCCATATTTTATTCTTATTTCCACACAACAAAAAGAGACTTAATTTCAGGTGACAAAATGTTTTAACTTAATAACTAGACGATATGAAGAATTGTGATAAAATGGTAAATGCCTATATTACCGATAATATTGTAAATTTCGATAATATCAGGAATGTCGATAATATTATAAATGTCGATAGTACGGAACATTTCTATAATACCAAAAATGTCGATAATACCGAAACTTTCAATAATACCGAAAATTTGGTTGGTACCAAAAATTCCGATAGAACCGAACAGGTAGATAATACACAAAACTTCGATAAATATCGAAACGTCTATATACCGATATTTTTCTAAGTTACATATTGTTCTATGAGTTATTTTTCATATCGGTAATTATCGATGTATCGATATCTCGAACATCCCTACTAGCCATTTTCTGCCCGTAACTGGCCTAGGTGTGTTGAACACAAATGAGCCAAGCATGGCCATATGCTTACAACAGCAATGGTCCATCGATGTACCTTTTCACAGCCATCAGATTGCCTACTGATAGCTAGCCATACTTTCATCATGCCTAACTGTATCTCATAAAAATAACTACTTTGACTATCAATATCAACATTTTCTATGTTTTTAATTTCCTTTACTTCACTGTTAAACACATTATATGACATGAAAATATTATGCACTATCTACCAAAAAGTAATTGGGCACCTGTCCACAATGTTTGCTCGGTGGTTGTCACCCTGTTAGAATCTCGTAGGACCACCTCTTGGGGCTATAACAGCAGCCACCCTGTCTGGCATGCTCGCTACGAGTGTTTGCAGGACATCCACGGGGATTCGTCGCCATTCCTCTTGCAACCATTCCACGAGTTGAGCAATGGATTTTGGCCGCGCCTGACGAGCCTTCACCCGGCGATCCAATTCGTCCCAAAGATGTTCTATAGGGTTGAGGTCAGGGATCTGGGTGGGCCAGACCGATCGGCGAACATTGTTGTCGGCGTACCACTGCATATTAGCCCTTGAAACATGGCATCTGACAGTGTTACCCTGGAAGTAACAAAGGTCCATTCCGTAAAAACGCCACAATGTTGGGAACATTTCATTATCCAGAATGTTACAATAGGCCTCTGTGTTCATGCTACCACGGACAAACACCAGCGGTCCTACGCTGAAGGCCGTGAAACACAAGTCAGCTGATGTACTGAATTACCTATCTTCACGGGTGCCCAATTACTTTTTTGTAGATAGTGTACACTACCAGTGCAGGATATGGGGGTCGAACCTACGACCTTTGAAGTGACAGCCCGGCATGCTATACATTACTCCACTATGTATTCGTGTGCTTATAATAACTAATTTATAAAAATTTGTACTTCAATTATTAACGAACATTAATATAATATAAATTACACCAGTTATTACATAACCTTAAAATTTACCATGTGAACAAATCAGTTTTTAAAAATGCAGATAAAAAAACTACTGTCGTTGAGGGATATCTCCCTACATGAATTTTGATATTAACCCATAAACTTGCCTTTAGTGTAATGTTATGCAGAACGCATGTCACCTGGATACTATTCATCTGTTTTGAAAAGAAGTGGCCAGTTATGGATATTTTACTTATATGAAACAGCAAAAGCCCTTCAATGTTAATTTTCTAAAACTGTTTATATGTTGTTGTTTTTTTTTTTTAAACTTCTCATTTTAATTATATACAGTCATACAAGGAAAACAATAGATATGTCAGATTATTCAATACCAATCACTGTATTTACAGCATTTTGGCATTGACATTTCCAAAGCTATATTTTTAAAAATAATCTATAATTATATTAGACACACGCTTATATACATATATATGTATGCTTATTTTGAAGAAGCTATCTGTAAAAAGTGGGAACCATAAAAATACCCATAATAAGCCAAATTTCACCAGCAATGGTCCATTGATGTACCACTTCACAGCCATCAAATGGTCTATAGATGGCTATCCATACGTGCGGTCATTGCTGGAATACAGTTGGTATGCCATCTATGGGCCATTTTTAGGTCACCTACTCTCAGCCATCAATTTAATTTCCATCAACATTCCCTCAGTGGTCTATAAATGGCATGCCAAGTGTCCCGGTTCCAGTAGTCAGCCATAACAGGGCCACTAGTGTAAACCCAGAAGTGTTCAGTGCAAGCAGTCATCCGGCAGTGCCAGCAGTAAAACTGCAGTCGGCCGACTGTGGCTTGCTACATGGGAAGTTGTCTTACGAGTGTCGTTGCAAGCAGTTGTATCTATAGTAATTTTTTTTCTAAGTGTGGAATATTCCAGTGAAAATTTTTTTCTCAGGACAGAAATAAATGTCCATATTTTGCCGCTTTTTCATAAATTTGGTTATTGAAACATAAATTTTGTTCTTGAAATGTGTCAAAGGTAGAAAAAATCCCTGTCGGCTATATTTTTAATTTTCTGTAAAAGTGTTAGTACTACAGGGACATTTCTGTATCTATCCTGAGGGATTGCTGCTTAAAATCCCTATAGTCACCTCTTATAATCAATTCTAAGGAAACAGAACATACGCGATGATTATTTATGCAATTTTCCGTATCCGTTGCGACCCTTCCTGAACTTGAGGCGTGCCATATTGTTTACTAGAGACTACCCTTAAGACTGTCTTAGCACCCTTGAACTCGCGAAATACCCATGTTTCAAGTTATAGCTCGTCGACACATTAGATGAGATAATTGTATGTTATGTTTGCTTCGCGTGTCTTGTACCATCGCTCACCCGACACGCCCTGCTGCTATCTCAACCAATAGGAACGTAGACTTTGTGCATCGCCTAATCCCACGTTGTTGTTTTATACGGGAGAATAATCTATGTCTGTGTCAGAAACCAATGGACAAAATGATCCGATCTCTAGTAAAAAAACTGCCTGCGAGTACTAGCATGACGACACAGAAAACGTCATTATAAAGAAGCGAAATGGTGTTGTTATTTTGATGTGGGCACGCCAATGGCTGCGAGAGGTTCTGAAACGCGCCTTGTATCTGAAAGGCTACTGTGCGCTGTGATACTGGCTGTGATGCCGACTGGCATGTAAGTTACTGGGCGGCGAATGGCATTCCGACGTTTTCGTGGCCAGTTAGGCCATTCTGGTAGGACTGTGCCGTCTTCTAACCACAAATGGTAGGATCTTCACCTACTGTGGGAAGCTAGTCGGCATGGGCTACATCACAGCTCGTATCCCTACTGAACGTCGTAACCATTAAATACGTGTTTTATACTAAAAATCATTACAAATTTAATGGGGTAAATTAAAATAAGTATTGTATTTGCAGACATCCTCCCCGTAAGTTACCTTCAAATATAATGGTAATTTAGCGTGGTAGATGGAGTCGTCTCACCACTGTGTGTTATGTCGAACGGGCAGAAGCTCCTCTAGCCCCAGTTCTCGATGGCGGATGTCGTGCAGTCTTCGCTGGTCTCGCCTCTGGATCGCAGCCCCTCTGCTGTTCTGCGCCACACCTCCTTCGGACGGCAGGAGCCTCGGGAGCTCGCCGTCGGTGAGAGTGACATAGAGGATGTGGGGGGGGGGGGGCGCCCTGCCTGCATCTTATATATGCGTGGTGTTGAGTAAACTACCTCGTCGCCTGCTTACTGGAGTGCCTCATAATGCGGGGCGGCTGTGTCCACTATAACGTGCCGACTGTACAAATCGAAAAATAGCCCCGTTCCTAAATATTCACGTTCGCCTGAAATTAGCTGCCCTACCGCTTTTGCTCCCCCCGCGGTTACAAAACTTCATGAAGAATGGAGATAGTAGGACCTCGTTCCTGTTTCAAATTATCGAGATTAAAAAAATATCTGCCCCCACCCTTACAGCTGCTTCAACCCCCGTCAAGGCATGACAGCCCCTCCGTGCCCATACTTCAACATATCACCCCCTGCGCGTCCACGCTATATTTAGCCGCCATAAATCCGCTCGCCGAGTCTGGAGGGCATGGGATGGGAGCGGGGAGAGAATATTAGATTGAAATACGCGCAGGAATTAATTTCACGCGCCTGTATCCGGCGCGCATGCTTTTACGTTGATGAATTCCGGCGGCGCGTGGACACTGCAGCTCCGCGCAGTCAGGGAGAGCACGTACGTGTCAGCGCGTGGCAGGTGTAATTGATACCTCGCGTGTGGGACCACCATTCCCCTCCTGGGGCGCAAGCTCACATCTTCGGCTGATGCGGCCACGTGCCCAGCAAACACACACTTTGTATTTTACTCTTCACTTTCCCCCAGCGACCGAGTTCCCTGAACAAATAATGTTCCACGCAAGCTACGCTTCAACGTCCTGTGCGCACAACTGCAGACTTTATTTTGCTACTAGGGGCCGCGGAGATGTAGTGGGCAGACTACTCGCCTCCCACCAAGGCGAATTAGGTTCTATTCCCGGCGGGTCGCTTCCAGATTTTCGCACGTGAGAATCTTGCTGGACGATGCCGCTGGTCGGTGGGTTTTCTCGGGGATCTCCCGTTTCTCCGCCCCTTGCATTCCTGCGCTGCTTCATAATCGCCTGACTTTTCCCTCATAGGCTCTCGAGACCCCGATGTTAAGATTACAAACATATTCAGCGCTATCTTTGGTCACTGAGGGACGTACAAGTTTCGAACTATTATCTGGCAAAGCGCTAACTCCATAGTCGTGTAAAAATTCCAGTCGGTGTCATACTACAGAGTGTTTAAGAATGTTGAGGTGTAGCGAGCCCAAATTCTGCGAACTCCAGCCACACACGCCAACAAGATGGCGTCACTGGCGAGAAACGTGTCTGAACGCCGTTCACCAAACAGCGCCTGGGAACTTACTTGTCATCCGGCAGTCCAAACAGTAGGGAACATTTCACTGCAAGCAGTAACCAATCAGACTGCAGGCCTGATCCCGCAGCCTCGCGTATCCAATCAGAGAACGGGTACGCCCACACCAAATGGACCGCTACGCCGTTCCTTCTCTGTGTACTTATATACTCTGTGTATACGTGTTTATGAGCATCTGAAAAAGTGAGGATTCTTATTCTCTTTTGATTTGGGAATTCATTGCCCGACATCGCAATTTATTTTGCGCAACTCATCGTAGCAGCTTCAATATTTTACGTATCCCAACATAAAATAAATGGCGCTGTCGGACAAGGATAGGCGGAAGAAACATTTCCCAGGAGGTTCGAATGCGGTTGAAAATGTTGCATGAGACAAACGTTTCTCAAAGTGTGTCTTGTCGTTACTGTTTTCCTAACCGATTCAAAGCCGCCCACGGTATTTCAAACGAACTGTAGTACAAGTAGGAACACGTGGTTTCCGCGGAAAGATTTCTGTGCAGGCTAATCTGTGAGAAGAGATTCTGGCCAGGATACTGAACGTATATGATTAGCGAGCAGATACGCAAGACAGGGGACGATTAAAATCATCTATCAACGGAAAGAGAGCTGAGCTAAAGTGTATTGAAAGTACAGCTAGTCATGAAAACTTATCGCGAAAGTCTGCTCTGTCTTCAAATATTAACAAGGATTTGCATGTGTCTAGCTATGAATTGTGTGTGTGTATTTTTTTTTTTTGTCGTGGGAAGACATTGCGGTTTTCAACCGGGCCAGTCAGATTGAGAGTACTCCGGTACTAAACGTCACCTGAGACTCGTAGCAGATAAAAATCACCCAATCACGAAAGTGGATCTGAGTTCAGGTATTTTGAAATCCAAGCGGACAGAAGCCCTTTTTGCAAAAAGAAATCGGGCTGTCCTTACACATAGGTTGAAAGCTACAAATTTCGCGTTGCTTATGAATATACGTTATACTTTAAGCACGAGTACTTTTACATTTTATTTGTGATCTTAAGACTGCCTATTTAACACGGCCATTGTGACTACGCCCCTATGAGTAAACGTCTAATGTTTATGTCGCTAAAATACGTACCGTAGAGTCCGAAAGGAAATAGATTGACACCTAGACAACACCTAGACCAGGCCTTCTCAATTAAATTTACCTTCGTGCCATTTGCATTAATTTTACAATTATCTAAGGTACTCGAGTGCCCAATATATTTATAGGCGCCAAATATTAAATTATTTAAATGAACCTCTTTTTAATTTTTTTAACAAACAAAAATACACAATTGTCAGAGATACAAATCACATTATTACGTCATATTCATCATGTTCCAAGCTCCCGGAAATACATTTGACAAAAAAAAAAAGACAAATTGCATGTTAAATAACCTGACAAGGAATTTAGTGTGAAAAGTGGCTGGTTCTGTTCTTCATAAGTTCCGCGTACTGAGGCTCATGACTGGTGCGAGAAATCCCTATTATGGTTATCAAGAGTATCGTCCTTCAAACTACTTATGTTCTTGCAGTTGATGACAGTCATTGCACTGAATGTGCTCTCGCAGATCCATGTTGATCCAAACATTGTGAGTATTTTGATTGCTATTCCTGTGATGTATGGCAACTTGTTCATGTGGTCGGTGGATGTCTTGAAGATCTCATTCTCACTTACCTGAACAGAGAAATCACACATTTATAGTTTCAGTCTCACTTTATAAATTGGAAACCAATCTTTAAATTCATAAATTAACTGTGGTGTAATGTCTGTAGTCAAAGGACTCCAAAAAAATTAAAAAAACAATATTTTTCTCTTCGACTTTCAAGAATCTCGATTGGAACTCAGATTTAAGATTATTCAAGCAGCTAGTCACGTTTTTTATCTCATTTTTATCAATACGCGCTTCTTCTTTTTCTACCACTCAGAGAATCTTGAATAAATAATTCTATCTTTTCCTTAAAACACAAGACAGATTCTGACAACTCACACATAGTGTTATATTTACCTTGCAAACTTAGGTTCAAAATATTGAGTTATGACAAAATGTCAACAAGAAAAGAAAGCCTTGCGAGTTGATTTGGAATTCGTAATAAATTTAAGAAATAATACCTCTTTTTAGTTGTGTCCATCAGTTCTAGGAAAAGAACAATATCTTCTCTCAAATCCCAAACTCTTTTTAGCATTTGACATTTGCTTAGCCACATAACATTGTTATAGAGAATAACATATTTGAATTCAGAATCAAGACCATTTAAAAATTGTTTCAGGTTCCTATGCGTAAGAGATAATCATGACCTCAAAAAGTTTATTAGTTTTGCAATTTCAGTAAGCAAGGGAAAAAATCCTTACTCAGTAAGGCACAGAGGACAGTATTGTGGATAAATTAGTGGTGAGGAATTATACAGCTGTTAATTTGCTTCAGTTTTCCAACCAGCCCTTCTTTTTCACGTGCCATCGCTGGTGCTCCATCTGTTGTTACACATACAATATTTGCAACGCTTACCCTTTTCGAGGAAAGAAGTTTTGAAATCTCATTAACTATAATTTCTCCAGTGGTTCTCCCCTAAAGGGCGGGGGCGTTCTAACCCACTTTTGATTAATCGAATTAACCCTTTAATATCAAATTGATATCAAAAGTGTTAGTCATTAATCCGGTATTAATCCGATCAAAAACAATTGTTAATCATTAATCCTAAACCGATTAAATCAGGTGTGTTTGATCAAAGAAATTTGATAAAATAAATTTCATGAAAAAGTTTGATCAAATCTCTTTGATTAAATTATTTTTTTATTTTGTGTATGGTACACCTTATCTTCTTTCTTTCTTTCCGGGTAGGGGGAGAGGGTGGTAGGGGCTCTGTACGATGTTGGCGGTGTGGTGTCCTGGAGGCGACTGACCAGAATGGTGAGTTGCAATGTGTTATATACGTATTGAGTTGAGTGCAAGAGGTGTGCTAAGGGCAATGTTTCTTATTTTTTATAATTTTGATGTGTTTGTAGGCATATTGGCGGTAGATAGGCGATTTTTGCAAATGTATTTAACATATGAGAATAATTCAGAGTATTTAAATGATTTCTAAGAGTTGCCTATGTGTCAATTTTATGTTTTGGGTGATATTGCTTGTAGACAGAGGTGGGAGTTAGGCGACTTTGAAAAATGCGATTTATGTGTTAGTGACCAACGACTAACAACTGTTTCCGAATGCAATTAAACTTTAAACACAAGAGAAGTTCAGAATGTTTTACGTATGAATAAATTACACTATAGAATCGCAAATTTCAAACGACTACGTGAATAATAAGTGGAATTACTTGACTCGCCACTATGGAATTAAAAGTAACATGAGTCTCGAGCTTAGAAATATAACTTACAAATGAGAGAGAAGTATAACACAATTACGTGAGTTTGGAATTAACAATCTACAAGCAAATGTCCCTATAAATTAAACAAACAAGATATATATACATGATGCCTCTCCCACATACCTTACATGCACGAACTTTAAAAACGTAAACCGCGCATTAAAATAAATTAATTGATTATCATGCATAATGAAATCGCACCTCTCCCAAAAAAAAAACACATTCGTTCACCTCGGAGGGTGGTGAAGGAATGGCGTGAGTGTATGACGTGCGCCTACTTATATATGTGGAGCTTGCGGGCAAGTTGAAATTGCAGAAAAAAACTCTGAATACGATTTACACATTACTCATACACATCGTGAATTATATCTAGAAAAATTAATCCCTACCAAGCATTGCATGCAATTTAATTAGCGGAATGAACAGACACTGATTTAGCACTTCCCGGACGAATAAAGCTTTTCAAAACTCGCATTTTGAATTATAAACAGACACAATATAAATGACAGACACCAGGAGCTCCCCGAACACAACCTATGATTTAAAGCAGACTCGATAACTTACGTCTATTCTGATAAGTAAAATATATAGCGATCTACAAGAAAGTAATTAACAATAGAAAATCTTACTCCAAATGATTTTTTTTTTAATAATCAACTTGCATCGAAGCATAGAGCTTAATCCCACATCACTATATATATATAAGAAAATGCACACAAATCTTCGAACAGAAAATTATTATTAAAATAACAGACCTACTACAAATTTCTGTAAAGTGTGGTAAATAGAGTGCACGTGATAACACAAACTCTACCTTTTAACTGCTACGAATTTTCGTAGACCGAGCTCAGAAACGTGATTTGAAAATCTTATCGCAATATTGACTTAACACAAGGAAAAAAGTTTCCAGATAAAATAGTTTTATATTAAAACGTTAATCGCAGCTAGCACTAGAGATGAAGGTGGACGGATGTGTTTTGGGAGACGTGCGATTACATTATTCATAATGATCAATTCATTTCTTTTTGCGTGTGGATTACGTTTCTAAAGTTCGGACATGTAAGGTATATGCAAGAGGCGTCGTATATATATCTTGTTCGTTTAATTTATAGGGACATTTTGTTGTATATCATTAATTCCACACTCGTGTAATTGTTTTATACTTCTCGCTAGTGAAAATTATATTTCTAAGTTCGAGACTCACATTAAGTTTAATTCCATACTGGAGAGTCACGCAATTCCACTTATTATTCATGTAGTCGTTTGAAATTTGTGATTCGATGGGTGTAATTTATTCATATTCTGAAATTCTCTCGAGTGGAATATTTAATTGCATTCGGAAACAGTCGTTAATCGTTTGTCATTTCTAACACGTAAATCGCATCTTTCAAAGTCGCCTATCTCTCACCACCGTCTACGAGCAATATCCCCCAAAAACATCAAATTTACACTTAGGCCACTCTTAGAAATCGTTTCAACACTCTGAATTTCTCTCGTGTGTTAAATATATTCATAAAAATCACCTACCTACCACCAATATCCCAGCAAACACTTCAAAATTTTAAAAAATTATACAAATGGCCCTTAGCACACCTCTTCCACTCAACTCAGCACCTATATAACACATTGCACCCCACCACTCTGGTCTGTCACCTGCAAGACACCACGCCATCAACATCGTACAGAGCTCCTGCTACCCCTTTACCCCACCCAAACAGAAAGAAAGAAAATAAAGTATACCCATACACAAAATAAAAATAAAAATTTCATCAAAGAAATTTGATCAAACTTTTTCATGAAATTTATTTGATCAATTTTCGTTAATCAAACTCACCCGATTTAATCGTATAAGGATTAAGAATTAACAAAAAAAAATTTTATTGGATTAGAATCGGTTTAATGATTAACCCTTTTGATATAAATTTGATATTAAAGGGCTAATCCGATTAATCAAAAGATATGAGTCCTAACAATTCTTCCACAAATCTCTCTCCGTTAAAAATTCGGACAAAAACAAACAACTGAGCTGTATGTGAAATATCGGTAGACTCATCAGCAGCCAGGGAAAGCCACTGCTTTGTGAAAGTTCAGACACTAACTGACAACTTATGTTATCGGCAAGTTCATTACAACGTCGGGTAGCAGTGTCGTTTGATAAAGGAATTTCTGGTATTTTTTTACTGTTTCCTCTCCTTCCATAACCTTAACAGATTGAAGCATGCACTCTTTCACAACTTCAGCACGAGTAAAAGGAATCATGTTTTTACACAGAATCCAAGAAACTTCTGTACATTTATCTTGAGCTGAGCTTCCCCCACGTATACTCTGTTCCATGTAACTTCAATAGAATTTGACAGACGTTGTGACCATCCTACACAGCATGTAAACAGTAAACGCCTTCATTTCCAAACTACTGTGTCAGTTGATAGTTATTGCCGGATGCGTGTTATTATGTTGGCGCTCTTGCCGATGATTGTAAAAGAAAACAGTACTAGGAATTAAAAATTATATTGTGGAAAATTAATGATAGTTACAACATATGTGGTTAGAATTAGGCTCATAGACTAATACACAATTATTCTGAGTTATACAGCAAAGGCTTTAAAATTATTTAGAAATATTATGGTAGAGCATGCAAACATCACGGTTATGTGAAAGGTCTCCACCAATCTCCATTGAATCTGTTGTCTATGGTCTCCATTCCCCTGGTGAAAAGCCGCTGTTGCCATTGTGCTCTCTTCCGTCATAATTGATCAATATGCGAAAATTCCTTGCTGGTGATGTCGGAATATTATATATGCAGTTAATTAATTTTGTATTTACGTATTTCATTAAGTGTAGTTCGCCGTAGGTGCCTTTTAATAACAGTCTCCTTAGTGATGTGAATTATCGACATGGGTCTGCCACTTTGTAAAATGGTTTGTTGTGTGCTGTGTACGCCAATTTCTGTGACCATCGCGAACCGCGAGCGAAAAATTATTTTCGTCGTGAAGTGCGAATTTGTTGGTTTCAAGAAATAATTCGAGTGTCTTGTTAGTTGCATAAGTCAGTAAAAAAATTACTTCCTAACAGTAGCCCACGCGTGACTAATAATCCAAAGTTCGCTATGTGTTTAGGAATTACGAAGTGAACAGTAAGTTAGTGTGTTTTGTAAATAATGTTTTCTTAAATTGTTTTTAGAATATTTGAAATGTATTTGGACGTTTGTTTGAATGAAACCCTAACGATTTTTACATAGAAGTTATCTTTGCTTGACATGTTTACAATGTGCATTTCGCAAATCTGTATTAAGGGTATTGGCCACAAACTTTTTTTTCGTAAAAATTGTATGTATATTTATTCACCCAACATGAACTATATGTCGTACCAAACTTGAAACGAATTTGATCAAACGTTTAGAAATTATAGTGTCACAAAAATGAAATTTTTTTTTTTCAATTTTGGATTGTACAAATCTTAAGAATGGTATAAGATAATTATGTCAATCATATTTGGTACATCTGAAGTATGATCAGTACTCTGTTACAACGTATCATTTAAAGAACTGAGAAATTCACACAAGGAAAGTGTGCAAGCTTATAATTACATCATTCTTCATCATGTTATAAAATCCAAACTGTTATGTTTAAATAAAAATGAGTGTATGCCTCAAATGTATTTCGGCTTCATATTAATGCACAAATTTCACAAAATTAATTTGTAATAGAATTAAAACCGATTTGTACATTCTACGTAGTGCTTATTTATATTCCGCCTGCCTTTTAAGAATGTCTCGGATGCAGCCCGCAGCACTCCAGGAGCCACTCACTATGTCTCGGCCTCCAGCCAGCTAGGCTCGCCAAGGCCTGGCTTATCTTATCTCACAGGAGTTGCAACGCTGATGAGGTGCTACAACTCAACACGTGCCTGGACCAGGACGTCTGTATAGTGTATTACTGACCTACCATAACAACAAACCATTGGTTGTTTTGCGTTTTAGTGGGTAAACTTAGTCGGTTTGTTTTCATATGGTTCCTAAAAAACTCGTAGACGGAAGGCCTTACCGGAGAACAAATACTCCCGTTTTCCGTTCTATAATTATATAATATACGCAACAGCTTTTTTCCTGTAGTGGTAAAAAAAGAATAGCCTGTGAAACAACGGATCCTGCGATCAGAGTAAATATTACATTGTGGGCGAAGGTTCCATACTAACCACATCCATTGTATATGCTGTTTACGGTAAAATGAGCACATTATAAAGTCTTGCTTGGGCTATACTTTTAGCCTCACTTTGTATATTTTTACCATATGTATGTTTAATATTGCCACGAACCCAGCGATTTTATTGATGCATTAGACAAGTAGAAAAGTGATATATTACAGTGGCTTCTTGCCAAAAGCTTGATTTCCGAAGTATTCACTTTACAGTGAATGACCTATAGGTAACGGATTTTCAAATGTTTGAATTAGCGCATGTAGTTGCAATCATTTGTGGGTGTGAATGCTTCTATTGAAGGATATGCCACGTAGTTTACGGACACGCATTCATTAGTATCTAATATTATGTCACAAAATAGCACAATTAATACTGAACGTCTCTCAGATGGCTAGTTTCAGGCGGTAAACTTCACGCCAGATTCCAGGCTGCCAGGTCTTGTACAGAAAAAAAACTTCCTTGTAGACACCACCCTTACAAGTAGGTGAAAACATTCATAAATGGTTTAGCCTACACAGTTTCTTGTCCATTATATGTGCATTCATGAAACTACTGTAAAGTAATTAACCTAATCACATGAAACTTATATATATAATTTTAGATAAGATTGCACATATGTTAAAAAGTTATATATATATTTTATTTGAGATAATATTGCACATATGTTAAAAAAGTTATGTATATATATATCTCAAATAATATAAATATATATATGTTATTTGTGATAAGATTGAACATCTATTAAAAACTTATACTTATATATATATATTTGTATACACTTGCTGGGTATTTAAAAATGCGAAGGGGAAATAAAGCAATATTTTGAAAATTTAGTATACGAATTCTGCCTGAAAATAGGTGTAAGTGATAATCATTCATTTACTAGTTTCATTATTGGATGACGTTTGTTTCCACGATAAAAACAGCATTATCGTTTGTGCCTTATCATGTAAAATGACTGATAATGTTTAAACTAACATTTCAAGTTTGACATAACTTATATTTTAATTTAAAAGAAAATACAGTGTGAACTTTCAGGCATATTCTATAGATAAACAATTTTCTTCGAATACAAGCAAGCTACTGTGTATAATGTGCTAAGTTAATCGAATATGTTGCAGTGCAAAACGTGCTAAGTCTCTGTCTGTGACTTAACTTTTTTCACGCCTTCCACTAAATTGATGGCTGCTCATATGTCTAAGAAATTTTAATCTATTCCATTTTCATTTGAATTAATGACATTCGTTATAGAAATGGGCGTCTTACATGTTTTCAGGGCAGTTTTAATATATACATAAACAAGAATTTATATTTAAACATTACTTTACTTGTGTAATTTTAAACAACTTGTGAAAATTAATATGAATTATTTAGCTAAGGTGGAATATAAGCTGTAGCTTATGAATGAGATTGTTAGTTATGATAGTAATAACATTCAGAAATTTTAAATTGTGCATTGTAGTTCTTTCACCTAGAGTATAAGAAAATACAGGGAGGAAGTGATGAAATGTACGATGTCCAGTGGCTTATCAATACTGTTATATTTACATTTCAGAGTTTTGTTAAGATTGTTTCCTTTGGACATTTAAATATTACTTTTCTACTTTATTTCGCGTTTTCGGCGAATATCTGAATAGAAGTAAATATAACCAACAGCTATATTATGATTATTATAATAATTATAAATGTGTAAATGGCGTACATAAAACATGGACAAAAAATTCTCTCGAAGAAAGCCGTACTCATATATTTTACTTAGACTCAATTATTTATAAATTGTTTTATAGTTTTATACATACATTGTTAGATTCTAAAATGAAAACATTTACGATAAATATTTCATTGCGAGTCCCAAGTTGACTATGTTATAATATAAAACTTATAAGCGTGAAAAATATTTACAGCGTGTTTTCTCGAAACAAGATACTCATAGCCTGTTTAACAAACCTTCTCAAATATAAAATAGAGACCTGCGTCTTAAAAAAGTCTTATTCTCAGTGCGTTTACCAATAATATTGAAACTGTTGTGAAAATTAGTATGTAAAAACCTTACAATAGTTGGTACCCTATTGCGCAATATATTTTTCGTATTGGGAGTGTATAGTGCTACCGAACAGCTACTAGGCCTTGGTAGGAAAACACTAGGACAAGGGGAAGGAATAGGCCAGGGCCTTTTGTAAGGAGCCATCCCAGCATTTGCCTAAAATGATTTCGGGAAACCCTGAAAAACAAAAATCAGATTGGTCGGGCCGGGAAACGATCCCCAGTTCTCCCGAATGCGAGCCAAGTAGTTTACCACTGCGCTACCTCACTAGCAAATACAATGTAGAAATCACATAAATACGAAGATTTCCATTCCCCTCCCTGTGTGGAAACCGGACATTTTGATGACGTATTGCGTTTCTTTAAAAATATGTACAAGCGTTTATTACACAAATGGAACTACTATATGGCAAAATAGTATATGAATAAGTCAATCAATTTGATATACTTATTAAGTTACGCCAATTTACAAATTTCTCGGAGATGTGGCAATATCCACAGACTTTTCTGTTGGTCGTTGACAGTATTATAATTCTGCATATGTTTCGTGCCGACCACCGTTGCGTAGTAGGTTTAACACTGATCTACGGTGCGAAGGTTTCAGGGTTCGAATCCCAGCTCGGGCGTGGGTTTTCGGTGTTGCCCATTCATTTCTTTTCACTTTCATCGGCTCTCAAGACCTTGCTGCTTATGGCCGATAAACCCACCCACTGAAAACTAGAACACAAATTTCGATGGGGATAGTACTGAATATACCAAGTAAGGTGGTGCAGCGGTAACATAGTTTCCCTAAATCACTCTAGGATATGGCTTGTATATTGTTCCAAATAACAGTCATTGTCGATCCCTTCTCCATGACTTATTTCCCGAGCAGTTGGTGCTCCCATCTATAATTACCATATTGTCGATGATACGTAAAATATCAATAAAGAAAAAATTGTTAAATGTGCTCTATAGTCTATGACACAATCATTAACTTTAAAATATATTTAAGAAGGAACATTCTTATTACTCTTATTGGTGAATTAAGTTTTGGAATTTTAATTGCTTATTTAGTTTTATGTCTTATGTTGCGAGCATGCGCCGCAGTTTGGTTTTAAAATTCTAGAACTTATGTTACAGAGTGTACTTTGCACTCATTCTGAAAAAAGGATAAAATTAACAAGGAAAGGTTTCCTATTCCAAAACTTTTTTAAGACTCTGCACTCAAGGAAAATGTAAAGTTGTAGTTGAAGATATGTAGGACTTCATCTTCTAATGGTTTCAGAATTTGTTTTTGAGCATTTATTTCGCTATTAATTTGTGCATGGAAGTATTTAATTATATCAGTAACTTCAGTATAATGTAATATTTTTTCTAATAAAATTTGTTTGAAATATCCAATGGAATAATGTGTTTAATCGTCTCTGCTACTATCCTACAACCATATTCAATAATATTATAGTTTACATTTTACATACTGCATCACTTAAAATTTTACACAACATACATTGTCTCCCCGCGGATTTTGTATCGTTCAGTACCTCCTCCTCCATGCTATTATTCCAACACACTGCTTGGCTAGTACATTATTCGGTACAATACATTTTTTTCTTTAACAAAACATCGCTGATAAACGAATAACCCAGCATGGAAAGGGAGGGTAGACTGATCATTTTAGGCAACATGTACGTAATGCATTTATAATTGACTGACTACTAAATTGAAACAACTTATACACTCACCTAAATATGTATTACTAACAACAGAAATCAGATATATTAAGCTGTAGTATGAAATGAAATCTCTCAGTCCTCCATATTTGTCATTTTTTATTTATTTTTCCTCACTAAATTTTTCCCGCAGTCTAACTACCACAGGACATGCATACGTTAGTTGCATTTCTCTAATTAATTACCAGAGGACATTTATTACACAGTGCCCTAGAAAGCTATATTCCATTATCAACAGTTCATGTATGGTTGAAAATATGTTTTCTCTTAAGTCGGTACACCTGCAAGGGTGATGCTGCAGCTTTTTCAGGCTATTTGTTGAAAGCGGAAATTGACCAGAGTGCATGGTACTTGGTTAACCTATGCATGTGTCTGTTCAATTGCTATTGCATACGAAATAAGCACGCAGTCCTTCCATGTTTAGTTTAGATCGTGTTTGAATGGCGCCGATAGATCTATAACAACGGCAATAGAATGTTTCTACACGATCAACTGAGGCTGACATCATGGGGGAAGCTGTCCATTCACAACACTTCCTAGATATGTAACTGGACCAGCCCTCTTCCTCTGGTGTGTTTCGTACTTCAAAGACGCTACATTTTGCTTGTTCTTATCTAAATGCCATAGCGGTAAAACATGTTTTATAACACAGATTTTTGTAAATTTACAAATATATAGCAATTGTAATATCTATTTTTTTTTTTTAATTTGCCATCTTTATTTTATTACACACATTGAAAAAGATATAATAAGTCGTCCAAAGATACGGAAGCGACTGCTTGCTTCAGGGCGTCAGGCTGCTGGCCAGCCAGTCCGTTTCTTCAACGAAGTTCTGGACGCCTACTCCCCCACTCCTCCTCTAGGTACTCACCATTCCTCTAGTTACTCACCATTCCTCTAGGTCCTCACCATTCCTCTAGGTACTCACCATTCCTCAAGGCTATCTGCCAACACTGGAATGCCCCTGCTCAACTCGACACTGTCCAGGTGCGAGAGAGAGGGTACGGCCAGATTGTAACAGAGATAACACGCTCTTTCAGTCGCAGCATGAATAGAGAGCCCCACGCCGCCTGGGCGGATCTCAGCAACAGCAGTTGCATTCCAGGGCTCTGAACAGTGACGCATTTATTATTTATTACATTTTGTTCTTGCGGGAGGTTTTCAATTGTACGTGGCCTAAATAAGCTCCCTTTAAGTGTAGTTCATTGTATAAAAATGCAATGACATTTATCTGTTGAGCATTTCTCCCATCCGTACGAACAGCGACACATTTATCGCATTTAGTTCTTTCGATGAAGTTAAATTTGTTGAGTCATAGTTAATTCATTGCCATTTTCTTACGAACATAATTTTCCAATATGTCATCAAAACAATGATAGTTAAAAGCGCCACTCTTATAAGAAGAACCACCAAAAAAATCACGTCTCACGAAAGACGTAAAACTAATAGTTCCCCACCACACTAGTAAAAGACGTCAATCTATAGTTCCCCACTCCACCAATAAAATAAAACAGAACCCTAACTACTATGTTATGTGATCATAACAAAAATAAAACAGTTGAGAATGGCAACCAGTTATAGTAGCTTCACCGACAACAGCTGTGGCGGAGGGATACATCGTGGCCGCACTTCTTTTCGAGAACTGTCTAAATTTATTGAAGTTATATGAATCAGAGAATATTGTTACAATTCCTCTCTCTAGAAATTAAGTGGACTATACAATGTTCGTTAAGGCATGGAGGACATAATCGAATAAAGGAATTAATTGTAATTTCCTTATTTTATTTACAATAACTACAGCAAAATTCACAGAACTAAAATTCTCACAATAAATTGAAATCACTTACTGTTCACAATTGACACCAATTATTAAAATTTATAATTACGACATAGACATCAATGAAATTAAATAATTAAAGATCAGTCCCAATAGAGAGTGTATCAACCTATTCAATTATTTTATTGTTTATGCGTTCATATTCGGCCGTTCGAATATCTACAATAAAATCAGTATTACACTTCCATTAGGTCCCACCTCAGTTCAGTCCATGTCCCGCCAGACGCAATGTTCTAGAGTTCTCCAAGAGCCCTCACGCACAGTAGGCTTCACTCGTCGGTTTCACACACTTTCGTCCATTCAAGCCACGAACACCTCACTCGCCATCGTCCCGCAGTCTCCAGTGGTCGTCTACACTATTCTTCGCGCTCGCACACTCAGCCAGGCGGCCTCCATCAAAGACTCCCGGCCGTTGGGTTGCGGCAGTATATATAGTCTATGCCACCTAGAATCTTCCGAACTCGCCTGATACGTCGCGGAGGGCTGAGGCGCCAGCCAGTCTCACCATAACATTCTAGCCTAGTCGCTAAACGTATCGGAAACTCTAGCAGGCGAGAGGAGATCTGTGAGGCCAGCAAGTCCCGCCGCAGTCAGTAATCACAGGATTCCCAGATAGGGCACAGACAGCCACGAGCGCATCGTTCCAGGAAGAGGGGAGGTCGTGGTGGGTCTCCGATTACGGCGCGGGGCAGCTGAGTCAGCGCCAGCTGCAGCATGTAACAATATCATTGAATTTCCCTGTTTGTATGGTAGTAGCATGCTTTTGATTTTTCTTTGTCTTAAAGGAGAATAACATGGACACTTACTGTGAAACTCCTTGTGCTTACTCTCGTAGTGTCGTTTTAGTCGCATATCTTCACAACTGATACCACTTCATTACAAATTAAGCACATTGGCTTATTTAGACCGACCCTGGAAAAACCAAATTGGTCCGTCCACTCTGTCTTGAAATGTCAGTTTTCTCTGTCCACTTTCCTATATTTATATTTACTACACGACATGATTCTGCACTTGAATATGAAATAAATGCTTTTACTTCTTTTCTACTAGCAAAATCACATACGTAATACTGTAACATACACACTCTTTGAAGCTTCAACACACAACTCCACTCCACTGGCTGCCACTGCTACTGCTGCCGTGAAACTGGTAGCTTCTCGCAGCGAAGCCAGTCACCACACGTGTTGATAACGGGACAGCTATCTCGAGCACTGTTCACAAGAGCACGCCAAGCGCGGCTCATGAAAACAAACCAAGTGCAAGCGCGGTTTACAAGGGAACGTTCATAACGACGTCTCGACGATACGAAAGAAAAAGGTCAACAATAGCATTGATAGACTGGAAATACATCCAGGTAAGCTACAAGCCGATTAATGTTAACTCTGCTGACCGAACTAACATTTAAGTAATTTCCTTAGAATTATTAAAACTGGTGTTACCCCAATTTTTTATATTGTGACTGCGGGCCAGCAGAAATCTGTCTGCGGGCTGGATCTGGCACGCGGGCCGCCAATTGAGAAGGCCTGACCTAGACATACCTAGTACAGTGCCGGCTCAATTGTACACATTGCATACTGCGAAGTCTGTCTTCTTGATAAATAAAACCACGAAAATTGCAGTTCGCTATTTGTAATACTGCCTACAACATTGAAATACTCTATTATGTTCAGTGCGACTAAATTAATAAATGCCGTCGTCATCGTCATAGCCATTATCATCAACGATTAGACCAAGTTTCGTTTTCATACTTGACCATGTCATATTTTTTGGATGTCTTGCTACGCTTCTCAGTCTTTATTTGTGCAATACTTTGAGTAGTGATTCCGTGTTTCTGGTTCTCCGGCTTTGTTTTATTCAGTATACAATTACCCATCAGGCTGGTACAATTAAATCATCGAGTAAGTTTCTTTCTACCCTGAATGCAGGACCACAGATATTTAACAAAGCAGAGGTGGAAGAGCCGGCTTGTTCTGCGGACTGCAGCCGCACATGCTGGGAAGATGGCCTCGTTGGCTATCAACATGTCGGAACTGCAGTCAGCGTCTCGCCAGCTGGCAGTCGCAGCCAATGGGGAACTTTACGCAGTTTGCAGCAACCATTGAGACACAAGACACTTTTCCCAGAGACTCATGTAGCCTGTCTGCGAATGGGTACGCCTACATTCATAAGGACCGCCATGCCATTCAATCGCAGAAGGATACAAAGTGGTCAGCAAAGTAGATCCCAAGCAGGGCTTTCAAAAGTGCTAAGTTTACCGCGAACATTCTACACAGTAGTTCTTACCAAGCACAGCTTCATTTGAATGATGTCACACATGGGCACATTTCCCCCCACCACCCTCCTTGTTGTTCATTGTTTGTGCACAGTGTCGGAGTGTCACGTGGCAGGCGGCAGGTGACGGCCGGCAGATAATGATGACGTAAGTTGAACACATTTTCCCCAGGGAAACGCGTTGGGTCGATTGCCAGTGAGCTGACCGGATGTGGGAGTGCAGCGTGCGAAAGTTCCTGCTGCTGCCATTGCGTGCTATCATCGCACAAACCACTGGCGATCACAGTCGTGCCACGTAGTAGATGTTACAGAGAGGCGAGGTGACTCCCTCCATGTGGGCGTACACGTTGGCTTTGCGAACATCTGGGGACGGACTTTGCGTCTGGATGGCTACTGCGCGCTGTGAAAGGTCCTCTAATGGCCTGGTTGCTGGTTGGCAACATGGTTACCAGTCGCTGCTGATTGGAGATCGGCGTTCCGATCATATGAGGTAGATCGATCTCGCCGACTACGCACAACCAGTCTCCGTGTTCTAACATTGAGCACGTTCAGATGCTTTTATACTTCCTCTATCCAATTTCTAAGCCAGTTTGTTTAAATTAAAATTGGTGAAAGTATTTTAATATAATAGTAGTGCTTGTTATTTAAAAATTAAGATAGCCCTAAACAAACACGTTCATCATTGTTGGCCATGTGACTTGGACAGATATGTTGGTTAGGGGTAGGTCAATGTTGGGTACATGAGCACGAGATGAATAATCGATCTGCCTCATTTAAGTCTATGGTTCTGACATTTTGTTGGCCAGAGACGCTATTTTGCTGGCCAGCGTGTGGCTCGCCGAATAGGCTGCTGTTTCATCTTTGTATTCTTAAGCCCAGGCTTCACCATGCATGGGCGTATAGGGAATCAAAGCCTAAATTCTGATAAAGATCTCTCAGTCTGTTTTGTGATAGTATTTTCAACCAAGGTTTTTTGTTTAACATTGAACGCATCTACATTTAAAAACCTTTCGAATTTTAACTTTTAAATTTTGAATGCATTATTTAATTATTTATAAAACGTCACGATTTTATAAATAATGAAAACGTACAATTAAAATTTAAAATAAAATAAATCCGGAAGATTTACAAATCTATACGAGTTGAATCTCTAACAAAAAATCTTTAGTTGAAAATACTACCACAGAAAACTACTGAAAGATCTTTATCCGAATTCAGCCTTTGAGTCCCTATACGCTCATGCATGGTGTAGCCTGGCCTTCAGAACTCTGCGACGTGGTGGTTAACAGTTTCTTCCCAATAATTTAACCGGGAATTTCAAACAATGCAAGTTCAGCCACCGCCACAGGGGTGTATCTACAGAGTGACAAACTTTAATGAAGACACGGGAGAAATTCAAATAACGTTCTCCTCCCCTCTTACACACGCCACCCCTCTCTCTACGGCCGACTGCCTCGTCTCCTTACAGCCAATAGTGAGCAAGCGGCCTTGTCTACCATCACGTGCGTACAGTCACGTCAGTTGTAAAGTGGTGTTAACAGTTGCGGCGACCTGTGTTTAAGTTGCTTTCCACCCAGTTTCGTGTCGCGCATTTTCCCGCACCACGTCGGGAAGTTTTATTCACACATTGTAATATTTGCAGCGTCCGAGAAACGGACAAGCAATAGAACTGTGCAGAGCAAAGTTAGAAGTGTAGGGAAATGTTGCTAGAGTGCAAGAGTTTTACTTGATAAAAAAAATCCACACTAAAAAACTTGAGGGCAGTATTGGCCAAGGAAATTTCAGACGTAGTAGGGAAACCATGCGAAAATAAATCAAAGCAGTGGGGTTCAAGTTTAAAAAAAAAAGTAAAAATAATTCCTATTCTCAAGAAACAAGATCGTAGCGTGGCGAGCGAAATACCTTGAGACGGGTTTCGCGGTTTTTCTGCGGCCTCCTGCGCCCCCCAACCCCCCCCCCCCCCCAATCCTGCAACGACATGTTCCATTCACCTGGCTCGACCGGCCTCCATAACTTGCTGCCTTCACACAACCCGACATGGAAAATTTTGCAAACATGAACTCCATTTTCGTCGTTATTAATTGTGAATTTGCTATGACATTTACGACCGCTTACGTTAAACCACCAACCTGATGATCCTGTGTGCCCTGGAAGTTTTGCGATAGACTTTGTTTCGACAAAGTAGGCGTGCGATTCGGCAGCAGTTCTGCAGCGTGACTGTCCTCGCGCCTGGATCTCATAACACTGCAGCCTGAGCGATTGCCGCCAGGGGCACGGGATGCATGACGTCATGGCCTATGCAGTTCCACGTGGCCAGGGGTTTCTGGAGACAGTTCCGCTTGATATGCTTTGAGAAGAACATTACAAAGTTTACCATGCAATTTCATTGTCTGCCCATTAGAAGTACCCCTCTTGGGGATAATGTAATTTCTTTTGTATAAATACTCCCAGAGTGGGCTCAGTTGGGGAGAACGGTGGCGCTGGGAGTTTCAGCCTGAGTTAAGTATGAACTGGTGATATTGCAATTTCTCAGTATGACCCTTATGGTCAGGATTAGGAAGGACTTGCTGAGTCCTTTTTGCACAAAACTTAGAATATTGGAGCCATGTCAAAGGTCAAGAAAACGTTTTAAATTTGCATCTTTCCTTTTAGAAAGATGTGGCTCATTGTAAAATTTGCCTATTTCTGCCGTAATTTTTAAAGGTCCTGGAAGTAATAAGTTTTAAAATCAGATTTTCACCAATATTTTTCTCCGGTTTAAGAATTTTACATGGATTAAATTAGTTTGAATATTCTTAGATATTTAATGGCTAGTGAGACACCAGTACAGCCAGTACAGTATTGTTTTATAAAATGGAAAATTATAAAATTAAATTCTTGCCAAGTGATGAAAGGAAAAGGAGACATCAGTGGCTGGTCGGAAATTCACACAGCCAGTAGTTTTGGAGATAAAATTACCACTCGTAATTGGTGATTGTAAAAAGGAATTTTGCAAGGAAAATAATGTTTCCAATTTGTGTCTTTAATAAGAGTAATAAATATAACATTCAGATGGCTTAAGAGGTACTGATATAGCCAGTAAATATTTTCCTAAACAATAAATTATAATTATAGAGGAGTGGTGAGAACGTTTTAAGTGTAGTGATATTTTAAATGCTTTGTCATTGTATAGCCTTTGATGACTTGGGCAAAACTTTTACAGCCAGTAATAATTTAACAAAAGAATAACATCAAATTGTATTGTAAATTGGTGAAAACTGTTTAAGACAAGAGCTACTAGATGTTTCTAAGAGTCTGGAGGAATTTACATGTTAGAAATGTTTTGCAGTGTCATATATATAGTAAAACATTTTACAATATAAGTAAAACATATAAAGAGTTTGTATTGCGCTTTTACATATCTGTATGTCGAAGATAGAAAGAAAGTATAGATGTTTCTTATATTTTTGTACCTGTATAGAAATGTTATAAATAAATCTGGTCAATGGTTTTTATGCATTTTTGCTGTTTGGGTTGGGGAATACTCTTAACACTCTCTCTTGAAGGTTGGTTTTGGATTTTTCCATATTTGGCTGAGTGGTTAGACCGCTCGCCGCCCACCAAGGCGATCCGGATTCAATCCCTGGCTGGGTCACTGGATATTCGCAAGTGGGAATCGTGTCGGACGATTCCGTTGGTCCGCAGATTTTGTCGGGGATCTCCCATTTCCCCCTCCATTTTATTCCGGTACTGTTCCATTCTCACTTCAATCGCCTTCATCGGGTCTCTCAAGACGTCGCTGTTAAGAGCCGCCCAAATCTCGTCACTCTTCACTCTTCATATTTGATATTGATTTCTTTGTGATGCTTGGCTGGTTTGTATGGCCCTTTGCCACGCTCTGTAGCCAAAGTGTCCCAACCTTCGAGCTATACGTGAAAATGACAGACAAGGCGAAAGTAAATTATCTGTAATCTACCTCGATGAGACAAGGATGCATCCGAATTACACTGTGAACAAGTGTTGGAAGCATTATGACGTAGCAGAAGTGAACAGAAACAAGCGTCCAGGCAAACAATGAAAATACTGGTAGTAAAAATGGCTTCGTTAAGGGAAGCAAAGTTAATTTTTAAACTCAAAAATAAAGGCGGAGATTATCATTATGAAATTAATGGCAACAGTTTCATGGAGAACGAGAATTCGGGTACTGGTGTATGGAATCTCTTTTAAAATAGATGTTAATGTTTTTGCAAACGGATTTTTTTTGTCCGAAAAAAAATAATATTAATATTTATTACTTTCTCTTGAACGAATAAAAATGTATTGACAAAACTGTCAAAACTTTTTATAGATTCAGGATGCCAGTATCCGAGTACCTATGGTTAAATATCCTTGATACTTAATTAATATGTTATGTATATGATATAGATCACATGACTTGTGATTAATTTGGAAAAATTAATTAGGAGCATAGAAATGTGGGCTCCCATAATCCGAAATTTTCGACTTTTCGGTGCTATATATCTTGAACACTACAGGCATTTAACTACAAATATTGACATGTGTGTAGTCCTTATATAAATCTCTTTGAGACAACGAAATACAAAATTATCTTGGAATATTCCTGAAAGTAATCCACGCGTCTCCGCTGGCTGGTACTGACTGTGTGTACTGGGAGGGACTTCCCGCCTCTCTACTGATTCTCCTACGGCACTTTTACGAGGCGATTTTGCAAACACGAGCGCTCTTACACCCCTACCAGGGACTTCACTAGTGTTTGTCGCACCCTAGTTACTACGTAGCGCGAGGGAAATGTTGCGTTTTAAACGGTGTACGCTAGACTCAACGTCGTATATAACCTTGAGACTCGGTTGTCTGTTCATTGGCTTCTGCCCCAGTATGTAGCCAGTCTGAACTCAGATCAAGCGGCATGGAGTTCGGAGCTTGTCTCCTGTTATTGGCTCAGTGTTCTCCCGGCTCGGTCTGTCTAACAAACTAATTCGCATGAGTTTGAAGTCTATCTTGTCTCAAATTAATTCCCGAAATTTTCCTGCCCATGTTGATAGGTGAAGTGATATCACGACGGAAAAGCAACGTAATGTAGCAGAGTGGGACAGGAGGAAGCCGCAATAGACCGTCTACCGAGAATATCTATCGCTTTTCTCACAGCGAAAATCACGCAGTGATCCGGCAAAAATGGCACAGATTGCCCTGCCGAGTGTCTTGGTTGCAGGCAGCATTCTTGTTTCCCTACCACAACACATTCGTATCCACCCCCCCCCCCCCCCGGACACAAGTGAAACATGGGAAAACACAAGACATTTCCCCTTCCTCTTCTTTTTCGTCCGACGCATTAGCTTCCAAGGCCCGTGCTGGCAGCTCGGACGTAACGTGCACAAGCAGGTCACCTGCGAAATGAAGAATGTTCTAACTACTGTCAGAGCCACAACCGCTGGCAGGTGAATCTACAGGCGCCCGCACACTAGGCGGCCAGGTAGCGGCGGCCAGAATCCCACACGAAGCTACTGCGGCGACAGTAGCGCGATAGAGATCGAGGATGTAAGAATTGTTTGGTGTTGGCTTCTATCGATACGCAGAGCTAAAAGAAAGAGAAATTTAGCATAGGAAATACAATGAACGTTTACTCTTCACCAAGTTTAAGATTTACGTAAAGAGGTCAAACATCTGCGATGCACATCCATTTACACTTGAAGCTGAATAGTCAGCCGAAATAGATCATTCGTTAGTACTGTGTGAATGATCCAGGGAACTTAGAGGTAGAGTATATACGTCCCCGATAGGCCTAGCCGTGAACTCTGTTGTTTGTAAAGGTGGTATATCCACACTTAGTGGTGGAAGCTGGTGAAGGGCTCCTGCGGATTGCGATTATGGTCCGACATACTGCTGGGATGTTGACGAGGACATGTCATGTAGAATGTACGACCCATTCCTGGCTTGCGGCTGTTGTCTGTCGGTACGTTAACTTTCGTATAACGATTGCTTAAGTCGGTTAACGAGAAAAATCGTTGATATCATTGAAGAGCGATTCTGAAACTTCTTTTTACCTACAAATGTCGGTACGTTAACGAAAATCCTCGTTAACTACGCTGTGGAGAGCCGAGAAATATCGTTATCGTAACGAGAGGTACGAGACCCCTCGGTAGCCTACCGATTCGATTCGTATTGCTGAAGTCCGTAAATAAGCATTAGTATGTTGGACAATTTTCCTACACGCTAAAAGAAAACTAGAGTGAAGTGAGCCAAATGAGAGAAAACCAGTGAAATAAGCTTCATTTAAAACAGTCGCAGTCAACGATAGCTGTTGTGTGCACTTCGTGTAACTTTGAAAAATGGCGGGTATATGTGAACAGCTTTAGCATCGTAAGCTGAAAACACTCGAATTAAATTTCAAAGCACAAAAGCGATTAAGTTTGTAACTTAAGCTAGCTCTTACGCCTTGTAAAGCTGTTTTATGTACACAAAATACAAATTTAATTCCTAAACCCGAAATATTTTGACGTGGAGATAAATTTACACAACTATAAATATAATTACGACTACTAAGCAAAGCTTTCTCATCAGTGTTGTGATGCCCTGCCCTCGTAGTTCAGGGGTAGGGCGGCCGACTTGTAGACGGAGGGTCGCGGGCTCGCGCCCCGGTGCTTCCGACGTGGCAGATGCTCAGCTCGATTGTCGCACTGGGAATTCGTCAACAAGTCGGTCTCACTAGAGCTTCGTCAATGTCAAAAAAGTCACAACAACGTCAAATTAAAGTATAAAAAAAATGGCAAAGTGGTAAGCATCGTTGCTGGTCGTTAGCTTGGTTTAGTAGAATTTTAAGTTCGGGGGTTCAATCCCATCTACTTCCAAAATATTTTTATAGGATTTTTATTTTACCGATATTAGTAATGCGACTAAAACCGCAATTGTTGTACTAAACTTATACACATTATATCAGCCAGGTTAAACAAACATAATTATAATACCTATGTTTGTAAATTATATTCTGCTATGTTAATTATATAGACAATAATTTTAGGTATGCTAGTAGTTGTGTTCAACACACAGGTGCTATTTGAATGATAACTGTAATTGCTGCAAAGAAAAACCAGTTCTGTCCCAACACTAGCTGCCATTTCGTGCCGAACTTTACTGAGTTATTTTAATACGTTGTGAGGAAATTAGTAAAATACATTATTTTTATAAGATTCACTTTTTAGATATATAAAAATATTATATTATATAACTTAAAAAAATTATGAGCGGCTGGGATTTGAACATCAAACACAAAAAAAATCCACAGAGCAGGACAATTTTTTTTTTTGCATCATACCTCGACCAACTTCGCTATCACGGCAATTTACAAGTTAAGAAAGTTAATTGTTTTATAATAGAATCTGAAATGTACGATGCATTAAAACTATTTGTTAATACTTTGTATATACGAGGCAATCAAACCGCATTCCTTTCTTACTTCTCTTATACATGTGTGTATTCCGGTGAATAATGTTTGGATTTGCCATGGCGACAGGAATTTCTAAGGCGTACAGCAGAACATTATATAGTATTTTAGACGTTCTACATGTGTGATTGGTATCAGAAAATGTAACGAAAATTCTCGGTACACTCTTTTCCACTGGCGTTACACAATCGCATCGTCGATACACAACTGTCGTTACATCCTACGGAATTCGAGTTCTACCGAAATAATTCTGTTCGAGGGTAACGAGTTACAGAATACAGTCGCTGATAGTAACAATGTCCAACAGATGGGGTTTGATATCCAGTGAAATGAGACAGTATTAACGGTGGAACAAAATGAATTTGTTTTTGCTGTATAATCTTCATTATTTCCATTTTAGTTGAACATTTTTCACAATAAGGGATTCTTTTCATTTCTGGAAGTACAGAGAGTAAAAATAACCTATATTCGTCATTTTCAACTTGCTTTTCCCGTTCTTCCCTTCGTTGTAAAGCTGATGTCAATACATGAAGCACCTGTTCATCGCGACTTGCTCGTCGCACTAACTACTCCCTGCGTATAGCGCTTTGGTAATGGGACATCACTCGAAATGGACCTACATTTGTACTGGCTGTTTCTTGTGTGGATGTACCTTCCGTTTCAATTGCCAATGCACACTTACTTAAAAACGTGCATTGCTTAAAATATATGTAGGCAGACTTACACTATACTGGCTGTACCACTAAGAACGTTCTTCGACCTCCGTAGAACTCTGCTGTAGCTGGCTCTAATGTTCTCCATTTGTTTTGTAACTTCTGACGTGGAACAAAAAAACCTTTGTTTCAGGTACCTACCTTGCAAGTGGATGTTTCTTTGTGGACCTGCATTACTCCTTTCGGCTGGGTGAATCGACTGTAAGAAAATGTGTACATGAGGTTCGTGACGCCTTATTGGACAATTTGAAAGCCAATTGCTTACCAGAACCAAAGAATGAGCAATAGGTCAACATCTCTGAAGGATTCAATGCCAATGCAAATTTTCCCAACTGTATATGCGCAGTGGATGGCAAGCATATGGGGGTTATAAAACCTGCATATAGGGGTTATAAAACCTGCATATAGGGGTTATAAAACCTGCACATTTAGGATCATTTATTCGCAACTACAAGCACTTATTTTCTATAGAATTACTGTTGTGTTCTGCTGGGTTCCGACGCAGGTGTTGTTGTTGTTGTTGGTAGTTTTAGTGTAAGTTGTTACCTACACAACAGTGCTAACCCAAACAGAATATATACATTAACAAAAAATGAGGTGTATCTAGTGAGTCCAGCGGACAAGTCAAGTGTGAGCTGTAGGTGGGTGTGTGTGCTGCCCACAAATGTCAGGGCCAGGCGCCAAACAGTGAGGTGGGACGGGAGGCAGAAAAAACAAGAGCGCCACCTCTTTTGCTCACATGAAGAGTCAAATTCCTTCCATTGTCAAATAAGTTCGCTCCAGGATGTACTATTACTATAGCGATGGTATTTTACTAACACACCCACATTCGGTTTCTCACTTTCTGGACCAAAGACTCAAATCTGGTGTCTGATATCAATTATACCAAAGAAACCTTAATTATTACTAAGTTTTGATTTATTAGTACTAACAACATGTATTACTTATGTTAGTGGTTTATTCCTAACGGTATAGTAGTGGATGATTGCACTAGACTATCACCACTAGTCTTCAACATAGAAATAAAACAAACAAAGAGACAACTTGATTTAACCAAGAAATTCTAGTATTAAAATAAAAACACATGGTATCACTTCGAAGATATAATAGAAAATATTAGGAACAAGATATAGTATCAGAACACTCTTAATAGGAAACAAACCGAAACCCTGGACATGACACTTCAATATGAACATGGAACAACATTAAACACTAGCAATAGAGCAAAATATAGCAACATTTGACAACAGGTATACATTTGCCAAACTGATCTGTGGAGGAAGAGTTATTGGTGTAAAATGTTTGTATTGGAACAAATTGAAACATTCCTATGCATTTATTTAAATAATGCTCTCCAATACAAAAATAATTAAATTTAATCTTTCCTTGTGACAAAGACCACCAATAGGATACTTCATGAGTCAAAGGTCTCTAATAAAACTCATATTGATTTGTAGCTTGCTTATGAAAATACACCATTGTCCCACATTCAAGCAAGCTCAGTAGTAGGTAGACTCTTAAAAAACTATTGGGGCTCCAGGTATTTGGGGAAGACTCTCAAATAAATAAATAAAATACTAAAGTTTCTAACTATTTATGAGCTGTCGACTCAGTACCAAATCAGTAAGGTTTTCTTGGCAAACACAAAGTTCACAAATTCTTGTAGTAAAACACAAATATTAAACGAAGAACACTGATGAATAAGAATTTACACCCTCTACGTTACGTCAAAAGGATGTCTGCCAACCACATGACCACAGCCTTAGTATCGACATAAGCGGAATCCTCTGCACAGCTCACCGAGATTTTTCAAACTTGCTGACACAGTCACATAGGAGGAAGTTAAAGACATTTGGCTGATTAACTAGTGGTCAAAACTTCACGTTGCCAGGGCCTCATCTCCGGCACAACCGGCCTGTGTGGCAGCATCTTTCAACAGACGCGACCCCACAGGGTTCCCACGCCCACGCTAAGAGAGCGCGGTTGCTCCGAGGTTATCATTTTACTCCAATCCCATTGGCATATATGCTAAGTGTTATGCCTACTTTAAATAAATCCGTGCTTGGGCCATAGTGGTGGGATATTTCCTAAATACATCAAATTATAGGCTGTTCACGGTAAAGTGAGCACTTTTTAAGGCCCTGCTAAATTTTTAATTTCAATTAATTTCTACCTTAATGCCACTTTTTAAGGTAAACATTGTAATATGGCTAATAAACACAGTGTATGCATTTCTTCACTCTGAAATGTTAACGTCTGAGACTGCAATAAGGTATATTTATAAAGAATTAATACCTTTTGGAAAGGCCTTAAAATGTGCTCACTTAACCATGAACAGCCTGTACACACAATGGGTACATACTTAGAAACAGTTCAAATGAATATTTCCCAAAATAATAATTCTTATACGTGTAAAATGACTATTATATTTTTTAGGTTATGTGGATTTACCAGAACACATGAGGTTATTAACATGAATGTAGTGTCAAAAAATGATTTCATAGGGGCTTATATGGTTCTGTTTACCAAAAGAACCGAAAATAAAATAAATTTTAAAAGTCAATGAATATTCCTGAGGTCTGGAAATAATAAAATATATATATATATATACATATATATATATATATATATATATATATATATATATATATATATATATATATATATATATATATATATATACATAGTGGAACATCAACAAAACAAATGCTGTGGTCAGAATAAATACAAACTTGTTGTCCTCGAAACATAACGATTTCCGTCGAAGAGTTCGTGTTCAGCCTGCAGGTCTTCGCATAAGTTTCTGGAGCAAGACATCGATCGCCGGATTTGTTTTTTAACAAGGAGGTGGTGGAGGAGCTAGCTCTCTCCTTGGACCCAGCGTCGCGTGCAAATCCTCGGGTCTCTTTGTCGATAACTTCGATGCCTGGAATTTCTCTCCTATGCTTTCGCCGCCTGTCTCCCGAGCAACAAACACGCCTCCTCGCCACAGCTTCACCGGAGATTGCGGATAAGGGAAAAGAAGGGGGGGGGGGGGGAAGAAGCGATGGGAAACGGAATGGAAGGCTGGAGATGAGATTCCCCCTCCCATGCCGCCACCAACAGTTTCTTTCCCAGATTTGCGTGAAGGGGAAGTGTCCAAAAATACACTCACCCAGATCCGCGTTAGTCACCGACATTGCTGGGTCACAACTTCTCGTGCTCGTAAAAAAAGATTCACATACTCGTACTTTCTTTTTTCCCACTAATTAAAATAGCATGGATAATTTGATACACGCTAGACATCAAACGCCAGGGCACTAGAGGTACGTCAACAATTCGGTCTCCTTTCAGAGTACCTGAGGATAAAGACGTGAAGAAGCCGCTTATTCCACGAACTGCAGCCGCACACGCCAGTAAATGGCGTCACTGGCCAGCCACATTGTTCAGAATTGAGCGCCTTTAACCCACTCGCTAGCCGCAGCGCAGTCAGTAGGCCAGAAGGCACTCTGCCAGCTCACAGTATCGCTCGGTCAATCAGGAAATGGGTACGGCCATAAAAATGGATCCCACACGTTGTTTCGCCTATGTATACTGGTTATTCAAACAAATAACCTTTAACCCACTCGCTAGCCGCAGCGCAGTCAGTAGGCCAGAAGGCACTCTGCCAACTCACAGTATCGCTCGGTCAATCACGAAATGGGTACGGCCATAAAAATGGAACCCACACGTTGTTTCGCCTATGTATACTGGTTATTCAAAAAAAAAAAAAATTTAACCCACTCGCTAGCCGCAGCGCAGTCAGTAGGCCAGAAGGCACTCTGCCAGCTCACAGTATCGCTCGGTCAATCAGGAAATGGGTACGGCCATAAAAATGGAACCCACACGTTGTTTCGCCTATGTATACTATTTATTCAAACAAATAACATTTAACCCACTCGCTAGCCGCAGCGCAGTCAGTAGGCCAGAAGGCACTCTGCCAGCTCACAGTATCGCTCGGTCAATCAGGAAATGGGTACGGCCATAAAACTGGATCCCACACGTTGTTTCGCCTATGTATACTGGTTATTCAAACAAATAACCATTAACGAAGCTAAACTTACGGGCTAAACACCAACATGCTCTGATTCAATCCTATCTATTTAATTGTTACAGGTTAGGTTTCCAATGCTGTGGTCGTCCCAACATGGCGGAGAGTCTTCATAATTTTACCGCGCACATGCACAGACAAGGCCACACCTTGTTTGGACTACATAATGGAAAAGAAGTCCCTTTGGGAAAATTACGTGTCCCTTTGACACGTCGCCGAAGGCTTGTCTTACACACTGTGATATACTTGTAAACGTAACTGAAATGTCCACATGCTTGAAGTAAAATTGTTTTCAAATGAATGTACGAAATGATTCCGTACATACTAATAAGAGTCCCTGTGATTTCGTAGTGTGATTTATGTTGTAAAATTACTAGCTTCAATTGTACTGTGTACGGGATACCGATAAGTCTCTGTGTATTAAGATACTCTCTCATATCAATGGGTCAATCTAAAAACTGATAGCCTTGTACTATCCGTTTCTGATTCCCGTGCAGATAGTTAAGCTCTGCCAAAGATGCATTAGCCATTCAAAAAGTGAACCAAGATTCTTGAATGATTTGGAAAATATTTCCGCACAAGATATTTCAGCTATTTTTCACTGTCTGTGCCCCTGGTTTCTCGTGATCTTTTGATACCAGGCTATACTTTAAACCACTGTACACATCTTTGATCTCGGCGTAATGTTAATAACGCAATGTTGGCCCAACATAACAATAAGTACCCTATACCAACGGTTATGATAAGAACGTTGTCTTAACACACGAACAACAAAGCATAATTCAAAAGGAAACCACTCTTGGAAAACCTTGATATGCTGCGAAAATTAATAGTTAATTTTTTACATTAAAAACTATTTTTATTAGTGATATAATTGTTGTAGTACTATGTTGGCCCAACGAAAGTATACATACCAAATACCGATAGTATGTTAAAAAAGTACGAACACAATACCAACAAATTAAATTTTATATATAACATAGTTTGCGAGTTAAAAAGAGCTTTTAAGAAAACATACTAAATGTTTATTTTATTTCATCAATGAATAATAATTCTCGTTGTTGACATAAGTTACATGCTGTTGGTCTAATTTAACAATAAGTACCACTTACGGGCCGTTGTGCTTACCATCTGTATTCACGTTGGCCTAAGAACGGACTTGGCTCCGCCCACTTAAATAAAAGAGAGATACAGAACGGCTTGCAAAGCACCAACCACAGGTCGCTGGCAGGCGGTAAGACGAATCTGCAGGCATCGCCTTCTACCCGCCGCGCGACCTTCGGCCAAATTATACCTACCATTTTCAGGAAGAAGTGTCCCGACATTGGCAGAACTCCTAAGTCCTATGTTACAGCAGTGCTACTATAAATACAATTTAGAAAGATAGGATATAAAATTTGCACAACAGTAGAGACAGCGGCGGGTTCCTGGACAATATTTAGAATGACATATGGATGGAGCGAATAATCGATTGTTCGATATATCGATATAAAGAATATTAGATTAGTTGCTAATCGACTAGTAGATTAATTGCCGATATTTTATTCAAATCAATTAGTGTAATTCTTTCATTAATTGATTAATTAGATCAGTAGATTAGTTATAGAAAGTTTTGATATAATTCTTTTTTATTTTATGGATTTTTTATATCAAATAATGTTAATTAATGTATTCATGCCATAAGTGTGATATTGGCGGAGCAGCATCGATGTGTTCTGTGTGACTTACTGGAGCCGACTGACCAGAGGGATGAATTGTTATTGCTTATACAGGATTTGATGTTGGTGTAAGAATGGTATAAGTAGCATTTTTAACTGTGGATGGAGAGAGAACCAGCGGCGGGCTCCTGGACCACTTAGCTGGGAAAAGGCCTATATGTACTCCCATAATATTAACCTGGGGGGAATTTTTGGAACACTAAGCAAGTGAGGTGTGAACAGAGCGAGGGCACGCATGTCACTTCTGGAGCACTTAGCGAGTGAGGAGTATATAATATATTGTTCGATTAATCGATTATGAGCGAGGCACGCGTGTCACTTCTGTACCACTATTATTTACGTTCAATTAGCTAACTGAAATAAGTACGAATCATATAAAAAAATTACTATAATCATGGGATTATGATAAAAAAACATAATACCGAATTAATATAGACATGATATATTAGAAATTACTTTATCGTGTGATAACCACGAGACAAATTCATTAAAACGACTTACCACAAACATGACAGAATGGAACACAAAAGTTATATTAATACTGTAACGAAATTCCTTACCAATATTTCAAACACCCGAATTAATGACACGAAACAAATTAAATTGAATTAAACAAATTCCCATCTAATACAAAATTGCAACTCACTTATCGTCCACGAAACCAGGACGTCACACTTCACAAATCAATAAAAACGCATGATTTACCATCAAAATTACAACTAGAAGCCCAGACAAGCTAAAAATCTCCCCCTAATTTAATGTCCCCCACACTGATCCACGCAGCCGAAATCTCCAGGGGTCATAAAAATATCCCCCTGACAAAAATACCCTCCAACACTGACACACACATACACTAAGTCACACATAGTTCACCCTCATTGGCTCTGAAAACACGCATCAAGGAATGTAAACATAAATGATCGCTCAAACATCTGTTTTAAAAACCCGTAAGTATAATCATTTCACATGAGCGTCTTTCGCTAGCTCATACGACTGTCACAATAGTTCGCCTATTGCGAAAGCCTCCTATGAAAACCCGACGAACATACTTTGTTATATCACATGTTAATACGCAGTACCACTGTTCTTACAAAAGCGTTAGCCAGCAGATTGTCTCTGTCGCTCCGATGCTCGCCTAGTTCGAAAGCCTATCGCACGCATTTCCCATAAATTAATAATAATAATGTTTCAATCAAATAAAAACCTGATAATTATCCTAACATACGAGAGAAAAAAAGTAGTGTATGAATCAGTTCCAATACCTTGTGTTACCCAATGAGGAAGGCCGGGTAGAACTATCGACTCCCGTGAGAATGCACTTTCTCTGCCCGCCTGGTCTCCTTTTCCGCGCGAACATCACCGTCAAAGATTTCGCTGTTTCGCCCCAAAACTCCACCCCCACGTATTCGACAAGGACAACTCAGACTCTCATGCCATGCCACAAAGAAGGCAATATATTATTCTGCCCCCCCCCCCTCGAGCTGCACGGATACAATGCTGCCAAGGAGGGGGAAAGTTTCGGAGACCGCCCTCACCCTTTCCCCAGCGAGGACTTTCGCCTCCGCATTTGCCACCCTCCATTCCCGCATGCCCGGCGAAGTTTCCCCACAAGAGTTCTACTGCACGTTCTTCAGCCACCCTTGACCAACTAACCCCGCGATGTGCCAATGATACGAATGCTGTCGCCAGCCTTGGTTGTCTCTTCTCACACCCTTCGCGAGCAGGCAGTCATCTACCCACCAATGTCGAACATCTCTCACCACACCTCCTCTGACGCATTTTCGACATAGTTTAAATGAAATATACTCTAAAATCTCATGCCACAGGCTGCTCGAAACCACACATATTTACCATTTCACCCCATATCCTGCAACACATTGTCGGCAAGAGGTTAGCACAATATGTCACGCCCCACAGCTTGCTCAATCAAACCAGAATGCTCTTGAAACAAAAAAAATATTATTACAAATACTCCCCAAACACCTCCAAGGTGCTGTAGGCAAGGACAAACTCATGCTCTCAAGCGCCAAGAAAGCCATATATTATTCAACTAATAGCTTCGAACGGCGAACGAAGTCCAACCAATCACCAAGCCGATAATCTTCCCCGAACTGTCATCCCCACAATCGCCATCGCTAATCACACACTCCCTTTCCCACGACTGTACCCTTGTCCCAGTACTGTCTACCAGGACAGAGAAACCATTTTAAATGCAATGCCCCAAAATATATCTCATTTCATTTCCTCCTGATTATATATTTCTATACTATAACTCCAACGCATGCGATCTGGAAGAAATGATACTTCCGAAACCTGTGAATACTACTTTATAATTACAAAGAAGAAAAATTAACACAAAAATTATGTTATAAGTCACGTGCCATAATATTGTTTTTCATTGGTTTACACAGGAAATTAAATGATTTTCATGCTAGGTGTATTCATAATCAATAACCCGAGAAAAAGAAAATTAACAACGAAAATATTTTTTCTCCTTACGAACTGTAAAATAGAACTGTATCATAAATTTAATTTAATAGATTACCACCCAAACAATAGGAATGATTGCACAATATATTGTTCATTCATTCCCCATCCAGAGGTTATTAAATGAATAATACATCTTATAATATTTTTAAAAAGTTATTTTGTATAACAACAAGTTACAAAACATTGTATTTCAATCTTTTAAGACCTTGATTCTTCACCTCCGAGTAGTGTGCTTATGAGAAACCTCTCCAGCAAACCAAGGATATAACTTTTTTCCTTTTAATGATTTGATCAGTCAAATATTCATTTGGGGAACTGACTTTTTGCAATTTGTGTTCGTAAAAACTCCCTCTTATGGGCTGACCATCATAGGATTCTATATAATGCACTCTGGGAAATTAATTTCTAATTTAAATAATTTTAAATATTTCGTACGACGAATTCAACGTAAATATTTTCTCAAAGATTCCTTTCTGTTTCAAGAAACGTATAAATTCACAAATTTTGAACTGTGGTTTTCTTTCATCGATTACTTTAACATTATTATAAAACGTTTTCATCAAACTATTGTCCAAAAAATTTTCGGGTGCCGTCTTGATAGTTCTACAATATCTGGAATCATAAAATTTAAGTATTTCATGCAAAACGTCAACCTAATTATAGGTGCTTTTCGACAAGAAATGATTGATATTAATGTCTTAATCGATTTATTAAATCGTTCCACAACAATGGCTTTAAGCTCCGAATATGTTGTGTAGTGATTAATACCATATTAGGTAATTATTTTCCAGAACGGTGCACAAAAAAATTCAGATGCTCTGTCTGTTTGGAGTGAATTGGGCATTTTCTTTTTCAAAACGATCTTCATTGCATTAGTGACGCATTTCCCTGTTTTATTTTTCAAAGGTATGCCCCATTCATATTTCGAATAAACATCTATTACAGTTAAAATATATTTGTGTCCCTTATTGTATTTAGAAAGCAATATCATCTCACACAAATAGGCTTGAAAAAGATCATTTAGGACTTTAGTAATTACTGGTTTTCCAGGATATCTTATCCTTGCAGAGGCATGAAGCTCTTGAGCAATCTTACTGAACTTTATTCGTAATATAACCATCTTCAATCAATTCTTCAATTATAGAAACAATTACCAGCCTGTCTCAAAGCGATGAGAAGTTTTAAGCTATTGACCAATTCATTAGGAATGTTCCAATATACAGGAGAATACCGGATGTCAATTTCATCTTTATATATTCCACTTCCAACAATATCGCTTAGTAAATGTAGTTTTGGATGATTTTCATCATCATCTAAGCAATTATTTGCATTCGTGCGATGAACAAAGATCTTATATTTCTCCAAATCGATGACGGAATAACCATTCTGGTCGTTAAAAAAAAAAAATTCAAACAGTCTTTCACTAACTTCAGTTATGTAATCTCCTACATGAATTCTATTCTCAGGAAAAAATTTAATTACTGAATCTCCCAGAAACAAAATATTTCCATGTCGATATACACCAAATACCACATCGCTGGTAGACAAAGTTTGTTTTATAGCTAAATAATGTTGTGTTAATTGAGACATCTTTTCCTTCTTTATAGGTTCTTCCGATTTAATTTCCAATGTTGTTTCATTAAATGTATTTAGCACAAAATGTAATGTATCTATTCTACTTGTAACAGGTTTAAATATTTCTTCATTCAAAACATCATGTTCCATTCGAGCACGTTTAGCTTGTAAATATTTCGCCTTTACAGCAGATACAACTTTATGTAATTCTGAAGCAGAAACAGACATTTCTCGTAGTTTTCATTAACTTTAAACTATTTATATGTGAATTAGGTCGATGGTTTTTAGCGGGTGTATTAGATCGATGAGTTTGTGCTTTTCCAATCTCATCAACTTTACTCAAAAGTATATCTAATTTGCTTTCAGTTTTAACCCTCAAATCGTTACTAAAATAGTTTATTCGAGATTTCCAATCACCAATTTGCTTTTCAATTCCATTTGGATAGCTAAAGCATATGTTTTATTGATCAGCTCAACACATATATTGTGCCACTTTGTCCATTTGTGCATCAAATTGTTTTGTAAACTTAGTGCTTACCATTTCATTAGTTGAATTTTTTTAATGTCCCAAACGTTCATTTATTTTAGTTTCTATATTTTGCAATGCAATCATCACATTTGCCAATCTTTCCGAAATATAACTAATAGTAGCAGACACTTTTGTAATAGTTTCAATTATGTTTATTAATTTATCTTGCATATCGGTCGATTGCGATTTAAATACGTTTAGTGTAGTGGTGTTTAAGTCTTCCACATAATGTTTATTTACCGCATCAGTATATTTTACAGCTATACCCACATTATGTAATGTATGTCCGTTCAAATCATAATTCCCATTGCAATTTTTTGTTAAAAAGGTATTTAAATGATTGCATTTTATACCGCTATGTCCGAACTTTTAAATACTCATTATTCTTTGTCTGGAAGAGAAAAACTGTCAAATTCAGACCTACATCTTTCTTTATTTGGGGAAGAGGTGGAATAATTCCCAGAAAACTGTATTTCTCTTTCCAACAGTAAAAACACATATTTTTAAACTTTGTAAATCTCACATTACCTTAAACACGATCTTTGTAAATATGTCAGATATATATTGTACATTTTAAACATCATTAACATATTTGCATTATCACACAATTTATGTTTCAGTATATGTGCATAACTTAGCAATAGATAAAAACAATCGACATTTGAATGTCGACCAAAACTTAAGTATTTTTATATTTCACCTTGCGGTTTGCACCAAAGATCGTCAAATAAAAATACAGAATTTGGTAATGTTTCGTTTGAAGAGACAATAACTTCTTTATTTGTAAAATGAAAATATCACATTCCATCAATTAAGACAAAATATACACTAATCATTTATATTTCACTTGTAGCATTGATTTGGAACACACATATACATTTTCAAACTTAAGTCCATTTGGATGCACAAACAGTGACATAATAAAACAAGTTTTTCAACATGAAGATGGACCACTTATTATTAAATGTATTGGAGGTAAAAGAATACCATGTTTCTGTTCAATTACAATTTCTTTTGTATTTACAATTAAATGCAGATGAACATTTTGTTTTATAATCTTCATTTCGACACAATTACACAGTATTACTTAACGTACTAAAGTAAAACTATAAATATAGGTCTATATATAGGCTTGTGTTCAGTGGAAAACAATGGCCCATACTAAACATAACAAAAAAGGATGTGGTGTATTGAATAAATTGATTAACAAATTACCATTTGAATTGCATTTACCGAAATACAATTATTGTGGACCCAGAACTAAGCTTGCAATATGTATAGCACAGAACTATCAAGGAATAAATGCTTTGGATAATGCTTTCAATGAACACTATATAGTATATGATCGAAAAAAAACTATTTTAAAGAAAGGCATAAGCAGATACTATTCTAGCCGATCATGTAGCAAATATATGGAAGAATCCGTCTACATCTACAGGCGAAAAGCTAGGCACCTTGGTCGTTGACAAAGTTATCTGGGCGTAGGTGAAAAGAGTCATAGGCGTAAAACATAAAACGATATGAAAAACCAAGAAAAGAGGCATATTACCATTCATATGTCCAGCGTTATCAGCTCTTGGAGCTGATATCTTACTACAAAAATGGATGTACACATCTCCCAATACCGACTGTTCACCGCTGGTCGGTAATAATCTAACTTACTGTCTGTAAGGAGATATGGGATCCAGCACTGGTACCTCACATCACCTACATTAGCTCTCAAGACCTCTCAAGCTGTCAAATTATCTTCGCTCACTCTGACTACACTTGAGGTTGTCATAATAAATTCAGCTAAGCCATCATCAATGAGTGAATCAAGCTTCCACCCACCTCAAGAATATGTGAATCTTCTAATCTAACAGTCAGCGAATCACCAATTCTCTGCGAATAAAACCATTTCATATATTTGAGAGAATAACGAGTTCGGCTCCTTGCAACATTAACTAAAATATTAACACCAGCATCGTCTCCAGATATGAACTTCACTATGTCAAGTGTATTCCTTAAATGAATAAAATAAGACTCCTTATATATGTGAATAAATATTCTAAGAAGAAATGTGCTTTTTGTATTGTATATAAATATGTTATGTTTGTTTGAAAAAATGGAATATACTAAATTGTATTTCAAACAGAAAGTATGTTTCATTTAACAGACTATAAATCTTAAAGAAATGAGTGAATCATTGTTTGCATAAAATATTATATTTTATCAATCTATGGTTATTACAAAATGTTTGCGTGAGGAAGATGTAATTTGTTCGTGTGTGTAACCTTTTTTTATTTTTTTTGCATATTTATCTTAAAAAGCTCATTACAAAAACTTGGTATGTCTTCCTTGATCAAAATACGTAATTATTATTCACTCAGTCTAATGATTATCATAATAACATGTTTGACCAAACAATGCTGTTTTTCTGTGAAATCATTTTAGGTGAATATAACTTATAACAAGATGTTGTTAATATTTAACGCATTAAATACTTTTGTAAATCGAGAATCGTCTTCTGTCTGAGAGAGTCTTTCCCATAGCCATGACGAGGTTATATTTCTTTTTACGAAACATGGTGGGAACATGCTTGTAGAAAGTCTCCTGGGCAGAGCCAGGTAGGTAGATGATGAGGGTGGGTGGCGAGACTAATGAGTGACGAACAGTGCTCGCACGGCGGTGGCGAGGGAGTTGTGTCGAGACGTGATTGTATGGCTTTGAGAGGGAGGGATGTTCGCTGTGAAGCAAGGCTGTCGGAACTGCGTTAAATGAGTCGTGAAAGACCAGCAGACTCATGGAAGGAGACAATGTGCGAAAGAAGCGAGGCGATGATGAAAAGTGGGGTGAGGGAAGCATTGTCCAGCTAACCAGTGACATTTCTATCCAAAATCATGAATTTTTGTCCGCTTCCCAACACAGCCTACTCCCCACTGCGCCGACAATGTCCCCGCTGAGGAGAGTGTGGGAATCCTTGTGCAGGGCTAACAGCAGCAGTCATGTTCCTGTCCTTCCCCTTCGCGTATAGACTTGGCCTAACAAAATGGTATGCCTTTCTTGCTCTGGATGTTACAATACAGGCCAATATACAGAAATGTGTGAGGAGGGGATTGTATTTCTGTGGAGAGGGTTCTGTGGGGAGGGGATGAGTCTCGCTTACTGTGCTTTACCTGGGGGTTTGAAAATTTGTATATATTGACGTTTAACCTTAACACCTCTCCAGTGTTTGACTTTAGTGTTCATGGAACGTATAACTTTTTTTAATGTCATCATTTGAGAAAGAATACTTCGCGGGCTTGTCTACCCAAGCTTTCGAGGAAGAGCTTCTGGAGTATGGTTAGTTGAGTCTTGATGCTGTTCCACTAACTCCATTGGCGTCTCCAGCGCCATCGGCATCTCCAACACTGTCTCCAGTGAAAGCGATGATGCTGCATCCAGCAACAGCGATGATACTGCCACCAGCGTGGCCTCCGAGAACGGACTTGACACCCCCAGCGTCATCTCCTGGATTGACGATCTCGGGGCCTCCAGTGCCACCTCCGAGGATGGAATTGGCGTCTCCAGCGCCATCGGCATCTCCAACACTGTCTCCAGTGAAATCGACGATGCTGCATCCAGCAACAGTGATGATACTGCCACCAGCGTGGCCTCCGAGAACGGACTTGACACCCCCAGCGTCATCTCCTGGATTGACGATCTCGGGGCCTCCAGTGCCACCTCCGAGGATGGAATTGGCGTCTTAAGCGCCATCTCCTGTGATGACGACCCGGCGCTTCCAGCGTCTTCAACACATCTAGCGACCTTAGATGACAGTTCAAGGTATGATGAAGTTCTTGATTTGCAGCTTCCGAAATCCGAACACGAATATATAAAGAAGAGCAAATGTTGCGAGCCGTTAGATTTGAGCTGTTGAAATTTACCTCTTCCTAAGCCGTCAATATATTCTGAACTTGCTGAATATTTGAACTTTTTCAATGATGCGCAATCACCACCTCCACCACCCTTCACAGCATCTACGCCGATAATCTATTACGGTCCTGTCACTCCTACTCCCATCCGAAACCCTTCTCCTCCTAGTTTACCTTTGCCTGTTTTTCGTCTTCCTGTCCCAAAAAGGCGGCATTTATCTTTAAATCCAAAGTTTAAAACAATTTAAATGTTTTTTTCTAGAGAAGACTTATGTATTTTCTTTTTAAAAGAAGCATTTGAATATTTCTGAAAGGTTTTGAGGAGAGTGATTAAATCATTTTATGTGTTTGAGTTGATTTTAATATTCTTTAATATGTTTTAAAACAAGTGATAAGGTGTGAGAAGTGATTTTAGGAAATATCAGATTGTTTTATTGTTGTATAATATCTTTTGTTCTAACAATTTATGAGGTCGTGAATCTTTTTTTGTAAAAAGTTGTGAATTTAGATTTAATAATTTTTTTAATTTATTTAATTTAACTTTAATGGTTAAAGAAATTGAGTGACTTGATATTTAGTAGTTTCATATCCTTTTCTCACATTTTTTAGTATTTTTAACTTTTAGTAATTTGTGGTTGAGTGGCAATGTTTTTTTGACACAATGTGAACACCTACAAGACTGAAAATGGAAGTGTGAAATTGAATGAATGAACTCTGAAAAGTAATGGGATGAGGGAGAATCTTGAGAAAATCTTGTGAATGAACTCTAAAAGGAAAGGAATGAAGGGGGAGTTTGAAAGGTAACTGAACTTGAAAAACACACAATGGTGGAACAGAGCAAGGGGAAAGTGGTTTGGGACAACTCCAGGTAAACGGCCGCAAAGCAAGCTTACTAGCTGACAGTGACTTGTCTTACAACAAACAAAAATATTAATTTTATCAAGTTTCCGAGGAAATACAAACTTATAAATAACTCGATTAAAAAACTTATGATTTTTATTTCAAATACAAAAGAGAAAATTACTATGATTGATAGTTGATGTATGATATGAAGAGATATTCTTCTTCTTCAAATATATGCTGCAATGGATGGTATACACAATGACGGTATGTATTACAACAAAATACTGTAACATACTTTTTACACCTAATTAAACACAAATATTTTTAAAATGTATCTGTTTCTAAACAAAACTTAGAGAGAAGTCACTGAAACAGTTTTTAGTGTGTAAACTAATATCAGTGTTATAACATTAAATGGGGAAATCTTGAGAAATCCTATGAAAAATATGTTGATTGTTCGGTAAGGGGGTAAACCTCAACACCGAAAACTCTGGTTGCTGGAAACATAAGTTTATAGTACATAAAATATTTACTATACAACAAAGACGTCTACATATTTTTGTAATACCTTTATAGATTTGTTAATGGCGACTCACTTAATATTTAGTAAACATATCTATGTTTTACAAAAGGAAATCCATTTTGATGTATTTTTCCTGTGTGGAAGTAATATTTATTACTATACTTCTCGCAGTAAAATTTTTAGAATGCAGGTTTTACAGATATGTGTTTGAATTGTGAAATTTTGTTTGAAATATACATGATTCAGTATAGTTGTTAGTAAGGAAGACAGATTTGTTTGGATTATGTACACTTTATAATTTTTTTGAAACTGTATTTTAACAATATTTTTAACGAAATGTTATAAGAATGTCAGTTAAGATCGTGGCATTATAAATAACAACTCGTAGGTTACACTTCATTCAATATGTTAACGAAGCGTTGAGACTCGTTTTCAATTCCAGAAAAAGATTTTGGTCTGATTTGTGTTATTAACACTGAATGTTTTGGAGAATAAATTTCCTTTACATTGAACTTGGGCTGTGGCGTTTGCAAGTTACTCGCCGAGGCAGGTTTGTCTCGACAGGCAAGGAGCAAACTCGCCCTACTGTCTCCCCCAATGAGGCATGAAATATTAGAGCGGATCCTTTGACAGTGTCAGGAGATTTCGGTGGGTTGACTCGCGAGGTGTAGGGAGAAGGATCAGTTACAAGCGAATAAGCGAGCAGTCGAGTTGCCTGGAGCATTGATCACGTCCTATATAGTTTTCTCTCGCGTGTTCAGACGATTATTAGATTTTTATTTAATTGAAATGTTCTTATTATTAATTTATGGAAAATGTATGCGATAGGCTTTCGCATTAGGCGAGCATCGGAACGACAGAGATGAACTGCCAGCATATGCTTTTGTAAGAGCAACGGTACTGCGTATTAACGTGTTATATAACAAAGTATGTGCGTCGGGTTATCGCAGTAGGCTATCGCAATAGGCTAACGATTGTGGCAGTCGTATGAGCTAGTGAAAGACGTATTTGTGAAATGATTGTACTTACAGGTTTTTTAAAACAAATGTCTGGGTGATCATTTATGTTTACGTTCCTTGATGTGTGTTTTCAGAGCAAATGAGGGTGAACTACGTACGACTTCGCGCATGTGTGTGTGTGTGTGTGCGTGTCAGTGTTGGAGGGTATTTTTGTCAGGGGGATACTTTTATGACTCCTGGAGATTTCAACTGTGTTGATCAGTGTGGGGGGATATTAAATTAGAGGGAGATTTTTAGGTTGTCTGGGATTGTAGTTGTAATTTTGATTGTAAATCGTGTGTTTCTATTGATTTGTGAAGTCTGAAGTCTTGGTTTCGTAGAGTATAAGTGAGTTGTAATTTTATATTAGTTGGGCATCAGTTTAATTAAATTGAATTTGTTTCGTGTCATTTATTTGGGTGTTTGAAATATTGGTAAGGAATTTCGTTACAGTATTAATATAAATTTTGTATTCCGTTCTGTCATGTTTGTGGTAAATCGTTTTAGTGAATTTGTCTCGTGGTTATCACATGATTAAAGTAATTTTTAATATATTGTGTCTATAATAATTCGGTATTATGTTGTGCATGTAATCCCATGGTTAAAGTATTTTTTTTAATGATTCGTACTTATTTCAGTTGGCTAATTGAATTTAAATCATAGTGATCAAGAAGTGTCACGTGTGCCCTCGCTTGTAATAGATTAATCGAACAATCGATTATCTGCTCCTCACTCGCTAAGTGGTCCAGAAGTGACATGTGTACACTCTCTCCTCCACACCTCACTCGCTATGTTTCAGAAATTCCCACCAGGCTAATATTATGGGACTACGTATTGACCTTTTCCCAGCTAAGTTGTCCAGGAACCCGCCACTAGCTCTCATTCCATCCACACCTCACTCGCCTAGAAGTCCAGGAACCCGCCACTGGCTCTCGCTCCATCCACAATTTAAAATGCTACTTATACCACTCTTACACCAACATAAACTCCTATATGAGCAATTACAATCCATCCCTCTGGTCAGTTGGCTCCAGCAGGTCACACAGAACACATCGATGCTGCTCTGCCAATATCACCATAATGGCATGAATAAATTAATAATCACTTATAAATAAAAAAATTCCACAAAACAGTGTCAACCAAATGCCAACAATTGGGGCAATGTAAGTTGCTTCTGAGCCTGAGTAGTTGTAAAAAGGGAGATCCAGCGCAACTCGGGCCTAGTGGAGGAACTGAGGAGCCATGGCTGCCATCTTGAATTTACCAAATTCACGATTTTCCGCAAAAAATGTGCTCAAAGCCACATCTTGGACCAGAACATCCTGCTCTGTCATTCCATTGCATGTGTGCCCCCTGAATGCTGACATGTTGAAACCTCCTGCTCTATCATTCGAGGTGCCCTCTTTTTCCTACTTAACAAATTGTGAAACGTCACACTCGGTGATCTACTCTCATGTCAGCCATCTTGGATCTGTAATTCCTGCTCTATCATTCCCGTGTAGGTGTACCCTCCTTGTTCTGGCATTTTGGAACCTCCTACTCTACTAATCTACTATCATGGCCGCCATGTTGGAGCACTCCTAACAAAATGTTGGCTGCACCTCCAGCATGAAGCCACCCACCACTGACCAGTGGATGTGTATCCGCCCGAAGGCACTAGCACTGATGAACATGTTGGCTCTGACAGGCAAAAAAATTGTGCCCATAGCGAAGCTTTGTGTGAGAAATCTCTTCAAACGGAGAGGATTTCTCCTATCCCACCATACCACTTATACCAACAACAGGACTGTGGAGAGGAGGGGAACAGGACGTACATGTACAAATGAGAAAATCGCAGCTGTTGAAAGGATAAAGTTGTTATTTATTATTCATAGCTGCATACACATTACACAGGAGTGAGTGACGATTTTGGCGCCCATTGATTGAAGCATGATTGGAAGCATAACCATTTCACAAGCACTTTGTCTCAGTCATCTTATGCTTGCATGTATTGCACCATGAAAGGAGGCGAGGCAGCAGATTCAACCATTCAACCCTGTGCCAAGAATGCCTTCCACATGCAATGTTAAGACGTGCGGTTGAAACGTTCAACAATTGAAGCTTTGTGGTCGCTGAAAGTAGAGTAGTGGTTAATCTTCTTCGCTGCCATTAACACATGAAATGTAGGGCTGTAGAATTCCTCCCATGATCCATCTGGATGTTCTTGGGTGCGCCCTTCTCGACCAAAACCTATGTCATGGCAGCTGCTACATCTGCACCACGCTTCCTTCAGACAAGGATGGCTCATCCATACTTCGAGAAGCAGTTGATAACTGTCAGTATGTACCGATGTCCTTTATTGACACGGACATACGGTAACATTTCGAATAAATCGGCTTGATAGAGGTCCATGAAGCCGAACAGAAGAACCTTGTATCTGGGGAAGTTCTTGCATGCCGGGTGATGCAATTTCTCAACAATCTGTGCTTTTCACATAGTTGTGAGGTCAAGTGATGGTCTTCACTGGCTATGCTCAGATTCACCAAGTTCTTCCCAGATATTCAATATTTCGTTCTGGTAGAACGTACTGCTAGCTTGCTGAGTCGCAATGTGTAGATGCAAACAGTCTACAATCTCATTGACGTCATCCCAGGAGACATATTCCAGCCCATAATTTACACAAATTTGTGTCATATTACTTTTATGAAATGGAGGGAGGCGGGTGGTTTAGATTCTTGAGCGCCGATGGAGGTGGAGCGAGATGGGTATGGAGTAATGTCGAAATACAAGGGCTGGATGTACGGGAGATCCCCGAGAAAACCCGCTTACCAGCAGCCTCATCCGACACGATTTCCGCATACGAATATCTGGGAGTAACCCTGCTGTGCACTGAACACGGAATGCCTTGGCGTGAGGTGAGAGCTCTATTCACTGCGACCCCGCAGCTCCAGTTCTTAGGTACTTGCATAACTAGACGATGAATTACAGCACAGCTTCGGCATTTTCAGATGCACTAGAGACTTCCCATATTTGTGCAAAGTATTCTAATAAGGCCAATGAAGTGGAGAAATTGCCCTCCTACAGCTGAGAGCCAATGACGGGGGAAAAATACAGATAAGTACACAGTAGGGTTTATTTTAAAATTTAAATAACATTCACATTTCCTGTGATAAATTGTCCCTTAAAATAGAAAGCATACATACTACCATAAAGCTTAGGGCCTACCAAATTAATTTTTTTTGTCAAGTTTGCTAGGTAATGAAAGCCGTTTGAAAGCTTCAAAATTATTGACGTTTAGTTTTATTGATCCATTAAAACCCACTGTAGTTAAAATTGTACTGTACCATTACAAAAAAAGTTAATATTTTTTTATATGCTATGTTTAGTGCTGAACAAATTCATTAAATTAGCTTAATATCATTTGAGGATATTATTTTATTTTAATTAGAATTAATTTATTTTGAACAAGATAATTATCTCAGTGAATTACAGTAATTTCAACTTACGGAAGGCCTTCTTAAGTTCATGTTCCTCCAGTATCGCAGCCTCACAAAATACGCTTCGGCTATGTTGTCAGCGCATTACTGCGCACACATTTTGTTTCAGGATGTAATATTAACAGGCCACATATTTTTTGTGTCGCCGTCGCATCCGGCTGCTAGCCTTTCTTTTTTGCCATGTCCTTCAAGCACAGTAGATTTTAACCTCGCATGATCTCTTTTCACGCTATTACTAGTATGAAACACATCGAAAGCTGCCATTTGTGTGGGCTCGTGCCATCTAGTGGCATCCACGGAAGATCAGCTGTGACCTTGCATCGAGCGCTCACCACGTATCGACCTTGCTTTCTTCATTACACTGACTAGCTGTGAACATTGGACTTGACTACGTGCACTTCCAGACTTCTCTTGTAATCAAGATGTAGTTTCCTGGAAGTTCATCTTGCCTCACATCATGTTGTTTAGATATGCTACAATGTAGTTTAGTGCTGGTAGGCTACATTAGTGTAGTTTTCAACCTCCGCTATGGGTAAGTGTTGTTCTACTGTTTTCCTCTGTCCCAGTTTTGCGATAACGATTAATTCTGTATTAATCTGTGCCAAACTTTTCCAGAGGTCGTAGTTTCGTGGTTTCGCAGCATCGCAGATAACAGTTTGGCAGTCAGATTTCGCTGTACCACTGTTATCTGAGTACCACTCCGTATAGACCTCTTGTATGGGAAAGACTGCAGCTTCGCAGTCTAACCTGGTAGCTGTGATGGGGCTCTTGTGTCTCCCATCACGTTCACCAAAGAATGGCCATAGCATTTCTGCTTACTCATTTCCGCCAGCCATCACCACTCCATTTTAATTTGGATAGAACCCTCAGTTCGTGAATGTCCCACAGTTTTAATTCTCAACTGTTTGTGAACTTCCCACAGTTTGAACTTTCAACATTATAAGAACTTTCAAGGTTTGAAATAAAGAAATGAACTATTAAATTTTAAATAAAAACTTTGTTCACCATATACCTGGCTTACTTATGGGTTTTATATCTTCTAAAAGATTAACATCCTAAGATTTATATACACATATACAATCAATCTTATTTTTAAAGGGGTCTTGCTTTTTTCTTTCTGGTATTATACAAGTTTACACCATGTCATTAATGTTTGCTCTCTTACGTTAGAAGAGGTATAATGTTTACCTTTTTAATTTGAAATATAAGTAATCTTAAGTACTAATCGTGCAATTTTTTTCTTTACTCCCCTCTCGATCATATATAACTATTAAACTCATGTTCTCATTATTCAGTAATTACTATTGGCATTTTGTATCTTTATTTCTTTTTGATAGCAGTAATTATGGTAGCAGACTAACATCCAATGGCCATAGTATAACAATGATAAAGAATATCTTATTCAAACAATAGAAACTATAAATTAAAGGGTGTCTGATTTGGCTAAAGAAAATGTAAACTTCTGGCATTAGTTATATCAACATGAGCTTAAATATTATTCCTTGAAACTCTTTCAGCAAGGCTTAAATGTAATTTTGCTTTTTTTCATACAAATCACACCAATTAAAAAATGGGGAAAATCTAATTAGTCAACGTTTGTCAGATAAAACTCGACTGCATCGAAATAAAACACTAGTCTTTCAGATGGGGAGGGCTAACTTGCTATGTCATTTGTTGTTAAGTTGCATCACATAAAGTGATTAAGCTCAGTCATTATACTTGACACTATAAGTTATAAACACTTTTATTGGAAGTCTAGAGCTGTTATAAAAATACACCTACATCTACTACTACAGGAACACCGATTTTGTTGGACTGTATATTCCACTTAAGATTTGTCTTATTGGTCCACACTACACAGCCCACGTTATCTGTACTATAGGACAATGTTTATGATTGGCTAGTCATTACCCACTGGAGTACCAGATTCATTTTCCCCAATCGAATGTATTTTATTGTGTCAATATTCTAAAGAAATAATTTTTTTCTGAAATATTGTTTTTCCGAGGTCGTATTGACATTGAAAGATACTGTGAAACACAGGCTGAACAACAGCCTTATATTAGTGTGAGTTGAAAAATGAGCGTTTCCTGACCTATACACTTGAGCGTAGTACATAAAGTGTTAAAACTAGAGTAGTATGGGTTCGACCCCACTTTTGATTAAAAGGGCTAAATTGATATCAAAGGGTTAACTAAATTGATCGAAAGGGTTAATCAAAAATTGAAAGGGTTAACAGAAAAGGGTTAAAATTTAGTTCGATTTAAATCCGATCAAAAATTCTTAATCCTATATTAATGCGATAAAAACCTTCTCAATCCGATGTTAATCAGATCAAAATTGTTTCTTGTGAGTATGGGTATATTTTATTATATTTCTTTCATTTTAGTGGGGGAGGGGGTATCAGGAACTCTGTACGATGTTGATGGTGTGGTGTGCTGGATGCAATGACCAGAGTGGTGGGTTGCAATGTCTTATATAGGTGTAGAGTTTAGTGCAAGAGTGGGCTAAGGGTCATTTAAATAGTTTTTCTAATTTTGAAGTAATTGGAGGGATCTTGGTGGTAAATAGGAGAATTTTACGGAAATATTTAACACACAAGAGAAATATAGAATGTTTGAACAATTTCTAAGAGTGGCCTAAGTGTAAATGTTATATTTTTTGGGTGGATATTGCTCGTAGATAGGCGACTTTGAAATATGCGATTTATATGTTAAACAATCTGTTTTCGGAATGCAATTAAACATTAGAGAATTTCAGAGTGTTCTACGTATGAATAAATTACACACATCAAATCGGAAATTTTCAAATGACTTCGGGAATAATAAGTGAAATTATGTGAGTCTTAAACGTAACGTGAGTCTCGGGCTTAGAAATATAATTTACACGAGAGAGAATTTTAATTACATGAATAACATCTGATAGCGACAAGTGCAAACTCAGTAAACAAAATCCAGCTTGTCCTTATGAATTATAAACACATTAACAATTTTACGTGATTCAGCCTGTGAATACGATTTAAACCAGACACAATCATGTACCTGAAATATTTAAACAAGTGTGTTCGAAATATAAATGAGTAGCACTTACGTAGAGCTGTGAGTAGATATGTGTAGCGCATCTGATAGGCAACTGTTTTAAATTACGATAAATATTTACAAAATTCATTGCACTTGTTAACACAAATCGTATTTTCGTCTACCGAACACAGAGATTGAAAATCTTATCGCAAATGCACTATATCTATCCAAAAAAAAGTGAACACACAAAAATTTATATTTTCCTGGTAATATATTACGTAAATTGTGGCCATCACTATAGAGATGAATGAATGTGAGATGGTCGCCGGTGCATAGTTTGCATCCATAAGCTTGTCAGCTGCCAAGTTTGTAGAGGTGTGCTGTTTGTATAGGAGCACATCCATCTTCCACAAACGTTCATGAGCGACTGATGATGGTGCCGAGTGTGCATTGAGCTTCACATTGGGAGGACTGTCTGCTTGTGAACACCCTCTCCCACCTCCTCGCCTGTGCATATCTGCGGGACCCAGAGGTCAAGATACCAGCTTGCATCCCCTTCCCCCTCCCCCACCCTTCCCAGTACGCACTGCCCCTAGCTGGCCACGATCGTCAAATGTTTTCGGCACTAAAGCAAGATGACAACTGCCTACTTGCATGCACATTGCGAGGACCGTACTTGCCAACCCTTCCCACCCTACCCCTCAGAGCACGTCTGAGTCCACAGGTACGTGACACTGTCCAAGCACCCCTATGCCCCTACAACCCCTCCACAGCAAGGTCCTGAGGGTCAATCACCCAGGCCGTCTGTGAATGTCAATTGTCGCAACTGATTCAAGATGGCGTCATCTGTCTACTTGCGTGCACATCGGGAGCAGGCACCCCCTTCTACCTTACCAGCACCCCTTGTCTGCAGAGGTGCTCCAACTCCACAATGACAACCACCCCTTTCCACCTACAACACTCAGAACTGGCCCTTCTCCAGAGGAACGAAAAACCCTACCACCCCCACTCCCACAGGAGACTTTTTCTGAAGACCTCCGCTATATATCGAGCCTGGAGTTTGCAAAAACCAGTTTTACGCACCCTAGCATCAGCTCTGGGAATGTTTTTTCATATTTTTCGAGAGATAGCATCCCTGCAGTATCTGTTTCAAGAAAATGTGCCCTCCCCGATACAGTATTTAGAATACACTTTTTCTAATGTTGGTTCCCCAGTTTTAAGCCACAACACTCTGAATGCATGCCCCAAGATATTTGACCCGACTCGCTGTCCATTCAACCTCATGCAACAAGTTGAGTACATGAACGATGAAAAAAAAATTATTGTCCCTGAAATCATGTTCCCAATATATACCCAAGATTTAACATTCCAAAAAGAACAAATGTATATTTGAATCAAGCAAACTACGATTTGTAAAATCACACAAGACTTATTTTATTTGCTCGTTTAAACATAACTTTTTTTTACAAGTATTCAAACAAGATATGTTTTATTCACTTGTCAAGAAATGTTTTCTACAATTATGAACTCGTATATGAGAGAAAAAAATAATGGGAGAGAATTAGACGGCTCTTAACATCGATGTCTTGAGAGCCGATGTGGGTAAGGCAAAGGGAGAAGCATCGAGTCGCGCACATGTGTGTAGGACATGGGGAAATGAGAGCGAGATCTCCTATATAAACCCTTGTATCAATGGCAATGGCTAACACAACATCCACACATTGTGAAAAAATTATTTTTATGTTGTGACCCGCTCGGGGAGGCGAGCGTGCTAACCAATGTGATCCCTGTCTTTTTATATCTAACCAAACATATTCCAACAGCATAATGTATTCCATGTAACATAATATATATATTTGAATTTTTTAAAATTTTCTACTCTTCTGACGTAAATTTAAAGAAACACTATGAATACAGACGGAAATCATGTTTTTCGGAGTTGGAAAATAGCAATTTCAAGTATATTTGTACTTTTTAGTAACGGGAAAATATATTAGTATTACTACATAAGTTGACTTGAAATTTTTATTTACATACTAGTTTAAATATATTATGTTTATCTTTTTCTCCAGACATAATTATGTTGAATCTGAAACAGGAACTCTTGTAATATGTGGGTATGTAAAATTATTTTTTTTTTAATGTTTGCTGGACTGTGTTTGGTGTATACATAGATTGTAGGCAAGGAGGGAAAGAGGTTTTTGTTACTTTCCTCTGTGAAGGTATTCTAGTCTCAATTTCAATAGTTCCTCCTGGGATGTCACAAAAGTTGGCCAGCTGACTGTCGAGTCCTGCTTCAACTTTAAATAGAACAGTCGGAGTGGACCAAGATCCTTTCAAACTACTAAACTATTGCCTCATTCCTTTGTAAAACTTCATTCAGGTATGTTTGATTTTCTCCATAATCTGTTTATAAATTTCCCTCAGCGCTTCAAAGTAAGTTTTAAAAATTCATAATCACTGCCAAGACATAAAAAGTTATACATCTTGGTATTAAAAATACTACGTCACTACTTTAAATAAATTATAATCAATTTTTACTGTTGCCTTCTGAAAAACATCACAACTTAAAATCATTACTTCATGGTAAATCACAACCTTAAATCAAACACAAACATTGTTTAGCTCTAACTTCTTACAAGCGTTACACGCCGAAATTGTTAATGTATATTACATCACAAATTATTTAAACATACAATATTTTTTTGTTCATCATCTCAACATTTGCATGTAAAAGCCAAACAGGCTTTTTAAAACAAAACTCTCCATCTTATGTCATTAAAACTGTAAAAATTTACTCGCACTATGTCCTCGTACAACTTCAAAAATATTTAATTACTCTCAGTTACATGTACAAGCCAAACAGGCTTTTGTAACCAAAAAACTCCATCTTACGTTATTAAAACTGTAAACATATCAATCACACCATATCCTGACACAACTTCAAAAATATTAATTTATTGTATAAGTTACATAAGCCAAAAATGCTTTTTTAACCAAAAAATCCTGAATTTTTAAGTGATGCAGTATGTAAAATGTAAATTTATAATGGCTCTATAACTATAATATTATTGAAAATGGTTGTAGGATAGTAGCAGAGACTATCAATCACATTATTCCATTGAATATTTCATCAAATTTTACTGTCTTAAACTAAAACTTTCCATTTTCTTTGAGTGCAGAGTTTTAAAAAGGTCAATCAAATGCCTATGTTTTGGAATAGGAAACCTTTCCTTGTTAATTTTATCCTTTTTCAGAAGGAGTGTAAAGTAGCCTCAATAAAAAAAGTTCACGAATTTTTAAACCAAACTGCGGCGCATGCTCGCAATATAAAACATAAAACTAAATAAGCAATTAAAATTCCAAAACTTAATTCACCAATAAGAGTAATAGAATGTTCCTTCTTAAATATATTTTAAAACTTAATGATTGTGTCATAGACTATAGAGCATATTTAACAATTTTTTCTTTATTGATATTTTACGTATCATCGACAATATGGTAATTATAGATGGGAGCGGAAATAAGTCATGGAGAAGGGATCGGCAATGACTGTTATTTGGAACAATATACAAGCCATATCCTAGACTGATTTAGGGAAACTATGTTACCGCTGCACCACCTTACTTGGTATATTCAGTACTTTCCCCATCGAAATTTGTGTTCTAGTTTTCAGTGGGTGGGTTTATCGGCCATAAGCAGCAAGGTCTTGAGAGCCGATGAAAGTGAAAAGAAATGAATGGGCAACACCGAAAACCCACGCCCGAGCTGGGATTCGAACCCTGAAACCTTCGCACCGTAGATCAGTGTTAAACCTACTACGCAACGGTGGTCGGCACGTAACATATGCAGAATTATAATACTGTAAACCACCTACAAAAAAGTCTGTGGATATTGGCACATCTCCGAGAAATTTGTAAATTGGCGTAACTTAATAAGTATATCAAATTGATTGACTTATTCATATACTATTTTGCCATATAATTGTTCCACTTGTGTAATAAACGCTTGTACATATTTTTAAAGAAACGCAATACGTCATCAAAATGTCCGGTTTTCACACAGGGAGGGGAATGGAAATCTTCGTATTTATGTGATTTCTACATTATATTTGCTAGTGAGGTAGCGCAGTGGTAAACTACTTGGCTCGCATTCGGGAGAACTGGGGATCGCTTCCCGGCCCGACCATTCTGATTTTTGTTTTTCAGGGTTTCCCGAAATCATTTTAGGCAAATGCTGGGATGGCTCCTTACAAAAGGCCCTGGCCTATTCCTTCCCCTTGTCCGAGTGTTTTCCTACCAAGGCCTAATAGCTGTTCGGTAGCACTATACACTCCCAATACGAAAAATATATTGCGTAATGGGGTACCAACTATTGTAAGGTTTTTACATACTAATTTTCACAACAGTTTCAATATTATTGGTAAACGCACTGAGAATAAGACTTTTTTAAGACGCAGGTCTCTATTTTATATTTGAGAAGGTTTGTTAAACAGGCTATGAATATCTTGTTTCGAGAAAACACGCTGTAAATATTTTTCACGCTTATAAGTTTTATATTATAACATAGTCAACTTGGGACTCGTAATGAAATATTTATCATAAATGTTTTCATTTTAGAATCTAACAATGTATGTATAAAACTATAAAACAATTTATAAATAATTGAGTCTAAGTAAAATATATGAGTACGCCTTTCTTCGAGAGAATTTTTTGTCCATGTTTTATGTACGCCATTTACACATTTATAATTATTATAATAATCATAATATAGCTGTTGGTTATATTTACTTCTATTCAGATATTCGCCGAAAACGCGAAATAAAGTAGAAAAGTAGTGTTTAAATGTCCAAAGGAAACAATCTTAACAAAACTCTCAAATGTAAATATAACAGTATTGATAAGCAACTGAACATCGTACATTTCATCACTTCCTCCCTGTATTTTCTTATACTCTAGGTGAAAGAAATACAATGCACAATTTAAAATTTCTGAATGTCATTACTATCATAACTAACAATCTCATTCATAAGCTACAGCTTATATTCCACCTTAGATAAATAATTCATATTAATTTTCACAAGTTGTTTAAAATTACACAAGTAAAGTAATATTTAAATATAAATTATTGTATATGTATATATTAAAACTGCCCTGAAAACATGTAAGACGCCCATTTCTATAAAGAATGTCATTAATTCAAATGAAAATGGAATACATTATAATTTCTTCGACATATGAGCAGCCATCAATTAAGTGAAGGGTGCGAAAAAAGTTAAGTCACAGACAGAGACTTAGCACGTTTTGCACTGCAACATAATCGATTAACTTAGCACATTATACACAGTAGCTTGCTTGTATTCGAAGAAAATTGTTTATCTATAGAATATGTCTGAAAGTTTACACTGTGTGACATTATAAGTAAAAAAAATAAAGCATTTTTAAAAATTAAAAATACAAGATATGACAAACTTGAAATGTTAATTTTCAGATTATCAGTCATTGACATGATACGGCACAAACAAAATGCTCTTTTATCTTGGAAACAAACGTCATACAATAACGAAACCAGTAATTTAATGATTATCAATGGAACTTTTGTTATTTTCGTGCAGAATGCGATTAGAAAATTAACAAAATATTGCTGTATTTCATTCGGAATTTTTAAATACCCACCAAGTGTATACAATTATTTTTATAATACACGAAACTAAAATGTCGTTCTGAATATATTTGGTAGGAGTTCACTTATTTGAGATGTACGTCTGTTTAAAAATTATATATATACATATATATATAATATATATATATCCCCACACCCACAAATGATTGAACCTACATCCGCTAATTCAAACCGTGGAAAATCCGTTACGTGTAGGTCATTCATGGTAAAGTGAACACTTCGGAAATCAAACTTTGGGCAAAAATTCGCTGTAATTAATCGCTGATGCATCAATAAAATCTCTAGGTCCGTGGCATTATTTAAACTGCATTTGGTAAAAATATACAAAATTAGGCTATAAGTATAGCCCAAGCAAGACATTATAAAGTGCTCAGTTTACCGTAAACAGCCTATACAATGGATATGGTTAGTATCGAACCTTCCCCCAAAATGTAATATCTACCCTGAGCGCAGGATGCGTTATTTTGCAGACCATTCTTTTTGCCACTAGATGAAGCAAACTATTGCGCATATTATATAATTATAGGACGGAAAACGAGAGTATTGGTTTCCGGTAAGGCCTTCCGTCTACGAATTTCTTAGGAACCAATGAAAACAAACCGACTAAATTAATCCACTAAAACGAAAAAAACATCCAATGGTTTGTTGTATGGTAGGTCAGTAATACGCTATACAGACGTGCGTGTCCATGCACATGTCGTAAAGGCGCGTCAGTAGCACGCCATACAGACGGACGTGCGTGTCCATGCACACGTCGTAAAGGCGCGTCAGTAGCACGCCATACAGACGGACGTGCCTGTCCATGCACACGTCGTAAAGGCGCGTCAGTAGCACGCCATACAGACGGACGTGCGTGTCCATGCACACGTCGTAAAGGCGCGTCAGTAGCACGCCATACAGACGGACGTGCGTGCCCATGCACACGTCGTAAAGGCGCGTCAGTAGCACGCCATACAGACGGACGTGCGTGCCCATGCACACGTCGTAAAGGCGCGTCAGTAGCACGCCATACAGACGGACGTACGTGCCCATGCACATGTTGAGTCGGAGCCGAAGCACTTCTGCAGTATGGCCACTCCCTGTGACATAAGATAATCCGGGGCGGTGGCAAGCCTGGCTGGCTGCACCCAAGATATTCTTAAAAGGCAGGCGCAAGCATTACGTAGAATGTACAAATCGGTTTTAATGTTATTACAAATTAATTTTGTGAAATGTGTGCATTAATATGAAGTCTAAATGCATTTGAGGCATTCACTCGTTTTTATTTAAACATAACAGTCTGGATTTTATAACATGATGGAAAATGATGTAATTATCAGCTTGCGCACTTTTTTTGTGTTAATTTTTCAGTTCTTTTGACGATACGTTGCATCAGAGTACTCATCATACTTCAGATGTACCAAATATGATTGACATAATAATTTTATATCATTCTTAAGAGTTTTACAATCTAGTATTGAAAAAAAAACAATACAATTTTGTGACATTATAATTACAAAACGGTTGACCAAATTAATTTCAAATTTGTTACGATATATACTTCGTATTGGGTGAAAAAATATACATACAGCTTTTACGAGAAAAAAAATGGTTACCAACCCCCTTAACAGCGAGGTCTTGAAGGTGATCAGGGTATTCATGTGACTATTGAGCGGAGCAGCGCCGGAATGAAAGGACGGGGAAAACGCTACACTACTCGGGAGGCGGGTAACATTTTTTTGAACAAAAAGCAGAGTTCAGACCCTGGCTCACCGTAAAAATTTTTCCTCAAACTGCTACCAGTAAATTTGGTCCAAGAAAGTTGGGTGGTTATGACGTCACCGAAACGTCATTATCGCCGTCATGTTCGAGTGGAGGTGTTTGACATGTATTCCCTATTAAATATTAGACCAGATCCAAAGTTACTTTTATCTTTGACTGATTCAGCCAATCAGAATCATGCACGACGTAAACACCCATTTTATTTTTATGGAATTTTGAAATGATCGACAAATGCTGGGAGCAAAACAAAGGCGGTAAAAGAAACAAATTGATACAGAAGCACGAGAGCTGTTTAAAATGCACATTACACAATTATATTACGGACTCAGTTGCATTAAATTACATTTTTTTGGGAAACGCATAATGTAAATAAATTTAAATTAAGTAATGAAATGAAAATAAATCACATTATTCGACATTTCTTCATTTGTTTGACTGCAAGGAAACTTTACAGCAGTATATTTGTTTTGAAAATCCTCCTAGTAATAAAGAAAACAGTGTGACACATTTTCAAACATACTTGAGATTATTATACAAAGTTTATTTGATGGATGTATTTCGTCATCAAATTCTGTTGTCAAATATCTATGGTGGCGCAATTTCATCAGAGTGGCGGGGGCTTTGCTAAATGTTTCTTCTCGACGAAACAAGACAAGTAAAAAACTGTGAAATTCAGTGATGACGTTGGAGCAGGGTTGATGTGTACTCGGCATGGGCCGTCAAACGAGCAGGGTCGGGCGTCCGTGATGGGCGTAATCCCCCGGGGCGACGGCGGAAAGCAGCGTCGGGTGCGCATTAGCCGCCTGTAGGGGCCGCAGCCACAGCCTACCCCTTGGGCAAGGTTGCCGGGGGGGGGGGGGGGGGAGACTATGCTCGAACATTACCCGGTAATGCCCAGGCGTATCTCGCACAAAGGCCTCTCCTGGCCGGCCTCAAAGCCCTATCGATGGTCACGCCGCCCCTTTCATTTGCTCCTACCCGTTCTCATGGGTCACGAGACGGTTGCGGGGCGGGGTGAAAAATACCCTTCCGAGTAGCGAATTGATTATACGGCCCTTTCACGGAAATTCGTCCCGGGGGAGCATCGTGCCGCTAAAGCCTGCTGATAGTTCATTACTGCAGATTGGAAAAATTCGCGTGAAATTATAGCTAGTGATAGGAGAATTTCGCGAGTCCATTTTAGGACAAGCTAGTCTTCGAATGCATATATACTTCTGTTATGATTGCAATTGTGTCACAGTCTGTTGGACACGGCCAGGTGAACTATGATACAATAACAGACATGCAAGGAAACAAACACCGAATTCCGTGCCACATGGTCTGAGGTAGAACTGGCTACACACGAGTTGCAGCCAATAAACAGAAAACTGTGAGTAGGAGGGGCGAGTACATCCTGGGACACTTGTAGAATGGCATGTAAATGGAGTGGAAAAATCGATTGTTCGATTAATCGATATATAGACATATTGGATATATCGCTATATCGAATAGTCGATTAGTTGCTAGTCGAATAGTCTATTAGTTTCTAATAAATGGAATAATTCGTCAAATTAATTAGTGCTGTTCTTTAATTATGTATATTTTTTATTGTTTGATTAAAGTTAAGGGTGATATTGGCGAAGCAGGTTCGGTATGTACTCTGCGACTTGCTTGAGTGGACTGAACAGAGGCATTCTGGGACACTAGGCATGTGATGTATAGATGGGACAAGAGCCAGCGGTGGCATTCTGTAACACTAGGCGAGTGAGGTATGGATAGAGCAGGAGCCAGTGGGGGCATTCTGAGACACTAGGCAAGTGAAGAGCAGATAATCGATTGTTCGATTAATCAATTAATTGGTTATGAGTGAGGGCACACATGTCACATATGGACCACTGCAATTAACATTCAATTAGATAACTGAAATAAGTTTGAATCATTAAAAAGAAAACTTTAATCATGGGATCACCACACACAACAATAATCAAACTGGTATAGACACAAGGTATTAAAAAATACATTAATCATGCGATAACCATGAAACAAATACATTACAACGACTTACCTCGAGTATGTCGCACACGACAGAACGGATCACAAAGTTTATATTAATACCGTAAATAAATAAATTATATTTCAAACACCCGAATAAATGGCACAAAACAAGTATTAACCAAACACATATTAAATCACGCCAAACAAATGTAATATGTTCAAAATTACAACTTACTTATCCCCAAGAAACCAGGTTTAATAAATTCACACTTCACAAATCAATAAAAACACATGATTTACAATCATAATTACAACTACTAGACCAGAAAAGATAAAAGTCTCCCCCTAACTTAATGGCCTCCTACACTGATCCACGCAGCCCAAATCTCCAGGTGTCATAAAAATTTCCCCCTGACAAAAATCCCCTCCTACACTGACACACACACATATACAAAGTCACATGTATTTCACCCTCACCGGCTCTCAAAACATGTATCAAGTGATACCTTACAAAAATGAATTATTACACTAAACATCTGTTTTTGAAAACACATAAGTATAATCATTTCTCAAATGCATCTTTTGCTAGCTCATATGACCATCACAACACTCGCCTATTGCAAAAGCCCGATGATCATACTTTGTTATCGCACATTAATACACAGTACCGCTGCTCTTACAAAATAGTATGCAGGCGGATTGTCTCAGTCGCTCCAACATGCCTACCACACGAATTTCCCGTAAATTAATAATAATAACAAATTTTCAGTTAAATATAAAATTAATAATTATCCGAACACACGAGAGAAGACTCTATGGGATATGACCAATGTTAAACATGTAAAACCATGTAAAAGATGGTTTTTAAATGAAACACCTACTTTATGAGCATATTGACTATGATACCCAATACCCATTTTGATTGTAACAAACACAGAATGAACGTGTTTATATAGCTCTTTTTTTATATGTAATCGAACAGTAATTTATTCGTTACTAAAAGTAATCATGTTACTGTCTTGATCGACAATTTTAACAACTAATTCATCAACACAATTAACAAATACTGGAAGATATATTAATGTATTGTTTTTCAATTATTTTGAATACTTAAGCTACCGCACACGTGAATTCATATATTGTATTTGTTGGTTTTCTATTCGAATATGATCTGCCTACAATATTAACATTTATACAACATACATTAACCAACAATATATTAAACTGTTTTGAAGATTTGTGAAATTGATTGGCTTGAAATAGTCTCCTTTCATACCCCAACATATTAGCAATTGAATTGTCTTGTGTGAAATCGATATCGATATTACCATACTTTACACTAGTAACCATATTTGGATTTCCAAGTATTCTGAATTTGTACATTTTCAGGTAATGTCATTTTAAAGAACTTTCTAAGTCATCCAACTCACAAGATCCCACTGGTATCTCAGTTTTATACCTTTTTCCCAGTTGTTGAATGTAAATGATTGATTATCTTTATCGATGTTTAGTATGCAATCGAAAGTAAAGAATTCGATTAGACTATCTACCTTTCTCCATCTAACTCCAAAACTGGGAAATATACAGACCACTATTGCGACGAATTTCCACTTAATATCAACAGAATTGACACATTACTAAACAGTTTTACTAATCCTCTCAAATATATATCCTATTTTTATTCCAAAAAAGTGAACATAAATGATAATAATTATTTATTTTTGTAACTGTTCTGTTTTGTAAGTGTACCTTAATTGGGTGTTTTTCCAATAATTAAGTATTTCAATTGGAGGACATAAATAGTCAAAACTGCCATAATACAATGATTCATTTACGTTTTTAATTATTGCAACCCAATATGTCCCTTATTTTTGCTTCGACTCTATATTAACAATCATACATTTGCGAAGGTAATTTTGTCTTTGGTAATTTGTCTCTCATATACACACCTCCAAAAAGGGAACATCCAGTTTCTTTACAAATAAATTATTGTCTTTGTTTGTTAATGCACATTTTGGAAGACTATTAAGGAATTTCTGCATTACTTTCCACGTTTTGGGTGACCAACTTCATATTGTGAAAGATACAGTCCTTTACCGCTTGATTTGCTTGATTTAGCAAGATGTGAAACACCTCTCATTAAAGCTCCAAGAGCCGATAATGCTGGAAATATGAATGGTAATATGCCTACTATCTTTTTTTGTACCATTTTGCATTTTATATGCATGCCACTTTTCATCTTCCCTCTGCATAACATTGTCAACGACCCAGGCACTTAGCTTTTCGCCTGTATATGTAGACAATTCTTCTTTATATTTACTGCTTTATCTGCTAGAATTGTATCCCCAATATGTCTTTCTTTCAAATTGTTTTTCGGTCTTATACTATATCACTTTCTTTACAAGCGTTATCTAAAGTGATTATTCCTTGATGTTTTGCAAGCTAAGTTACTGGTCCACAATAATTTTATCTCAGTAAATGCAATTCAAATGTTATTTTATTAATCAATGTATTCAAAACTCTGCATCCTTTTTCGTTTGTGTTTAGTACAGACCATTGTTTTCACCTGAATGCGAACCTATATATAAACCTACAATTACAGTTTTATATATTAGTATGTTACCTTATACTTCAGAAATGAAGATTGTAAAACAAAATGTATATCTACTGGTAATTGTAAATATGAAAGAAAATATACTTGAACAGGTATTTCAAAACATAATTCATGCAATAATACCAATACGTTAATTGTGTTTAAAATGGACAATATTAATCTGCAACATATTTACAATGATCTTGTTTTGGGCGATATGACATTTACAATGTTTAAAGATATGTGTTTTCACTGTTGGAAAAACAAGTATGCTTTTCTGGTAAATATACCACCTCTTCTCATATATATAAATGAAGATAAAGGTCTGGATTTGACAATTTTTTACTTCCAGGCGAAGAATAATGAGTATTTCAAAGTTCAGATATTGCAGTATAAAAAGCAATCATTACAATACCTGTTTAATGAGAAATCGCAATGGGAATCGTGATTTTAACAGATATATATTACATAATTTGGGTATAGCTGTGAAAGATACTGATGCGGTAAATAAACATTACATGGAAGACTTACACTACACTAAACGTATTTAAATCGCATTCGACAGATATGCAAGAGAAATTAATAAACATAATTGAAACTATTACAAAAGTGTCTGCTAATATTAGTTATATTTCGGAAATATTGGCAAATGTGATGATTGCTTTGCAAAATATATAAACTTGAATAAACGAACTTTGGGAACATTTAAAAAATGTAATTAATTAAATGTTAATCACTATGATTACAAAACAATTTGATACACAAATGGATAAAGTAACACAATATATATGTGTTGAGCTGTCAATAAAACATCTGCTTTAGCTACACAAACTGAATTGAAAAATAAATTGATGATTTGAAATCTCGACTAATCTATAGTAACAATTTGAGCGTAAAAACTGTGATTAAATTAGAAATACTTTTGAGTAAAGTCGATAAGATAGAAAAACCACAAACTAATCGATCTAATACTCCCACTAAAAATTGCCGACTTAATTCATATATAAATAGTTGAAAATTAATGAAAACAACGAAAAATGTCTGACTCTGCTTCAGAAATACATAAAGTTGTATCTGCTGTGATGGCGAAATATTTACAAGCTAGGCATGCTCGAATGGAACGGGATGATTAGAATGTAGAAATATTTAAACCTGTTACATGTAGAATGGATACATTACATTCCGTGCTAACTAGATTTAATGAACCACCAGTGGAAATTAAATAGGAAGAACCTATAAAGAAGAAAAAGTTGTCTCAACACAACATTATTTAGCTATAAAACTAACTTTGTCGTAGCGCGATATGGTATTTGGTGTATATCAACATGGAAATATATTATTTATGGGAGATTCGGTAATTAAGTTGTTGCCTGAGATTACAATTCATGTAGGTGATTACATAACCAAAGTTAGTGAAGATTGAATATTTTTTTGAAAACGACCAGAATGGTTATTCCGATATCGATTTGGAGAAATATAAGTTTTTGTTCATCGCACAAATGCAAATAATCGTTTAGATGATGATGAAAATCATTCGAAACTACTTTTATTAAGTGATATAGTTGGTAGTGGAATATATAAAGATGAAACTGACAACCAGTTTTCTCCTGTATATTGGAACAATCCTATTGAATTGGTCCATAGATTAAAACTTCTCATCGCTTCGAGAGAGTCTGGGAATAATTCACATACGAACGAAATTTTTTTCTATTATTGAAGAGCTAAATGAAGTTGGTTGTACTACGACTGAAGTTCAATAAGACTGCTCAAGAACTTCATAGACTATGCAAAGCTAAGATATCCTAGAAGACCAGTTATTACTGAAATCTTGAATGATCTTTTTCAAGCCAATTTGGCGGGAAATGACATTGCTTTCCAATTACAATAAGGGATACAAATATATTTTAACCATAATAGACGATTATTCAATGTATGGTAGGGGCATGCCTTTAAAAAACAAGACAGGGAAACAGGTTACCAATGCAATGAAGATCTTTTGAAAGAAGAGAATGCCAAATTCGCTCCGAACAGACACAGGATCTGAACTTTTTTGTGCACTCTTCTGGAAACTAATGAACGAATATGGTATTAATCACTAAGCAGCATATACATAATAGCAGCGTATATATTTTAAAGCCATTCTTATGTAACAATTCAACAAATCGATTAAGCAATTAATATACAAGCATTTCATACCGAAAGGCGCCTATAATTAGGTCGATGTTTTGGCTGAAATACTTAAATTTTATCATTCCAGATATCAAAGAACTAAAAATACAGTGCCCAAAAAATTATGGACATTAGTTTGATGAAATCTGTGTATAATATTAAAGTCATAGATGAAAGAAAACCAAAGTTAAAAGTTGGCGAATTTATACATTTCTGGAAGCAGAAAGTAATCTTTAAGAAAAAAATTATGGTTATATGGTCGTATGAAACATTTAATATTATTATAATTAAAAATTCATTTCCCAGCGTGTATTAGCTTAAATTCTATTATGGTCAGCCCACAAGAGGTGGTTTTTTACAAAAAAATATTGCAAAAAGTGTGTTCTCCAAATGAATATTTAATTGATAAAATCATTAAAAGGAAAAAAATATATGTCCTTGGTTCGATAGAGAGGTTTCTCAAAAGCAAAAACTTGTTTTTATACTAAATAAAAATATTGTAAATATTATTTTATGTAATTTTCTTTATAAACCTATCGATATTGAGGGGGACTCGATGTACAATTATTGTACAACCATTTATGTTGTTTGGGTGGTAAACTATTACATTTAATTTATGATGTAATTATTTGTATTCCGTTTGTATTTTCCAGTTAGTAAGGAGTGAAATTATTTGTATTTGTAATTTTCTGTTTCTCAGCTTAATGGTTGCAAAATTGATCAATACATAACATGTAAACATTTGATTTCCTATGTAAATCGATTAAACATAATATTACAACACGTGACTTGTAACATCAATTTTTGTGTAAAATTTTTTTGGTTTTCGTCTAGAATGTAGGAAAACTGATTTAAGAGTTTCGTTTGTTTTTTTGTATTCCACGAGGAAGAAAGACTAAGCAAATTCACCAAACGATAGATTTTCTAGGTATGTTTAAGTGATAGAGTCTTTGTAGAGTAAGGTTTAGCATTGGAGGGTAAGTATTTCAAAGTGTTTGGAGTTTTCAAACTAGCGATAGTTTTCTCATTAGCAGGATGTGTTAAAGAAAGTAATATTCATAATTATCAATGCGATTTGGAAATGGTTTCTCTGCCCTGGTGGACAGGGCTGGGACAAGTGTAGAGTCGCAGGAAAGGGAAATGCGATTAGTATTGGCGACTGTGTGGTTGACAGTTCGGAAGGAAAGGTTGTCGGCTATGTGAATGATTAGACTTTGTCGCCGCCCGAAGCAGTTAGTTCAATAATATATCGCTTTCTTGGCATTGTGAGAGCTAGAGTTTATCCTTGCCGACAGCGTGTCGGAGGAAGTGGGAGGTGTATCGACAAATATGTATGGTGTCAAGCAGCCTGAGGCATGAGAATTTAGAGTATTCGACATTAGTATGTTCGACATTGGAGGCTAGATGAATGGCTGCTCGTGAAGGGTGTGAGAAGAGACAAGCATGGCGGGCGACAGAATTTGTATCACTCAGCGCATCGGTGAGTTAGTTGGAGCATGGGAAACACGGAGGCAAAGGGATCCGAAACCGTCCCCTTCCTTGGGATCATTGCCTTTGTGAGGGCAGAGGGGGGCAGAATAATATATTGCCTTCTTGGTGACGCAGCGTGAGAGTCTGAGTTTTTCCTTGCCTACAGTGTGGGGGAGAAGTTGGGGTGAACCGGTAAAGTTTGTGATCTCGAGCAGTGTTAAAATTTGCAGTAATTTCTTTGGTTTTGTCGTGCGTGTGGAAGAGGAGACGAGGCAGCCGGATAAATTTTTGGTTTCCAAGATCCTTGAGTTCTACCCGGCCTGCCTCATTGGGTACCACAAGGCATTGAACGTTTCCTAGTCAATACACTTCTCAATTAGTTGATTAAAGTCTGGAATGTTCGGAGAGTTACTAAGTTTTTATTTATTTGAAATGTTTTATTATTATTAATTTATGGAAAATGCGTGCGATAGGTGAGTCGGAGTGACAGAGACGATCCACCAGCAGAGGTTTTTATAAGAGCAGCAGTACTACGTATTAACATGTGATATAATGAAGTATGTGCATCGGGTTTTCGCAGTAGGCTTTCACAATAGGCAAGTGTTACGACAGTCGTATGAGCTATCAATATACACGCTTGTGAAATGTTTATACATACAGGTTTTTCAAAAAATGCTTGATGTAATAATTCATTTTTGTAAGGTGTTCCTTGATATGTGTTTTGAGAGCTGGTGAGGGTGAAGTGCGTGTGAATTTGTATGTGTGTGTGTGTGACAGTGCGAGAGGGGATTTTTGTTAGGTGGAAATTTTTATGACATATGGAGATTTGGGCAGCATGGATCAGTGTGGGTGGCCTTAAATTAGGAGGAGATTTTTAGCTTGTCTGGGCTTGTAATTGTAATTTTGATCGTAAATCGTGTGCTTTTATTGATTTGTGAAGTGTGAATTAATTAAACCTTGTTCCGTGGGCTATAAGTGAGTTGTAATTTTTGAATGTGTGAAATTTGTTTGGTGTGATTTAATGTGTGTGGGTTCTTTCCTCGTTTCGTGTCATTTATTCGGGTGTATGAAATATAATATATTTTGATACAGTACTAACATAAATTTTGTGTTCCATTCTGTCGTGTGCGACGTACTCGGCGTAATTCGTTGCAATGAATTGGTCTCGTGGTTATAGCATGATTAAAGTAATTTTTAATATGTCATGTCTATATTAATTCGATTTTATGTTGTGCATGATAATTCCGTGATTAAAGCAATTTTTTTTAATGATTCGTTTATATATAAGTTGTCTAATTGAACGCAAATCGTAGCGGTAAAGAAGTGACATGCATGCCTTCGCTAATACTCAAACAATCGATTATCCGCTCCTCACTGCCTAGTGTCCCAGAATGCCCCTACTGGCTCTCGCTCCATCCATTCCTCACTCGCCTAGTGTCCCAGAACACCCTCGCTGCATCTCGCTCCATCCATACCTCACTCACCTAGTGTCCCAGAATGCCCCTGCATGTATGTGTTCCACCCAAAAACCAAAATAAAAAATGTCTTTTATACACTTCTTATACCAACATGAATTCCTATATAAACAATTACAACCCATTCCTCTGTTTAGTCCAATCTAGCAAGTCACAGAGTACACGCCGCACCTGCTCCGCCAATATCACCCCTAACCCTTTCAGCAACAATGAAAATCAAAGAAATTTCATATCAAATAATTTTTTTTTATTAAAGAATTACAGTAATTAATTTGATTAATTTATTCATTAATTAGCAACTATTCGACTGTTCGATTAATAACTAATTGACTATTCGATATATCTATATATCCAATATATCGACATATTGATTAATCGAACAATCGATTATCCGTTCCATTCACATGTCATTCTACAAGTTATCCAGTATGTACTCGCACCTACTACTGTTGTGGCTTGAAAATACATAGGATCTTTGGTTCTAGCCTTTAGGTCGTGTAAAGTCAAAAAAGTTCCTGTACTTAATAATAACCTTCCTTTATATGCCCACTCGAGTCATTTTCGCTGTTGGGTAGTATTTTTACACATCTGGATTATTTCTCTACCAAAATAAATCCAGAACAACGGAAGAAAATTAACACGTACGTTCAATTCAATAGGACAATATATGTTTTTCAAAAAAAAAAATACCACAGTTGGAGTATACAAAGTGTTGCAAATTCTATCTGCACAATATGTAAGTATATAGCGGCAAAAAGGCGTGGGGCCAACGTTGATTCTCTGATTGGCTACGGGCGGCTTTGGGAACGGGCCCTGAGTCTCATTGTTTACTGAACATTGCGGAGATTCCTTATTGGATGTACAACCCGCTGGCGAGTAGTTTAACCAGACGTTGATTGACGAACGGAACTTCAACATTTTTCTGGCCAGTGACGCCATTCTACTGGCGCGTGCGGCTGGATTTTGTAGTATTGTTGGCTATATTGTCTTGGCCTCTGTGGTCTAGGACTGAAGCCATTGAGCCGGTTATTCACCCCTTCCCCTTTGTACTTTTCACAAAGTCGGAATACTCGTTGCAATGTTGGGAATCTTTCTAAGAATTCCCACTACTATTCTACTCTATCACAACGTTTCATGTAAATTGAACTTATATATTTTTTACGTGAGCTTCACTCCACCGGTGTCCATAATTGTCACTGAAGTAGAACGAACGTAAATATATTTGGAGTTTGACCTATCACAAAATCAAATAAGTTAACACTTCTTGTCTCTATTACTTGCGAGTTGAGGAAATGCAGTGTTGAGTACAGAAACGTCAGTGTCAAGCGTAAAACCACAGATTTTTTTTTGCGAAATAGCCCTATTATGTGATAATTTTGTAGTTCCATATGTATATGTACATGAACCACTTTGTTGAATTTTCGTTTATGTGAGAAGAAACTCATTAAAATGACTGGGAAACTCAATTTTCGTACGCATTGAGTGTTGCGCACCAGAAAACCTGTCATAAATGCATGATAAAACCTAATTTTGTTTAAACTTCTTAGCGCCAAATCAGTTTTGAAGAGATCACTATCTCTTTCAGGTGTGGTGGTATTGGATACTGAAAAAGAAAAATATTTAACGGTATCTGCTGCAGACAGCAGAAAAAAAAATTCCAATAAGGCAAGTCCTTCAAATACGTTAATCAAACAATCCAGGAAAGATGACAACGACATGCAAATATATTGCTAAATGTAATGCATAGCGCAAATTGCTTGAAGCATTTGCGTTGGAAGTTTTCAAAATTAAGGTTTAAGCCGAACGTGTATGGTAGACGGCAATTAGACAGGCTTGGCATACCAGTGTTACGAAGCAATCCTAGATAATTGTACTAATACAGCTATATCAAAATTATTGCGTGTTCTCTGAGGACATAATATACATAGAGATTTAAATGTTCGCTAAAAGTAGAATAAAATGATCTTATAAAAAGAAAAGGAAACCTTAGATGCCTTGATGGAAGATTTTGTGCTAAAGGCTGTTCACGATAAAATGAGCACTTATGAAAGCCCTGCTTGAGATCTACTTGTATGCACGTTGTGTAATATCCCGTTTTTTGTCAAATTAACTCTGTCATGGGGTCATAACTTTTTTCGTTTGTCGGTAATGTGAAACTTTGAAGTTAATGGAAAAGTAAATATTTTAGAAATAACCTCGTTTTTACACTTCGATACATTAAAAAATGTACAAGCCGAAAAAAAAATTTCAGTTATTACAAAATGTTTACCTTAGACTTTTAATCTGACGTTATGATACGGAACTATTTTCCATTCATCGTTACCATCTTTACTGGGAGAATGTCACTCATTGCGCCTGTTAAAATATTTGCAGACAGGAGCAATTACTTTTTTTTAAGTTGAATTCAGAAGTGCTCACTTTATCGTAAACAGCCTTTAGTAAAGTTGAATAAGGTTTTCTAACTACAGGAGGGTATTTGAAGACCATGAACTCGATTAGAGCAACGACACTTACCTCAAGTAGGAAGAACTTAAATTAACGAATAAAAAGACAGTGTTGGGGTTAAGGAAATAACTGTGCCCAGAACACAAGGGGGTTAAACTAGTAGTAGGGGCGTAGGAGTTCTAATTCACTTTTTATTCACTGGATTATCGGTTTGATTGATTGGAATATCGGTTTGATTAATGTGCCTAATTAATCTGAACAACTGGTTGGATTAAGGCATGCGTATAAAATTTGCTTAATCAGATGAAATTAATCTGGGGAAATTAATTTTGTTTATTGATTAAAATATATTTTTAAACAATTTTTTATTTGTCTCATTTCATATTTGGCATGAATGTGCAAGAGTGTCATAAGGGTGATGGGTATTTATTTATTTTTGGAGAGCAGCAGCACTGATATTCACCCTTGGACATGCAGTGGTCGATGAGGTGTGAGATGTGCGAGTATGGGTATATTTGAACTATGTAATAGTTGTATAATTGGTAATATTTATTGTTAAATATCATATTGCAATTGTTAAGTGAGACAAGGGTGCTGTCAGGATCAGGGTGTAGGAGTTCCATCCCATTTGCAGTTGTTGTACGGACTGAGGTGAGAAGTTGGGTGAGGGGAGGTGGGGACACACATACTTCCTGCTCGCTGTCTGAATGTATTCTATAATGTTTTACATGTGTTTTATTGATTTGCAATAAGATGTGTTAAGTGAGTAACATTTTGCCATTAAATACGCTGGTCCTTCATTCGGAAAAACTTGTGTTATTATGTGAATTTTGGAGCAACTGAATGGACTTAAGTTGGAAAACGTATATGTATTTTCTAAAACAATGGAACATGAGAAATATCAACGATTCACGGCCATTTTGTTGTTAATTGAAGGAATGCAATATTTCCCTTTTACTAATAAAGAAGCTATAGTGCCTCCGAATGAACCATTACCCAATTTCGCATTTATATTTGACAATTTTTGGTGCAAACTGCAGGGGGAAAGATCACAGCATTTTAGTTTAGGTAGGCTTTCAAATATTGATTATTTTTATCTATCCCAAAGTTACACATGCATTCCAAAATGTAATTTTTGCAATAATGCAAATATGTTATTTATGTTTAAAATGGACAATGTGAATCTACAATGTGTTTACAATGACCATGTTTTGAGTGATATGTATTTTACAAATTTCAAAGATATGTGTTCTTACTGTTGGAAAAACAAGTATGGTTTTCTGGTAACTATGCAAGCAAGATGTTAATGGAACCATAAAATGCTCACTTCAATTTAGATCACTGTGAAGTAACACAGGACAACGAATTGTTTTTAAAGTAATTAGGATATATAGTTAAGAGAAATAGAGGACATACTTAATGTTGAACAACCCATAAGTTAAGAAGACGCTATCACCAATACGGAAATACATATGTATGAACCATTCTGAGCAGGTCCGTACACATTTCCATTGGAAATAAGAATCACTATACAAAATCACAATATTTATACATGACTGTTAAAATCAAATTAAGGTTAAGTTAAAAATTTAAAGTAACAGCTGATGCAACTAATCCAGTAACTAAAGGAATAGTAACAAACAGAATACTTCATTTACTCGACAGAATTGCACATCTGCTCAATGGTTGTCAAATTGACCAAACACGAGATGTTGGAATTACTTCCATGATAAAGGTCTGTCTCTTACAAACTGTAAACATCATTATATGGGGCTTACGGCTGGATGGAGCAATGCTAATGATTACACACTACAAATAAACGCTGGCAGATAATATGAAATTGTTATACTGTTAAGTGTGGTACATTTGATTTGCTGAAGACTATACATATGTTATATTGAATGCTAAACAAAACTTAGTTATTCCATTTGGTAATACACATTTGCTTGCTATATACAACACTGCCAATAACGAGGAAGTTGTAACATTTGAATTAAACAGCGTTGAATCGCTGATGCCACATATTGAAAATAACACTTGCAAACTTGTAAAGTTTTTAAAGTATATTGTAAAAAGAATAATTTAGACATTGCATTCAGCCTATGGGGTTTGGAGATGTTTCCGACAACACCAACATCACAAAAAGTCGTATGGAATGTGAAATCTAGTTTTTCGAATGAAGAGCCAAGATATGTTGTGATTTTTTTTTTCGAACAAATTGACAAAACAATTTGAAAGCAGATAGATCATTATTCGGCCATTGCAATAAGAAATATATTAAACTTTACCTAAATATTCAAGCATATCCCTATATGCTTTTCAGTATAAATTTTGGAAATGTGGGATTCCTTATTTGCTACAATATGTACAGGATGTTCCAGGAAATGTACTATAACAAATACAGCTCACCAATCCTAGAACCCAAAGCATTCAAAACCAGAGGAATGGTATTTGTGTTTGTTGTTAGCAAACAAAATGACACCATTAGCAATAATGTTATTGATTCACAAATTGCAATATTTGCAAATACACCCATCAAGCAAATACTCAAGCAAATGCATTGATTATACATGATAGAATGTCAGTCTATAATGTAAGAGATAAGTTGGTGAAGATAATCAATTGAGTAAGTAGATGACGAATCGCAGTTGTGATGAGATGTTCTGCAATGTACAAGGTTTTCAAACTCCAGATAGATTTATCATTAAAGAATTTGGTATTATTGATATTGAAAAACACACAACAGTCTTCAGCTTCAGGCCGCCATTTGACTGGAAATTTCAAAATACAAAATACCAGAAGACCAATAAATGACATATAACTAATATGTTTTACTAGCGAGCCTACTTATATATACTATGTATAGATAGAAACAGTAAACAAAAGTGACCACAAATGTAATCAAATTATTGTATGCAAAAATTGTCATTAAGTCTTTCTTCTAGATGCAAATTATTGCAGACGATATATATTGCGAGATACTATTTTTCATTAAAGTGTAAAGATTTATTAATAATATTTGCTTTTTAAAAACATAGATGTCTTTTTTACGTAAATATTTTCTTTTTAAGAATAGTAGTGAAAATTCAGAAATGTTTTGTTTGCATAAACATCTGATTTTTAAGAATGGTAGTGACATTCATAAACTTTCTCAGAAGAGTGTCTGCATAAATAATTTAGTTTTTAAAGAAGTGTTGTTTACTGAGGTGGTAGAATGTCTACATAAATAATTTTTGTTGTTAAAGAAGTGTTGTTTTATCAATGAGGAAGAATATCTGCACAAATAATTTTTGTTTTTAAATAAGTGTTGTTTTAAAGATGTGGAAGAATCATGATGTAAATATTTGATGTTTAAATATATAATTGTTTTGAAAATATGAAAACTTTAATGATGTGGAAAAATCATGATGTAAATATTTGATGTTTTAGTATATAATAGTTTTGAAAATGTCAAAACTTTAACGACTTGAAAGAATCATGTTGTAAATATTTTATGTTTAAAATATGTGGAAATTTTATAAATTGGAAGAATGATTTGGAAAAGGGGAATGTTTGAAATGAGGCGTTTTCGGAATATTAAGAATTGGTATTAAATAATTTTACATGGTAAAAGGAAATTATGTAACTTGTTATTTGCTGGGTTTAGTACCTCTCAGTGTTGCATTATATTTTGTGTTTACACTATTTAACTTTGTGTGAATGTGTGATGACGTGTCTGGATGATGAAGTGTTTGAACAATGCAGCAATCGTTTCAACTCACATAACACAACCAAAAATAAACTTTTATATTATGTACAAGAGTTAATTGCCCTAATGGTTAGAAATATTTCTCATATTTTAAAAATAACATCCTATATAATAATTATACCATCTCTGTCCGTCCGTCCGTCTTTAATACCTCCAAGGCCCTTGAAAGTCAACAGAAGTTCTTCAAATTTTGCAGAGCGAATTCTCAGAGTAAAATACAGGTAAAGTTCGAATTTCAGCAACATCAGATTACTCAATCATTAACTTTCACCCTAAAAACTCAGTTCTAATTATTTTTCCCCTATGAAATTTTTGTATTAATGCATAGAGAAATTGCATAGAGATATGAAGGTAATGAAATAATATTTTTGTTTATTTTAAATCTCTTGCTTCAATGTTGAGTTAATTAAGTGGGGCCACAGTGTCTCAGTGGATACAGCGATTCCAAGTGGGGCCTTAGTGGCCTAGTGGATAGAGCTATGTTAAGTGGGGCCGCAGTGGCCAACCGAATAAATGTATATCAAATGGGGCCTTAGTAGCTCATTGGATACAGAGATTCCAAGTAGGGCCGCAATACCTCAGTGTATAGAGTGATTCTAAATGGGACCGGAGTGGCTCAGTGGATAGAACTATATCAAGCGGGGGCTTAGTGGCTCAACGGATAGGGCGAGTACAAGGGGGGCCTTAGTGGCTCAGTGGATAGAACTATAAGTGGGGTCACAGTTGCTAAGTGGATAGAGAAATATTAAATGAGACCACAGTTGCTTCAATGCGCAGTTAATTTCAGATGTTTTCATTATTACCTACATATATGTATGCAATATTTTTTTCAGTCTTTGTATGATAACCAAATTTTTAACATGGTAACTGTTCTAACCCCGTGACAATACAAAAAAAAATGTAACAGGCTAACACCTAGTTTATTATACTGGCAAGAAAACAACATCGAAAATGGTGGTCGGATAAGTCTGAAACTTTAGTGAATGGAAGTGCAGCCAAACAGCTAATGTTTCCTCCTGCAGAGCCCTTCCACTCAGATAACACAAAATTCGCAGCGGTGTGGCCTCTGCCCTATGCGAGAGAAACCACTCACTCTAATGCTTCGACTCGTCTATTCACTCTGACACCTTTCACTAAGTGTCTGTTTAAATATCGGGTTTACGTCCGTAAGACGAAAGTAAAGTTCTATATGGTTTACTAGTAAAACAAAAAACATTTTTTTCTTTGTTCACAATTAACTTTAAAACACTTATCATGAAGAACATTTTTATAACATTTAAATTAAAGTTGTTTGCTATAAACATACATAGTTACTTAATTTTCAAAGATAAATTCTATGGTTAAGTATTATGTTTTTCTACACTACGATGTATGCTGCTAAACATGGACTTTGGTGAAATTCTGGTATATATTATATAATAATCGGAATATCTATATACTTTTTATACTTTTGTGAGAATATTTAACTTGTATGTTTTTAAAGGAACGTATCACAGACAGTCGTTATTTTCACATAACTAACCTTTGGATGTGGTATAACCAAATATATTTGAACTTTTCATGTCGTAGAGAACTCTTCACAGAAAGGCGTAGAAAAATGTATTTTATTTTCTCGGTAAAAGAAAATTACTTGCAATTATGAATGATGTTGCATACGAATATGTAAGCACGTTCGTATATCATACTATGAAATTTAATATAAGGTAAGTGCATTGTGTATAAACTCTTATATATATATATATATATATATATATATATATATATATATATATATATATATATATATATAATCCCTTACTTTTTTCATTTAAATGAAAATGAAAAATAAATAAAAAGTAAGGGAGTATTACATAGTTAATTACTTATTAATACGAATATTTAAGTAATTATTAATTATTTTTATTGGTAATTATTGGTAATTCATTTTAGTACTGTTTGGCAAATATACGACTTATGTAACAAAATGTTTTAAATACGAGTTTAACGATTGCTCCATATAAAAACAGTTTTTTTTAAATATTAGTCACCATATATTAATTTTCAATGGTTACAGTACTTACACAGTTCAAATAGCTGACACATACTTAATTTTAAAACATAATGTGTGTGTCTGCACAGCGAGATCTTGTGAGTTGATTATGGTTAGCAGTGGAGCGCTGTATAGGTACAAATTACAGACCCCTATCTAAATTTTAATTTATTTGTGTATCTGAATGTGGGTTGTTCTGGAACAGTTTGTTATTTAGATTGGTCGATTGCTTGTGTAAAGCAGAGTAATTAAAAAAATCGCTACCTTATATTTTAAATGAAGTGTGTTAAGATTATTGTACTAAGAGCAAATATTTTCTATACTGTTAATGTTGTAAATATTCTTTAAATACAAGCAAAACTGTTGTTATGTACATATAGAGCTTCTTGTGTGAACAAAAAGGAATTATCCCTTGTGTGTATGCTGTTTAGAGGACTAGTTAAAAACGATAATTTTAAAAGTGAATACCACATATGTTTCATCACATTCTGGAAGAGATGATATCAGTTAATGGAATTCGTATTGTATGAAACTATAATAGCCTAGTAAGAAGCCTTACTAAATGGCGAGTCGCTATTTTTTTAATCTGCGTTAATGCAAGTGTCCCAGAGGAGACCGAGAGTTTCACAGAGTTTCAAAAGCAGTGCCTGTTAATTTTCATATGTTTATGCGTTATTTTAATATCTAGATTTATTCATTGATTTGGAATGGTATATGTAGGTATTAGGTGTAATGTTTAATAAAATTAAATATTTAGTTTTCTTAATAATTTGAATTATTAAATTTTTCCTAAAGGTGACAATTGTAAGTTAATGTCTGAATTTTTTCTGAATACTAATAAGATTTTTTTTTTAACAGTCCTAAACATTGACTCTGATATTTAATTGATTTAATTAATAAATAATTATTTACCTTGTTCTTTAACTGCCCCCTCTTCCTTTGTCCACACTCATCCATCTCATTTACGTTCAATTATAATTATTCTCTCTTTTTCTTACAACATTTATTCTTTCTTCCTTTTCTGTAACTCACTACATCGTGTAATATTTTACCAAAAGCATATGTTCAATTTGTCGATGTATTTCCCGGAATTTTGCAGCTTGAACATATTGGGACGTAATTCAATCGCTACTTGGGAATATTTATATTTAAATGCTAATTCGTTGCGCATAAAGTAGGTCGTGTTTGTAATTCATCGTTTTTTGGTGCTACTTTGGTGCTATTTCTTGGAATTGTTAAAAAATTTCCCTGAATTGTGTCAGTTAAAGGTATTTCCATTTTCATGACATTTACATTCTTATTGGGACATGATATTCTTGGAATTTTGCATCTTAAAGATAATTTTTTGAATACTACTTTTAATTTGAGTTTGGGGCAGGATGTTTGAAAATTATTTTCCGACCGTCTTCTCCACAAAGGACTGGGGCTGTTAACCCTGGCTTTAGGACTGAAGAGAGAGGAGGCAAGAGCAAGTGAGATGGACAGAGAGCGGTTGTGGGTGGTACGGTTTCTCGCACGAAGGCAGCTAATGGAACACTTCCAGTTGTGCGACAGAGATCATCTTGGGTGGACGCTGGCCAGAGCGCTTGTCTCCTTTCCTTCGTAACATACACTACATTTCACAATCATATAGCTACTTATGAACGTACATTTTATAAACGTGTATTACCGGGATGCGTGAGTGCAAAGTGTAGCGGTTTTCGTATACCACGAGCTGCGAGACTCAGTAAGCTTACTGCGCTAAGCATGAACAGAAGTTGTATTCTGTGTCAACAGTGAATTGTTTTAAAATACGTTTCTCACTCTAGGGAACATACACAAAGCGGTAAACTGTGTTTGTGAGGGCTTCATTTTTCGTGTACTTTTGTGTGTGATTAGGTGATTACATCGTAAATTTTAAATTAATTTGTATTTTAAATGTATGCTTTGCAGATGTTAGTTTATTCAATCATTTCGTTTTTTGAGGTGGTAAGTGGACAAAGAGTTCTATTGTTGACGTGGGGTTACGTAAAATGTGGAACTGGGATAACTTGTCTGGATTAACTGGTAATTTATATTTAATTCATATTTGATACGGGTGTGGTAAGGTGTTTCGTGGAATTGGGATAATTCGTTCATGTGTGTTTAAATAAATTGCTATGAATGTTTTTGGCAAGTTTACGTATTTTTAACGCGTGCTTCATTAGTTACGAGTTGCTATGTGAGTGTTGTAGGACTCTGTATATTTGTTTGACATATATTGCTAGGGAAATAGTTTTCCCAGTCCTTAATATTTTGAATTTGTGGTTCATTCATCACGTGTGTCGTAAACAGGTTAAATAAATTTTATTGATTTGTGAAGTGGTTCAATACATGTTTAGTCTTAATTCCTTCCTATTGTGTAAGTCCATGAGTGAAAGTAGTTGCGTTTCGATAGAAGGAATGTTTAATTCTGGCCACCCCATTCGTTACATGCATTTTATTGATTTCTAATAAAATATGTTCTGCTTGTTACATCTCGCCATTAAATACATATATAATTTCACCTATTTACTTTGAAACCTATACTTGGTTATTTTAATACCTTCATTTCAAATTACACGTTTCCCAACTCAGCCAATACACATATTACAGCATATATTCAGACAGCGAGCTGGAAGGATGTGTGTCCCCTCCGGCCCCTCACACAACTTCCCACCTCAGTCGGTACAACGACGGCAAATGGGAACGAACTCGTATGCTCCGATCACGTTAACACCCTCCCCCCCCCCCTCACCATTTTCTATACGATATTTAACCATTACAAATACAAATTTTATTACTATTACATAGTACATAAATACCCATACCCGCACACCTCACACCGCATTTGACCGCCAGACGTCCAAGGGTGAACATCGATGCTGCTGGAGCTACTGCTGCTTTACAAAAATAAATAAATTATCACCACCTTATGACACTCTTGCACATACATACCAAATATTATGACACAAATTTAAAAATTAATTTTTTTAAATCAATCAATCGAAATATTTTTATCCTAATAATTTCATTGGTTTAAGCAAATTTTATACATATGCCTTAATCCAATCATTTGATCGCAGCCCCTACGACTAGAACTTTTTAGGATAGTTGTTTAATATTGTTACAATATCTCGAAGTTAGTGAACTTAGCAAGGTTCTTCAAGGGGTGAAGATTTTAATCAAATAGAAGAGTTAATTATAATTTTCTAATTTATTTATAATAAATACAAAGAAAATACTCTCGACTTAATGTCTCACAATAAATTGCTATCACTTGTTATTTGAAATTAATAAATTCAATCAATACAATTTACAACCCCCAACAAATAAATTTACATGGTTAAAAAACTAAAATCAGTCCCAATAAAAATTGTATCGAAATATATTGAACTATTTTATTAGTTATGTGTCCATATTTGGCAATTCCAGTGTTTATTACAAAATCCGCACCATATATGCATAGAGGCCCACTTTATTCAGTCCAGATTCCACCAATCCAAAATATTATAGAGATCTTCGAGCGCCCTCATGTACAGTAACCTTCAACTGGTCGTGTACTACGACCTCTCGACCATCCACGCCGCAGAAACACTCGTGTCTGCCATCTTCCCGTAACCTCCGCAGTCGTCCGTCCTATCCACTGATGTCCGTCGTTGACCAGACTTTGCCAGACGACCGCACTTGAGACACGTTTCTCTCGTGCAACATTTTCAACCGTATTTGAACCTCCTGGAAAATGTTTCGTCCGCCTATCCTTACCCGACATCGCCATTTATTTTATGTTGGGATACGTAACATATTGAAGCTGCTACACTTACCTTATCGGCGGTTCTCCGTTAAGGGAAATCAACGTAGTAGATGGGCGGTTCACTACGGCGAACGCTGGCCCGAAGACAAAAGCGACTTGTAGTATGGGCCGATTCAACGCGGAAGCTGGCGCCCGTGTACGCCTAGCCTTGACCCAGCGATTTGCTTGAACTGACGACTCTTGTTGCTTGCTGGAATGGCCGTGATGCGTGCTAGCGCTGGGGTGCTTATGACGTAATACATGTGTGGTTCCCGACAACGCCTACGTGCAGCGCTGCAAATTTTCTTCATTTAAGAACTTTAGCGCAGAGGTGCGCTTTATATTAAATATGTAATTGTTCTCATTGGTCAGTACGGCCGGAAATGTAAAGTAAGTAAAAACTTTGTTAGTTCTTCCCGTTTATCGACTGCCGATATTCTCGTCCCTAATTACACCTTCACTCCAACAATATCCGGAACGAGGACAAAGAATTATTCAAACCTTATTTACGAGGGTAGAGCCCCATTGCTCCCCCTTGGAATTTATATTCATCATCGATTGTCGCTGGTAAAAGACAGCTACAATGCTATAAAACCCCCTGGCAGTAAATGTTTTCTACAACCTTCTGTCATTGAACCCATACGTATAACAGTAAGATTAGCTAACTGTATATCAGAGTAGAAGAAAGAACATGTGAATATGTAATTATGCTATACCTGAAGCGTTAAAATTAATCTGTATATAAATAGCCAAACGAACATACAGTCGGCGGGCAATTCGTAATTAGCAGGTCGTAGCTGTGTTTGGTGGAACGAAAAATTTTAACGAACTGTGTGCATAATATCCGATAAATTAATGTAATGCTACATTACCTAGTAAAAATCATGTCATCGTGATCATCATCATCGTCTCCACTATATTTGTCGATTAAACCTGTCCTGATTATCACAATCAGACCATCTTCCTTTGAGACTCAATATTATTATGATTTTTACATAATATGTTAACAGTATGATCCAATAATATGTTAACTGTATGGCCCAATAATATGTTAATAGTATGGCCCAATAATATGTTAACAGTATGGCCCATTAATTTTTGCGAAAAATTTTGTGAACCTGCAGGTTAGACTTTAAAATCCTAAGTGCACGATTCCAACTTTTATTTCTTATTTGGTGGCAACACTTCATCGGAAGACATTTTCTTACATGTAGACCAATCGGAATTAAGTTACTCCGATGCTGAACATCCGGAATTCGTGGGCGTACAGTTAAGGCACCTATTAGTTAAAAATCTTCCAGTCATCAAAGCGGACCTGAGATAGTGTTTCGAATTACAACTAATTTTGCAATATTTCCGCAAAAACAGGAGCCCGAAGTTACCAGCCTACTGCATAAGCCTCTCTTAGAATTGTTGATGTTTACTCTGTTAGGAGCACTGGAGTAACTTCTTCTTCTTCTTGCCTTCCCAGCCCCTTGGTTATCTGTCAGGGATTTCATTCCCTTTTCTAGGGGGTTACATTTCACCTTGCTCTGTCAGCTGCATCTCTGCCATAACGGCGTGTGTTCAGAGCACACTGTTAAGAAGTAGAGTTAGGAATGGCAGATACAACTTTGTGAAATTGATAGGCATATTTAGCGAGTAAATAGCAAACTACAGCTCATTCATAGTTACTTCCAGCTTATCTGAATCCCTGCTGAAAGTGCTACTTTAAGAATATTCCTCTGCCTCGTGCAAACAAAACGGAACTGTGACCCTTTACCTACGATACGGTAATGGCTGAACACTGTTCTTCAACAAAATTGCATTAATTTATTTGTAATTATTACACCAATCTGTTACTATGTTATGTTCAATAGTATTTTCAGTTAAACAATTTGTGTGAAATACCATTTGTTACACTAAACTAACGGACGAAGTAGAAATAACATCAATGCCCACTAACTGACAAAATGAAAACCAAAGCACAACGTGAATTATAAATACGTCAGTTAATAGGGTGGTATAAGTTGTACAGCAGACAGAATTTGAGAATGCGGAAGTTAAAAGACAGTTCTTGGATTCTTTTATTTTAACAGTGAAATGTTCCACATTTTCCCGGTCATTTTAAGTTAGAGAAGATTCAGGCACCCAAACTACATCCGGATAATTTCGTCAAAAGGTTTCCTTCATAAAACGCGAAGGATATGAATTTGATTTCACCCCTATAAAATTTTTTTGCACGGTGCTCATGTTCTTAAATTTGAATTGAATGAATGAAAGAAAAAAGAGGACTTGGGTCATTCGTGCCAAGCAATAATCCGAGGAATACAAATTTCATTTCCTTTGAAGAACAAATAAAATTTCAAATTAGGAACGCAGATGAGATGTGCAGTACTAGTACATAATCCACTTACCCAGTTGGAGAAGTGTCCGTTCTTGTATTCTGTTCTTTTTTCCTCCGCCGTTTCCAACCCCTTCGAATATCTCCCTCCCCATCCGTTCCGAACCCACATGCGATACGTGACCATAATACCTTGCGAGGAGCATGGTAAGCGGGGGGGGGGAGGGGGAGGGATGAAATAACATCACCTTGAATTTGGGCACTTACATCCTGTTCCATTCGTTCCTCCGCCAAACCGCTGGATTTTATGGCTCCGCGAGGAAATTCGCAGGCCGAAGGCGGCGCCAAGTCACGACTCCAGCCTGAGATTTCTGCTCGGCTGGGTCGTGCGGCCATCACCCCTCCACCCCTATCACACGCCATTCGTCTTCGATATGGCAATTTTATAGTACAGCGGTTGTCACTTTTGGGGCTACCTTGTCCCCCTCCCGCTTCGCTCGCACACCACCAAGATACTGGACCCTCGCGTAATTGATCGCCACCTAACTCCTTGTACGAAGGAAACAGGGCCACCGATTGAAGTGTTGGATTCCCATAAAATATTTATTTTATTATTGTACCAAACATTGTCCAACTCGTGCGCATTGTACGTGAAGCTATTTTCCTCAAATAAAAAATGTTTACACTTTATATCTTTTTAATAATTTTATGTCGAATGCAATATTCTTATGCTTTGCTGAAGCCATTGTAAGAACTGCTAAGTTGTGCAGGTGAAAATATTTGCAACATTCACTAATGCCGTGAGCTGCTGCTTGTCATATTTAATTTAAAAAAGTAACAAACAACTGGAAGCGACTGCAGTCTGGCCAACCTCTCTTTTTGAAATTGTTTTATAGCCATCTTAGCTGGGACAGCTTACAGGCACATTGCTGTATAAAATAGGCAAACTGAAGTATTGTCATGTAGTTCCGACAAAACTAACACGAAATTGAAATTAACTTAAAAAATTACTATTTTTTCTAACAAAATCGAAGAAACGCTAAACAAAAGCCTAGTGGTACAAAGTTCGCCCATTAATAAAATGCGATATGGCTGGAAGGAACGATACCCACCAATTTCCTTGGAGGGAATTTTTGTTACTAAAATATCCGCGGCTCGTTCGTCTGCCTGTAAGAATAGTAAATATTGCTATATATTTTTTAATTGGATGTACCTACATAACTCGAGTACAGTTTATGTAAGTATGCTAAAAGGCAAAAGTGCATGAATTTCATTTAGCTAGGGCTTACGCCGATTCTCTGATTGGCTGCGTGAGGCTCTGGGAACTGACCTCGTATCTGATTGGCTACTGCTTGCTATGAAAGGTTCACTATTGTCTGGCCGGCGGGCTGGCCTTATTGTCAGCATAGGAGGTGGTGCCGCGGGGCGGCTGGGTGGGGGGGGGGGGGGTTCACCTCTTTGTACTTAAATATCAGTCTCGTCAACAATGTTGAATGTTTCATTTTCCATTAATGTGCGGAAATTTGCTTTTCAATTATTATATAATTTAATAATTCTTAGTGTATCACATTTATGCCATTCAATGAAATCGCGAAAAAAATTATCCACAATATGGCAATTGCGAAACGGAAAAAAATTAATCGATAATTTATCAATTATGATGCATTAACTACGCTGTAGCTACATGAAAAATGCCAGAATTTATGTTTGTTGTGCAGCATATTATGCAGAATGTTCCTTAAATACAGGAACCAACTGTGCCCACGTATTCTTCACGACAAAATACGGCGAAAACATACACAACATACCTTCTAATGTGCGTCCCAAAGGCGGTAAACCTCCTTGAAGTGTGGAGCCGAAAGACCTCGTAATTGCACATTCTACAAAAAGTGTTTACAATCAAACCTGTAGCATCGGATAATGGAGTAATGGACAAAGATCTACTTCGCGTGTAACGTCTGTCACCATTAGCAAAATGCGTCACGGCAAAAATAGAGGTTGCAACCCTAATTTTGCCGAACATTGTGTCTCATCGACAGTTAATCACTATACGTATCGTATAGGCACTTCCTCGATGTGAGGACGTGTGTACGAAATGACGATATATTATTATTATCAATCAAATATCTCATTTCTAAAAAAGAAAATTGTTTTCATTATCCTTTTCTCATTTAAAAATTCGTCTTAATAGGATTTTAATTTTGTGTCGTATTGTCACATTATTGTGTATTACATTACTGACATATCCTGTGAAGTAAGTAAGGGCTGAATAAGGATGCAAATAAAATGAAATAAAATACAATGTTACTTGCTAATAAATCACAATCGCACTGAAATCAAGTTAACTTCTAGTCGTGTATGATTGGTTGGGTTCGCGTAAGACAACTGCATTCACTATGAACCACAGTTTTGTAAACGTTCTACGCAGGCGTCTCTTACGTATTGTCAAACTTTTGAAAAAATCACACCGTGTAGTTTACTAAATATGTAGTGTATCACATACGTTTTACTCTTCTGTTCACGTGGAAGGATCGTTTTTTTTTGTTAAAATTAAGTTTTTCTTATGTTTTATCTATAAAACTGAAATTTTTATTTGTAATTAAAATGAATGAAAAGTGAGAGAAAATTGGTGTGTTAGTAACGCCTGTTAAGAGAATTTTTCAATGCAAGTATACAATTAAACTTACAGCGCATGAACTCGACATCCTGTCCCTTTGGCGTAATTTCCCAGGCTTTGTCAGGACGAGGCGGAGGAATATCCTGAGTAGAACTTCAGCAAGGCTTCAGGAAAGTTGGAAGTAGGGATGAGTTGTTATCGCGGTAGTTACAACTATGTTCTGTACCTGCTCCAAACTGATGCTGATACAGAATTGTATCTGATACAGGGATTCCTGAGTACATCGCTTATTCGCCAGTCTCTCGTGTGACCTAAGTCCGCGCAGGTTGTTAGGTACGCGGTAAAAGGAACGCATGTTATCAAGTATACGCGTAATCACGTTATCAAATAGGTGTTTGCTTTGGTGTATTGTGTGGTATCTGTTAAAGTGAAATAACGTATGGATAAGAAAAAGAGCAGAAGAAAAAATTTCATTGTCGCGAAATATTAACTGAGAGGGCAGCGAACTTGCTAAATGTAATTTTTTTAAACGTAAACAAAGTTATGCATTATACTTCTGTATTTTTAGCCTACTTTCCGAAGAAAGAATAGCTTATGAGATCTCTTTCCTGTCTGTGTATCTGTGTGTGTATAGGTGTGCATGTATGCATGCGTATGTGCGTGTATGCCTAGGTGTGTGTGTGCATGTCTACTTTTGTGTGTCCCCCTCCCCTTTTTCCCATTCTATTTTTGAACGCTTCAACTAAATGTCACGAAACTTGGTACACATATAATACTTAGTAAGGTCGCCTGAATTTTATGGGTCATATCTCGGGAACCATTCAACCGATTTAAACCAAATTTTTTATGCTACCAGGCCATTGTGTAAGCATTACATTTTGTGATGGATATTGTTGTTGGTCCTCCATTATCATGCTAGGCCATGTAAAAGGAAGTGATTGGACTTGATGAGTGTCTTATTTTCAAAATGGCGGTCATGCAAATGTTTTAAGTTTATTTAGTGTATCTGCCATACTATTTTACCAATTTTGACCGATTTTTTAATACTGAAAGTATCTATTACGAGCATCATATTTGCCAACAAATGGTCACTTTTGCCGGTCATTTTGGAAGATAGGGCTATACGGATAAATAAAGTTATTATGTTATAAATCAGTAAATAATTACCAAATTTGGCAAACAAGAAGTAATAAGGCAGATGATGTTAAGTGATGTGTTTTTAGCATGTCAGACGCTTACTTTAAAAATGGTGGCAATATAGCAGTTTCAGCTTAGAATGCAATATCATCAAAACTATATAATCAATTCCAACATAACTTTGTTTGCTTGCAGAAGACATCACAACTATCAACTGTTTCTACATGAAGCATATTTTGGCCACCATTTTGTAACCTAGCGCTATGCGAATAAAATGAAGTTTTTATGTCGTATCTCGAGTAAGAATTGACAAATTCCTAACAAATATGGCAAACAAGAAGTAATGAGACAGATGGTATCAAATTGTAAGTTTTGAGCTTGCCAAACACTTATTTTCCAAATTGCGGCCATATAGACATTTTCAGCTTAGAATGCTATATCGTCGAAACCATGTACTCAATTTCCACTAAACTTTGAATGCTGCCAGTAGATATTCCAACTATCAAATGTATCTACGCAGAGCTTCTTTTTCCCGCCATTTTGTAAGATAGTGCCAAGCAAGTAAATAAGGTTGTTTTTCCATCCAAATTTGGCAAACAAATAGTACTACAGCATGTGGTGTAAACTGGTATGTTTTAAGTAGGCGAGGCCCTATTTTCAAAATGATGGCTATATACATATTTAAGCTGAGTATATTTTACTAACGAAACAAATTTTTAATTAACTATGTAAGCTGGCAGTAGCGATTACAACCATCAAATTTGCCTATGCAGAGCCTCATTTTCAGCCATTTTATAAGTTATCCATACCAATAAAAGTAATGATTTATCTGTATCTCGCGAAACAATCAACCCATTCTTACAAAATTTGGCGAAGATATACTCTGGTAGGCCATCATAATAAAGGAATTTTTTTTTAAGTAGGGCACACTATTTTCAGAACGGCGGCTGTAAAATAATTTAGTTTTGTGAATTATATCTACAAAAGTATGTAATCTAGTTTAACTGAACTTTGTAAATTGGCAGTGTACAATCATATAAATTGCAACTACATAACATTTTTAACCCCCCATTCATGAAGATCGCCGCATCAATGTGATGGAAGTTTTATGCCGTGCGTCGAGGACCAATCAACTGATTACAATCAAATTCTTCACACAAGCAGCGCTACGGTAGGCCTTGTGAACTTACATGTTTTATGTGTCTCAGTCAGTTATTTTAAAAATAAAGACTCTTTAAATATTATGATTCGTAACATTGGATTAATAAAATCCGAATGCAGTGAATTGCGCGCTAGCTTGTAGTACGAGGTTCTCTTTGTTGATGTTCCGTTTAGGCATATGTGTATTATAAACTGTCTCACTACAGATACATAAGTTTCTCGTTTCATTTCTAAAGTTATTGCTTTCAAAGAAAGGTCAAGTCCTTCCTACCAACTCAGCTTTCAAAAAATTATTTAAAAATAGATTGCACCCATGTTGAGGGGCAAGTAGGCTCATTCGTTGTGTCAGAAATCTCTTATTTCTTAGTGATATTACTCAACTGTGCACGCCAGATATAAACCAAGAAAGTTAATATTTTAGAAATAATCGCACATTTTATATATAACTACATTGTACCAGTGTTACACGGTACAGCAGACGCGACACATTGGAGAATGTAAAACAGTTACTAAATGGATCTGATAGTTCGGCAGTGTTCTAGTTTACAGTACGTGATACAGGTGGGTATCAGATACAAATTAACAGGTTTGATACTCTGTGATCGACCTCTAAGTTGGAAGTGACCGTGACTGGACAAGGCACACAAAATTGATCGTGAACCGGCGTTTACAAGCAGGTGGTTGGCACCACTGTACGCCTGTGGCGTTTCCGGCGCCGTCAGCGGCTTTGGTTGTCCCGCGGAAGAGGGAGAACGAGGGGTGAGCTCTGTAGCTCCCTGGGGCGCTGTGACAAGACGCATCTGTCATACGTACAGTCAAGGAAATGTGTGTTGAGGGCGCGACGAGGGGAAGAGGTCGACGTAGGGTGGTGTGAGGGCGAGGATGTGGGGAGGGGAGAGGCTCTCCATGTGCACCACTTCCGGACAACTCCTTCCTCAGGAGAGTCTTCCATCAGCTGCCCTCTGCCGGGGGTACAGGGGTGCCGGCATCGGGAAGGATAACCAGAGAGGCGAGAGAAGGTCCTCCTGGAAATGTATTCAAACAAGATAGAGCGACCTGACGTCTAGGACGAGAAGGGATGGCCGCGAGGGACTTACCTGCACCCTCACGTCAACCAATCGACGTCGAGTTCGCAGCACGCAGAGTATTTGTGATTTGCCTGCAAACGTTAACCGACTCATTAACTTGATCATCCAAGGATTAAAATTATTAAAACTTTGGAGTTTTCGAAAATACGTAGGCTCAAAATTTCTTCACGGAATTCCAGTGTTTATATGCACCTCAGTGACAGTTAGGGGCACCCGAAAATTTTCCAGTCAGTGGGTCAAACCAAGTTCTTTAAGGAATGGAGGTATTAATTAAATAAAATAGTTGATTATAATATTATAATTTTATTTACAATAACTACAAACATAATTCTCTGGACTCAAAATCTCACAATAAATTTATATCACTTGCTGTTTACAATTAATGACATCAAATCAATATGATTTACCATTACATCAAGGAAATTAACGTAATTGAATAATTAAGAAAAAGTCCCAATAGACAGTGATCAAAACATATTCAGTCAGTTTACAAATCATACGTCCATATTTGACAGTACCAATATTTACAATAAAGTCCGTAATCACATGTCAATCAGTCCCACCTCAGTTCAGTCCAGATCCCACCAGTCCGCAATGTTCTAGAGTTCTCCGAACGCCCTCATGCACAGTAGCCTTCACTCGTCGGGTATCGCTCCCTCTCGTCCATTTCACGATCCACACACCTCGTCCGCCGTCGTCTCGCACTCACCCTGATCGCCTCCGCAAAAGACTCTCGACCATTAGACCGCTGCAATATTTATAGGGTCGTAGACCATCGCTCAGAAATTTCTCTAAATGCCGCGTTGCGCAGAGAGGCCTAGTTCCCAGAATATTCTTGCCGACGTCACATTATTAATCGCCATGAACATCCCGGCGAGGATACCGCAAGTTATTTTGCTAGTGCAAGTACTTTCCTTTTAAGTTTTGGCCAAACAAACGTAGCGTTGTTTCAGGTGACGGCTCTCGTAATGTTATTAGTAATCTCAGTGTAATGAGTATTAATGTGAAGTGTTTTAATATGTGCGTATATTGCAAATTCTGAGGTTTTATAATGCCCAATATAGTAAAGTGTTAGAATATATAATTAGGGGCACGGAATTTATGCCAGTTGCTTCTGTGCAAGTTTTAATGAGAACTTTTTGTAGTAAACTAAATGTACTCAGACGTGTGAAAGTATATTAATAAAAGGCCAAACAGTGAAGTGTGTGTTAATTAAGGAGAGTAAACCCATCCAGTGACAACTAAAACTTGTGCAGTTGAAATACAAACATTGATTTAACATCTAAACTAAAAAGAATTAGTAACTGGGCTTAGTAACTACCTTAGGGTATAAGTTGGAATGTATGCGTAGTACGAGTGAGGCACGTTTGAATAACCCGATAACCAGAGGTAGAGGGCGTCTCAAATCTGCGCCACTCTGCTGTTTTCGTTCCTTTTGGACTGAATGTTATGTTTTTATCTGGTACTGTATTTAGCTATCATGACCTCGTGGATGTAGCACGTTGATAAGCCTGCGCTCACGGCCAACTTAAGAGCGTGTAATCTGCCAGTAGAGGAAACGGAAACTATAAATGAGTTACGTAGGAAAATGGTACGTTTCTTAAGGACGAGAGAATAAAATGGGCCAAGTTAGCACGGAGGTTGGTCAGATGCACCCCAGTTACATAAAGGTATTGCGTGTAACATCGCTACTTCTTCTCTGGGCAAAATTGACGGGCTGAAAGTATTTAGTAACGAGAATGTACTTATACGTTGTTTACAAATTGATAAAGTGCAAAATTAGAAGTATTTTTCAACGAAACATTGTTTATGCAATCACTAGTTAACAAGTGTTTAGGAATAGTATTAGAAGTAATGTTAAATGGCATCGCCATAGACGAAGAATGGCGTGTGGTAAAAAATAAATTTAGGGAAAAATTGTGCCTTCGTCGGGCGAAAGAAAACATTGTTAAGAAACAGGTTTTTTACTTCCAAATTACGTGCAGGTATGTTTGCCCAAGAGAAAGAGGCCCAGACAACTGTACATAAACGGGATAATGAGAAAGTACCGTTTATAGGTAGGGACTCGATAAACAGGAATTGCTTTTGATGCGGTAAACGAGGCCATTTTATCGCGTAATCTAATAAGGTTCAGCAGGATAATCAGTTCTTTAGATGTGGTCGGTCGGGAAATATTGGGAAATTTTGCAAAATAGTGACCACTTCTTCTATTGTAAAATGAGGACTGATGTGGAGTGGTAGCATACGAGTTACTATGGATAGAATAACATCTGGAGGATGAACTGGGATATTAAATACTATATGTGATGTTTGAGATTCTTATCTTGGTGCAATATGTAAATTTGCTTCTTTGTATGTGTGCTACTATCACTATGTATCTGTTTGGACGCTTTATGTTAGTTGCCATACTATTTGTATTTATATCCCAGGTTAGTAATTTATAGAGGACGTGAGCGTCTGGGTGGTAATAGATTTTGGAGTTTGGTCCTCTGGGTTGTAGGTGTGTACTCCAGCCTGTATTTTAAAGGAAGGTAATTATGACGAGTGGGTCGTCACAGGAATATTTCGTGTGCTTGGTTCCTTTTGTTAAAGGTTGGTAACGCCCTGTTTGGTAGCGGCGATGTCTGCTTTTCATATTTATTTCTCCGTATGTTTTAATCATATCGGAATACAAACTATGTTATATGATGGCTAGTTAATGCATATCAGTAATTTGTAGTACCTATCAAATATATTGTGGCTTTTGTATTTATCTTTAAGCGTGCATTTCAAATGAGTACTTAATATTTCACGTGTTTGCTGTTACCGTGAGCCACCAGATGAGTGCGCTGCGTGTCAGCTGACCTGTTAGGGCTGTTGGCGATGGGATCGAGTATGCGAGTAGAGGAGTACGAGAGCAGCCGTGGTTTGAGACACACTCGCTAGAGCCCCCGGTGAGGCGGACGGTGGGTCAGCTGGATGCTGCGCGCCGCACCAGCTGAGTGCCCGTTGTAGAGAATGGGCCCACGTGGGCATATACACGTAATGAGTAGGCTGTGTGCCATTCGGGCGGTCGAAATACGGGAGTGTTAATGATATGTGCAACAAGTTTAGTCCTCCCGTCATCACTCGTTAGTTTACATTTGATTAACTGCCGCTTAGCAACGGACGTGTTTCAAAGTAAACGTAACTTTCATCAGCTGGTTTTGCTATGCCATTACGTGGTGGTGCGTATCGTGAATGAGAAGACGTGTAGTCTTCGTGTGCTATTTAATCCTTGAGGTAATGGCTAATCATAGCTTATAAGAAATTACGCTGGAGCAGAGTGCCCACTTGTCTCTGCGGGCATATCGCGAGCTATGATCAAACAGCTGATGTGTGCCGGTCAGCGCAGAGAGCGATGCAACCTTGAGACACGGGCCTTGGTGGCCCATATTATGCAAATCGTCGCTTCCATCTTTGTCAACAGCGTTTGTAAAACTACAGGTATGATTTCAAGGTTGCATTATTATTCGCCTTGAACATCCCGGCGAGGTTACCGCAAGTTTTTTTTCTAGTGCCGTATTTTTTTTTTTTTTTTTTTTTTTTTTTTACGTTTTGGCCAAACATTCATGGCGTTCATTCAGGTGATGGCTCTCGTAATATCATTAGTAATCTCAGTATAATGAGTATTAATGTGAAGTGTTTTAATGTAGGTGTATATTGCAAATGCTGAGAGTTTAGGGTGCCTAATATAGTAAAATGTTAGAATATATCATTGGGGGCAGGGAATTTATGCCAGTTGCTTCTGTGCAAGTTTTAATGAGAACTTTTTGTAGTAAATTAGATGTACTCAGATGTGTGGAAGCATATTAATAAAAGGCAAAATAGTGAACTGTGGGTTAATTAATGAGAATAAACCCATCCAGTGACAACTTATACTTGTGCAACTGATATACAAACATTGATTTAACATCTAAACTAGAAGGAATTAATAACTGGGCCCAAACGATCAAAACTATTGAGCCGATGCTCCATTATCTTAGGATATAAGTTGGAATTTATGCATAGTACGAGTGAAGCACGTTTGAATAACCCAATACACACTGGTAGAGAGTAGGGTGTCTCAAGACTCCCAAGAAAACCTGCATCCCGAGGATCTGTGTTGTTCGGGAGAGCATCACTGACATGTTCTTCCATCGAGAGCTGGGGAGAGACTGGTAGACCTCTGTTGTCGCACGAGCTGCTGGCGAGCTACGGTGTTTAGGCCAGCAGTAAATGTCTCTGCAGACGGGTCCGGCCGTCGGAAAATGAACACAGTTTGAGGTAGGGTTTAAGGAAAAGTGTATCGTTTGCCATCCGATCTGCAGTTCGCTTGATAATTAGTCTGCTTGGTTTTTATTACAACATATATAAACAAATCTTGGGTTAGTTGAAATAAGCATTGGTCTGGGTAGGATGTGTAATTACTCATATTAGTTATGTAATACGTAAATAATCTTGGTAATTATTCATTTCTTATTACACGAATAAAATATAAGTAACCTTAATGGGCGATGAAGCAAGGACTGAGTGAGTTCTCATCACTAATGGTGTAAGCCTACAGTCGCCTTACATCGTACTATAGTGCGCCCCTAACACACCGCCCTTGAAAAAATTTAAAAGTTTCACAAATGTTGATTAAGTTTCATTTCGCTGAAAACCTAACCTATGCAGATATCACTTAATCTTGGTATTCTTCAGAAGGGCGTGAGAAGTTATCGTCCATTCACAATACACCCTCCCTGGAATCTTATTTCCTTCACCTGAATCGCGTAGGCTTGGTTACACACTGTTCGACTTCCAAACTATTAAAAACTGAATAATGGTGCGAGTCGATAAAGTATTAACACTGAGTAGCGCAACTCGCACGAATCGAAACTAACTGGTTCCTAAATTATATTTCTTTAATATAAATTTTAAATTTTATTTATATGATGGCTAACCCTTCGGGTGTCGTGTACAGTGTTCCATCGCGTACCATTATTTTGACTAACATTTACACATTTTGTGAGAAAATATAATAAAAGGTGTTGACATCACAACTCGTAGAATGAAAAATGTACGTGAAATCTAAGTACAAGCATGCTTAAAACAAATATATAGGGGATGTTTTCAATGCTAGGCATCCCCCCGTAGTTGTCTAGAGAAAGTTTTCACTTTGGGTCTGCATCCGTTCCTGCCCCCTTAAGGAAGCTATCTCGGGTGGCGTTGATGATGAGAGAGGCAGGGAGAGAAGAAGAGAGAAAGCGAGATGGCAATCAGCTGGCGCTTGCTTGCGGCGGGAATAACAACTATTCACTGCAGCGCAGCAGTTGTGCCGGGCGGGCGCACAGTGGGGCGAAATCCCCAAAACGTGGCCAAAAGTAACAAAAGTAATTTTTTGTTTAGAAAGATATTATACCTCTAATGGCGAAGACAAATGTCCAGTGCGAACAAAATCACCTCAATACACTCGTAGATGTGTATATATTGTTCGAACTTTGCACGTAAAGTAAACACTTGCTCTGACTGTCTGTACGAACCCGTTAAGTGTCGCTGAGTACGATGGGCCGTCATTTGGTAAATAAGTCTCAGTTTACGATTACAACCAGACGTACTTAATACTTTTTTGTTATGTGTCATCACGCAGTGACGAAATTGAATGACTTAAAAATTTTTCCTGAGTCAAAAAAAGGGACACATAAAATTATTATGGCCTATGTAACTCCTAAACCCAAAATATTTACAAGCCTAATTAGGTGTTAGAACATTCTAGCCACTGCTGCTGCTTTCAGAGAGTAGAGCACATCCATCGTCACACAAGGTGCACAAACCACATTTTGAAATGTTTCCCTTATCACAAATTTCGTGGAACCACACTTTGCACTCCACACACTGGATCCACGGCAAGTTCATACACTTGTCGTAGTAGTTTCAGCCACAGTCCCCACAGTGCATATCATCATTATTCTTACGAATTTTCACTCTACGTTTATGCACAGGCGCAGTAGATGGTTGGTCGGCATCCCCTTAAACACCTTTGGAAAACAATTGACGAGCCACCATACTAGCTTTCACAATTAAGGAATTGCGAGTTTTCTGAGTGTTTCGGATAATTTTAGGCGTGGGAATCAGACTGTGTACAGTCGCTAATGATGTTGATGTTGTTAGTGTGTTGTTGTTAGTTGACTGTGCTGTAGATGTTGCTGGTATTATGGATGTCTCCAAAGTGCAAGACGTTGCAGAAGAACTTGAAGGCCTAGCTGGTAGTGGTGTGCGATCTGAGACATCACTAGGAGCAAAAACTTTCTCTGGGATTACTTGTGGATTGGATGGTAATATTCCAGTAGCTCTAAATCCAGACATTGCATTCTTAGGGGTAGCTGCTCGTGTCCAACCTTCATTAAACATATTTCTAAACTGTAGATTCCCTAGTGGTCTTCCTAGATTTTTCCTTCGGAAATTGTCCACTGCCGAGTTCCAATGAACTTTCAACGACTTAAAGAAACCCTTGTCTAGGGGTTGTAATTCATGGCTGCAATGTGCAGGCAAACGGAACAGCTGTATCTCTAAGCTTTCAGCAACGCCAAGCACACTGTTATCTAAATGACTGCGGTGACCATCAAATATGAACAAAGCTTTTCGAAATTTAAGTGACGTAAGAAGTTACAATATTCCTCTTTCGTGTCATACCCTTGAGAGGACATATCAATAACATAGCCATTCGGAAGGTCATCACTAAATTCTTTTTTTGAATGCATTCCTTTATACAATATCATAAGGTCCATCCAGTTGGTGCCAGCAGCGTTAGTGAAAGTCACAACATTTACAGTTTCGTCTTTTTCTCCATGATTTGACGCATGTACACTTTTACAACATTTTCCAGCTAGAACTAGCATCGAACAATTGTAGGTCAACTGCAATCCACTCTCATCGACATTGTAAATAGGGTGGAGCTGATCGCGAAGATCCATTTTGTCTATAGTTTTTCCTAACAATTCTAAGTGTGCACTGAAAATTTCCTTATTGAACCTCACGAGCCTGCAATAGCTAAAATTCCCAGGCTTTCTTAGAACAATATCATTATTTCTTCTCATGAAGCCATTAAATCAGTCTTTGCCGACATTATTGTTACAGAAAGGATGGGGAATACCTTTCTCATCGCATATCTGGAAAGAAAATGAGCAAATCTGATTTCTAGTTATTACAAACCCTACTTGCTGCAATCTAATCACCCTTATTTTTAATTATTCCTCTATATCAGCCCTTAAGACCACATTACGCCCAATTTTACGTTTCGGTGTTCTGTCCATTCTTTTCAAGCAATCCCTCAGTGTTCGTCTAGAAATGTTATATTACATTGAAGATGCTGTAACAGACAATACTTATTTTACATTTTCTATTCCATTCTGTATATTATCTTCTGTTTTCCATTTTGGCCCTTTTTCCCCCATTGCAGCAATATTTCCATCTGTAATATGGAGGGAAAATGTATTACCTTCTTTGTAAACTTATTAACGGCACAATGCCAAATTTTAATTAAAACTGCCACCAATACACCGGTGTGCTAAACATTCACCATATCGTGCACTGTTTCATTTGATGCAAATTTAATAATTATTTTATTTTTACAACACCAAAAATGATGTTACAAAAATGATTATCACAAAATACCTTTAACCGTAGGCCCTACATACTATTGGTTTTAGCCGTCGTTATAAGAGCAACAAAACGTGGCGTTATTGCCCGCCATGCGCATGGCGATATTTCCAGAAACTACATTTTCTTTTCTAACCTCAACTAAATATCCTAACATGCCCCAAAGACATTGTTTTACGATATAAAAATATACGCTTTTAAATGCTGAATACGCTGACATATGACACTTATCGTGTGGAAGTGGATTTGTAGAAATAAATGGGCTTACCTAAAATGGCACTGAAAATGTTTGATGTTTTATTTCCTCCCATGCGCACTCAGAAACACACTCGCAAAATCCTTGAAACGAAACTGCTGACCGAAAGTGGATGACAACAAGGGGGAGGGGCGAGGGGTCAATGAACTTCGTTTCAGGAAAGATGCATACCACACCATCTATCGTTCTTGCTGCTAACTACGTGTGCAATTTGAAATGGCGTTATTTCCCGCCTGGCTTTATTCGACAAAGTTACCCTGTGCATTTTATATGCATTTGGTCAATTGGAGGAGGCCTATAAAAATTCCTCGCGATATCCCGCGTTCTTTCCTTTCGTAACGGAAATGCTACTTCTTTAGCTACGTTCTGTCCAAAAATTGTGAAATAGGGCGGATCTAGCAGGGAACTGCGCGCGACTGACTACGCTCAGATCGGAGGCGCTCGCTGCAACCTGCTGAAAAGGCAACGAATGTAGAGGTATATGTCGGTGCTTGCATCGACAGGTTGTTATCACAAACCTTCCAGTGAGTGCTCTCTCAGCAACAGTCAAAACTGAGACTTCATCCAAGACGTGATTAGTCGCTGTGTGTATTAGCAGTAGAAGAATTCTGTGTTGAGGTTTGGTGTGTGGATTACGAAGATGCCATTTACATTGGCAGTTGTATCAGTTGTCGAAGGAGAAATCATCCGAACCGTGGAAAAAGCGTTTCGAACATATCGACGATGTCATTAAACGCATCTTCCCTCAAGATATGTCGGAGAATGATTGGATGGCTGCATAGAATACGCTGCTGTCAAGAAAAGGTGGGACAACTCGTGCAGAATCGAAGCAAAGTTTTGCAAGAAATACTTCACCTAGCTCGACACACCTGTTACATTTGCAATTCCAAACAAACAAAGCGCAAGAACGAGTGACTCTGGTAAGTAACCATATACAATCTTAATTAATACAAGGCTCTCATATTACTTTGATTTATTGCTGACACCCTATTAATGTTATTATTTGCAATAATTGTTAAACCAGAGAGAGAGAGAGAGAGAGAGAGAGAGAGAGAGAGAGAGAGAGAGAGAGAGAGAGAGAGAGATCGCTTCCTCATCGGAAAGGAGTAAAAGAAGGAAAGTGCAAGAATTGCGAGTGTGTGCATTCCAGAGGTCCTTGCTTATGCAGTACAATGAGCCTTCGATCAGCTGTAAAACTCGAAGAGTCCAAAGCGGTAAGTGAAGCAGTTTTGACGACACCGACTCGCGCGGGCAAAATAAGTGCGGCTTAGAGACAGCATCAGTTAACACCCTGCACTCCAAGTGAAGCGCTGTCACTTATCCTAGAGACTGAACTTCCTAGAGATAATTATCAAACATTACGAATGGTGGCAAACTCTAGAGGAGCGAAACTATACCCATCATACACAAACGTTCGTAACGCAAGACAAAGAGTGTTATCTGTCAGAAGAAAGTGTGACTATCGTTGAATCGAAAGCGCAAATCAAACTGCAGGCTCTCTTAGATCTGACAGTGAAACGAATAATCGTACTGCAAAAAAAAAAAAAAATGTTTTACTGACTCTTCCTTCTGACATGCGTGAAAACCTAGTTTTACTTTCAAAATAGGGATGTGACGGTAGTAGTGGCCATGCAGCTTACAAACAAATAAGTAACCAAGAAGTGATGTTTGATATAGGAGTGTTAATGACATGCTTAGTGCCTCTGCAAATGTACGGATTAAGTCCAGATAATGGGAAAAAATTCCGCGGCCATCATCTACTCGGTACTTACTGTAGGCCAATAAAGCTAGACTTATCTGCTGAAACTACCGTTGAAATTATAGCAGAAAAGAAAAGTATGGATGAACAAATCACAGATCTTCAACCCACGGTCATGAAATACGCAGCTACATCTCACTTGAAGGTGCATCACCAATTAGCGATGACGATGATTGACGGATGGGAAGACATTGATGGGAAGAACCTCAGCTCAGCGTTGGAATATGTGCGATGTTACCGCTAATAATGTTAACAGTATAGACTTGGTTGTGAAGAGGTCAGTTGATGGAAGTGTCAGTCAATATGGCCTATCAACGTTGCATGCATATGCATGATTTTTAGAATGGTTCCTTCATATGTCGTATAGACTGCCATTTAAATCGTGGTAATAACGAAAGAGCTGAAAGAACAAATTGAAACAAGACAGTCAAGACTTGTTAAAAATTAAAATAGGAATTTTGATGAGCATTGTTCTTCAAGGAAAGGGAATAACACACGATCGAAATACTGCTAGCCGTTTTTTGTGTATGCCCATCAGTCCGCAGAAATGGCCGGTGTCAATGAAGAACGTGTTACAAAATCTGCAACTATAATGCGTTTTCTGTCAATTGGTTTTGCAATCGATATTGACGCTTTCTGTGCATATGCTTTGGACACAGCGCGTCTGTGTGTGAATGAGTACAGCTGGTATTCTATGCCAACATCACAACACAATATCCTTATTCCTTATTCATGGAGCTGATGTAATATCTGTCGCTATGCTTAGGTAAGAAGCTCGAAAAGCCCGAAATAAGGATTTTCGACGTTTTCAGAAAAAGAGGTCGCGATCGGAGAGTAACAGGGACTTGCTTAATATGATTTTGACTTCCTTGACCCCATTATTTCATCCCTTCGGCCACCCCCTCCAAAAAAGTTTCACAGCATAACACCAGCAATGCTTGCTCGCTTTTCTGAAAGAATCTGAGTGGTTTGACCTCGAAAACCTCACTTATCATCCGTCATTTAATATGGAAATGATGAGATAAGAATATATGTTCAGTAACTATATATAATTATTGGACATGGATTATTAACGTATGTTTTCCACTCAATGTATGTATATGTATGTATGGAGCTTTTCAGTAAATATATTGAATAAAATGTTTATCAATGTCCTCGGAAGTATTGACTTCTAAGAACAGTGGCACATCTCCAAGTGTAATACATGTGTAAAATAACGGAGTGGATGGGGTTGAAACGCCTCACACTCGAAAATTTCGAATATAATGTAACTTTTAGATCTAATACATAGACTTGAATGCAAACGCAACGACTTTAAAGTGTGGAATTGACTTTTGGCCACGTCTTAGGGATTTGGCCCCACTGTGGGGCGGTTTGTCGCATCACTGTATATGAAAGAGGGTGATACAAGCAGGTAAGAAAAGCATAATTGTCATCTCCCCTGTTGGTGGCGCACGCGCCGGTTTTGATGGCGAAGCATCGGGGTTGATTGGAGGCATTTGGTTCTTTCATTCCGTCATGCTGAAAGCATGGATTTGTGTGAAAATTTAAATAATAATTAGAAAAAGAAATATGAGAAAATTGTTGAAATTATTTGCAGGTAGAGATGCTCGCTCTTGTAGTAGTAAGGGTTGCGGGTGTTGCGCTGGGCAGTGGTTCGGGCGGTTTCGAGACGTTGTTCGGCGGTCGCAGATACCCCATTTGGATTTCCCCTATATGAGCCACTTTGAAAACCCCCAGTGCCCTCAGGAGTTAATGTGCTACAACTTTAACAAGTGGGAAACAGGGATTACATGCAAATGCATGCCAAACAGTTCAATTAATAAAATATTTTTCAAACAATATGTTACGAGGTGACATAAAATTAACTTATGTGACGACCGTGAGTTGTCACGTTAAGAACGCGATAAATAGCTACAGGAATTTCCAAATACTTGTCGAAAAGCGCGTGTGCGTTGTATTGTACGTTAGACCGATATTGCGCGGAGACAGCCGCGGCAGCAGACCTTTTGTGGTTTTGCTCATCCACAGTTCTTGGAAAAGGAGATAGGCGTTGGTTTGTCTGGAAGGGAGAGGGAGTGGCACTGCGAGGTAGTCGGGATTAGTTTACCTTGCGATAACGTGTCATGCGGTAACTTGGGCATTTAACGTTATATTTAATTTTGTACCACAAATGGTGCAGTAAGTAAACAAATTCTACAGACTAACAAGTTGGCAGGTACTTAAAACTGAATTCAATTAACATTCAAGTAAAAAGCCTTTTATTTTGAAACAAAAATATGCCACATTAAACAATATTCTCTAATAAGGAGATGATCTCACAATTCATATTAAAAAGTCTCCGGTACAAGATAGATTCTGAATAATAATCGTTAAGCTTGCAACAATGACTAGAAAAGACTTGTATATAGTTTCAAAAAAGGGCCTTTGATAGGTAAACGCCAACTTCAACAGAACGCGATCCCACAAAATTTAACTAAGGCACGTTCACGCCCACACAGTTTGCCACTTTAAAGCTGCCACACCGGGCCTTAGCAAGGGTTCGTACATTCTGTACACATACAATATTAGCTAATAAACCACAGGCTTTAACATGTTGCCTTCAGAAGGCTAATTAAAACAGTATTTACTTACGATGAATCAGAGTTTCTGAGTGAACCTAGCAGTTCTTTGCGGAAAAGGCGGGCTCGGTCGGTGCACGTCATTGGATCCCCCCCCCCCCCCCCGGCATCAAAACAGCTGAACAGGAATATTTCTCAACTCGTAAGCTAAGACGTTAAATGTCTCTTAAATCCTCATTAATCAGATTCAGGAAGTGAGCCAAAATGCAATATAAAAACACTTAGGGGCGCGATAAAATGCCACGGCAAAATTAAAACCCCTTGGCAACAAACCTTGCAAAAATACAAATTACTTGAAATTCATAAGAAAAATCGAACATGGCAGAATCAGAATACTAGAAAACTTGGACAATACGATATTTGAAAGCTGAAAGGGTGTTGCGTTCAGCACAACCAAAGCGCCCTTTGAGCCGAAGCAAAACAAACTGTCTAGGGGCGCCTGAAAACAATTACAGTGATTAAAAAGTACGCACAGGCCGAACAAAGCCCTAGACAGAAATGCAAATACACAAAACTAAAATTTAACAAAATATTCTTGATCTCTAGCAGTGAGCCGAGATCGCAGAACGCAATAACCACTTGGCTCATGGTAAATGAGGCTAAAACCTATGCGAGCCAATTCAAACTTCAGCACGTTAAATACTCATTAAAGAGACAAAATTACTAAAACTCCAACCCTAATAATATTTAAGTATATTTAACTCTCTACTGCCAAACTACTGTGAAACAAGACATCTAACCAACACAATGAACTACGGACTCTACTCACTACAGAAACTCAAGCCTCTCACCCGTAAGTAAAACAACAAAACAATATTACTTTAAATGTCGATTACAGGCACAGGTGTAAGATCATCAAGGTAGCATGGCTTCACAGCAGTAAGGTCGGTTCAATGAAGAAGCATGCTGAAGTTTAATGCCCCGAAACAGCCGAAGCACGCTGAAGTTTAATGCCCCGAAGCAGCCAGCTATCGCAATAGCATTACGACAATCTCCAGGCAGCTATTCGCACAGACGAGGCTCAATCAAGAAGTGATCGCCCAAAAATTACAATACCTGAATCAAGACTCTAGGCCTGTGACGCAAGCGCGGGGGGGGGGGTGTAGAGGGTGAAGCCAGGAAAAGGAAGGGGATCGAGAGTGTCGTTGGAGGTCGACACGAGCGCTAATAATCGAAATGGCGATAGTTCAAATCAATGTGGCACTAGCAAGTAGAGAATAAACTAAGGCGAAGTCCGAGTTCGTAGAGGGCGCCTCAACACTATAACGCCCGGAGATAATCTCGCAACTTACTTAGCAACGAACCATCGTTGTAATTTCATGCTAGCGAAAATGTTAATGTAAAACCAATTGTTACTTTCGTTCCAAAATAACGTACGTGCCATTTGTCTTAGGTTTCCTGTAGTTTAACAAGCATACGGGAAAAAAATACAACTGTCCCAATTTACCTTGCAAGTAACGCTTTCTGGGGTCTTCAGAGCTGATGAATGAATTTAAAAATGAGATGACTATTGAACAGCGCCAGGAATAATTTTTTTTTTTGGAAGGGGGAGGGTGTGAGGGAGTTTCCCGAGGAAACCCGTGGACTAACAGAATTTTCCATGCACAATTCCCACGTGCGAAAATTTGGCAGTGACTCCGCCGGGGATCGAACCCGGAACGGTTTGGTTGTAGGTGAGCGCTCCAGCAGTCGCTCGCCTACTGCGGCTCTCGTGTAACGTACATTTATCTTGTGACATCATTTTCTATAGGACATATTCATATTCACGAACTGCAGCAACTTATCTTATCAGTAAGGCGTCCTCTTATAATACATTTCAGGATAGATACTACACTTTACTCGGATTTCCCGCTTGCGCACTTCAATTTACCATACACATATAAGATTTGCTTAGGTCTGGAAATTTAGATACCGCTCGTAATCTATGTTAAAATACCACACAAGAAAACAATTTGCAGTACGCAATAGTTTCATTTATATGCGTCTAGTTATCATAGTGTGGTAGCTATGTGCTGTGAAATCTCTGGAGAGAGAGAGTTTTACAGGCCTACTTCACATGGGCGAAAAAAAATTTACTCAGAGGATTGATTCTCTGCATGAATCAACTACCTGTATCGCAGATTTTGTAAAAAAAAATACTACCATTTCAAAGTCCGTGTTTATAAAGTAACAGTAAACTGGACAAGCTGTTGTATTTCTTACAATGAAAAAGTATACACCTTTTAAAATGATTATTTATTTTGGCAACGAAAATTTTTGAAATTATTTTTTGTAAATATGAGTTTTTACAGCGTACGGGTAACAAGCTCTAAAAACTGTTACCACCACACAAGTAAGAGAATTTTTTTATTCACAGATCTATGGGAATGAGAACACTCTTGTGGCAGAACAGTCTACGAAATTTTGCTTCAGCATGCAGTTAAAATTCCCGCTCACACAAAATGCTACATTTAACCAAAAAATAATCATTTAAAACAGACATTGTCTCCAAAATTTAATTTAATTGCTCACAAAAATTATTCGTATCTTGTCAAGATACGTTTTATAGATGTCAGGATAGTTTGAGTCATAAACTGGAAAGACCTTATGACATGCATTTTTAAATTCGAAATTCGCATAATTTTGGTACGTATTTTCACAAACCTAAGCAGAACACAAATGGCCGGATCGCCTTAGTGGGAGGAGAGCGCTCTAGCCACTCGACCACCGTGGCCCCGCTTTTCTCGGGGTTCTCCCGTTTTCCCACCCTTCATTCCAGGCACTGCTTACCTCATGCCATCCTTCATCGGATTGCAAGACAATACATTTTTAAGAGCCGTCCAAACATCTCAACTCAACTTAAAAAATACTTCCAGTTGTAAATAATATTTTTACATAATTTGGCACAATTCAAGGAAATAAATTTCTAAACAATTTATTGCTTATAATTTTTTGCGACGCAATACTACACAAATGTACACATTTATTCTGCCTCAGGTCATCCACATTTAACAACAGTTCGAAATGTTTCTAACGTGCATGTACTAAATAACTGAGCGAAGGTTTTGCTATAGTTATATCTGGCACTGTAAATATTTTCTTACTATAGGATATGCTGTTTTTCATGTTTATTGTTTTATTACATGTCAAAACTGCTCTTATGTCATTTAGAAGTTCATTGAACCAATCTAACCTGCAGTTTATTTGTTCCGACACGTCTTTGAAATACGAAATGGCATTTGCATGACGCGCGAATTGAGAGGGGGGGGGGGGGAATTGCGTTTTTCAACTCACCTGCTCCCCCTGGGGAGCCGGATCTTTCTATCCCCCATTCCCTTCTCAGGAATTGTCACCAATGTCATGAACAATGGCGAAGGTACACAGCAGGAAAACCAGCCCTCGATAGGCCAGCATTATCTGCTCCACTCGCATTATCTACTCCACACACGTTTCGTGCTGAAGGGATAGAATAAAAGTATCCTATCTCCAAGCAGTGAAATGGTATATTTTGGGCTCAGACATGATGCCGCGCATTACACGTATGCATATACATCACCTTTGTGTAAAAAATAATCCTTTTCATAAACCATCTACTGTCAATGAAGATGACACATAACTGTTTTAGTTTTTACTTTTTCGATATTCCGATTACGTTATTTTCTGCTACTTGTGAAATTTGCTCTAATATAACCTTTTTATTATTGAAATATAAGAATTTTATCGAAATGTTGAAAACAAGCATTCCTGATTTTAGCTTTCCTTAATGGCATGTAAAAATCTCATTCTTCTGCATAAACATGTTTGACATCTATTTGCTGTCGCATTGACCTCTAAAACAGCTCTAAATGATGCCCTTTATAACCCTCTTAAGCCTTTAGTTTGAAAACTTACAATTTGGCAAAATTAGAAAATACTGACTATTGCAGGACTAAACTCATTGCAAATAGTTTTGGCACCGACTTATTAACTTATTTATTGGAAAATACATTTTTTGTATTTTCATTACATATGTATTTATTTATTACTGGTTATTTAAATATTATGTATATTTCTAATATATTTTCATATTCTTTTATAGTATATTTTATCTATTCATTTGTATTAACTTTTAGGGGGATGCATATAAACGAATATGAATTGCTTTACATTTGTTGTGAAGGCAAGCATCACTAGGGGAGCGGCAGTCGCGCGTGGGCCGGTGTAATAAGCCTGGTGGCAGTAGGAAAGTGAGTCTGCTCCAAAAAAATTGTAACCATGTATCGGGGCCAGCGTGATGTGTCCTTTTCACAGCTGATCGCCCGGTGTTGGACATCGCGAAGGAAGCAGTGAAATGAGCACATTGATTGTTCTCTTGTTAGGCACAATAGTGGCAGTGCATATATACACGAGACTCTGTAATATATGTTATTCTTTGCCATGGAGTATAGTGTAATCATAAACTGGCATTGTAAGAAATTTTTGTAGCCCATTCCCTTAAATGTGCTGGAGTGTAGCATGGCGTGTTAGGCCATCGACACACGGTGTAGAAATTGTTGTTTGCAAATGAAAGCTAAATTAACTAAGCATGTCAGTACAGGATGTGCAAATCACGCGAAAAGAGTGCCAGAGAAGAAGGTTGGTGACAAGCGATGGAGTTCTTCGCCATCGAGGGCCTAGTTGACCCTTTCCGCATAGTCCGCCCGCCTGTTTCAGCAAGCTGCTTGCCCTCTTTCGGGCTTACATCGCGGGGCTGAGAGCCCCTGTCTACATGGTAGTGTTTCCTGGTGCGGAAATTAGCAGGTACTGTGATTTATGGTTATCAGCACAAAAAGATTGTGGATGTTTGTATCGGCAGAGTATTTTGATTTAGCACGTGTACTGCAAGCCCAACGATGATTGCCAAGTTTTATCATGTATTTTATTTTGTGTGCGTAAGATTTAATATTTTTAAGGGTCCAGAAATACGTGACATAGTTGTAGAAGATTTAAAGTGTTTGTTGCCATGAAATGTTTGGTGGATTAAGGACCTTGTATAAAATGATTTTGTGGCAATTTATAAACCATGTGGGCATTTATCTTTCCTAAATAAAGGAGAGTAAATGGTAATTGTGTGTTGTCCGTTGGGAGAGTTGGATACCCTTTTGACTTACACAATGTTACTTGACTGCACAATTAATTATTATATGAAGAAGCATTTGTACTTAACATCTTTACATACATTAGACTTAATAGCACTGAAAGATATTTTTTTTTAATACGAGCACCCATGTACTTACGTAAATTAAGAGGGTTTGGTAAGGCCATATGAGTGAGGCAGCATTGGACTAACCCAAGCCCTTGTGGGTACAAGCGGTGTTTCACTTACAGAGTTTTGGGGCTAAGGTTTAACACTACATAGTACTTTGCTGAAATGGCGGGAAATAGGAGCACGGCAGCGGGGACTTCACTAGTTGGTACGTTTTGAGTAGCAGTTACAGGAGATCATATCCAACCCTAACGCACTTTTATAATTAATATTTATATTTTTAAATTGCAACTTCAAACTAGTTCTAAAGTGTAATTATAGCAGGTGATGTGTTGGATCGGTGGTGGCTGGAGAATTCGCTTGGCAGGCAGGAATAGGGCTATTCGCATTGTGCTTGGCTGGTCAGGGGGATATAATTGAATGATACTGGTCCTGAGAGGTCATTCTGCAGTGAGAAGTGGTAGTAAACAGACATGCAGTTAATTTTGTAATTATCAATTTCTTATAAGACTCTTGTTATGCATACTTACTGTGTAATTAGTATTGGTATTTATAACTGTGCAATTGGCAATCACTCTAAATTGTTATTGTTCAGTTATTCTCGTTTCACATTGTTACTCCTTAATTATTATTGGTACTTGTAATTTTTCAGTATGTAATTTCTCTAGCTGGTAATTACTCTCATTGCACATATTTAAGTAGTTTGGTACTTAGTTTGTAACTATTCAATTGCTAATTACGAGTATTTATTTTCTCGTTGACCACCAGCGGAGGTCAATTAAGGTGCAGGAAAGGAAATGAGGATATCGGGCTTACTACCCACACAGGCGCTAGGTGGCGTGCGAACCAGATAACGCACACCACACTCTTCCCCTTACCTATGAAAGACCTTCCCCTCCATCGCAGCATCCCCCGGGACACGAACATAAACAGCGAAGCATAGAGCGCGCCCTCTACATCAAAGCACCACGAGGGAGGATCGCAACTTAGCGATCGCGTCGAGTCACAGCACTCAGCTTTCGCCCCGGCCACCGCGCTTATTTCACGTCGCGCGCTGTTGCCAACTTGGCAGCGAACGTATTTCGTGGAAGAGCTTGCGAAGGGCAAAAAAAGGAAGAGAGGGGCGAAAATACCCCGCGGTTTCTCGAAATTGCCGATAAATTTCACTTCTGTTAAAATCCTTCTGCCCCCCGCCTCCGGACGCCATTGCCGGTCGAGATATTTTATCGACATGGGTTGGTACATCTCGCATCTGGCCGAAATTCCCCTCCATTTTCCCAATTCCCCTTCCTTAACGCCGGTCGCTTAGTTCGAAATAACGATTTGGCGAGAGTGACGAAGTGCAGACTGGGTGGGTGGGAAGTGACGTGTCTGTCATTTATCCTACCGCGCAGAGTGAGCGAAGGAGCAGTGAACATAAACGTGTTTCAAGCGAGCATTAAATCTGTCCACTTGCCGTGGTCTGCCCGTTACTACGGCGGAAATATGGAAGAATGGTTACCCCACTCTTGCATTACCACCTCGCACGGATATTATAGAAATTGGTTTTATTAAAACTGTTATTCTAATATTATGTTGTATATAACCAAATGTTATATATGTATAAATCATAAAAATTTAAATTTGAATAATGTATTATATATAGGTTTATGTTACATATTATTTATAAATATATAAATTTTATTTTGTAAGAATATGTAACAATATACATAAATATATTATTATTACATATTATATAAACTTATATAATTTAATATTATATATATATATATATATTGCGGTTAATGGTTATAGATTGTAATTTTAAAAACTCCTTCCATTTTATTGTATCGAAGTACTGGTAAAAAGTGTTCTGACGTATCTAGCTCATTTTTCAAATAATTTGAATTCTGCTTTGAAAAACTTCACAAAATATTATTTAGATATATTTGTTTGAATGTTCCCTCTTCATGCTAAGATAATCAGGACCATCTTACATGCTAACACCAATTTTAAAAGGCACACAAATTATAGCTTTGCCTGGAAGTCAAATCCACAGCCCTACGAAACACAAACTTACAACAAAACTATATCAGATATTAACAATTTAGTCACAGAGAAAATTTTTAGATGTAAGAAAATTCTTTATTGGCCACTAATTCTACGCACACATTTTTGCCGTGAGTCATAAGAGAATAATTGCTACGTATCGAAGTGCGACTTTTTTCCCCTTCGCAATATCATCAGTAAATCATCTCACAGTAGCTCGATCATTTTTCAAAGAAGCCCAACAGGCATTACGCGAAACAACCAAACATTGGTAATTAAGAAATCCATATGCCATTCTGTATATTTTCCACGTCTGAAATAATAGCCGCGTGTCATCGGTACGTCTGTATTCGAAAACGTATTGCCACTTTATTAGCCACAACCTGTAGTCAAAATAAACGTCAGTTTGCAGGGGAACAACCGTTATAAATGTATTTGCATACATTGCCGTACTGGTGTATATGTAAAACACAACTATTTTCCAGTTAAATAAGACGTAAACAAATAAGTCACACGGCAGGGCTTGCCGATGTATGGCAGACCATATTGTAGTTCGCTAATATTCATTGCAGGAGAATTTTTACATCTCGGCATAAGGCGGAGTATGCGGCTGCCTATGACCACAGATTTTTAGTTTTGATAGTTTCTGCAATATTTAATAGTGGGTTATAATAACACGTAGCAGTATTAGTTGTTATGGAGGCTAAGGCTGTAATCGTAGCACTGGCAGTGGCTGGCTGCCATCTTACGCGCTCATTCATCTAAGTAATTATTTAACACATTAGGCAATCACTTGCTATCTTAATCATTTCAACCACCTCACCCTAAATAATACAAGTACATTAACTGGACAGCCATTGGGTAACACTAGGGTGAGAACCAAGACTGTTACACCAGCTGGCAGCAGAAGGGAGTCTTCGCAGCACCAAGTAGACAGACACAAGCCGCGTTCCCAGACTCTCGCGCAGTCAATCAGAGAACGGGAGCTCCTACGCCAGTAGAACATTTTTTAAAAATCAAACCATTGATAAATCACCCCATGTATGACGTGTTTTGTTGTTTCCTAAATATTTCATACATCACAAGCGTTTTATACAGCTGTTAAACATAAAAGTATCTTATTTTTTGATTAAACAGGAATTTTGTATTTTGTCTGCAAATTATAATGTTTAATCTATTAATATGAATAAAACCAGAGGGAAAATAGGTGTGGTAGCAATGCTGAGTAAGAAATAGCTCTTATGGAAAATATAATTTAACTGCGTGGCAGCAAGAATGCGGTGAGTGGTCCCGTTCGTGTGACTTTCTAGAGGAATATATTGGCATTGTAGCAGGACTTCAGAAATGTTAGGAGTGACCTCTAATGGACTATAGGTTCACCGCTGCATAATTATGGGGCATCCTTAGGAAAAAAATAAAAACGCTTCAAGGTCACATCCGAACGTAAGCAAGCATTGTGACGGCGATAGGAACAGCATAAACACACTTCGCGTGTGTTCTCCTTCCTCGGAGTTGTACGCAGGGTATATAAGGTTTTAATATCGCATTGTGTTCAAGGAATATACAGCATTGTCGCTATTGTTTAAAACATTGTTTTACAGAAGAACATGTAAACAAATGGCTACTTACAGCAAATTTTGCTAACTTAGGATTTTCAGTAACCAAACTTATGACTCGGCAACAAAGTATATAATTTGATTTCTGTCCTGAAAAACCATTTGCATTAAAATATTTCATGGCTATTTTTAAATCACGAGAGACACAACTGTGTACAATAGGACCCATAAGACAGTTATGGACGGCTCTTATCTTCTCTGTGTTGCCAGCGATGTATTGTTCGGTAATCTGCTACGTCGACTATTATTTAAGAAGTAAGGGGTCAAGGTAGGTGGCGAGGCCAAAACGAAGTGCCCTCCGTCACCTTCTCGGGGGGTTGGAGAGTGCATGGCGGGGTGTGGTGGACGTCGCCAGCGTCAGGAGGTGAAGCAAGGGGGTGGCCCAGCCGCCACGCGGAATTACATTTCGCGGGTCTCGGCGTCGCTGCTACAGACGACATTGAGTGGCGCAAACCAGTCTTTATATCGTACTCGCTCTTCGGCGACCGTCGCATATTCTCCTCCGTCGCCTTCTCGTGAACCCCACAGGCGCCATTTCAAAGGATTTCTCCGGTAAGAACCCAGAATTTTACAAACACTCGCACAACAGCCCGTAAACATGAACCCTTGTCACAGATAAAACTACGATTTCTCTTGTTTTCACACTATCAGACTTCATTATGTACAGGACGCACGGGACAGTTATGTTCGGCCGGTACCGCCCATACTGTATATTCATTGATACTTGTAACTTCTCTGAAGCACTGCTGAAATTCCAAGTTCAGGTTATTCCTCAGTCTTGTTCAAACTCAGCTTAAACTGTCTACTAAATTACACCAAAAGGACAATGAACCAAGTTTGTGTGCACTCAATTTAATATAATTGTTACAAGTGCTCGATCTCAGTGGACTTAACCAGGTTCTTCAACAGATGGAGACCTCAACTAAGTAAAATACTTAATAATATATATTTTTCAATTTATTTACAAACACTACAAATAAAATGCTATTGACTTAATAGCTCACAATAAATGGCTACCACTTGCTAATTACAATTAATTAATTTTATGAGTATAGTTTCCATCACCTCAAAAATTAAAGCAATAAAATAACTACATTAAGCCACAATAAACAGTGTATAAATCCAATGAATTATTTTATAAATTGTGTGCCCAAATTTGGAAGTTCCAATACTTACAAGAAAGTCCGTAATCACACATTCGTACTGCCCCACCTTGATTATGTCCACATTCCACTAGTCCGAAATGTTCTGTAGCGCCCCCACACACAGTAACCTCCAACTCGTCGGGTACCACACCCTCTCGTCCGTCCACACTGCAGGAACACTCGTCTGCCGTTGTCTCGTATTTACCGCCGTCGTCCATCCTCTCAGCTGATGTCCTTCGTCGCATTACACTTTGCCCAATTACCACACTTCAGCCACATCGCTTCCACAAGGAGTGCAGACGCTCCAGTGCGGTGGTATTTATTGTGTCGTCAAAAGTTTAGTTCAAAAAGCTAGAACACACCGCGGTTGCAAAAACATGTTACACTGCGACGTTCAGAGTACAATGATCTATCCCGCTTGTAAATAATTTGTAAACCGACCTGCCGCTTGCCCTTATGACTGCTTCATATCACTACTGGCGAACGCTTCAAATTTCTTTCTATGGATAAGTACAGCATTTGTTAAAAAAAAATTTAAAAGTTAAACACAGGCTGCTATCGCTGTTGCGCTCGTCCGGGTAAAGGCTGTTCGTAGTTAAACACAGGCTGTTATCGCTGTTGCGCTCGTCCGGGTAAAGGCTGTTCGCTGTAAACTGAGTACTTTCGAGAGCCCTGCTTACGATCTACTTGTATGCGCATTGTGAATTTTTGCACCATTTGTACTATTAATATTGATATGAGTATCATCACTTTATTCATGCATCGGTCATTCGAAACAGTGAAAATATTAGAAAAATTAATATTTTACAAGTTTTCTCATTCTGACAGCAATGTGCTTTAATAGAAACAGGAAGCAAAATAAACCATATTAGTTTCCACAAATATTCCCACACGTTTAATTGAACTTGAACATATGACATTATTTCCACTCGCGTGCAAGTCAGCTTGTTTGTTAACATGTACGTAGGTATGGGGTGTTCACGGTAAAGTGAACACTTTTGAGAGCCTGGTAATTTTTTACTTTCAGCTATTTCTTATTGTTTAACCACCTTTTTAAATATACATTGCGATGTAAGTAACAAACACAGTGTATGTATTCCCCCGTGCTCGGAATTATACGTCTAAGGCTAAAACAATATATATTGTTAGACTATTATTCCAAACGAGAGGGCTTTCAAAAGTGCCCACTTCACCGTGTATAGTCTGTAGTGGAAATAACATGTTTCAACTGTTTGATTTCAAAGGTGCTGAATTAAGGGTGAACCGTCTGGAGCAAGTTTTAAGAGTAGTTTGAAGGGGGAAGGAGGGGAGGGACAGTTTTTTTAAAACGTTGAATGGCTCCAAAACTGTGTGCCTAGTCTTGGTGCCATAAATACTTTCTCAAACTCTTTGGGACTGGTTCTTCACACCAAAACGAGAAGAAAGTCCAGATAAAAATATGCCCAAAGTCCTTACTTTTTGCGTTATTTATGAAAGAACAGAATGACAAATCTGTTTGACATTGTCAGCTTAATAGCAAGTGGCGAAAGTGCCATCATCTCAGAAACACATAATAAATGTTCAAAATGTCCTCCTCTTGCTACGACATACGCATGTACACGTCGGATCATGCACTGTCGCACCCTTTCAAATACTCTCACACAACGTCGAACCGGTTTCGCAGGCTTCCATGAAACACTGATGATGCGTGTCTGCATTAATAATGCCTGCTGCATAAACACATTGTTCTGGGTGGCCCCACAGATAAAATACAATGGATTGAGGTCGAGGGAACGCGCAGGCCATGGAACAGGTCCTCACCTAACTATCCATCTGTCATGGCCATATGTTTGTATGGACTGTTTTTTCTTGTTTTTGTGTGAGGAATTCACCCCTAAACTTGGTAAAGGTATTTCTGAAACATACAGTATATATATATATATATATATATATATATATATTATATATATATATATATATATATATATATATATATATACACACACAATAGGCTTCCACCGTATGTATAATATGTAGTAATTATATTACAAAAAAGATTGTTTAACATATGTAGAATATATAAAGTTTTTAAAAGTACCAATTGGAAACCAGCCTTGGGATGAATTTGAATATAATTGAATAAGTGAATATTTATTTATATATGGATTATCTGCATACACTCATGCATATATTATATATATAAAGCTGCCCGCGACACAGTGACTCCATGAAATATTTGGTGACGGTGACATGTGTCATGGTGTGAGTGGTAGTGAAGCAAACTTCACGAGTGCTTGTTGGCGGGACCTGCGTAGTTATCCTCCCTCCTGTGCGGAGAGAGCTGGGGGTGGTAGAAGGTCGGGGAATGCAAGTGCTGGCCCAACAAAAGCCCGCGCTCACGAGAGCACTCCTGTGACCAGGTTACCACGGATTACGCCCCGCCTGCCTGCCTGCCCGCCGGTGAAAGTAAAACCATCACGAGGGGGTGGCCGAGTGGCCCGGAAGAGGCTTGCGACGAGGCGAGAAAACACGCTACTGCAAGGGTTGCTTGCGTCGGCATTCCCTAGCCAAGGGTTAAAATGCCCCGCGCCTTTCTTTCTTTTTTCATCCCGAAAAGGACAACACGCACCCGCTGTAAAGTGACCTCTTACTTAGCTTAATTAAAAAGCTCGCACACTTGATGCTGCTTCTTTTATTTCTGTTTACGGCGGGGACTTTCACATTACCTATGTGTATTTAAGAAGGTTGCTATGGAAGTTGGCAGCGGGGAATTCGAGTCTTCCCTCGCCTCATCATTTTATAATGTTTAACACTTTTAAGTAATTTAATAGTATTACTGCTTATTGTCATCATCTTAAAAAAAATGCCACAAAGTCATGGGTAATATCATCATATTTTTAAAACTATTTCAAATAAACGTTTAAGGAAAAACCAAAAGTGACAGCTCAAGTAAGAGGATTTAGAAGAAAATATTTCAGGGTAAACGAATGGCTGAATATGGGGAACAATGTGATAAAAAAACTAGGTCCACTTTAACCAACTAAGTACGAGTACACCGATGTAGACAATAGGAAGGCCAAATTGGGGGCGGTTGTAGTTGCGATATGATGAAAGTGGCAAAGTGTATGTATCTACACACTATTTACCCCGACATACCACGTATTTAGAGCGCTATTTAGAGTTAGAGGTTTTACTAAAGGCTTTTGTGGTCAAAGGGCACGTTTGAAATCAACCTTTAAAAAAATCACTGTACATAACTAACTAAATGTATGCTACAGTACATACTGGAGTGCAGGCTCCCTCCAAGTTAGGTTGCGGCAAACTAATATACATAGCTCATAGTTTATATACTGCACGGCGAGTTGGCCGTTTAGATATTTGTTTTCTAGAGTCAGTGTTTGTTGCCTCATACCCACGAGAGCACGGGTTTCCATATTATTTACATATTTTATTTCCTAGAAACTCAGTTTTACATTGATGACGCATTAACTGATGTGAGACGGTCCATGACAATGTTTATTTTACACAAGGCAAAAGGATACAAGGTCAGGAGAAAAGTAGATCCTTATCAAGGTTTTCAAAAGTGCACAGTTAACCGCATGTTCAGCCTGTTTTTGTTAGGCTTCAATGCAATGTGTCATGAAAGGTTTAATTTGTTATTATTATGTGTTTCCAGCCCATTTCCCCTACTTAACGGAACCAATTATAATTCCTTTTCTTTTATACTGTCAGAAATGTGCGTCTAAAACTACGTGATTTTGTTGTCTCCAGTCCGCCCCTGTTCAACTAGTAAGCGTCCGAAGTTCGTTTGCTGCCTGACAGAAGATTACTGGAAGTTTGAAAAATGAAAAATTTTATATTGGACTAGATCGAATTTTCCTAAAATTATATATTTGCAAACCTGTTTGCTGCACGCCGAATCTGGTGTGGCCAGGCGCGGCTGGAAACACGTTTTCTCTGCACTTTTTAATAATGAATTCACTCCCTGCGTAGGGTGCAGCAGGAGTGATCATGACTTCGGTAGAAAACTGGGGGCTGTAGAACCAGCTTCCGCATACGCGGAGGCGTGGAGCGCTAGTGTTTCGCCTTCGCTGACCAGCAAGTGTGACGTCACGTACGCCCTAGCTAGCGCGCAGTTTGAATTGACGATCTTTCCACCGACGAGTCGGCAAATACATTGGTGGATTGGTGGATTCATTTAAAGGACAATAATGAAGCTTTTTTGTTGGGGGATGATTTGTGTTCATCCCTCTAACAAGTAATTGAGTTGTTTTTGTGTGTGTATATATATATATATATATATATATATATATATATATATATATATATATATATATATATATACTCTATGCAAATGCTCAGTCGAGGTCAGACGTTCGGCATCGAGGGATTCCATCTAACCAGTAAATACACCTAGAAGAAATGTTAGGCTATTCAAATAAGAATAGGTCATTGCGTCACTTTGACGTAAGGATAGATGCCTGAAAGGACTTAATTTTTAAAAGTACTAATGATTTAGCAAATATTGGCTCTGATTGGAATCTGACAAGGAAAACGACTTACTGTTTTAGAATGCCTTCTAAGCAGTCGTTTTTGAGCAGGAACCTGATGTTTTTCAAACGGGGAATTTTCTTCGGATGTTAAGGCTCGCCATTCGTGAGCAGTTACATTGTGTCAGTGGGACACGAGGATAATTTCAAAATAATGTTTTGCTTGGTATAAATAAAGAGAGGCAAGCATGTCCACCCAGCCTGTAGGTAATATTTAAAAAATGTTTTTAATATTGCCATATATTGAAAATGCGAGAATTTAAATGGCAAAATGAACTGTGTGGTCAAATCTTAAAGTTCATTTCAAGATGGAATGGCAATTTTAAATTAATTTTTTTTGCCCGAATCATTTACTGGTAGCCAAGAGAAATAATTCAAAGAGAAAGTATTCGTATAGTGGCCTTTGGATGGTCGGTTATCTAGAAAAAATAAAGTATTGTCAAATTAAAAATATATCACATGTTTTCCATGTTGGAATTTCACTTGCAAAAAAAGGAGTTTATTTAGCATGGCCTTTGGATGGCCTGTTAGCCAAAAGTTAAATATTGTTAAGTCAAAAATGTTAGACTTTTAAAATGGTTTTATTGGAATTTTGCTTCTGTGTAGTTTTAACTTGAATAAGAATACTGGTTGGTTTTTCTGATATTAAATGTACCTGAATTCCCTTGTAAAAAAAGGATAGTATTAAGTTATAGGCGCATGTGGCAGAAAATATTGCTTGTAATTTTCGAGAATGTTTGTAAAGGTATTTATATACATATACCAAATGTATTTTCTCTTTAGAGGGATTTATTTGCGTATGGGGTTTTCCTCAATAAATGTGCGGTTTTCTTACTGTTTTGAACTTTTCACATAATAATACTCTTGCTCTGCTCAATGGCTTTTACTTGCTGGCATTTTTGTGCCATTGTTTCGGTGTTCAAAATCATCTGGGATTGGGGATAGTTCCAGCCTTGTTACGTCCTTGAGTCCAAGGGCTTCGCAAGGGTCTGAAATTGCAATCATAAAATTACTTGCAATAAAATGTCATGTGAAAATAGTATGCGGGTATAAGACCTACCTACATTTTAAGTTCATAAAACTTATCTCTGTATCTCGATACAGTGGGTAAATGCAAAGTAATGCTTTCTTTTGTCTTATAATTCTTGTACTGAACATGTTACCCTTTCTGTAAGATTTCTCATGTCTGATAAGTTAAAATAATGTAATGCATTGTAAACCTAACAACTTTACTGTGTAAATACATCAATTCAAAGCCATGTGTACAGTTCCTGGACAAGGTAATGATTTCTGGGTCATTCTATAAAAAAAATAATTAGTTAATGTTACATGCATGCCTTTTAAAAAAACTTGTATCGTCCAAAAATAATAGCACTTATAATAACCAACATGAGTTCAAGTGGGGCGAAGAAATATTGAAATATTGATGGAAAGATTGCGAAATATTGATGGAAACATTGCGAAAGATTGATGGGAATTTAAAGAACGAAAGAATGATTGCGAAAGATTGATGGAAACATTGACAGGTCAATGGAAAGATTGTGAAATATTGATGGAAAGATTGCAAAAGATTAATGGAGAAATTAAAATATTGATTGTAAGATTACGAAAGATTGCCAATGGTTGTTGGAAATATTGCTAAATATTGATGGATTGGGATTGATCGAAGGATGGGGATTGATTCATGGATGGCAAGTGTAATGCTGATAGTAGCATGAGTGTGATGTTGATTGTGATACATATTGTAGTGCATCTGGTACTGATTGTGGCGGTAATTGTAGTTCATGTGGTGCTGATTGTGGTGCACAAAGTGCTGATTGTGATACTGGTTGTAGTGTTGATTCTGGTGCATGTGGTGCTGATTGTGGTGAATATGTTGCTGATTGTGGTGCACAGGGTGCTGATTGTGGTGTGCAGGGTGCTGATTTGTGTGCATGGGGTGCTGATTGTGGTGCATGCGATGCTGATTTTGGTGTGTGGGGAGCTGATTGTGGTTCTTGGGTGCTGATTGTGGTACACAAATTGCTTATTGTGGTGCGTAAGGTGCTGATTACAGTGTGCAGGGTGCTGATAATGGCATGTGGGTTGCTGATTGTGGTGCTGGTTGTAATGCTGATTGTGGTGCATGTGGTGCTGCTCGTGGTGCCAATTTTGGTACTGATTGGGTAGCTGATTGATGGAACGAGTGTGAAATTGATCTGAAGATTGATGAAAAATCAAGTCTTTAATAATTTTTTTTCATTTTTAATTTTTTTTTGTTTTTTTGTTTTATTTTATTTTTTAACAAGTTTTTCGATTTCTTTTGGGTTCAAGGTTATCCCTGGTCATGGGCATGGGGGCAAAGTTACAGATGTGAGGTCAAGGTGAAGGTCATTCAGATCTAACATGTTGGTCGGAATCATCAATGACACCTAGGCGATGAAAACGTAAACATATAACAAACGATAAAACCAGTATGGCAGTATGCATTCGACAAAATGAGCAAAAGTGAGGGGTGGAGGCCTGCTGACTAATTAACCAATGAGAAGTATTGGAAAGGGGAGGGTAATGTTAATACAATGTGATTGATTGGTGGGTGGTCAGTCGTCTGTTGGACGTAGTGTTGAAGGGTGTCTCCGGAATTGTAAATTTCTAAAAATTATTTTTTAAAATAATTTCTTATATTTATTATTTTTTATTTTTTTATGAATCCTTAAGACATTTTTGGGATTTTCGACGAATCTTTGGGTTCAAGGTCAAAGGTACCCGGGTTAGGTCTAAAGGTCAATGACAACTTAATCTAAGATTGCGGTTGTAGTCAGTAATGTAATATGCTCGCTGACTTTTATGAATTTATTCAATTTTTACCATTGTCTCTCGAGTTTCTTTCAAGGTCATTCAATGTCACAGTTACAAGGTCAAAGTCATGGGTCAAGGTCGCTGACATCCAACATGGAGGTTGGGTGACGTCATAACATGTTGGCTCGTCGGTTCCAGTTCCTCGTCACCTCTAAGACCAAACATTTAAAATTTTCATTTTATATTTTTTCTAGCCATTTAAAATATTTTTTATATTTGTAGATAATGGAATTTTTTTCATTTTTGCTATTTTTTAGTATTTTTGTGTATTTTTGTGTTCAAGACCCTAGGTAATGGTCATGGGGTCAAGATAAAAGGCCAGAGTCACCGACATCCACCATGGCGGACAAGATGACCGCCTGGAGACCGGAATGAAATAGCATGAACAGCTCCGACCTCCGATTCCAGATCCCGTTATCTACTGTGGTGTCTAGTTTAATCGATTGGCGTTCATCATAAATATGTAATAATACAGTGCAGTTACAGATATAATTTGCAAGAAATTTAGTTTTTCGGGACTGCATATCGCAGTCTTAGGAGAGGTCCCGTCGTAATGCTTCCTATGGCCCAAAGTAACTTTGAGGCGTTATTTTTATTTATTTTTGCTTTGGATTCGGTTTCAAGTGGAAACAAAAATGTTTTACTATACGTGTTCTAATTAAGTCGACACAACAATTTTTTTCGTTGTCACAGCCAATGAACTATAGGCTATACGTTCGACTACAGTAATGTGAACCAATCATGTCCTAGGTAAATAAAACTGTTTGTGAATCAAGTTCATACAGGTAAGATCATTGGTCATTGAGCTTCGCAGTGTGTAGTACAACGCAAAAATTACCTGCGCGTGCGTAACCTACACAATTGTGTACGCTGCGCCTGAATGGGTTATTGGAGAGAGAACGCCGGATGGGGAACTTGGGGATGAGATGAGTCAGGGACGAGGTAGCGGCAGACTTGAAGGGTTGGATGAGAGGGGTTGTCTTGCTCCGCACACCACAGTTAAGTAATTAGAGCGTCGAGATAGGGCGCAGGGTGTGTTTACAAGAGCTTGGCGGCGGTCGTCGACGGACTGCTATCCTTAGTGCGTCCCGGATCTCCCTGTGTTACTTGGCCGCAGCTCTATCACAAGCCTGCCTCCATCACTCACCAGCTCTGCCTTCTGGCTCGCCGTCGAGCTTTCCCACCGCCTCTTCACCCTACGGATGTTGAACAAGTATCGCTATATCGAAATGACGATTTTATGTCAAGAGTATATAGATACAAATTGTCGATATATTTAAATATATTTAATCGAAATCAATATCTTTTCCGAGGTATCGGAAATAGAAAAAAAACATTAATGCGCTTTTAATAAGATCTGTTTTGAAAATAAAAATTTAATTAGAAAATTACTATGTTTACTGCCAACGTGCACCAATAACATGCGCCACATTTTTTTCTGTAATGCTTCGTGTCCTCAATATGTAATGTTCCAAGCAATTTTTCATTTGTCAAGTCTATTGCATAAAATGTCGAATTCCGATGTAACCAAATTTGATCATTTTTCTTTCAATAAATATCGTTTTGTAAAACTGTTTTTTTGTTATATAAATAACCAATATAAAAATATCACAATTTTTTTTTTTTTTCCCAGTCTCAACATTTCTATTACTTCGGTTTCCATCAAACCCTTAACACTAAATCGTGGCCCTGGGCAACCCTCACAGAAGGGGAATCACTAGTAAAACAATATAATTCCTCATGGTTACCGCCATCTATAAGGAAGCATTGCTATGAGACCTTCAAGACTGCGTAATGCATTACCGGAAGCTGAACTTCTCGCAAATTATATCTGTGATTGCGGGGTGTTACAGCACGCGATGAAAGCCACTAGATTAAACTACAGGCCAACATTTATTACTTTGCTTCCATCCTTTGAATAATCTGCGCAGGAAAGTCGCAAAAATGCTATTTTTAACGTTCTTCACTATACTTATTACTATTGATTATGGTGAAAGGGGTAAAAAAAAATATATATATATATATGGCTACAGATAGTTGTGTTTTGCCTGTTACTGGAAAAAACTCGTATTGCCAGAACACATGTTGAGATATGTATGTACGCGATAAGACTGATTTTACAGACAATATTTTGCCGGAAATTATTTTCTACATTTTTAACATATTACACTTTTTCTGTTTTTCTGACACGAGCTATTATTCCGGGGGGGGGGGGAACTTGACAACGGTGAAATATTACTTTTCCAAATGGAATTAACTAAATTGAAATATTGTTAAACATGCAAGGTAGGCTGGGGCTATTCCATTAACTTTAGAACCCTTAAAATAAGTAGTAACATACTCATTGAAACAGTTAAACCTTTTTACTGCGAAAGCGTTTTAAATAAGAGACACAAATTTGTCTTTATATGGAAGAAAGCGAAAACTTATCCTACAACGAAAAAATACACCTAAATCGACAAACTTCAATGTAACATTTTTCGGAATTATTCTTCACATTCTTTCATTCCACTTAAATAAAAACTTTTCAAAGTTTATATTTTAACTTTCGCCATGTCAATTGGTTTTTGGCCTGTAACACCTACACACACTTCATGAAACAACACCTGACCCATATCACATGAAATCCAGTCACTTTTCATTGCTGATTTTTCCGAAAATATTTCAGACGGCAGAAATTACATGGCTAATGTTCAGTTACGATGGTTTTCTGGCTAGAGAAGTAGAGAACCTTTGGCAGCGTTACTTCGAGGAACTAAATACGCCTAAAAAAAACATCGTTTCATGTTGCTGTTCAGACGCACCCAATTGATAATGGCTAGGGACGCTGTAATTACGGGTAAAGTTTTCCTCTCTTGCTATGTTTCAAAACACTTCGACACAGAGACACTTTATCGATTACTCGGTTTCAATTACATCTTGTCTTAAATTCCTCTCCGCAAATCACTGACTTTCATTACTGGAGTAATCTCCACTGAGTAAAATGCTTTATTGAATTAAACAAAGTTTGTTTGGCGCAACCAAATTATTTGTTTGTGTAGAGGCAATGAGACATTAGGTTGCTGAAAATAAATTAGTAGTACGGCCGTGCCGGTTTTGTCACACTTGGGTTTAATTGGATTTATTTATGGATTATCGGATTAATTAGTGGATTATTTGGTTATTCCAATTAATTTGCTAATCGGGTTAAAATTTTGTTGGGGATTGCGTAATCTGATTAAGTCTTAATCCGTTTGGGCAAATTATTCAAAAAAAATTATTTTTATTTTCGGGAGGGGTGGTTTGTGTAATTGAGGAGCGATGTTTACTGTCTTACGTCAGGCAACTGACTGAGCAGAGGTATAGTGTAATGGGAATGTATATGTAGAGCTTTGTACAAGAGTGTCATAAGGGTCCTTTATTTTGTGGGAGAGCGTCGATGTTGGGGAAGGGGTGTATATAAGTAATTATGGTACTGAGCAGGAGCAATACACGTCCGTTCAGATCGAATTTCTGTGGAGGAATGAGTATTTTGACTAATGAGAACAACAGCATGACACATCTGGTCAATTGAGAGATTGGTGCAGGACTGAGCAGCACTAAGGTACATCCGTTTCGGGCGGACACTGAATGCATACTGAGCACAAATTAGATACAGTGTAAATGTTTTCGGCGAAGCAAATATTTTAATGAAAAGGGGCGAAAAGAGGCTATTTACGTTCAAATTCACAATGACAAATTACTAAATTAATTAAAACGTGCATGACTCCTCGAATAGTACAAAAGAAACAAATTCTAACTGAACTCTACTATAATCATGCGATTACTACACGTACCATTAAATCAGAATAATTATAAAGCAAACACTAGACTTTAAAAATTTACTTTAATCATGCGATTATCACGATACAAATATGACATAACTTACCCTGGTTACGTCGCAAACAAACACAAAAAGAAATATACTAATCAAACCCAAAACTATTTCCCTACCAATATAATATACAACATAATAAATGACACAGAACAAGTTAACACTTTTATCATGAAAATACTACAGGCACATTTAACTAATCATGTATCGCACATGAACCTATCGGTCATAAAAACAATAAGAAACACGAATTACAATCAAAATCAAAAACTCGCCAGCAAGTTATGTGTCAAAACAAAAATACTTTCAATTGAATATAAACACGATAACGCACTTATCCTTCATCAACTCTCAAGAGCAAAATGTTTCTATCGAAATGCAGATACTTTCACTTCTCGCCTTCCACAAACTAAATGAATACACTAATCTTAACCGGAAATTAATCTAACTTTTGCCAAAAATGTGTGGAGCTATGGAGCGTGAGGAGCATGTGGAGGTGCTAAATGAGATGCTAAGTGAGTTACTAACTGTGGTGCTAAGTGAGGTGCTAACTAAGGTGCTAACTGAGGTGCTAACTGAGGTGTTGATTCCGATGTTAATTGTGGTGCTATGTGGTGTTAAGTATTAAGTGCAGTGATAAGTCTTAAGTATAGTGTTAATTCTTAAGTGCGGAGCTAAGTGCAGAGTGCATGGAGCATGTGGAGCTAAGTGTGGAGCATATTGTGGAGCAGGTTGTGGAGCATGTGGATGTAGATGTGGATGTGGAGGCAGAGGTGGAAAACCAGTGTTGCAAACTTTAGAATGTCTCTTTATACCAAATGGCCAAAATGTTTTCTCTCCCATTGATGTTGAAAGAAACATTTTATTATTTTAAAAACATAATGTGTACATTGTGTGTGTTAAGTATAGTGCCATTCATTTCAGCACATAGTTGAAGAATGATATATCTTGACAGCACACATCCTTATATTGACTCACAGCTGTAGTAAAAAGCATAAGTTTTATAGAGTTATTGATAAAACCAGTTAAAACCTGTTAAAATAATATTTTAGTGTGTTATAAGACAAAGTCGGTGCCAGCTAATGATGTGGAGCGAAGCTCGCCACTAGACAGTCCTTACCAGCACTGTGCAGACAAGAGGTCGTATTCCCAGATTTGTAACTGTAGTTCTCTCTCTCTCTCCCAGACCGCTTTCGCCTTGTCCATTAACGAAAGTGCATGTTGTGTCACCAAAGAGTTTCAAGTTCAGCTTGGTCAAGAGTCGTTCTCGAGATTCTCTATTTCCCACAATCCTTTACTTTCAATGTTCATTCACAAGATTTACTTGACATCTTCCATTTCCCTGCTTCTTCAGTTTTTCAGAAGTCTTATTTATTTGTTGTTTTTTCGATTTGTGTAAATAATGTTAGTGTATTATAAAACAGAGTTAATTTATCTCCATTCATCCACAAATACTCCATTTTCAGATATATTCAATCTCCATTTATCCACAATATATTTAAATTGTGATATAAGGAATTAAAGTTATTAAATAAGAAACAAGGTATTTCCTTCACCATTGCAGTTAATTTTTTTTTTTTTTGCAGAACCATCCATAAAACTATATTTACAAACAAAATATTTTACAAGTTTATAACAAAGTTTCTGAAAAATTTTTAACTAATCTCACAAGTTTACAACAAATTCTTATAAATTTTAACAAACAGTTGAAAACATTTAAACAATTTGCACAAACATTAGAAAACATTTTAAAAACTCTTACAAATATTTATAAAGTTTACAAAACATTCCTTAAAATAAAACTGTACCTACATATTATCACTAAAACTTATTACTATATTCTACAACACTTAAAAACATTTTTGAATATGTTAAAATATACAAACATGAACACACACCTTCATACACATTATTAAAAAATATTATTTATAATCTTTCTATAATCGTTAAAACTAAACTATACACATATTAACAAATTAACATCGCAATGGTAAAGCATTCGTTATGTCACACCCATGTAAATTTAGGTAAGCAGCCAAACACCAACACCAACGATACTCTCACACACAGAGCACTGTAGAGTCATATTTTCCAATGATGTTATGCGATACCACACTGGGAAGAGAATACCGTAGAGTAATTCTTGTTTGACATGGGCTAATGTAGTGACGATGGAGAAATGCACTTGATTCTCTAAAGGAACACAGGTAGCTGTTAACCTACTTCAGTTAGGGTAAAACAATACTCAATTCAATTGAAAAGGGTCGTCGATGATTGTGCAACAAATGCAGTAGATGTTGCAGACAGCTGTGGTGCTGATTGCGAAGCAGTGTTGTGATAGGTGCCGATCAGGGTATGGTGCTGGTTGTGATGCTGGCAGATGGTGGTGCTGACGTAATTATGGCACTAAGTGTAGTGGAGTGGAAAAAAGAATCAGGTATTCTATAGTGCACCCAAGGTAAAGTCAATACCCCATCTGCCTCAATTTAGAGCTTATCGTCAAAACCTGATAACATTACTTTGGTCACGTGTTCCGTGTAAACTTCATCACCCCGCAAACGGAACTGATATTGTGTCCCCAAAACCCTAGTGCAATTTTCGAGGCATTCCCAATAATCCTTGTGTCGGAGTTTCTGTAAGATGTTAGACTTTACATCCTTAGTCTTACGCATACACTGCTCATTCGCAACAATGTATGTATAAAGTTTGGGACACAAACCTATATAATGTGTGACTATTCGGCTAGCATATTCGTCTTTCATCACTCCCGGACGACATTTGTTCTCACATGGGAATTTTTGTGGATTATCGAGCACGTAGTTGGAAGTACCAAACCGTACATTTAAATATGGTGTAATTACTTCATAATCATCTCTACAGGCAATTTCATAAATCTGGCTGTTGGTATCGCAGTACAGAATATGCAAGGATAGTGGAGGAGATTTGTGTGCTCATGTACTGGTAATGAAACTCGTGAAGGGTACATTTGGAAAGTTCAATAATAGCAACACCAGTGTACAAAGGCTTGTTAAACATAACACAGTTCTTTGACAACTCAATAAGGACTATATTCTCATCGATAATTTGCCTTGCCTTGAATGTAGGACGACCTATCAGCTCTGCAGCCCCGTTTATCATCTCAAACCTCGTAATGACTCGTATGTCCCTTTCCCAGTGGACATTCTGCAAAGTTTTTCCAAATACGGAATTATTCATTAGCTTAAAAAACTTTTTCACGAATTTGTTCGCAGCCTGAGCATGTTTATCAAAATTAAATTTGATGTACTGCACCATCCTGGCATTCTGCACAAAGCACATAACATGATGAACAGAGTCAAGGTTGGCTCCATACATCAAATAGTGATTCAGTGTTTCCCCATATATAACATAATTCTTCAGTGGGGCGAGTGTCAGAAGAAGTTTTTCGTGCGAACCAATACGAGGTATGCCAGTTACTGGGGCCAAAGGCAGGGTAGATAGCGCATCATTGCATTCTTCTGGAAAAGACAAATCAACTTCCACGAAAAAGCAAGTGTCCCCATCATTCACTGTGTTCGCGAAATCCCACGATGAAAATACGCCAGCCTCGACTCATTCAAAATTGCCAATAGGAAGCTTGCACTTCATAGTTTGACTGTACAGACTGTTTACATCGATATTAATAACACATATATTTCGACACCGTACTGGGGTTTAAATCTTCACCCATGTAAACATTATTGGCTTCCGCATACCTTTGGAAACCTTGGTAATGCCGCCCCTAACTCTGTGTTCTACAAAAAGATACATGTCTGGGTCAGTCAACAACGCCAGCCCCGCACAAGTCATTGACAAAAATGTCTCCCATGAAAGAGACAGAGCTGTGACGTACATGGCGGGGTCGAGACCGCAATGAGCCAAACATACAGACCTCAAATTTTCAAAAACATCTGCCAGCAAACAAGTGTCCACATGTAAATACTGAATGGCATGCTGCAACAAGTTCATGCAGTTGAACGCATCCAATGCAGTTTGAGCATGAGCGTAATCCTCATTACTAATGCCTTTGCCTTTCATTACATAACGAAATACATCCTTTGGTGGGACTGATGTACACATCAGACTGTCTTTCGACTTAAAAAAGTCATAAGGAAAAACTCCACTCCTTTTTGCCAACTCAAATTGGTTGTTGTCTGGAAACATCTAGCATGTGATACTCAATTGCGCATGTTGTAAATTACCTTCCAAAGTTTCCATAGAGGCACTCATGAACTGGAATGAATCAATAAAATGTAACTTGAAATATTCACTTTTCCTTTGCAATCAATCCCATATGAATTTGTTTGGTGATGGATTTGTTTTTTTCAAGGGTCATTCCAATCACCTGAATATGACCCAAGTTTTCGATTACTATGGTTCCATCGGGTTGTCTTACATGACCTTCAGCCAAAGGCTTTATGAGAAAGTGAGCATCGTAATTCTGCAAGTTATGAAATACAGCGAAAAGTTGTTTCTTGGGCAGTCTGAAATTCAAGCTGTATTTGTTATTTGCGTGACCTCTTATTTCCCCAGTCAGATGGTCATGGTCGACCACAGAAGGATCTGAACTGAAGTCTTCCTTGCAAACATGACAAAAGTTCTGAGCCACCAATCTAGCTTCAAGCAGGGGTTTTTGGCTTCATGGAAACAGTCATGCTGTAAATTCCTGCAACCAACTTTGTCAATTCAACAAATTTATTGACTAATTGGTACCTACAATCGTCACCCACAAACTTAAGGTAGTTAGATAGACTAGGATTGCATGAACAGATCAACCAAATGAAACAAGCATTTGGAACATGTTGGTTAATGGTAGTGGTATTACTCGTCTCATTATCGGGCAGGCAAGTCGACAAGAGTTTCAAGTAACGTTCTATATTGCAATAGGCAACAAAACCCAGCCTTTGCTGTTTACTATAATCTTTAAATTCCAAGTACTTCTCATTCCCAGTGGGGAAAGTACGGCGGCAGAGAATAGTATGATCTGCGAGTTTCTCCTCAGTTTTGAAATACTGGAGGCAACAATCGCAAATAATTTTTTTGTGTTCATGTTTACTCAGCTGACTACCAACCAGCCGTGACCAATCCTTAATGCAAACAAAATTCAAATGTGTGTCATTACCACAAGCGTGAATGTCCAAAACATTTACATGGCGATCATGAAGTACAGGAGAAATACGCATTGGTATGGTATACCGTTACTTATCGTAAGTTTCGTCAGTTATATTACTATCTTTGTCCACAACACACTATATATGGATAGAAATAAAATTTTCTCTCCTCGAAGTAACAGATATCCTGTATCACTATAGGATCCAACAGAGCTTCAGTATTCAAAGCCTTGTAAGGTTTGGGATATGAAGTCATTCTCTCAGTATGATGTGTGGTAGGACACAAAGATGCTATAACATCATAATGTGGAACACATTCCCTCAGGACACTGCACATTAATGCAGGCCTTCTTATTGGAAATAAACTTGAAGAGCATAGAGTGTGCAGCACTGATTGTGAATGGTCTAAATTGCTATATGTGAACATCCATATGCAATATTAGAAGCAGACTCCAGCCAGAACCATGTGCAATAGACTACTCAAGTCTGTTTGTGAAATAAAGCTTAATCGTTTCATCGTAGATTTCGCCAACATCGGACAAATGCAGGACGGTAAGCAATTTACATTGAAAGTAAAATTTATCCATAGTGTTTTCTTCTGCTATGAAGGATTTCAAAAATTTACATGCTATGGTAATGCAAATTGATATAGGCCGGGGTGCTGCCAATGCTAATTATATGAAAGGTACCCTGCACCTTGTGAAAAAAATGCTCAAATCCACATTAGACTCTTCTATATAATTTCATATCTGCGCATCAGTCAATCTGTTCGTGAACACGTTGGCCAGTAACATGTACGTGAGTTCTGACAAAAGTTCTACTGAGGCTGATGAATCGAAAAATGGATTATTTTCCAGTTCTCAAGACATAATATCTTCATCTGATACAGAACTTGCTTGTGACTGGGATGGAACACTTTCTGAGTCACACCAATTTTCCATGTCAGATAAGTACAAATCATCTAATAGGAGATCTACTTTTCCATGTTTGGGGAAAATGGTTGTTACTCGATCTGATACAGTTGATGGTCATTCCATTTATGAATCAGTGTCCGAATTACTCAAGTAAAGATCATCCAGTAAAAGATCAAAAATTCGATGTTTAGGTAAAACAACAATGGCCTGCCAGTTTATATTAAAGGATTATTTGAGTAGCAAATCAGATTCGCTTTCTGTGTTTCTAACAAAAAGATCGTCCAACAAACTTGACTTTTTCTCTCAATTACTGTGTCAAAATAAATTGTTTGTCTCCCACTACAATACGATTAGTTCCACAATAATATAACTACGGATGTGATCCTGAAAAGAGAGAAAAAACACCATTATATTGACTTACCATGAAGTACTGATACATTTGTTTATAAAATGTTTAGTGACACATGCATAGGAAATTTTTTTAATAAACAGAAGGGAAAATGCCGGCCTAATTAATTGATGTAATAATAATGATATTGGATATGCAATGGAATAATGTAATTCAAACTTCATGTGTTTAAATGTCACCACGTGAGAGAGCTGTTCCCACAGAGCACTACGTGTTTTGACAGAAATGACTGCGATGCAGAAGCTATCAGGGCGAGGCAGTGTGTGGCGAGCTGGGACGTCCGCGGCGAGGATAGTCTATCTCGAACGTTTGGCCACTGTGAAATCCTAAAGCCACGGATTAGCTAGCATCCCCTTGCCTCGCATCGGCTACCTGTCCGCGCATGTGCACTCCTCCTCCATCCCCTTTCCCAGCATGGTCACTGATGCAGACTTTCCCCACCGCGCATGCACCCACTTGTGCTAAGCGCCGCACCTTAGCATGATGGCCACTTCTTCCCCTCCCTCACCACTCCACAGAGCGAGGGCTGCATCGCTCCGACAGCGCTAGTACACGGCGACTAGCGTCGGCCGACACACACCATTCTGACACCACTAGGATTCGCCGTTCACGCCTAGCTGTCCGCACTGTCCTTTTGTAGCTTGCAGCCTTTGCGCTTCGTAACAAGTGAGCAGACTATGTTTATAACACACCATTGTAATGGATTTTAAGCAATTTGTTGAACACAAATTGTTTAAGACAAAACTTTGAAAATTAAATGCCGTTTTTCTAATTAAAAAAGTGTTTCATATGATGAGGTAAATTACTGGATACCATAAGTTTTTTTATAAATTTTCAAATAGAAGTTTAATAGCAATTTTTTTGTCCAGACATTTATAGTGAGGTAAATTTATATGTTGTACTTTACAATAATACTAGCAATTAATACACTCTAACAACTAAACATTTAATACTAGAAATTTTACATTCACATACTAACTATAAATAAATAATTTTATTTTAAAAAATGTTTTAATTATAGAAAATGAAATTTATAAAAAAATGTATACGTAATTTTGCAAATAACTTAAACACTAGTTACAAAATACCCAATCCACCCCTCTCATACATACAGAAACATCAAAAAATCCGTATGCACATCCAAGCATTCTCACCAGACAACGCCATTCACAACAAAGGTTTCAGGTGCTAGTTGTAAAGATATTATCTCATCCAAACCATGATAAATGACGGTATATCTAACACCCTTCCCCTAATTCATACTCGCGGACATACACCCACCAACAAATTGAAAAATAAAAATTTTAAAACTAAACACTATCTACAAAACACCCAACCCACCCTTCTCATACATCATAACTACATTCGTCCGTCACCATTCTGAGCAGAAAGAGATGGACTGTTATATTGTCATGCCTTCTCTCCATTATTAATAAAGGCAGTTTCCATCATTTTTATCTCTGCTCAATCCATTTCACAAGCAATCACACACCCACCCAACAAATTTTCAACAAAGTTTAAAAACTAATTACGACTACCCAACCCACCCCTCTCATACATCATAACCACATTCGTCAGATTCACTCATGTTCATTCATTCGTTCATTCAGTCATCCATTACCATACAAATTTCATTCTTAACAAACTTAGGAGCAGATGGAGTGCATCTCCAAGTACGCAGTGCTTACTTGGATTAGCTCTCCCATTTTGTTTTAGTTTATCCCATCAAACACTCCTACACATACAGCAAAAATCCACCCAGAATATCTTACCAAGAACTTACGAACTAATTTTAAAATAAAATAAAAAATTCCTACCATGTTTCATTATAAACGATTAAATTATTAAATGCAATCAAACCCAAAATATTTAACAAGAATGCATTATTAATCACAGAGGAATAAATTATATGAACAAAGCTAAAGTAATTTGGAAAAGTCCCAGTAGAAATACAAAAATTTTAATTTTATAATTATCGCGATATTAAACAGTATTAAAAACCCTAAATGGTATCCCTATTTACTTACATAAATTCTACTACCAAAGGTGGTAGCTGAAGAGCAAGGCCTGAAATGCACGTCAGCCAAGCGAGACTTGAACACTGGTCAGGCAGCTGATGGACTGAGCGAGACCTGAATCCAGATCAGGTAGCTGAGAGTCCGAGCGGATGGCCTGGAATCCCAGGCAAATACAGCTGGCGAACGCCCTTGGGTAGCTACCCAGCCAGATGTACAACAGACCTAGGCGATTCCGAACCCTGGCGGTCAGGTGACCCCACATCGCAGTGCAACAGATCTAGCGGCCGGTGGCGAGCAGTAGCTGGGTGGCGAGCACTAGCGGAGCGGAGATGTTCACTCCATGGCGGTTGGTTGGACAATGAAGAACTTTACTCCAGTGTGTATATTTAAGCCGACATCCCCTCCCCCAACCAGGGGAGCATCCCTCCCCCGCCGACAACATTAACATGTAAAATCACACAATAATAGGCACTAAAACAAAAACAGCCTAAATGTGGGCCCAGTGCCCTAGGCTTACACTGACATGACCCTCGCCCAAAGACCCTATGATTAGTCCAAGTGTTGGGTGGCAATTGTATTTACAAACACCCAGTGATTTATGGGAGCTGCATCTCCCGGTATCACGACACACGTGTCATTCCGGTGGCATATGAGGGTCGGCGGCAGCCCAACCATGGAGAAGATATATGAATAAGGCAAATGGCTGGATTTGATAACAATATGTAAATATACTCAATGTATTATGATTTTCTTTATGAATTGCCCGATTTTACCACTAAATTACGGAATCAAAAGATTTATTTAATGATATGACATGTTTTCTGAATTTTATCATTTACAATGATATTGCATTGTAAATGTAATGTGAAATATGCATATTTCTTCGGTAATATCGATTAGATTATATTTTAATTATATGTTTATTTACCATTTTCGTACACGAACCAATTATTTTTCCATACGAGGTTTTTTTTTAAATCCAGAATTTAATGCATTACAAAGACTATTACAATTCGAAACATTTTTTATATTAATTAATTGTAATTATATAATTACTTTCCAAACATTGCATAGGTATGCAATAGTGTAATGTCTATTATTCCATGAAAGAATTTTGTGTAAAAATGTAAAATTAGATGTGTAAAATCTATGGAATGTTTACAAACTAACTTATATTATCCATGTCTTACCCGAGATTCGAACCCAGAACCTATAAACTAACTTATATTATACATGCCTTACCCGGGATTCGAACCCGGAACCTCCAAACTATAATGTAATCCAACTACGCCCCAGAGGTCGGCAAAATGAATAAACTGTTTTTATGTATTTGTGGTGTGTTGGAAATTATTAATTAAAATAGTATGTGTTTGAATACTCCGTGCGTGCATGCTAGAGCTGTCTGTAGACAGGTTTGGTTGGTGTGAGTGAAGAATGTTTGAGGGGCGGACGGGGCAGGAATGCGATCAGTGACTGTCGTCATTAGCCTTAAAAAGTTTTCTACAATCTCGGAACTGCTTGTCGGGAGCGTGTTGGATGCGGAAAGACAATGGCTTGTCGGATAGCTGGAAGTCTGGAGCGGGATACGGTCAAACAACTCTATTTACCAGCTCTGCTCTCGGCCTGAAATGCCACGCCCTGCATGCTAGCCACACGTCCGGGTTTCAAATGTATTTCTTTGAAATGTATGCAGTGATATTAGTTTTCTGGATGCAGTATTTCGATAAAAGTTTTTAACAAGCTGTCAGAATGCTCGTTTCAGAGATATTTTTCTCGGAGATAATCCATTTTTCTCTGTCTTTTCACCACTTGTTAACAGGAACCTTTTTGTATTAGTAACATATCACTTGTTAGAAAGCCAATGACTTTTAGAAATTTCTACACCATTATACAATGTTTTTAGAAAGTTTAAGCCTCTCTCTCTCTCTCTTTATTAATCAGAGTAATACAATTTATTATATTTTTTAAGGATACCATTTCATTTCACACTTTGTAAAGGGATGAGGTAAATAAATATTTACAGATCAAGTCATTTTAACACATATTTATTTGATATTTGAATATGTAATATTTTTACAACCGTTTTGTTTTAAAATACAAGTATAGGATATTTCACAAACTACAAATGCTAGACAGGATGTTTCATGTACATAATAAATGTTATAACAAACATAGGGCATTTCAAAAATACAGCAAACAATACACAAACAGTAATTTAAACACATGTTTAAAAATACACTATGCATTTTACAAGTATAGGATAATTCACAATCCATATAATAGAAGTTGTAAGCTATTTGCAACATCAGTAAAGAATCTTTCATACATTTTCATACTATTGGATCTATTTCCACTTCTTGAAGTCTACTTTCAAGGAGAGAATGTTTCTTAAGACCTGATTTCATTCTGTGATTCATATGTCTTTGCTGTCTGGTGAATGTAAAACTACACTTTCATCTAAGTGTGGCAATGTTTCGACATAGTGTGAGGGGAGGTCTTCAATACTAGATGGAAGAGGTGTTGTTGCAGTCATATAAACACAGAACATTGAGTAGAACCATTACATTGAATCAATTCACGACTTTTTTCGTCCCCCAGTGGGAAATAAATCACTTTAAAATGGAACATTCCCTCGCAAGGCTCAGTAAACTCACAGAGAAGCCCGTTACACCATAAACTATACAATATATTATACTTTCACTTTCTGCATGGGAGAACGCCATGTTAATCGTCTACAATCCAATACTCGACTGAGAACAAATATTAAAGAACAATGTATGTATTTTGATAATACTCCTCTATCTTTGCATGTTAAAACATGATTGTGGACTAGACTTTATTTTTGCTAATTGTATTGCTTTGTATACATAATACTTTGATGAAACACACCCAGTACACTATGTATAACCGAACTTTTTGCGATAATGAAAAACATTTTTCAAAATACTGAAGCGGTAAAGTATTATCTGCTCTATAGATAAGATGTTTTAAACACTGTTCTTCCTCACAAGATATTGTTAGAATACACTCAGTTTTAAGATTACATTTTCTCTCTACTATGTATGGTCTACACTGCTTTACAAGATATTTTGAACTTTTGCAGTTAGTTACACTAGATTCAGCACTACACAATTTATTATGCATTAACAAGTAATGCTAATCATATGAATATTTAAAATGAATGTCTGACTCACAAGTTTCCCAAAATGTAATAGGAGAATATGGTAAACCATTCTTTACAGATTACAAACCATTTTCAATAAACAAATACTTACAAATTGGCAAAAACATTATTCTAAATTAGCTACTTCACAAGCATAGATGTTGCACATTGTTGGGAAAACAAGACTTCCTAGTTCAAAAATAAATTTATGGATGTCTCCATCGCAGGTTTCCTTCCAGTGGATGGTGCTTCCCATATAAGGTCTGGTTATGTGGTAGGCGATTACTCCATGGCCTCATTCTACTTCCACCTCTTCGGTAAGGCTGTCGTTCATCAGGTCTTCTAGTATAGATGGCAGTTTACTATCTGGATGGAGATATCTCACAGCACAATTATTGCATACTAAGCCTTCACCAAAGCGAGTGCCAAACTAGCACCAATATTCTATATCACTACAGACTTGAACTTGTAAAATACCATCATATGGCTTAAATAAAACTCTCTGGTATCCTATGTGCAGGACCTTGTATATGTCTGTAGGCTCGAAGACACTAACCATGATTAACACTTTATTGCATTATTCATTCCTTTATATAGTCTGGCAGATTAGATATTCTTGCTTTGAAAGACTTTGCAATGCCACATACCACAGGGAGACGTTAATTCTTGGTTATCTATATGTGTAACATGTTCCTTGTTGTCACATTGTTCGCTCCACACTATAGGAAAAGAACTACAACAATCCTTTTGCATAATGTATTCAATTTTCTTGCATGATGTGCATTTCATAATGTATTTACATAGAGCTTCAAATACTAACATATTCCCACTGTAGGGTAACGTACTATCAGGAAGAAAATTATACAAAGCACATAGTTTTCCATATCAAATGTCTAAAACTTTTAGAATACATGTCGGACTAATTAATGAGAAACACCAATGTTCTTTTCTGTTATACATTTGAATCTGTAGTAGACTATCTTCTTCAACTCGAAACCACACTCTTCTGTAACCTGAATTAATACTTGCATACTGATGTGATGGATCGAACCTCTCCATCATAACTGATAATCTGCTATATGTTTCCTCCTTTATATAGTTTAAAGAAAATGTTTAGACATTTTGTTAGGAGTGTATCTCCAAGTATGTTTTATAACATCAACTTGAAATTTAATCTTTTCCCAATGACATCATGGTTAAATCGAATTTGCAGCCAAAATGTTGCTCAGCCATACTTCACATTCTCACATTCCACAAGGCGACATTTGAAGTTGGCTGCTTCCTTGCATTTGCGCGGTGTGCTGCTTGTTATTGTATGATTCTTTCCATACTGTAGGGCTGTTGTAGAACTCTCTACTTTATTTTATTTTATTTGTTTAGATCCTGGTTCGTTGGTTATTTCTTCACTTCTAGTTTTAAAACATAGATTGTTTGAACTGTAGGGTAGTTCGCTGTCGGGTTTCATGTTGAAAACCAAGCAGCCTTCTAGTTAGTAACACAATACCCGTTCTTTATAGATATTTCCTGCAAGACTTTATGAAAAATTCCAATGTTCATCCCTGTTACACATCTGTAATTGGTAGAATGTATTTCCTTTAGATTTGAATCATACTCTCTTGTATCCACACACCAAACTCACGTACATCTGCTCTGGTTTGAATGTCTCCATTTCAATGTCTTACACAGGTATGAACTTGTAACAAACCATTTTAAATTATTATCTTCACATGTAGGTAGGAGGTTGATACATATACTCTCTCAATTCTTTGCTTTTGCATTGTGAACAAAAACATTATTTTTATCACAATGATTAGTGTTATAGCAGTTTACTAGTGAATTAATGCTTGAACAAAAATGTGGTATCTTCTAATGTTTACAATTTCTGCATTAGGCAGACTTTTTAAAATTTTCTTCTGCATTTTTCCTATTACATAAACGGAATTGTCTTCGAGGAGTACGTCGTTCATGTATTGGAAAGTCTTCATAAGCTATAACACCAGAATCCTGTTTCAAATCATGTACTTCATATTTTTGATGCCGAAACATTATTTTCACTTCTGGGTTTAAAGCAGACCATGGCTCGGGTCATTTGAAACTTAATACTTTAATGTTATTATCATAATTCACAAATGATATTGTTAGCTTTTTAATGGCAAAAGACTTGTAATGATTTTTGAATCCTTGTCCATAGCATATCATGTTTAGACTGTTTCAATCATGGTTCTGTTAGAATTGAAGAATATAACATTTACAAAGTCTATTTACATAGTATGTATACAAAACTTCACTTGTGGCTTCTGAATCTACTTTGTCCATCCCTGAGTAATCCCTTGGTAAATCAGGGCTATTAATAAGTTGCATTACATTTTGCCACCTTCGAATTACAAAATCTCTTCTCAGATGGATTGTGTTTGAATCATTGAAAAAAGTTGGTGTATCATACAGGCAATCTTCATTACAAGGCAAATACGACACTGTACCCTCATCACCCCTTAGTTCCTCTTAGAGGAATGAGTACACATATTGACTCTCATGAGATGTAAATGTTATTATGAAGGCTTTAGGAAGTAGAGAGCGCAGATTCTCAATATCTAAACTTAAGAGCATTTTTCTTTGTCCGCAAGCTAAAATCATGTAAAACATTCTCACTCAGTCTTCATCACAAGAATCACAGCAGTGTCCATTGTGCATATTACCTGCTTTATATCTTGGTGAAGCTTGTAGACTGTTGTATGCCTTGGAGAAGGTTCTAGTATGCCTCGGAGGAGCCTGTTGATTGATGTATGTCTAGGAGAATGCTGTAGTATGTCTTGGTGAAATCGGTTGATTGATATAAATCTGATGGTGATACACACCCAACACAATCTGACTTCGACAACTGCTGACTTATGATTGAGAAAAAAACTAATTTGTTCCTTCTTATATAGTAATCGAATCCAAAATGGCCACCATTTTCTTCGACTTTTGCTTAAAATAAGATCTTTTCGAAAATATCATTCAATTTGGCATTTTATGAGTTCTTTCAGGCTGGATATGTGGTAAACCATTAGTATTTTATCGAAACATATTGTTTTAAAATAAAATATGTGTGCATTTGTCCAAGTATATGTCTTTCTATTGTAACTGCTATAACGACAATCTTACTTGGGTGTATTTGTAAAAGGGAGTTATTAGAGACAGTCTTTACTTATTACGTATATGGGATTTGTGTTTGGTATAAAAAAACACGCAAAAACGTATTTTGTTGGTTAATAATATTTCAGAATCTATACCTTCGTTTAAAATTCTTATTGGAATTGTGTTAGGTACCAAACTGCTTGGAGAATGTTTGTTTGATGTAAAACAGTTTAAAAACATATTTCAAATATTTAGTTTTATGCCTTGAGAGCCAATACGGGTGAACAAATAACACATAGTATTTTTAATAAAAGTATTCCTATAACTAATTGGGAATATCAAAATTCTTAATATGTTCATATTTTATCCTAATATTATGTTGAATTGGTAAAAAGTTTTCCGATAATTAGAATTTCCTGGAATTGAAATATTTTTTCCGGAATAAGTGTACTTTGCTGGAGACATGGTGGTTTTAATGGGATTATGTTTTGTTTAATTCAGTTGTTAGTAACTGAAATTTCCTTGAAGTTATCTTGGCCTGGCACTTGGGCAGTGCCTTTGGACCATCATAGCGGCACCGGCTTATTATTTGGTATCCAGGTCGGGTAAACACACTCTATTATCATCAAGGGGGGGGGGGGGGGGGTTGAGCGCACATTCGCAATTATCTCGGGAGAGGTCAGCTCTGAGGGGACAGTTGGCCTGGTTGGAGTGAGGCCTAGTGGACGTCTTTTACATGCTGAGGTTATCCCATATTACATGCTTCATTTCACATTTGGTTTGTATATTTATTAAACTTGCATGTATTCATATTGTTACGTGCTGCTGCACTGCACTAAACACACCCCATCTCCAACCTCCCTACCTCCCGGGTTGCCTCCTGATCCACCTTTCTGGAAAATAAGTGAATAATGGAAAGCGGCCATTGGGCTGTCGTGCTGCTCGGCACCTTGCATGTGTCACGGCCTCTCTCCCCTGCTCAAGGTTTTGACGGGTCTGGCGACAATGCAAGAATGTTTTGGTGAGACTAGCTGGCACCTCGGCCCTCTGCGATGCATCACGGTTATTGGGGAAGATTCTAGGTGGCAGTCTAAGACACTATATATACTGCCACAACCCAGCGGCCAGCAGTCTTTGATGGAGGCCACCTAGCAGACCGTGCGCGATGACAGGCGATTGCGGGACGGCGGCGAGCGAGGTGTTCATGGCGTGAATGGACGAGAAGGTGTAGAACTGACTAGTGAAGCCTACTGTGCATGACGGCGCTTGGAGGTCTGTAGAACATTGCTACTGGTGGGACATAGACAGAACAGAGGTGGGATCTAATGGAAGTGTAATACAGATTTTATTGTAAATATTCGAACTGTTAATTTGGACACATATTTTCTAGAATATTTGAATAGGTTGATACACACTGTCTATAGGGACTGATATTTAATTGTTTAATTTAATTGATTTATTTGTGGTAATTATAAATTGCATGAAATTGGAGTAATTAGTTGTGAACAGCAAGTGGTATCAATTTATTTTAATTCAGAGAATTTTGCTATTGTTATTTTAAATAAAGTAAGGAAATTATAATTAAATATTTAATTTAATTAAGACCTCCATCCCTTAACGTACTTGGTACAACCCACTTAATTTCTAGAGAGAGAAATTGTAACAGTATATTTGCTTCGGGCATTTATTAGGTTTCATTAATTGAAATGTTTCCTATTACTAATGTGAATTGCGTCTGATGGATTTTCACAACTGGCGAAGGTTAAGAGTGATGAGTCGGAGCGATAGGGCGCGGTTGGCTGCAGTCTTGTGTATGTCGGACTAAAGGAATACGCATTTGTAATATCCTGGTCGTGGTAGTGCATTTTTATTATTAATCCCAACATGTGATATAACAAACTAGGTCCATCGGGCTTACGCAATAGGCAGGCATTGAGCGTGAAACAATTTTTCTTGTGACTGTCTTATGAGTTAATGAAAGACGCGTTTGTGAAATGTTTATACTTCAAGTGTTTTCAATAAATGTTCGCTTCAGATAAGTTATATTAATTACTGGTTAACATTAGTGTATTCATTCAGTTCGTGGAAGGCGAGAGGGGAAAGTATTTGTGTTTCGATAATTATGTTTTGCTCTTGAGAGCTGAAGAAGGAGAAGTGCGCTATCGTGTTTATATCCCATTGAAGGTGTTTTTCTTTGACATGTGGATTGCTGGTAAGTTTTGACGTGAAAATAGGGTAAGTTGCTTGTAATTCATGTGTTTTTTTATTGATTTGTGAATTGCGATTTTATGACCTATATGTTCGTGTGTGATACGTGATTAGTTTGATGTGAGTGTAATAATCGCCTGATTAAAGTGTTATATTGTTCCATGTAATTTATTCTGTCGTATATTATATTGGTTGGGAAATAGTTTTGGATTTGATTGGTATATTTCTTTTCGTGTTGTTTGCGATGTAACCGGGCTGTTATGTAATATTTGTATGGTGGTAATCACATGATTAAAGTAAAATTTTAATGTCTCGTGTTTGATATATTATTCCGATTTTTTATGTGTAGTAATCGCATAATTAAAGTAGAGTTCAGTTAGTTAGCATTTGTTTCTTTTGTGATATTCGAGGAGTTATGAACATTTTAATTAATTTATTAAACTGCCTTTGTGTATTTGAACATAAATCGTATTTTGTCGTCTCTTTTGATTAAAATATTTGCTTCGCCGAAATTTATGCTGTATCTAATTTGTGCTCAGTATGCATTCAGAGTCTGCCCAGAATGGGTGTATTTTGGAGCTGCTCAGTCCTGACACTGATCTCCCAATTGAATGGATGTGTCGTGCTGTTGCTCTCTGAATGGTCATGTATTGCTCCTTTGCAATACCATAATTACATATATACCCATTCCCCAACGTCAGACAGTAAACATCTCTCCTCTATTACACACACCACCCCTCCCAAAATACAAATTACAAGATAAGAAATTAATAACAAATATATTTTTTTTAATTCCATAAATTTGGGAAATTTGCCAAACCCGATTAATACTTAATCCGATTACGTAATGTCCAACCAACTTTAATCTGATATGCAAATAATCAGTTTATCCAATTAATCTGATAAGCCATCAATTAATACCAAGTGGGCCAGAACCGACACGTCCCTACAACACACATTATTTTTTTGTTTTTATTTGGTTGCCCCAGACAAAGAATTAGTTGGTGCAACTAAATATTTGTTTGACTCCACTTACACTAAACAGTTTGGCTAGATACACAATATTTTGGAATTTCGACCGAAATTCGAATTGATGGATCAACCTCTGCATCCAAGAGCTACGCCTTAGTAAGCTCAGTTAACGTAACTACTGATGAAGTTGGAATGTTTTGAGAAACATACACTGCAAATAATGGATAATATGTGCAAACATTTACTTCAAGTTTTACAGCTGTCCTTTTCAATTTCCTGTTGAGCTTGATTTATTAGTGTGTTTTTACGACTATTGAGCATCAATAGATGCACTAACAAGCACTGTTAATATCCTAATTGCAACAAAAAATACAAGCAAATTCTGGAGGTGCGTTTTCGATTCGAGGCAATCAAATAAGTGGCCAATCTAATATATGTAGTTGATTGGACAAAATATTTTGTCGACAGTATAATTTTTTTTGGCCCGACACAATGATTTTGTGTATTCAAACGTGTATTTTGTTAGATGGATGAAATTAATTTGGTTGTTTTTCAAATCTTCGTTACTCGACTAAATACTTTGTTAGTGCAACTTGATATATTTTTGGCTCTATATAACCAAATATTGTGTTCAAATTCTATAAGTGTAACTCTGACTGGCCTAGTCAAACAGAAAATTTATGTCACAAAAATTCGCTACCAGTAATCAACCAAATACTGCAAGTGTGTAAGTATAAGACTGATATCTGGCCTGTATATAACTCTTTTCGCGAAAGTTATACCCCTAAAACTGCTTTAAAACAGTTTGACTGCCACCATACTTTTAGTAAAATGTGTTTTTTTAAGGTCTTTTTATTGAATTTATCAAGTTCAACAAGACAAAAAAAAGTATCATATTGTATAAAACAAACTTTGAAAAATGTAACAAAGTCACATGAGTAAATGTGATGATCGTGACCAGAATGAAAATACAGCTGTGCATATACATTTCACAAGGCGGTCAAAGTGTTACTCACGTGTGGGGCAAGTGATTTGTGGAACACTTTCACGACTAGCTGTATTTAATAATATTCCCCAGGCATAGGTTAGGGACGCCTAAATACCAAAATATTTAATAACTTTTTGTATGTCGATACATTTCACGGCAGGTCCACTGTAGTGAGTGGTTGATTTTTATCATCTCGCTTGTGAGCTACCTGCCCACGAATGACAGTCTTTCGTTATCAAGTAAACAAAGTTAGGTATAATTGGCACATTCAAGTAAGAAGACATTGTCTCTCAGAGAAACAGCAGACTACTGCAGTCCAAACTTTCTTCACGCGTGTTTGTTGTGTACGAGCCAATCACAGAATGTCTTCCTTGCAGGTAGAGGGTCCTGAGTGGGCCGGCTAGATGTAAATGTGACTACTCAAGGCCACAGTAGTGACACTGTCTACATAGCGTATTGCGAATCATTATGCACACAAATTATTTAGCAAAAAATAAGTCACTGGTTCTGTTCGAGCGTCATACGTTCAATAATCTCTTCAAATTGTAGCTTCAAATGAATCGAAGTTACTTGCTTCCCGAAATGCAACATTATTAGAACAAAATAGACTGATTCAATAAATACACATGCAACAATTTGTGGCACGTGTAACTGTCGTTTGTAAGAACTGGTATGTCTGAGAATAGATGAATGATGAGTGCGCTCACAATGCTGCCTGCAAGAACACCTCGCCACGCCAGTCTATGTGCTAGATGGTCTAAGTTTCTCCCCTTCTTTCCTTCCTCCATCCTCACAAGAAGTCATGTTGCCATTCTGAGTTCAGCTACTCCGACGTCCCTTTGTAAGCATTTCACATTGAGAACACAGGCCAATTCTAGTCGGTATAGCGACCTGACCGTTATCCCATTCTTTATCTCCCCCGGCGCAGACAGCCAGCAAAAACTTATTATTTCCAATGTGCAGACGCCCTTCAGAAAGCACTTCGTCTGTTGAACACAAGCGAAGTGTCTGCCTTGTGGCTGAAAAGCACTTCGTCTGTTGAACACAAGCGAAGTGTCTGCCTTGTGGCTGAAAAGCACTTCGTCTGTTGAACACAAGCGAAGTGTCTGCCTTGTGGCTGAAGAGCACTTGGTCTGTTGAACACAAGCGAAGTGTCTGCCTTGTGGCTGAAGAGCACTTCGTCTGTTGAACACAAGCGAAGTGTCTGCCTTGTGGCTGAAGAGCACTTGGTCTGTTGAACACAAGCGAAGTGTCTGCCTTGTGGTTGAAAAGCACTTCGTCTGTTGAACACAAGCGAAGTGTCTGCCTTGTGGCTGAAGAGCACTTGGTCTGTTGAACACAAGCGAAGTGTCTGCCTTGTGGCTGAAAAGCACTTGGTCTGTTGAACACAAGCGAAGTGTCTGCCTTGTGGCTGAAAAGCACTTGGTCTGTTGAACACAAGCGAAGTGTCTGCCTTGTGGCTGAAGAGCACTTGGTCTGTTGAACACAAGCGAAGTGTCTGCCTTGTGGCTGAAAAGCACTTGGTCTGTTGAACACAAGCGAAGTGTCTGCCTTGTGGCTGAAGAGCACTTGGTCTGTTGAACACAAGCGAAGTGTCTGCCTTGTGGCTGAGCCGTCTTCCCTCGTCATATTTGTGCTAGCCAGCTGTAGTCTCACTGACTTGCACTCATCGCTACAGACAATGGGTCGTTACGGGAATTGTTGGCTATTTCCACATTAGCCCATTCTCACCCAGTGAACACATTTGTGTACATTACTCACTTGTAGGCAATTTCTGTTGTGTTCTGCGCACTGCGAAGTAGATATGGTAATCGTTCTGATTTTCATGAACCACGTTCCAGTTCATCAAAATAACCGTTCTTTTTAACCGTTCATTTCGGAACGGTTCATAAAACACTCGATGTATCACGTGTTCTGCATGTAATCTTTCCTATGACGTAATCGTGAATCTAGTAATTAGGGAGGGACATATACACATTACACGAACACTTCCCGATTAAATGAATGTATTACTGCTGTGATATAACCACAATTACTACTCATTTTATGTAAGAAAATATATCGTGAAAGAAATGTCATTCATACTCAAATAATTTTGTCGCAGTTTAAACTATCGCAGAAAACTGAGTACCAACAATCTTTTTCGCATTTTCTTACATTGTAATTATTTTGTGTTTACTCTTTAATGCCGTAATATTTTACGTCACACAACTTGCAAAAACACGTAATATTTTACGTCACACAACTTGAAAAAACACGTAATATTTTACGTCACACAACTTGCAAAAACACGTAATATTTTACGTCACACAACTTGCAAAAACACGTTAGATTTATGTCCACAGAAACACCGCAAGAAAAGGTTTAGTTTGAGAAAAAATGATCATGCATTCTAGCATATTTTAGCTTATCGGTAAGTTAGAGCGAAACATTTTGAACAAAAAAAAAAAAAAATACACCTGTTGTAGTGTTCATGTGGCAATGAAACTATCTATTGAAAAATTATACACATTTCTGTTCTACTGTGGGTTTGGTACTATATTTCATGTGTTTTGAACAGTTCACAACAGTTCCGATATTGTACGTGGTTCAGTTCATTTGCCGGAACCGTTCGCAAGTCTACATTAACTCCGAGACTTCACAGTTCCGAGGCTGCGAACAGTTCCATCCAATCGCCGGATTCAGCAACTCAAGGTACTTAAATAGTTTTTTGCGGTATACAAATTTTAAGGAGTGGTTTATAATTTGTTCACTGATTAGAAGTTAGCCACAAAACATTCAAAAAAAAAATTGTGTGCTTTCTGTGCAGAAGTGGTGGAATAGTGTGTCGTTCCGACGGAACCGTTCATTTGGCTTGCTCGGAACCCTACTTCCAGTTCCTCTCTCCGGAACCGTTCTTTGGAATTCCGGGAAATATTCCCTAACCCTACTGCGAAGCTCACTGAACAACGATCTTACGTATGGGTTAATGACTCGCAAACCATCTTACTGGTTCAATTAGTCCATATTACTTAAGCCGAACATGGCCTACATCTCACTGGCTGAGCCCCATTCGCGCAGGAAATATTATAGGACACTTGTATTGTGGGTTTTCTGGGATCCTGCAACCACGGCCATGATTGGGGACAGTACTTACTTCTAACCTGAACCATATAGGGAGGGGGATAAACCGTCATAGACATCGAAACATTAACCTCGACAGAATGCAATTCATGAAGTATAAAGAAGACTTGTATTATATCAAAGTGTGGGAAAGGATAGTGTTGGTTAAATGGGTGTTTGAAGCACTAAAAGATAAGAAATGCGAGGGAAGGATTGCCTTGCTCTGGCGACGCTGGTATGTGGTGGGGGTATGTATAGCGGTATGTATGTGGCGTAGACGTCGATGGACTGCGGTTATGTTTCTAGAGTCAGGGGTATGTATAACGGTATGTTATGTTTCTAGCGTCACTGCCTCGGGAGTGCTCTTGTGCGGGGCGTACAGAAAACGAGGCCTCAAAAACCGACAATATCATCCACCAAGTAACCGGTTATCTTCAACTCCAAATACTAACTTTGATGGATTTTTTTTGTTCTTAAAATGGGGCAGAAATCATAACACGACCTTCGAACTATCATAACTAACAAGGGACAGGCACGCCTTTTGGCAATCAAGAATTAAAAATTATTTGTTTGCAAAACTGTTAGAAGCTACGTGATGTGAAACAACAAATTCGTGAATAGTGTTAGACTAATGTGATATCTGCCATCAGTGTGAACATTTGACCAGCGACAACATCGCCCGTCAATAGGAAATTACAGCTTGTCTTGTTATTACTTAACGAAAGTGTGTTCAAAGTGCCCTCTTGCCTGCATCGTCCCTCCCCCCCCCACAATTTTTTAGGGTGGAGAAGCGCGGGAGCTACATATAAGGGTTCAACTGGGACGCGCTACAGAAGCGCCATCGCCGCTGATACGCTGATCTCTGATTTGGCATACAGTGTTCCCTTAGTGCTGCGTGTAACTATGGGTCTTCCAGTGGTGACGCTATTATTTTATTGATGAAAAGTCTGTAGCGAATTTCCACACAAGCTTCAATCGTAGTTCGACTAGTATCCGGTTAGCATGTTTTAATACACAACAGTCCGAAAAAAAAAGCCGTTTTTACCCGTATCGAAGAGCTCGAAAATAACATTTACAGAATGCGTAGTAACTTTAAAGTAACATTCCTTCCTCGTCTGGGGTGTGATGTATTTTGGTAGGTAAACATACTGGACACACATTTAATAGTTTCGTCGAAAAAAAAAAAAAAAAAAACAAGATTTCAAACACTCTGCAACGCAGTTCAAGGTCAAGGCCCGGGTGTTTATCGACTGTTACAAAGTTACGATCATGTTTACATTAATAATCATAAAACAGACTTATTCCATTTAAGACTTTGTTGTTAAGTTTCATGTGTTTAAGACATTTAGCAAATAACCAACTTTCATTCCCTGTTTCCAAGGGCGCGTGTCTCCTTCTAATAACCATATCAGGTTATAGGTCCTTGTCTTCTGTTTCATTTCCAACAACGAATAATCTGGAAAAATTGCTAGCTCGAGTTCAGGATCAACCTGTATATAGAATGATGCATTATAAAAGAAACTCCCGTTTCCCCCGCCCTCTCATTCCGGCGCTGCTCCATACTCACCTCACTTCACCCTCATCGGCTCTCAAGACCTCGATGTTAAGAGCCGCCCAGATCTCTTCAATCACTCATTATAAATGAAATAAAATACAACAGGTCCAAAAGTTCATTAAAAGTAAAACAACTCCAAACATATGTCACTATAATTATTTTATTTATAAGTGCTAAAATAGTAGTTTATTTATTAATTTCGACCATTGTAGCAGCTACATCAAGTGAATAATTGTTTCAGTGTATCATATGGATATTTATGGAGTTTTATGCGTGCAGGAGAAAACTGAAATATATTCTTCTATTAATTACAAATATATTTCTAACCTATTACAGACTTGCCTACGCCTGAGCTTGTCAACACCGTTGTTATAGTTTATATTCAACAAGTTTGTTATTAGTAAATAGTGAAATTACTATATACGCAGTACAAAAGTATTTAAAGTTGATAAATTTCCTAAATGCTTATTTATTTTTATTTTGCAATGTGATAGCCACCATCGCTACCTTACAATTCTCCCGTGTTTCAATATAAACAGTCCGTTATAAACCCAGGAAAGATACAAAGTCAAATATTGAGATTTATAATAACAATAATTTAGAAAGACTGGAAGCAAATCAACGAGACAAGAATTGCAGCACAGAGATTAAAGCTGGGTTTGCTCCTCCTGCTTGGGAATAGGAAAAACTAAACTCCGCTAGTAGAGGAAACAATTATTCAGAGTTAGTTTGCCCTGGATAGGAGTCTGGAAGGAGAGGTTGCCTAGGAATACGAGGAGAGTGGTAAATAATAACTGAGACTGATCTTACTGAATCAACCATTATAGGATTTAATTAATTGGAAAACCTCCTTGTTATTTGTGTTAATATTTTCTCACTCTCTTGTCACAGGTGAAATGCCAAATAAAAAGTTTCTACGTCTAGTGTGATACTTTTGGGAATTTTTAACATACTTTGTGAAAATCCGTGAAATTTAAGGAATTGGAAATTGAGGTAGAATTAGATATTTTATCCCGTACCTTAAAGTTGAGCTATCCAGCCCCTAAAGCAAAAGGATTTTCTCTGACAAAATAAAAATTAACTATTAAAAGAAGGTTGCTTTACATACAGTGGCGTCTCGTTAGGGCAGGCAAGGCAAGCAATGCTTGCCCAGACAGTTTCCTGGCAATGTTATATTTAAAATAAATATTAAATTCTAACTTATATTTACTTTAAGGTAACTTTTCACTCATGTGGTACACATTATACTCAGGAAACAATACTGTACATTATAAGAAAACAACTTGTTGGCTAGCAAAGCCAAGATGTTTGGAAGCACTGTAAGTAATGCTTCCAGCAGGTAGGAGGTAACAATGGTTTCCCAGACTACGGAGGGACGGCAGGGTAGGAAGACAGCCCGGGGAGGGGCGGGGATTATGGTTGCGTTAACTTGTGTTAGAAGCTACGGTGGTAGTGCTTTCTTCACCGAACTGAAGCGGACATAGCCGAAGCTGGTCTAGCCACAGGCTGTTGGCGTGGTGTAGTTTACAGTTACTAGATCGATGCGTGGGCAAGTTCATGCGCACAACACGCATCGTATTGTTTTTATTTAATTTAGTTTTGGTGCTGAGAATGTTATGCATATTAGTACGCGATATATGCCTTACATAAAAGTTATAAAATTATCGTGTGAGACTGAGAACCGAGTAGATAGAATGAGTGCAACAGAATCATGTGGATGTAAGTGTGGTGTTTGTGTGGATTACGAGTGAAGCATTTTTCCAGCAATGCTTTCACTTTACAGGGAAAATGTGACATCATAAAAGAGGGTAGGCTGAATGTGACATCATAAAAGAGGGTAGGCTGAATGTGACATCATAAAAGAGGGTAGGCTGACACCTGAACTTACGATCACAACAACATGCAAGAAAGGTAATTTTGTACGTCATTTCCAAATAAAAATATTTATTAGAAACTCTCGTGGTTAGCTGGATGTAATAGCCTAAACAAAGTTGTTTTCCTGGCCATATTTATTGTTTTCAAAGGATGTTAACACGTGGGTTATTAAGTTAAAATATTACTTTACAGTATATTAATTGTGACGGATGAGAATGTTTGCAGGTGTAAATAAATGTGTTATTTGTGTTCAGTTATCCGAAATGTTGATGCAATGCTATAATATGTTATCTAGCTTCGTACCGGCGATGAATCCTTGTAAATTCTCGATTTCAGTATATATGGTAGAAAATTTGAATTAATCATAATGAAAGTGATTTTTATAATATGGTCGCAGTGATGAGTTTGCAGCAATTTTAATCAGGTCGTTTTCTAATATGATTATGGCATGTGCTATATCTGTACAATCAATTACCTCGGACACTGATCAGACCAAACCACCGTTAATTTCCAATGCGAGCCGATCTGGATGTCCTTCGCATACATCACACTTCCCTCGCCGGCCCTCAGATGTTCGGCTGTCTCTAGCGGGTGTATAACAGCTAGAGTGAAAACATCAATATGCGAGCGGTGCGGGAGTGCGTGTACATTCTATATGTGCAAAGAGCGTAAATTAACATACGTGTTGTAATATTTCCGTTGATAAAATTAACAGTTGGAACAATGACAAGCTAAAGTTGTGCACTGTGAATGCAGGGAAATAATCTTAATATGCTGAAGTCCATGACCAATGAATCAGAGGAAGGCATTCAAATACCACTTTCTGAGGTAGTGAGAGTCAGTGCGGCAATAGTTGTTCCACCCGCAGTTGTTTACAGAATAAAACAGGAAGTACAGTTCAAGGATGGTACATTAAAATATTTTTCTACCCCACACAAACATCAAGCAAAACGACAAATTAAGACTAACATTGACGATTTTGACATTCAGGTAGTGAGATGGACAATAAATAACTCCCACATGATTGATAAGTGTCGACCGATTGTTGGGGATGCCGGCAGTTCATTTGTGCTATTACGATTTGTACTTCAACGTCGATTCAGAAGGTGAACCGTAATGGAAAAACGTGTGTACGCATTAGTTTACATGCACATTTCAAGGCTGATGTAAATATTTGCTCCAAAAGTACAATAAAACTATGTAGGCCTACATGTTTGAATGTATCAATACCACATGTTCCGAAAGCACAAGGCAGCTTTCCATGACACATTTTCCTGTAACTATTTAGTGATGTGCGTTGTCTAATCTAGGTGTATTACTTCTGTATCTGGTTAAGAGACAACCTTAGTGGCGCAAACTGTCGCTCTGGGTGACAATGTTGAGTGTCAGTGCGTCTAATTACACTGATTAGCAATCCAAGCACATTAGGGTATCGTAAACCCGTTACACCCGTGGTCGGTCTTTGTAAACACACCGCATAATCTGCTCATATGTCCCTATATCTTCACAACTGTGCTGCAGCTGGTTGAAATATAATCATCTGTCTATTTTTGGTGAAATACAGCTGCACGGTACGAACAGTAACTTACAAGGGCGCAAGGATAACGGTAAATATATTTTCAGCTCGGCTGTTATGACTTCGGCTACCCTCCCTCTCGTGTTCCCTCCCTCCTGTAGGCTATCACTGGACACCTCCCCTTCTGAGCTTCCTTCCCTCACGCTGTGCTAGAAGAACCTTCTCTTTTGATACACACTCTACATACTTAGTTTTTTCCTGCCTCCTGCTCATTCACGTTGACTGCTTTCCATCTTTACACAAACGAATAATGATTTTTCCTGGCTACACTTCTGTACAAACAAAATTGCTCTGTATGTAAATACCTCACTGTCTAAGGGTATTAAAATAATATTGATTTTGAGTGGACAAGGTTCCGGGTTTGATGAAAGTATCTTTGTAAGATTTTTCACTCGGCAAATTTTATGTTAAAAATTATCAATATTTTTACAAGCAGAGTATTTTTATCTAGGTACGAAAAAATGTTTAAATGGCACCATTTTGCACCTTGAAATCCAAATTTTCCCGGGGGAGGACCCCCCTTTATTTGTGAGATCTCCCGCACGTAGTAGCTTGCCCATGAAATTACAGCTCGCTTCGCCACTGCTTGCATACTGGCACAGTCGATCCTTAGGAACATCAAAACCATCTAGTAACTTCATTCCTAAAAATTACAAACCCTCAATACAATTTTGTACATATGTGACATGAATTATATGTTCATCTTAAATGTGAGAGGAGAAGAGGAAGAGAGAGTGACTGAGGATCCAGACATTAAATTGAACCAATGGCCAATCTACACTAATAAATGCATTGCTGTAATATTCATGTTTAAGATTTTTTGGAAAATTGTATTTTTGCTAATTTCTCGAAAGCTATGCATCGTAGGTCAAAACAGTTAAAATTTGTATCACTCTCCCTACAACTCCTCTCACACGAAAATTATATTCTACGCACGATGGGGTAGTAAAATTTATTTTCATTGCAATTGTTCCTCTATATTAAGGCGTCCTGTGAGGGTCCTGATGTTGGAGAGTCTGTTCGTTCCGAACAGACTTCAAGAGTATGTAGCGATACCTGCGGACTCTCGCACCAGGCATAGTGTTACACGCGGCTTGTCTCGACGTAGCTGTGTGTGACTCACCACGACCTGTGCTTCCCCTAGATGGACCCAGCCCCATCTCTAAGTCGCCAGGCTGGTGGGGGAAATGATTGAAAGCTGTCCTGGACTGGCATTACTGCCGCCCCCTCCCAGCCCCCGCCGTCACAGTCAGTGGAGTAGAAGACTTGAGATCAAGTGCGAGAATCTTCGGGTCATTGCCCCCCACGGTGCAATAAGATGTGTGGAAAAGTTTCTGGACCAGGGCGTTTGCCCTATAATTATAGCTGAAGCCACCTGGCCTGAGTGCAAATATCGCGATGTCAAGGAACGAGAGTTTGGGAGGCTGCGGTCAGAATAGTGTGCGCGAGTGCTGAGGAGGGAGACGTATACGACAAGTGGAAGACTACTGTGTATAAGACAGGAATTAGTGTTAATGTCTGTACTTAAACGAGGTGGTACTGGATGGACGAGTAATACTGACTCTAATGTATCAAATATATAATTTCTAATAGCATTTTAAAAGGTGTTTTTTTGTTTATTGAAACTTATTTTAACTTTTTCGTTCAGCTAATTTCTGTAAAATAACGGACACTCATGTAAAAAGTAGCTATAAATGACATGTTATAGCCATTAATAGAGATGTTAATTTCGGAGTATTTTTGGACTATTTATAAATAAATTAGAATATTGTTATTATGTTATTATTTAATCAAGGTCTCCATTCTTTAAAGACCTGGCTAAGCCCAGAGACTTTTAAAAATAATTGTAATGTAAGTTCGAATTTCAACCTGTATCCAAATTATAAAGTAAATTTTGTATGTTTTTATTCATGAGATGTGCCTATATCTTAGTGCTTAAAAAAAGCATTGTAAATTAGGCATTACAATTTAAACTCACAATAACAATAACAATGTGCACCTTTCTATAACCCATACACCCATTTCAAACGTGTTGATGGCATTGTCTTGACATAAACCATAAGCTACACAAATCTTCCTTCGTTTATGCTTCTCAATCGCTATTTCGTAAACTGGCATGCTGTGTTATTTGAAATATTGGTATGCACTACATCAAGTACAAATTGGCAAAATAAATCGAATACTTCGTTTAAACTGTGATGTTTCAGGGAAGGTGAACAACATATCTGGCAATCATTAAGTCAATTCGATATTGGTAATTATTTTTAAAGTAGTATTTAGTTTGTTGTAAATACAACGTATTTTTTTTGTATATTCTAGGACAAAACTTATATATTTGTGTTAATGGAATGGGTCTATAAATGTTTTAAAGTTTCTTTGGCCTAATCTTTCATAGCATTGTTATAATTTGTATTTATGAAAGTATTATTTACTTAAACTGGTTTATTAACTCGATACAGGTTTAGTTAGTAAGAAAGGCAGTTTTACAAGACACATGCATTGTAGTCTATTCGTGGTTTCTTCGCATTTTTTTTAAATTAAAAAACTGAAAAATCACCTTAAGCTTGAGGTACTTGGTTGTGTGTCATGCACCACGGCCGTTTAGTACCTACTTGTGCAAAAAAATTACGTTATATTTTGTTTGAAAAAAAAAAAAACGTTTTCTTATATTTTATTTATAAATAAATTTTAATATTCATTTGCAATTAATATGGACTTAAACAGAGAGAAAATAGGCGCGTTACTAATGACTGATAAGAAATATTTCCTATGCAATATGTAATTACACTGGCTGCTCACGAATGCGGCGCGTTGACTCTCTGGTGTAATTTTCTAGGCTCTGTTTCAGGTTAGGTGTACTTTCCCCTTAAATTTCACAATTTGGCTACTTCATCACTGACTGCATTCTATGTGCAAAGCCTCATATATAAGGCCTTGTGACTTAAAAGCTTCAGGGCATTTAAGAGGATTATCTTATTTTTGCAAATTGCAACCTTCTTTGTTTTCACACGAAAAAGTAGTCTCAAATAAATAAGTATGACAACGGAGTTAAATGTGTTTAAAAAGAAGAATGGGATGAATTACAGGCTTTAAAAATCTACGTTATTGTATGCATTAATCTATGAATGAAGCAGAATAACTGGTATGTTATGCTACATCTCGAGACGACAGGCAATGTTATTAGAAAACAATGAAGAATATTACCTGGGAATTTGTTATGCAGTTTGCCCGTGTTTAAATGTTAACTTTTGAAGTAAAAATAGCCTTATCGCCAGTCAGCCAAGAGTCGGATCTCAAACAAATCATAACATATCGCTCATCTGACTTAGAGAAACATTAAATATTAAAGCTGAAACTACACTTCGTAATAAATAAACCTTTTTTTTGTGAAATTTGTATGAATCGATATTTGAAGTAAAGAATATTGTACCAATGCTAACAAAAAAGGTAATTTTATAACTGGTTTGGTAATTTTATCAAGTTATCATCATCGATATCCATTATGTCGACAAATCACAAAATGTACGCATATTTTATATATATATATATATATATATATATATATATATATATATATATATATATATATATATATATATGAAATGTTGGCTCGTGAAGAGGAATCGCCGATTTTTTCATACTTATGTGCTTTTTAAAATCTCGAATCGTTAGTACTTAGGTATAAGAGCTGCGTTTTTTTTAATATTATTTTAATCATTCATAGTAATTTTACTGCCAAAGAAATATATGAGATACGATTTATTTGCGGTTATTTCCAACTTTTCTGAAGCCTGACCTGCTGACGTTCTACATTCAGGTTCTTCATCCTCATGAAAACAAAGCTTAACTTAGTGTAAAAAAAAATATACACCAAAGGTACAACGCACCGAATTCGTGCGCACTATCTTGAACCCTTTAAATAAGGGAGCCATGGCGCGATAATGGCCGTCTTCTACAAGAGTCAATCGCGCTTAAAGGGTTATAATATTCTGCATAAGAACTTTTTCTTACCAGCCATTACCAACATACTTACTTTTTCTTGTTTTTTATTCATTATAACTACAAATGAAATAATACAATTTATAGACAAAATAGCCAAAAATAGACGTTAATTTTTTCCATAAATGAGATGTTTTTATTTTAGCATGATTATAAAATGCTTGTGATGCACGACATATTAAGGAAACAACTAAACACGTATCCTACGTGGGCTGATTGTTCAAAGGTTTGATAGGAAAAGTGCGAAGAACCCGCTAATAGACTATAGATTAAAATGCAGAAGGAAATATCTCCGGAATGAAGTGCTGTGCCAAAGGGCGTATTGTCCTGCGGAGCGAGCGTGTGTGGGCAGCACTCTTGTGAGGTGCTGTACAGTCGCTGGGAGGCGGCGTGGGTGCGGTGCTCTGACCACACTTGTGTGTTGCCCGATTCGGGAGGGGGAAGAGGGGAGGAAGGTCTCTGTGGGTATCGAGAGCAGCTGCGAGGAACCGCCACACCTGTTACCCCCTCCCCCCCTCCCCCAACGGGTCATCCTCCTTCCTCGTCGCGCTTTCATCCACCACGGGGTCCTCATTTGAATAACCTCCCTCTCCCCGCCCGCCCTCTAACACACGTACCTGCGGCCTCCGCAGACCTCAGTTCTACTTACTTTGCCGCAGCAACTCGCGTCACGGAAAACGATTTCTTACTCGAGACACCCCAGGCTGAGAGTTTAAACGGTCTCCGCCAGCTTCTGCAATTAAATAAATGCGCTTTTAAACCGAATATTTACTACCTGCCAATCGCGTAAATATACAATGAATTCTAACGTACAGTTTCCCGCTTGAAGTATCGTAGAAACACTTGCTTGGTTACATGTTTTCATTTTCATGGTGGAGCGACAGTAATCTTTGTCTATGCGATCTTCACAACAGCCGTTTGCATACCACGTGAAGTTTAATTAATTATTCGCATGATTCTGTTGTAAACTTAGAGTTCTATCTCCATGGCTAAGATTCTTATTCTCTCGGAAGAATTTGTGATATAACGCAAAGGATCTAACCCATAACATTGCTCACAAAATGATGGTCAGTCATAAAATGATAATAAAATACAGGCTGTCGACTTCATGTGCATTGTCTGCCAACATAAAAAAGTGAATATGTGTAGTTTATTAAGTGCTATAACGTTGGCAGTTCCAAATTACCTACATTGGCAAACGAATGGTAACGGTTCTCTCGTTATACTCCATTCTCCTGTTAGGGGCCGCGATCGCTGAGCGGTTAGCACGCTTGCGTCCCACGAATGCGAACAGGATTCAATCCCGGATTTTCGCAAGCGCGAATCGTGCCGGACGATGCCGCTGGTCGGCGGGTTTTTCTCGGGGATCTGCCGTTCCTCCCGCCCTTTCATTCCGGCGCTGCTCCATTCATCGGCTGTCAAGACGTCGCTGTTAAGAGTTAGCCAGATCTCTTCAGTTACTCTTCCCCTGTACGCTATGCTCCTTGCCAGGGTCGTGCAGACAGCGCTGAATAACGCATCAGGCTACTCTAAAAAAATTACATCTGACAGTTTGCTTTCGTCCTGGGGAAAAAAAAACAGTTGCATTCTTGACAGAGTTCCAACAGTGGCAGTTACACGGAGAGGCTCGTGACACAGCTCTGTGACTTCTTATCAGTGTGACTTCTTATCAGCGTGACTTCTTATCAGCGCGACTTCTTATCAGTGTGACTTCTTATCAGCGTGACTTCTTATCAGCGTGACGTCTTATCAGTGTGACTTCTTATCAGTGTGACTTCTTATCAGTGTGACTTCTTATCAGTGTGACTTCTTATCAGTGTGACGTCTTATCAATGTGACTTCTTATCAGCGTGACTTCTTATCAGTGTGACTAATAGCGGTAATACGTCATCGTACATCGAAAACGTGTTATCTTACTTAAGACGTTTTCATACCTTAAGTGCATTATTATTATTTTTATCATACTGGATGAGCAGTTCATGAAAGCCGCGATAGAGTCCAATATGTAATACGAGAGTGCATTAAAGCAAATAAGTTATAACTGGCATAGAATTTTGTGTGCTGTAAGTTTGATATATTTTATACATTAAGATATGTCTTACGATTCATTAATATTTTGGGTTATAAATGTCTGTGAGAACAGTTCCAAATATAACATTAAATCCAAGTGTCACTCATATAAAATTAGTTTAATTTCTTTGAATTTAATGAATTTTAACTTCTTTCGTGATTGTCGAATCGGCTGTAATAACAATTATGACCAGAAACAGCTTTAGAAATTGTAACTACCAAATAAATTGCGCAATGCAGTAAAATTATCCAACTTTGCACTGACTTTCAAGGTTAAAATAATATATTTATTCATTCAAAGCGTGCAAAGATACGTTAACTTACCTAATCTAAAGCAGTTAATTCTTTTGCAGAGTTATTACCTAAACATATTACTTCCATTTTTTTTTTGTCGTATTTACCTCAACGTGACGGGAGATACAGTCGCGTAAAATCTGAGGGCTATTATAAGAAGTGATATTGTTATAGTATTATTTTCTTCCGTATTTACTGTAAACAGTTGGCATATAAAGATCCGGAGTAATAGTTTTTTATTTTTTCTTTATGTAAAAAAATTGTAATTTTATCTATGGATGTTATGTGCCAATGATTTTAATTTTACTGGCAGTTCACAAAATGTACAAGTTAAATTGAGCATATGTTTCGCCGTTACAGGTAATAGTTTAGTTCCACAACATTTCCTTTCGCGACCGATGTGGGGCAGTCGCTGTTCAGTTAAGGCGATATTACACGATACCACGTTCAGTAAACGCTACTGGGTGGCGTGGCACCCGACATGGCATTTCCCGGCTTGTACTGGCAGATTTCGTTCCAGGTGTGGTAATTGGGCACGTCCTATTTTTCCTAGAATGTTCCACACCGGCTTTCGTACCTGGCCAATCACATCGCAGTTTCAGAGCGTACGGCGCTCCCCGTGGCTACTACTTGAAACGAGTTGATGTAGAGACGTGAAAGGACGCCTCCATCTTGATTATACATCCGTGAGGTTGAAACGCTTTCATATAGATGCAAAATACGACAACGACGAATAATATTGGCGATGGCAACTTTTAATTACTGATTAAAACCGTTCTAAATACTTACATCATCACCTACTGCATGAGAGAGTTAATTCACAAATGGAAATATTAATAGAATATAAACTCACCCTCTACTGTGTGAATTAGCGGTACAGTGGTAAGGTTGCAGCACATGAGAGTAGTATATATGCATTAGGCGTGAGTTAGAATCTCCATCGGGCACAAATTTTTTTCATCATTAAATTATAATGCAGATTATATTCTGGTACATATAGAAAAAAAAACTATATTTTACAGCCGGTCAGTAATTTTCGTTAAAATTAAAAATTACGCGCTCTTACTTTAGGGACTGCAAGTCATTTTCAAGAAAACGAATGAATCTATACTAGTAAGAAAATAATTTATGTAAAAGGCGAACAGTAATATAGCAATATTAAGATGTGCTGTCTAGTTTTTTTCATAGGCTTACGCAAGTTACTAACTGGTAGCAGTTCCACGAATGGGGTTCATATTTACTACAAACCACACACTGCGCCCCCACCGAGGGTGCCAGATGCTAGTAGGCGAACTGTTGTCGTGTAATATGAATCTTCCATGGCAGCTCATATAGCGGCTGGTATACCGGCTCCCGTACCAGGTCTTGTAGAAGCTTGTACAATAACCAAGTACAGTAGCAGGTATCGTGTAATAGTGACAGTCGCTTGACTTCGTGGTAGTGACAACTAGCCGGATGCAGACAGGCCTTCGCCGGGAAGCGAGGCCTTCGTTGTCGTGAATTGACGCCGTCACTTTAGGAATCAAATCACTGCAATTAGAGTGGCAAGAATCTTACTGGTGGCAATCACAGTCAGTGACATACATCATGGAGGAAAGATGAGGTAGATTGATTTTTCGTCTTGTGTGCATGTAGTACCAAACATTGGCCTTCCCCCAGATCAATTAACTGTCAAAGTCACTTGGTCAACAGAGATAGACGTGTCTGTTTATATCTTAATTTCCGAAAGATGCGAGTTTTTATATAAAAATACTTTTTACAATTTGAATTTAATCAAGCTGCATTAACCAATGGGTGGATACCTGCGAATTTCTCCAAAAGAACAAAATATTTCATTACCAGTTGTATTTCATAACACTTTGGCTCAGATCACCTGTCTTGATTGGATGATCTAGGTGGTACACGTCTTAGGTGTGTGGCCGCGAATCACAGACGTAAAGTGTCAGAGTTACCAAATTCTGATTGGCCATTCAAGTGAGGAAACCCTTCTCACAAAGACAAGCCGTCAATAAGCACAAGAAAACTGCTAGTATGTTAGTAGGGTATTGAAATATAGCGTGGGCGGAAATCTTTTCGCGAAATTCGGGGTTTCCTACCAGGTATAAACATCTCAAAGCAGTTGTTTGCACAAGCAGTATTCTCGCATCTAATACTATCCACGCTGTTCGCGATAGTCGTGTTGGCAGAAGAAACTGTTCAATTTTGGAACACGAAGTTTGTGCACGCGTAGCTAGCGTACTTACTCTGCGATATGTATCCCAACCCTAGACTACATTTTGTTTCTCCAAAATGAATTATTTCTCATGAAGCGTTATACCTAAAGACATGAGAAATTCGCGGAATTATTTGCGGCCAAGCTGGCTTTCGATCGCTAGAGCCGTTGGTTTTCGATCTCAAGACAATAACAAAGAAGCCACAAAATGTAGTTTCAGTCATTTCCTCCCACTGTGCAAGCAAGAAGTCGGTGATTAGTTAACAACTACATGAGTATAATAGTGTTATGCGCTCGCTGCTGTGTACCGCGCGGGCGATAGAGGACAGAGTAGCGTTATGATAGCGGGCGACGAGCCAGGATGAAATGCCTGAATGACAGGCGAGCGTAATCGTACCAGTTAGGCATACTGCAGTGCATTCTTCCTTCTGCCGCCGTAATAAGCGTTTTGCTGCTCGCACGTCCTGACCTTCGGCAGGTTGAATTTCTGCGTTTATGTGAAAAATTTTCAGGGTAATGCCCTAGTTTCTCTCAGTGTTACTAGGGGTGCAGCGAAACTTCCAGATCAAGGCTAGCGATTATTTAAGCCTCGACGGGTCTCCTAGCGGAGAGTCAATGAGAGTCGGGAGTTTGGGTGATTGCGCGGCGATAGACGACGAGCCAGTAGCGCAACGAGTGGCATCGGAAATTACTAGCGGGAGAAAAATCAGTGACTGCGAGCATCGGTGTAGTAAAGAGCGCAACTGGCATGTTAAACTATTGAACTGGATGTGTGAGTGAAAGACATTGCAAATGATGGCAACAGACAGACGAAAAGTGTGTAAATCATGAATGTGAATTAATTAACTATGACACAACAAAGACATTGAGAATGATTTTAATTAGACTTAAGGTAGACATTTAATATTGAACACAAATTCTCACAATAAATTGAAATCGCCTACTGTTCACAATTGACACCAATTAATAAAATTTATAAACAAATAAATCAATGAAATTAAATCATTAAAGATCAGTCCCAATAGACAGTGTATCAATCTATTCAGATATTCTGTAAAATATGTGTCCAAATGTATAGTTCGAATATTTACAATAAAAATCCGTACTAAACTTTCATGCAGTCCCACCTCAGTTCAGTCCATGTTCAGCCAGTCGCAATACTCTAGAGTCCTCCAAGGGCCCTCAAGCACAGTAGGCTTCACTCGTCGGTTTCACGCCCTCTCGTCCATTCAAGCCACGAACACCTCACTCGCCGTCGTCCCGCAATCTCCCGTCGTTGTCCTCACATCATTTCGCTCGCGCACACTCGGCTAGGCGGCCTCCGTCAAAGACTGCCGGCCACTGGGTTGCGGTAGTATATATAGTGTCTTAGGCGGCCATCTAGAATCTTCCCCAACTAGCGCGACGCGCCGCGGAGGGCTGAGACGCCAGCCAGTCTCACCAGAACGTTCTTGCGTCTTCGCTAAACGTCGCGGAAACTCTAGCAGGCGAGAGGAGGTCTGTGACGCCAGCAAGTCTCGCCGCTGTCGGCATTCACGGGATTCCCAGATAGGGAGCAGACACCCACGAGCGCGCATCGTTCCAGGAAGAGGGGGGCGAGGTGGCTCACCTCCCACGGCGCCGGACAGCCGCAGCGCATAACAACATATAACAAGCGTTTAATACTTCTGTAAATATTAAAGCATATTATTTATGGTTAATTAGAACTTTTACTTATATTGTACCTGTAAATTATATAATTTAATTAAAAAACAGAGAGGAAATAGGCGTGTTGGTAGCATCTAGTAAAAAAAATAGTTCTCATGCAATATATTGTTAAATTTAATGCGTACGAATGTGTTGCGTTGTCCCGCTGACAAAATTTTGTACATTTAGTCAAGCTGTGTTTGCATGAGGCGAAGGAATAGTCTGATAGTGGAACTTTGGCAGGCCAGGCTATAGAAAAGATGGAAGAAACAGTGAATGGACTATATGCGAATCATCGCGATGTCAAGCTTAGATTTAACTGAAAATGCAATTTGTTTCTTGCCCGTAGATATAAGTTGTCACATTCTGTAGTTACGTCAGAACTAAAACCAACAACGTCACTGAAAATCTTTCAGTCATCTGTAGTTATGTCAGAACTGAAACCAACAACATCACTGAAAATCTTTCAGTCATCTGTAGTTACGTCAGAACTGAAACCAACAACGTCACTGAAAATCTTTCAGTCATCTGTAGTTATGTCAGAACTGAAACCAACAACATCACTGAAAATCTTTCAGTCATCTGTAGTTACGTCAGAACTGAAACCAACAACGTCACTGAAAATCTTTCAGTCATCTGTAGTTATGTCAGAACTGAAACCAACAACATCACTGAAAATCTTTCAGTCATCTGTAGTTACGTCAGAACTGAAACCAACAACGTCACTGAAAATCTTTCAGTCATCTGTAGTTATGTCAGAACTGAAACCAACAACGTCACTGAAAATCTTTCAGTCATCTGTAGTTGATTTGTAACTGTGTGTTTTTTTCCTGTCATGTCAAATTCTACAGTTCGGTGAATACTCAAACACAGACAATTTATTTTTTTTGGCTGCCAGTTCGCAAGCACTTGAGAAATACGCTAGTCGAAACAAAAGTATAATGATAAATTATGGAACTGGAATTAGTAACAAACCCAGTTCTTTTCTTATATTTTGTTCGCGGATCCTAATATGTATGGAGATTTCCAAAGCAGTTCAACCTCCACTTTTGTCTCCTCATTTAACAATGGTATTTCTCCCATAGACTTAAATATTTCTATTTCTCATGCTTAACGTTTTACTACCTGCTTATATTGTATCGCTTTCCTATACTATAATATTATTACTATACATGACTTTCCACTGACATCAATAGCGAACTCTAATATTCGCGTTACTTTGTTTCAAAACTGGGATTTCACATTTTCTTCGTACACTTTAATCAATGTTATTTGTTTATTGGCTTCTGCCACGTGGAGTGCCCACTATTCTTGTTGCTTCGTTACGCATGATTCGACAAAACACGTAATTGACCGTTTCTGATTAGCTCAAAACCCTACAGAACGCACCCAGTAGCAAAAAAAAAAAAAAAAAAAATACGTGTGCCTATTTGATTTTTAGTCCTCAACAAAAAATTTGCGCCAGATTAGCGTATCGCGATTCATAAATGAAAACTTAAAGGCTGAAAAATGAATCATGCTATTACAGACAGTACATGTGCCTTATGGTACCATTGACTCACGGTTGTGAGCACTGCATGTCATTTAACGGGGACAGTGTTTGGCGCGCGCCCAGTAAAATTGTTAACGACGGAGGGGAAGTAATTCCGTGCCTTAACGTTGAATTAAAAGTGTTGGGTAAACATTTGACAATTCCAAAGTTATTCATTTTGGTTTTTGGACTTTCTTTTGATGCTCGAAGTGTTAAGAATCAGCGAATTGGTCAAACGTTTACTTTTCTAATAATTGCACAGTTTCACTTGACCGACGCACGAATAGTGATCAGGCCCATGGCAGTGTTAATTGAACGTGCATATAGTGGGACAACACGTAATGTTGACATGGCTTTCAAAAGTGGTCAATTCTCCGTGAACAGCCTGTAGTTATAGATAGACACGCAAACCGGCCGGCCAAAGCATGCAGACGATAATAACATCCACGAAACAAAACAGCATATATAACCCTCGGCGTTCGTGTAATAAATCTCAGAGTATGCTTAGCCTCAGAAATGTTTAATGAAGAGCAGCCACCGTTAATTAAAAAAAAAAAAAAAATGAAAACCACACGCAGAGTAACAGGAAACAGTAACTTCCTGGCTAGGATTCTGAAACCAAGCACTCGCCCTTTGAACAACGCCTTGCCACTCACCAAAACCCCACCCGCCCTTCTTCCATCCCACTTCTTCATCCTCCACTTAGCAACATTAATAATTGAAATTTGATTGTGATGAATAACAGAGCCGCCACTTCCACGCTATCTTTATTTCTTATTTGTTCAACGAGTTCTATGGAACTAGTGGCCAGATATATTTTTTTGTAATACTTCAAATTAATTAGAGTAATTTTCCAAAAAAATTTAAGTGCGGAATGAGGAAAAGTGATGACGAAGATAATTTATCTCCTAGACTTCAAGGTTTGTTTAAATATTGAAATTCATAACAAAATGTAGTATGTTTTCTAAAGGAGCGGATTCTAAATGTACAATAATTCAGCTGAAGAGATACAAGAAAATATTTGTCAAATATTTTCGAAATAATACTTCGTAACAAGAACAAAAAAATTTTACTGTGCACAAAGGAAAATTTTATAAAAAATAATTTCTTCTCAATAAAATAATGTAACTGAAATGAAGAAGGAAACGGAATAATTTTGAGAACGATTCTTAGGAATTGAGCAACGAATACTAACAAACAGGGCTTTAATAACCACATCGATAACCTCAACACCACTTCCTACTTCTTTCATGAAGCCGCTGCCGTGCTCCAATTCATTCGTATCATGATTTCGTATTAATTATTAATTGATTGTTATTATTGTATTAATTTTGTTATTTCAGCAATTTACTGTCTGAAATTCGAGTGTGGTTTACATTGTTCTTCTGCATAACTTAGCTGTATCCCTATTAAATACCTCAAAACCTGAGAAACTAATATGAGGGTGATACCGACATTTGTTATTTTGTTATCGTCGAAGCTAGCAGAATACCAAACGCTCATTACTAGAACACGTCATCAATGTTGTAGGCAAAATCGGCCACGTGGCCATTTTGTCAACAGTAAATGCTCGTCGGAACATGGGTGGGCCACAGCATTTTTCAATTCTTGTGAAGAACTTTTAACACTTTGCACTCTATACACATTAACTGGCAATCGCCACAGACTACAATCGTGTTCCTTATATCCTAAGTTATACGGACGCATTTCTATTGATCTCTGCTTACCCACTTCCCACCGTCCTATTGATTCGCACCGCACTCTCTAGTATATTTTCTGTTTCTTCGCCCTTTATTAATTAAACCTTTGAAAAATTATCCCGTATATGGCAGGCTTCATTGTTTCCTAAATGCGTCATGTATCGTTTTATAAAAACGTACCTTATTTTGAGTACGTTGAACTTTTGCGTATATTTTATACATATATTATACTTAACTTATACTTAATATGAATAAGAACAGGGAGAAAATAGGTGCTTGGTAAGTCCTAGAAAGGAATATTTCTTATGCAAGAAATAATTACACTGGCACGAACGTGGTGCAATGTCACACAGCATTGTGAAATATATTGTTTGCATGCATTGTTTGTAAACAAAATTGTATTTTATTTCTCATACACTTAATTAAAATCGCCGGTATAAACCATAACCAAATATACCTTGAAGGTAATGGGGTGAATGCGGGCTGCGTAGTGCGCCTGGAAAGCTACGGAAAGATTTCCTTCAAAACGAGGACGATAGTCGATATTACGTATCGTAGCCTGGATATGTCTCGACTGCCGGATGGAATTCGCATTACGTGTCTACATTCCAATTTCCTCCATCGCTGCTCGCTCCTGCTTCTCAACATTCATCGAGTTCCTGGAAGGGAGAGGAGAACGGGGGAGTGAAGTGTGGAAAAACTGAAACCTTAATAATTCAGCAATTTCCGCTTAAAAGTAAAAAAAAAAAAAAAAAAAAAAAGTTATGAAATAGTAGTCCTTTACGGGAACAAAATGAGCGCGAAAAAAAAGTAACGTCGCGTTGAGCAGATATTTCCCTCCGCCACGGCTTGTATCGTTCCGGCGTGCATCTGACGTCAAACGTCCGAAAAGCGGGTAATGAATTTTTACCCCTCCGTTCTTCGCGGCAGCTGGTTAGGCAGACCGCCGACCATCAACTATTTCCCGCGTTTGACGGCGAAAATCGAGGAAGCGATAACGGCGACACTGCCACACGACCCAAGTGCGCCATCGCTGTTAAGTTGGCCGCTTGGGTGAAGGAATTTTACACGAGTGTGGCCTGGAAGCTCGGGAGCTCTAGGGGCGACCGAGGTATGCTCATCAACTCTCGCATCGCCTCTACGCACAAAGCATGCAGTCTTGGCGTTGATAACACGCCTTTATGAGACTTTCGGCGGAAACCCTACAATTTTATGACGTATTAATAAAAATAAACATTTGATGCACGTCCCATTCCCTTGATAATGTTTTGTACCGGAATGTTCATACTTAGAAATGAATGTGGAAACACCCGTTTGAGATATTTTCACAATGTCAAAAGCATGCTTTAGAGAGAAATGGAGGAACTGAAAAACATATACAGACGAGTAATGTTTCTTAAATTATATTCGCAAGCAGACCTCACTCAGACAAATTGGACGAATTTTTAATACAACATTTTCTGCTGGAGCTGTGCACAGCATCCGGTGTGTTGCTTACCCAAGAGATCAGCCACCTAAGACGCGCGCCGAATGTGCTGTTGTAAGAGAAGACCACACGCACCAGACGAGAACTGTTGAGTGCGTGTAAGATGTCACACACATTAGAAATACCATTTCAGAGTACTCCGGAATGGCTAAACATGGCATTTTAAAAACGCTGTAGCTAAAATATACGCTTAGAGCGCCTGCTGCTGGAGGGAGGGAAGCCGCGATACACTACTCACTCTATACTACCAAACTGATCACATCTCTAGATAGTGCGCGGGGCGAGACGGGAGAGTCCATTGCCGCTGCACGAGGAGTTCGGGTTGTTCACTTTAGCAGTGATAGTGGTATATGTGATTAACCTGGAAGGGGTCTTTGTCAGCATAGGGAATTTTGCTGGATCGCCATTATCGACATTGACTGCCCATTTATTCAACCTGGGAGAGGGTGATGATATGGACGAACCAGCGAAATTCCCAACGCTGACCGAAACCCCTTCCAGGTTAATCACATATATCCGATGTCGATAAGGGTGCGAGTGGTCCAGAACGTACATGCTGGTTCTACTGTCGCTCTCTTAGGACGGAGCTTTTAAATACCGCGCTGCGCGATTAATGTTTTTACCACATGTAATATGCACACTCAGAGCAAGTCTCGCCCAACCACATTCGGCCACTATCACTGCTGAACTGAACAACCCCAACTCCTCGTGCAGCGGCAATGGACTCTCCCGTCTCGCCCCGCGTATTTTTCACTATAAATACCCGTATTTGTATACGCCTTCGGAAATAAAAATAAATTTTGTCGGAGATCGGGTAGCTAGCGCTGCTAGAGCGCGTGTATCGCCCACGTCATCCTCGCGAGGGGGTGACAAGCGGTTTCCACCCCTTCGCGCACGCGCGTGAAAAACCCCCTACAGGTATACGTCGCAAATACTTTACTTTGATTCGTCCTCCTTCCCCCCCTCCTTAACCTACACGGCTTTCACCGTGCATTCGGCAGTGCGAGTTGGCGACGGAAACAATGGAACTGTGAAGATTTGATGTGGCAGAGGGGTGGTATTCGGGGGTGGGTTAGGGGCGCGGAAATTGCTTATGGACCACCGCGAATTCGCATCGTGGCGCGTGTCTGTCTTCCTGAAGCTACGGAAATTCTTCACCCCCCCCCCCCCCCAACCGTAAAAAACCCGTTATCCACCGGCGATATTTGGTCGCCGCTAGCATTGTTCCGGCTTTTATCATCACCTGGATTCCTGCGCCATTTCTCTTCATTTCTCCCTCTCCCTCTGTCTCTCTTCTCTCTTTTTCCCTTCACCCACCATCGGCCGTGCATTTGCCCCAAACAGCCGCGCCCGAGTTGAAGAGGCGCAATTAAAAAAATGCCTCCGGAGGGTGGAAATATTTCCATAAAATGGAAAGCGTTGTTATTTTTAAACAGAAATTTCTTCTCCATATTTTCATGGGAAGGGGGAGGGGAAGGGAGGAGAAGTGTGAAGAATTTTTTAAAAAGCGTGGCGTAACGGCTGGTCTCTCGGCAATGCGGCTTCTTGGAAATTAATGTTTCCACAATTTGTGCCACCGCAATTCCGAAGTAAAATACTGCATTTGCACTTATTTTTAAAGCTATTTCGAGATTATGCTTATTACTTCATAAACACTACTCTAAAATTAGGTATTTTCAATTTGCGTGCAAACAGTTCCAAATCCACATTGGTGAGTGCTCGTTCCGGTAGATATTTCATTATTGTTTCTTCCTGCTTCATCGATTTTGCACACTTCCGCCTCCTATAGAGTCCTTGTCCGTTTTTTTTTTTTTACCCATGGCGATAGATTCCATGTTTTATATTCTGTCTTTGTACCTCGCACAACTGCTTCCGTTCGTTTGATGCTGTGTTGACGGCTTGGATAATACCATTCGTGGCGCCGATTAGGCATCCGAGGCCCCGAGTGCAGGCAAAATCAATGGAAGAAATCCATCGGTAGATATTTTCTGAGTCTTGCAGGCTTTTCTTCCTATTGTAACTGCTTTTATTTTCACTTGTGCCTTTCTTTTGATCGTATCACCCTTGCCCATCTACACTTAGGTGTTCATTAAGTTCGAAACACGCCACGCTGCTATTTTTCTTTGAGCCTGACATCTGATGATTTCCTTTTTGCATCCGCCTTCTGTGCAAGTATCTTGTCTGCCCTGTGTATGGCTTGCAGATCCTTGTGCTGGGAATAGGCGATGTAGTGTTGCTTGCACGCCTCGTCCAGGTTATATATGCCCATCTCGTGACAGCCTTTTAGCTAGCTTGATTCCTGGCCCACAGAACCTGTATCCAGGAATGTGCAGCTCAAATGGTACATTGTTGATCAGCATATCGACGACCTTCGTTCCAACTACGGTCTTACCTCTTCGAGACATCGCAGTGAACTGAGCGAGAAAAGTATAAATACAACCCTTTTATACATCTTCGTTTCAGTATCATTGTAGACTTGGAACAGTGCGGACGTATCGCATATTCCAATACGACATTTCAGTGCGAATCTTGCCAGAGACAGTTTACTAGGAGTGATAAATTAAAGAGACATTATAAAATGTGCTTAGTGATATCAAGAGGCTTGTATGTATGACCTTCTTCTTCTCCTCCTCCTTTTCCTCCTCCCCCAATGTATGACATAAACCAAGCAGACGAAAACAGTATACAGATTGTCAAGCAACGTGATACTCTACCCACACGCATTCATGCTGAAGATGAAGCTATCTCCTACGAATCGCGACATGGAAGCCTATTTCCAGATACAGCGAGATGCATTATCGCTGGACCATCAAATTGCAGGAAAACGTGCGTCCTACTGAGCCTGCTGGACGAAGAGAATGGTAATCGGTATGAGAATGTTTACCTGTATTCTAAATCTCTTCAGCAACCGAAATACCGCCGATTGGTACGAGTTCTAGAGGCCGTAGAAAGTATGGATTGTTTCCCAATGCAGTGATAATGAAGATGTCGTAACTCCGAGCGAAGCACTGTCAAACTCGACATTTTTCTGAGATGACATTGTCTGCGAGAAACAAACTTGTATTCAAGAATATTTTAGCATGGGACGACATGCGTACGTTCACTGTGTGTACCTTGGCCAGCTTTATCCGCGCATACCATAACAGATGCTTCGCTGTAGTGCTAATGTGTTGGTGCTGTTTCGCTTGAACAACACTAATTTACGCCATTTTTACAACGATAACGTCAATACGGACATAACGCTATCCTATTTCAATTATATTTGTGCCTTGTGATGGAAAGAGAAATACGGATTTTTGACGATCGTAAATTACTGGCCCCTATATAATGGAAGGTACAGGTGTGAGTTTGATCAGTTCGTCGCCAGCCGTCCAGATGAGTTACAGCATATCGAAATACGGGCAAAGTAGCCTCTAGCTGTGTTCTCACAATGACGAAGATGGAAGTTGTCTCGTACCAGGAAATTATGGAACTTGTGATGCCGATAGAAAAATAATTCGAAACGTTGGCGAAGCCGAATGATCCAGGGATGCTGCTACTAAACATTTCGTCCTCGAAACTGGTAATGACATCATCACGGAACTGCGCAGTATGTTAGCTGAACAAAACACATTCTCTCGAAAGTACATGTCCGAGCTCGGGGCGAAGATGGAGCATGTGAAAACAGAGATTGTCAGAGATATTGTGGCCATGGACGAGCACATGATGGGTGTTCAAAGACAAATTATCGACAGATTGAATGTAACATATGCGCAAAATGAAGAGACTCTGAAAAGCCTGGAAGGATATATGACACATACATTCGATACCTCGATTTCTAACCTCGCCAAGAAAACAGATATTCAAAATTACAGCAGGGACATATTGGATGTTTGCAGTGAATGCCTGAGCAAGAACGAAAATATTTTTGTGGAGACTCGTGACTAAACCTACAAAAGAGGGCAACAGTGAGAATTTCTATTCAGTAGAATGTCGAACATTGCCAGCGATGGATCGGATGCGGATTTGTCACACAAGAGGAAAGTATGGAATAGAGGCCTGAAATCTAATACTTTGGCTCGACGGTACCTACAATTCTACACATCTCGTAATAATGATACGACGTACACTGTATACAGGCATAATGATAAGTGGTTCCTCGGTGCTGATGAAATAGAGTTTCTACCAGGTGGGACCATACGAGTTGGCAATTACACGATATGTGGAACCCCCGGGCTATACGAACTTCTATTTCGCAAGGAACCCAGGGAGTTTACAGAATCCGACCTCCTGGAATACAAGACTTTGCTCGAACTCATACATGTTGTTGTGGTCGGCCTAGCAAGCGATCAGTGTTGCTACCTTATCATTATTAGGACTGGTGACTCCACCAGTTGTCCTACACCTTTACTAAATGCTGCTTACGCTGGCGTACAAGAGGGGATGGTGAACAGCACCTCCGCCAGTTATTGCATGCGCCTAGTCATCCCTAACACTTATTACTGTTTTCGGAGTCGAAGTATAACTGGGTAAACTGAACGCTAAGGCTGGCGACTACACTATGCCTGGCTGACATAAGGCCACCAACCTTTGTGATGAGGGTGTAGCTACTAAACAATTATAGAAGGCGAGATTTTAATATAAAAAGTGGTTTCTACTCAGTTCAGCTTTTATTTCAATAACAATTAATCAACAACAGCAATGTTAATTGTAATGGGGCTCTATCAAAATAATGTTAATTATTATGATTATATTTATATTTAAATCGTTATTTAGCTCACGCCTTCTAAAGTTAATGTGTCGGAAAGTTCCCACCTGAACGTGATATCGGAGGCTGTGCCTGGCTATTTGACTCTCGACGGCGACATATCCGGTGCAGCGACCTCCTCTGGTCACAGGCCCGTGGTGGGGCTCCTCCAGACCCAACACTCTTGTTGGCGCCTCCGCCTAACTCTGGCGTTGCCTTGTTGTCTGGTAAGCTCACCGGCCGCCTTCCACGCCGGTGGAGGGGGTTTGTGCTACGTCGACATTCCAATACATTTTCTCTCTGCTCTGAAGTGTACTGCCGGGCTCATACAGCGGTGTGCATAATCGTATAATACGGCCCTCTTCACGTGACCACAACAATGTGCTTTACCAAAATAACAATCCCGAGACCGGTGTTTATAAGGACGAAGATAACGTAAAAACCTACATTCTCGCAGACCTCTTCATTGGCCTAGCACTGAAAAGTGGCGAAGTTATAAAGAAGACAGACGATGGCAAAAACATCGAATACGTATTCTGGGATAACCTGAATGAACTGGTGGATAGGCTGCTGCCACTGCTTACTTCGCAAAGTGTTGGAAATTACTCCCACGCCAACAAGATAGTTTCAGCCATCAGAGAACTTAAGGAGGCGGACTACATAAGATAAGTTGATTGGTCATCGCCAACTTCAAGGTTCAAGAAGATGCTGAAACGATGTAACGGAAGGGCGTACTTCAAGTTGTGTTGTTTCCCTGCCCACTTCAATTCCTGGGTCGTCGAGGCGAACATCGAGTGGTGAACATCGAAGAAGATTAATAAACCTATATATTTTATTATGTGTACAATAAATTTTGTGTAAATGATATGCTGTGTTTCATTCCAAAAAACACCACGCTTTATATATAAGAAATATTTTAAATAAATAATTGTTTTAATGAAAATACTAGCTTTTAATAATAAATAAAAGAAATATGACAATTCAAATACTTTGCAGGAGTGGCGAATGTCACCATTCGGTACATGCCGATAGCAGGCGACATAATCGATACTACCTATGCGTTGAAAAAATATAATCGAACATAGAGGGTGTCGATCTCAAATGAGTAATTGATGTAACGAAGGTGATGGAAGCTCACCGACTAAACACTAATTATCCAATGAAAAACGTAGTGGGGCTGACAGTGTAACCTATACTTTAAAAATATAAAAAATATGGTTGCCATCTGGTGGTACACAGGTGACGAAAACATATGAAATCTAATACGGTAGTCACACGAATATGTGATGCAAACTATAAAACAAATGACAATTAAAAAAACATGGAGGACTGCGCCTAGCAAGATTGCTGCCTCCCAACATGGCAGCCTCCGGTAACATATATAATTAATAGAACGAAAAACAAATACGGCCGTCTCCTGTAACGTGTATAAATAAATGACGAACGAAAATTCAAATATGGCCTCCTCCAGTAACATGTAAACAAATGATGAACGAGAAAAAAAATATGACCGCCTCCAGTAACGTTTAAACAAATGATGTACGAAAAACAAACAAGGCATCATACAATAGAATGAGTATACGTTGGGGGAGTAGAATGAGTGAGTCAGTAGTCTGCTGGATGTGGTGCTGGGAGGACCTCCGGAAGTGTAAGATCTTTAAAATACATTTTTGCATATGTTACAATTTTTTCGCGATTTTTAACATTTTTAAGGAACAATGGGAAATGGTTAGGGAAAATGTCTGCCAGGGGAAAATAATTCATAATAAACTTATTTAAACTTTCTAAATATAATTTTTAATAGTAAATTTTAAACCATTTTTAAATAAAATATTATCTAATAAATTTTTAGACATTTTTTTAATAAAATTTCTTGTAATAAATGTTTTATTAAGTTTTAAAAACTTTGTAATTTTTTAAACAATCGTTTAGTAAAAAATTTTGTAATAAATTATTCTCTAATTTTTTCACATTTTTTTTTTGCAATATTTTGGGTTTTTGGGGTCCGACGTTACTGGGGTCAAGGTCGATGTCACGGGTCGAAAGTCGAGATGAAGGTCATGTGGGTCCAAGATGGCGGACGGGTGACGTAACAACATGGCGGCCGGCTGAATCCGAATCCCGACGCCGTTGTGGCCAGCTTGCCATTTCCCTACTACTGTTGTTTGACTTGTATGATGCTTGTAATAGATTCTGTCAGCATATATAATTTGGTTGAAATTCCTCAAACGGGATGGTAGTTACACAAAATAAACATAAACATTTGCATGGCCACTATTTTGGAAAGAATTGCCTAATAAGTTCAATTACTTACATATCTGGCCTATCATTGTATTACTTACGTGCCAAATTAGGCGAAAATTGTTCGATTAGTTTTCCAGAAACAACGGAAGAGCTTTATTATTTCATTTGGGGCTGTCTTCTAAAGTAGCTTACTAATGACAATATTCACTTCGAAACTCAATGCTTAAACCTGGTCTTGTCAGCATACAAAATTTGGTTTAAATTGGGTTAATCGTTTTCGAGATATGATATACCATCCTAAATTTTTTAATTGCCGTCATTTTGAAAGTCCGTGCCAGGTGTAATCGCAAACTGTAAAAGTCAGGTGTCATTATTTAGTACTGTATGTGTACTGAGTCTCGTGTCATTCGGTTAAGGCGTTCAGAAATTAAAAGGGGACGCGCTCTCGCGCGGACACCAATACATACACACACATAGGCTATTATATTGTTGTAACAAATTCAAACATTTGCATTTTATATAAATGCATATTTGTTCTTTGAAAGTATGTCAAATTTCATTGTGTCCTAATTTTTATGTGACAGGTCTAATTAAAAAGGCTTTTTTATACGTTTTTACCATAAAAAAAAGACATGGAAATTCTTTCTTCATGTAAGAATACGGATCCTTTAATTTTTGAACCAAAACAACTATAAATTTCGAATCGTCTTTACTACCTGATATGTCGGGCGTCTAACTAGAAATTTTACAATGGACAGACTTGTGAGAATTCTGTGGGATTATTTTGGGGACATGCCACAATTCGATAATGCAAGTAATTCTGTTATATTTGCAAATGAGTCGCAATTTTTTTTCAGACACACAAGTAAAAAACCTCCAAGAAAACAAATTCCGATCACCACACAATCCGAGCTGCAGTGAGCTGTACTTTAATAATAAACGTGTGTACTTACACATGAAATGTATGCGTAAATATACTATTTGGTATGAGCAATTTTCAAAGAAAGCTGGAAAGTTAAATTGATACGATAATGTTGCTATGAATTCAAATGTAGGTACACCAACATAAATGGATTGGTTTAAAGATATACTATCGCGAGGGAATTAACCTGTTAGTGCATTTTTATGCCTACTGTATCACTGTATTAAAATTATCGTGCCACTTCAACTACGAAAGTTCACGGTGCAAATTTACCATGGAAATACACACGAGCGACATTGTCAATGACCATGCTTCAGTAAACGTGTACTAAAAAAGTGTTCATGTAACTGTGTTATAGGCTGTTTACGGTAACATGAGCATTCTTGAAAGCTCTGCTCAAGATCTACTTGTATACACGTTGTGTACTCCTCCGCCTTATGTGAAATTAACACTGCCATGGGCTTCGTCACTTTATACATGCGTCGGGAAAATGAAATTGTGAAATTATTAAGAAAGTAAATACTTTACATTTCTGCTCATTTTTATAGATAGATGCATTAAAAAATCATAAAGCTAAAGAAATATGTTTAAGTTATCCCAAATGGTTACCGAACACTTTTTATTCGACGTTAAGATATAGAACTACTTTCCATCCATCGTTACCAACTTAACTGTGCGAATGTCACTCAGTGTATCTGTTAAAATTTATTGCAAACAGGGGCAGTGACTTTTTTGTAAGGTTCATTTCTAAAGTGCTCACTTTATCGTGAACAGCCTTTACTTACATTGACAGTATGAGAAATTTATACTGAAAGTATGACTTTGCACTAACAACGTGAGTAAAGTTACGTTGACAAATTCAATGTTACAATTAGCGTCCATGAGAATATTTAGGTTGAACAAATTAAATGGATACATTATTTTAACATATCAGTACAGGCTAGCACATACATGTCTGTTCATATCTACACATCTACACAGAGACACTTTAATGTCATTTATGCAAACATATGCATTTAATTTCATTGTGCACAATGTCTACTAGGCAAATGATTTAAAACACTTTTTTTTTAATTTGCATAATGTTTGACAGCATAAGAAAATACAAAAAATGCACCAACACTGGTTACGAACTTATACGCAGAAAAAGTCACAATCTCTCATTTTTGGCACAATGCAGCAATACGAATGTTCTTTAGGTTAATTTTCTTTAAGTTACATTAAAAAAATAGTATTACCTAACTTATTCATATCGGACTAAATATTATCAGTTTTTTTCAATCGTTGTTAGTCAAATGTATATTCGACTGTTAGTTTGCTGTACGTCTGATCTTGACGACGAGAAATATATTAAGTAAGGAAACGTTGCTGTAACAATTTGTATTTGAAGTTACATATTTTCAGCTGTAAGTTACTTTTAATGAAAGATAAGAGTTAAAAAGAGATTTGGTTTGCTGTATATTTTTTTGTATGGGCCTTAACACGTGTAATTTGCAATGCTGAAATTCTAATTTTTTTTTATTTAAACCAAAATAATATTATAAAATTAATATAGCTTACATTATAGGGTAAACTTTGACATAACACACTTGGTCGATTTTCCACATTTAAGTCTTATAATTTGAATACACAGCAAAAAAAAAAGTTTTGTCTTAATCATAATTGTGGGGAAGAATTTTTTCAAAGATGAATAATAAAATTACTACAAGTGTTTTATCGTTGGACCTACTTGCAAAACTGTGAAGACCGAACATGAAACTAAAAATGAATATGTTTCTAAAAGTAAATAAAATTCGAAAACCGCCAGACAAAGAAAACTATGTTAATTTGTGTACGGCACATGAGCCCTTTAGTATAGCTTTTAGGACTCTGTCTGGTAAAAGCAGTGTGCGAATACGACTCGTCCAGGACGGGAAATTTTAGCCAACAATTTGGAAATCTTCTTTCTGGTGTATATGCTTATATTGCAAAGTTAAATCTGTGGGTAGAAAAACGCTATTAGACGCTGCTGAAATTGTTTTACCTGTACAAGCCATTTTTTTTTCGGACTGCTTGCAGAATTAGGCACACATGCATTGTCTTTGATTTCCTTTTTGCAAATAAAAATGCTCCAAATGTATCTGTAATTTTTTTACAACAATAACTCGTGAAATGCTACTGTTATCTAGCGAAGTAGAGAAATTGTTCTGATTGTCTTTTTTCGTTTTTTTTTTTTTTTTGTGTAAAATCACTCCTAAATTTTAGGTATTAAAATACACCTACTTCTGTGGAGACACTCTGCAGCATACATTTGCGTTAACAATTTTTTTACTGAACGAGGTACAAGCTAATGAGCCACTAGGCAGCTAAGGCTGGGATGTGCATAATACAATAGAATCTCACTACATCTCAACACACCAGCATAGTTCTTCCACTGTAGTCAGCGATACTACAAACAAATCGAACACCAGCACACAATAATTAAAGTTAGTAAATTGCTTATATTAGTACATAAATGGAAAACTCTGCAGCAGTATTCAAGCAGATCATAAACCAAGCTTCAATTTTCATTAATAATTTCTAAAGACCTGGAAATTTCAGAGATTCATTTGGAGACAAGCTGGTCCTATTATTTGTCTGCGTTGCTTTCGCAATTCGGTCAGTTATTTTATTTGACACGCCGGAGAAGTCTCGTGTGCCTATAGCAGATCCAAAACAAAAGTAGTCACCAAACACAGAACACCAAAAAAAAATTTCATTGGTAATTAGCCAATGGGGTAACGACAGTTGCTTGAAAAAAAGTACATCCCACTATAAAGTCTTGTCCAAAAGACTTTGAACCCAGATGTTGTTCACGTTTGCGATAACTTTATTTCCTTTTGAAAAACTCACTTACTACAAAACTGTGTGTACCTTCTGCTTTAAGACGGGAGTTCCCTTGACATGTAAACCGCGAACTAGAAGCTATACACAGATGATTATAGGATAACGGCTTTCCGGTAACTTGCCCTGATTTTAGTTAAATACCTCAAAGTAACGATTTGTTCATACTAAGCACAACTGCATTAAAATATACATAGTTGTAAGACGGTTTTTCTATCACCGCTTATGTTCACTACATTGAGAAATGAGTATATTACATCGCCTCATCTGCAGAAGCCTATGATGTATCTAAATAATTATGATGAGACATGTATTCCGTGGATAAGAGGTGGATTTCAACAAACTTGAAATACTGTGTGTTGTAATATACAGCTAATATCGATGATCAGCAGCAGGAAACGATTAGTTTGAACTGCAGGACAGTAATGTCGGAATTCGGTAAGTGCTGGTGCCACGAGAGTATTAAATCGGCTTTAAGTGTTACGCGCCGCAGCTGGCACCGGCGACTGTCCGATTCTGTGGGGAGGGGGGACCCACCTCAATCCTCCCCTCTTCACGGAACGATGCGATCGCTGTCTCTTACACTCTTATTTCGGGAAGCACGTGGATGACTGCAGCGGCGGTCAGGATGTCGTGCCGCTCGGCTCCTGGCCGACGTCACAGTCCCTCCTCACTCCTACTGGAGATGCCGATAAATGTAGCGACGACGCAATAATATTATGGTGAGAATGACTGGCATCACAAGTCCTCCTTCTGCCCCCCCCCCGTGCTGAAGAAGCCGACACCTGTTGGAAGCGCAAGAATATTCCGGGAATTGGGACGCTCGGCGCAGTGCTCAAATTAGAGAAGATACTTGGTGATGGCCCTACGACACTATATATACCGCCGCGGTCCAGTTGCCAGCAGTCTTTGGCGAAGGGCATCCAGGTTGAGGGCGAGCGCGAAGTGAATTGCAATACGACTGCAGACGAGGTGCTATTGGTGTAAATTGACGAGAGAATGTAAAACCCGGCGAGTAAAGCCTACTGTGCGTGAGGGAGCTCGGAGAAGTCTAGAACATTGCGGACTGACGGGATATGGACTAACTGAGGTGGGACTGAGTGGACATGTAATACAGGTTTTATTGTAAATATTGGAACTGTCAAATACGGACACATAATTGATCAAATAATTAAATATATGTTGATACATTGTTTATTGGATCTGATTCGTAATTCTTTAATTTCACTGATTTATTTTAGGTAATTATAAATTGTATTAATTGAATTTGCTGATTGTAAACAGTAAGTGATATCAATTTATGGTGAGATGTTGAGTGGAGAGAATTTTGTATGTAGTAAATGTAAATAAAATTAGAAAATTATTATCAATTTTTTAATTTAATTAAGACGTCCATCCCTTAACGAACTTGGTTTATCCCACTTAATTTCGAGAGCAAAATTGCAGCACTTGTGTCAGAAGTGGGATGGAGGCATTTTATAAAAATTATAAAATAATTGTAAGTAATGTTTTAATAGGATATTAACTCATAGGCAAAATTTGTAAATATAATAGTAATTGTAATAATAGTCCAAGGAATTCTGTAGAAATTTTTTAATGCTCACTAAAAAATTGTCGGCAGACATGGAAGCACTTCGGGCCTTTATAGAAGGACTGAGTAGCCAAATAAGTAGTGTCAGGGATTCTGTGTACAGCCAAATTAGCAGTGTTAATTAAAATGCAAATAGCTAAATCAGTAGTATTAATGAATATGTTAGTAGAGTTAGGAACTGGTATACAGGAAAATAAATAGTGTTAGCGAAGTAGTGGACAAACTGGATAAGAAAACAGACAGAGTGAACAAAAATGTGGATAGAAAATTAGACAGTGTGAACGAAAATGTGGACCTAAAGATAGAGTGCATTAGCGAATTAGTAAATATAAAATTGGAAGTGTCGACAGAAAGGTGGACCAGGAGATGAGCGCCCTCAAGAAGGAAAAGACATGAAGTGGCTGAGGAGGAGCTGAGATCGACCCTCACCACGCCGACGACTGTGAGCGGCGAGAAGGCAGTGGTCGCCGCCAGGGCCGCTACAGCAGGGGGGGGGGGGGAGGCGCAGCAGTTCGGCATCGTGGGTACGCCTCAGCCAGAGCTGTTTAAAGGTGTCACAGTTAAACCCGCCTCTGACGAACACCTTGGTGCGAATACCGGCGTCAGTTCAACATCGTTGCGGTCCTGAATGGCTGGACTGAATAGCAGCGAGCATTCTGCCTGGCGGCTGTACTGAGGGGACCGGCATTGAGCATACTGCAGTCGCTGCCAGAACGACATCTTCTAGAATACTCCACATTGGTGCCGGTTTGGAGCTGCGATTCGGCGACCAATACCTGCGACGCGCCCACCATGCCCAACTACGTAGCCAAATTCTACGAACAGGGTGTAACACTTGCCCTTCCGCCTATATCCTAGTATCGTCTAATTCCTGTGTTTCCTACTCACACTCTCATTAAAAACATTAACATGTAAGAGGTGGCAAGGAATGTCACGGGGGAACCTAGACGGTAGCTTGTAAGGAAGATTATTTTATAAAAATATAATTTATTATAACAATCTCTATCTGGTAACAACACAATACAATTACTCATACAACAATATTGAAGACAATTACTTTACGTTAAATACAAGATTATTAGTCAATCAATACAATATGCAGCTGATCCCTAGCCTTGCTGGAATTAATAAGTTAAGGGGGATTGGACGTTGACTCGTTACAAGTTATTACAGCCTACCGCTACGCGATTATTCTCACCCGATGACTATTGCAAGTAGGCCTTAGAGTTCATCTAGGCCTGTGGTTGCATGCTGCCTTCTGCTTCAGCCTCGGATCTCACTCACGTACGCGCTTCGTCGTGACCCGGTGCCTTCTGTGGGGAGGGGGTGCCGCCATGGTGTGGCGCTTTTATAGCCGGCCGATTTAGACCACGTGTTCATGTTTTCCAAACAATTGCGGCCTGCTACCACCTATACCCAATTCGATCGTAGGCGGTATGTAGCGGCGCCTGGTCGCTGTTACACTACCCCCGGCGAAATAACAGCCGTCCCGGCTGTGGAAGGAACATTGGATGCTGCAATTACAGAGCGGGGGTTGAGGGAGAGAGGCACAAGTATCGTGGGTGTGCGTCGGATCTGATTGGGCAGAGGAACTCTAGGCAACGAAGATCGTGGACGTAAGGTGGCATACACGGATGACTTAACTTCGGCATCGAGGGCGGAATTTCAAGTAAGAACTATCGATGTACAAAAGATATAGAATGCAATGATTCGCATTATAAAATTGATGTGAAGTTAAGTTATGTTATGGGGTAAAAGGCAAGGTAGGGTAAGTGAAATAGCAATAAGTTATAAGTGATACAAAGGTAATAGGCTGGCCATATTATTAGAAATGTAAACTCTGAACATGTAAACGACACGTGAGGGTGGGGGAAAGGAAGTGTCCAAGGCCAGATTTAATAATTAATTAAAAAGAAACCTCCAAAGCTAGGCGGGGGATACGGGAAGAAGGGAGTTTGTTTTGTGCGCACATTTAGTGAACGCTTGACAACATTCCAGAAAGATTACTTATAAGATTAATGTATAGAAAGATAAAGGCACACGCTGCCTGGCTGAAATATGTAAACAACAAAGCAGTACTAAGTGTCAACTTTAATTAAGTAATAAAGTGCCTCTTGTAAAAACAAACGTATAACAACAGTTTGGAACGCACACACTCGTGCGACAGAAAATGATGATTTAGCGGTTGGCGGCACCGGAGGACGCACGCTCAACTGTCGACATTAAGTAGGGATGTTGCTGAACGAACATCGCGAAGCATGCTAGTGGACAGTGGTTATTTAATGTTAGTTACACGTTCCAACATTGGAATGTACCAACGTTACTACCTACAGCTAAGTATTTCTAACAGCTTATTCTAGACACTGAATGAACGTATGTGAAAGAGAGATATTAAAGTTACATCTATACAAGGCACCATTTGATGATTCTTAATTACTACTATGTTTGTTTAATACAATCCTCATAAAATAATGTGAAATCCTGATCCTATTACTAAACAAGTGAATACATTTAAGAAAAGCGAATACATAAAGTAGGTAATCGCCTGTGGCGGATATGTTGAGGAAGTCTTTTTATTGTCGCTGGTAGCACTGTACACCTCGCCGAAAGTTTCATTGAAAATTCAGTTATGTATAGCACTGATTTAAGTTTACGAAAATGTTAGTTTGTGCACACTGCGAATGTGAAAGCACTATAATTGCGTGAACACTTTTTTTTGCAGGAATGTTTTCAGCGCTGCCACTAGGTTTGGGATTTCCTTTCACCTTTTATTTGTTTACACTGGGAGTGGAGTGCACGCTACATTATACTATTTTTAATTGACATGTGTCCTTCGGCAAAATAAATGTATAAGTGCCCTGAGGCGTTATGAACAATAATAATTGTGGCATATAAATATATAACAAATTATTTTAGAAAACAAGAGTATATATAAAAATTTGATGCTGTAAGTAGCATTATTAATTTATACAATACAACATAGTTACAATCATCTTAATTGCTAAAGGTTGGTTTTATAAAATATCTTCTATTGAGAATCCCACATACAATAATAAACAACATATGAAATATCGGCAGATATAGGTAGGAAAATAAAAAGGTGGAGTTCTCCTCTTATAGCTAACTTACATACTAGAAATAATATTGCAAACTTATAGGAAAAATGCTATACACAAACTGGTCACTGCTCTTAAGGCAGTAAGTAATCGTAAACGTATCAAACATAGCAACAAAATATATATCTGATTAGTATTTGCAATCGCAGTTCAAAATAGCAGTTAATTGTCACTGTGAATGCTATGAGGCATGATATCTCAAGTTATACCATATTGAATAATAAGTTCATACCTATAGGCCTAAGTAACAATTACTCTTAATGTAAAACAAGAGGCAATACTGTATAATACTGCTATTGCATTCTGCAAGGAGTGAAATTAATGATAACAACTTTTCATTAAGAGTAGTTACTCTGGAATTCAAGGTAAAATATATCTTCAGTATTGTATATATTCGATATATGCAAACGTAGCTGGAAGTGAATTACCCTGAGCGTTATTTATCATTGAAAGCATCTTACTCAAAACATCTTACTGAAGTGTATTATGGCGTTGAAGCAGCGCAGAGATTTTCACCGGTTTGACATAAAAGGCAGAAACAATACATAGTAGGAAAAGCAAGGCAGCCATGGTAAAATAATCGAAGTGAGCAGGATCCACAACAGAAAATAGCTTTGGCGATAGAAGCATACCACACGCAGTGACTGGAACAACATCTTGTAGAATAGGGAACTCAGTATGGTTTACATGCCAGTCAGTGTTCAGTGCCGCCGATATATTACAGAAGTGAATTCCCTCTAGGAGTGGGAGGGACAGTTGGGGGAGGTGGAGAGATTGCTCGGAGAGCTAATGTACTGGGATGACGGTTTGCTGGAGTGGAATGATAGGAGCACGCACATCACATAGATATGACAACAGCAGTGGGTGTGGTGACGCAGCCACACGGAACATGTAGTTCAACAGCCCCTAAGTGGTGGCTGGGGATGATTGTATTAAGAGAACTATTCATACACTGCACCATGATATTGGGAAGGGGGTTGATCAACTCATATTGGTGGGGGAAAATATTAGTAATAGTAAAAGGTGCCGTATGCGTGCAGTGGTATTTGCATGTGGCGAACAATGAAGTGACGTCAGAAAATAAGATGGCAGGTCTAATACATTTTGCATTGTCGCGAGTGAGGGATTCAAGCGGGATGAATACAACATCCTGGGAGGGGTGGAGGAGGAGGAAATGGCCTTGACAGTGCCTGTCGTAAGGTCAATCGCGATGGTGGGTGAGGGTAGTTGTAACGTATACATTAAAGGTTTTGAAACTGATAGGGGACTGGTTTGATATAGTAGACCTGCCATTTGGCATGAACACTGGCGACTGGCACTTGTAACTTAATTACTAATTGTTGGTCGGATAACGAACATTCAGCAAATTCAAATCAGTAGTACTTAGACACGTCCTTGATTCCAATGCTGAAGGTCAGGTTAATTTTTAAAAGTTCCCGTAATGCCGTCAAGTCATGTGTGAGCTGAGTATTATTGAAAGCGCCGAGCGGCAGCTTATGCAGTTGACATGAGTGAATTATTGTTTCGATGGAATGCTCAATGATGAGGTTGTTTATGATTTGCAAGACACTCGTTCCTAACAAGTTGAATTGCGTTTCCAAGGTGTGAACATTATTCATTGCAGTTTGTTGTGAACGGAAAACACTAGTCATTCCGTTAATGACTTTGGAGAGGGAATCTATGCTGTTTTCAACTTTACGAGTGATATCATTGACGACCTGGAACGTGACGTGTAACGCCTTGTGTGTGTTGTGGATGTTAGCTGTAAGGCCCTGGATTTTCTGGTCCAGGCTTGTCATTTTGGAGGAGAGCGTGCAGATGCTTGTTTGTGAGGAAGTTGCAGCACCAGCTGCCAACGCCTCCTATGATCTGAATGCCGCGCGTGGCACGGAAGTGGGTGCTGACGTCATTATGGTAATCTCGGAGGACTCCCGTTTCATTAACCTGCAAATAATTGTAAATGATTTTGTCAATCGCGCATGTAGAGGAGTTGCGATGTGAATAAACTGGTCGATTGCCTCGGGTGGGGAAGGGAACTGGATGTGCAGTTTGTACAGCAATGGGATGCTGTTCTCGTAGACGACATCAGGTTTTGTCATGATGTAGTACACGCCAGTGTGTGTGCGATATGTTGCCGGCGTGGGGAGCCCAGCTGTGAAAACAAATGAGAAGACAGAAGCAAGGCCGCGATGGCGGCGTGGGCGGGGAAAGCGCCCCACCACCTGTGTGTGGCACGGCCCTGGACGGCCGTTACTATGACGACGTGCGGCGCATGCGCAGAACGGTTTCGTGTCTGCGCAGCGCGGCCAACCTCAACGAGTGGCGTGAGTGATGGAAGGCTAGTAGTGCAGTTGGTTTTTCGGTATCCGCTCTACCAGGTGGCGGCCATGGAACAGCAGCTTGGTAGTGGGCCGAGAGGCAGGAATGCGCCGTGGAACCCGCGCTGTGGCCGCTGCTCGTTGCGTGTTGCAAGTGCTGATTCGAAGCTCTGTCAGCACGGCCCAGTTGCAGCACACCTCAGCTCCCTGGCAGCGATGTACACAGCACTCACTGCTTAGCACGGGGCGTAGAGAAGGAACAATATAAACTGTAACACATTTTTAAACAATAATTATAAACTATACATAAAAGATATTTTTTAGACCGATATTACCACAGTATACTAATGGGTATATGCTAACTTGGTGTGTCTAGTACAGACTGTATCAAATTTTGGGGCCCCTGTTTTTCTCGTCTCAATGCGAACTGTCAATCCGCCTAGAATATCTGTGATGCGATAAGGGCCGCAGTAGCGATGGATAAAAGCCTTTTGTATCCCTCAGTTGTGGACCCAGACATAGTTTTTGCCACGTAAGGTGTTTTTCTTATTCGATCTATCAAATTGCATCTTTTGAAGGCTCTGAGCCTGAAGCAAGTTAAGTTTAGCCGTTTCGCCGGCTGCAAGCAGTTTTCGACACCAGTCATGACACTGTTCAGAATACTGGCTCACGACTACTTGGGCTGGGAGGACTGCTTCTACCCTGTGAAGCAAATTAAAGGGGGTGAACTTAGTTGAAATTTTGATACTAGTGTTGTAATTAAATTGAATAAATTGGACATATAAATCCCTATTTGAATGATCAGCATTGGTGCAAGCCATAGGCTGTTCACCAATCAAACGGTTATTACTCTCAACAAGGCTGTTACAAGGGGGTTGTAGGAGGTGGAAGTTAATTTTTACACACCTGGAGATTTTAAGAGGTTACTAATGAGGTCGTTTTGAAAACTAGTGCCCCTATCAGTAAGAATTTGCTCTGGGCAACAAAATTGTAGTACTACTTGTTTTACAAATTCTGCGCAAATGGCGGCATCAATGGACTGGAGGTGTTGCCGACAACATAATGAGTGGCATACTCGGTCATTACTAAGATATACTTGTTCTTATGTGTTGTGGTAGGTAGGGGCCCTTTCGCATACAGAGCCCAGGTTTTCAAAAGCGGCTGGGGCAGTATAGGAGTTAATTGGCCTATCGGCTTGGAATTTATAGCCTTCATTTTCTAGCACGCAGGACAGGACTTGACATATTTCTTTACATCCACGGGCATAGTGTCCCAATAGTAGGACTGTTTAAATTTCTCTAAAGTTTTGAAGATGCCAAAATGCCCACCCCAAAAATTGTGTCATGTTGAGCTTGGATGATTTCATTAACATATATCTGAGGGACAAGGGTTAATTTAGAGAGGCCTTGAGGTGTGTTGACATTTAAAAATATTCCGCCGTTGGTGGCTATACTATAACGATGGCTTAATCTACGGTATTTGGAGTCAGCTTGTTCAGGATGCAGTAAGGCTAGCTTGAGTTTGTGGATGTGGATTTATTGTCATATGCGCCAACAAATGGGGATGCATTAACAGTAATGGGACATAGATAAAAAACAGACTCATCATCAATCTGTATGTACCCTTTGCCATGAGTATAGACAGGAAGAAAATGTATTATTTCCGAAATAAGGACAATGAGAATTTTACTTTTAAGTACTGGTTCATTGCATGTTGTAGCGAGGGTGGTTGCATGTCTTTGTCTTATTATTTCAACATTAACTTGATAGAGGGTGTTGACGATTTTAATGATTAAATGCATAGGAAAAATGTCCTCTTGTGCAACTGCCATAGCAATTCTATCTCTGTCATTAGGGTCGTTTGCTGTCATAAAATGATAATAAATATTTCCCAGCATCGTCTAATATATTTTGCTACAGAGGACTAATCTCGGACACTTTGTTGGGGTTTTGAAAAATAGCTTCCGCAAGGGCCTTTAAAAGTGACGTGCATGTCATCATGTCCTGTTTGACTGAGTATGGGGTGTCGTGAATGGTGACTGTCTGTGTATTGACTTGTGGGACAGTAGGTATACGACCTAATGCATTGGGGAGAGTGTTTAATTTCCCCTTTACGATATTTGCATCGAAGTCAAACTCACTGATTGCAATGGCCATTTTTGGATACGAACATTATGGTCCGCCATGGAACGCAAGTATCGCAAGCTAGCATGATCAGTCTCGATAGTGAACTTCCTACCATAAAAATATTGACGAAAGTGATTGCATAGGTATTTAATGGCTGAGAATTTCTTTGATGCAAATACAACAATATATCTTTGCTTTAACTGTAGATATCGCATGCTAGAGTTATGTCATGGGTTTCATTGAACTTTTGCAATACTGGGGCTTGTAAAATGGCGTGCTTTAAAGTGATAGATGCGTTTTGGTGCTCCTCCTTCCATTTAAAGGTGGTATTATGCATGGTGAGATTAATTAGGGGTTGCACAATAGAAGCATAATTGAAAATATAACGTCCCAGGTATGAAGTCATGCCAAGAAAAGTGCAGAGTTGTTTTAGATTAACTGGGGTGCCATTCTTTTGATTGCGGATACTTTATCTGGTTCAGTCAACATGCATTGTGGAGTAATGATATGACCTAAGACTTTAATGGTTTGTTGGGCAAATGTGCACTTTTCAGTATTAACGTCGACATTAAACATTCGTAATCTCTCAAAAACTTTCTGAATGTTAGCAATGTGTTCATCAAATTTATTACTAAGTATGAAAATATCGTCAGTATAGGCAATCTCCGCTGTCCAGTGAGCCTAAAAGTTAATTGATTAACATTTGGAAATATTGAGGGGAGGTGGACAACCCTATTGGCGTCCTTTTGTACTCAAATAAACCCACCCCATCGATCGTAAAACCCAGTTTACAACGATCCTGAAGTCTAACAGGGATGCTTTAAAACCCAGAGAATTTGTCAAGAATTGTTATATAAAGAGAATTTTGGAGGGTATTTAACTTAGCATATGTCCTCAGTAACGGATATAACACCCTGGTAAGGTATTGTTTCAAATTCCGAAAGTCTGTCAAAATCTCAGGCCCCCCACTTTTCTTAGAAATGACAAGACTAAGGACAGAATAGGGCGAATCCACTTCTTGGATAATCCCTGTATGGGCTATCCTGAACCTACAGTAAAAGTTCATCAAGCACCTTGGGGCTAATCCTATAAGGGCAGGTAGCAATTGGCTTATCAGTAGTTAGGTCTAATTTGATTTCAAAACCTTTTGCCTCAGTTAGCTCCATGAGAGCATTAGCGAAATGGTTGCTGTATTTATCTATAATACCTATGATGACTTGTTTTTGGGGAGCAGAAAGGTTGTCATTATTATAAGGGCCCTGTGATGGTTCCTTTTCAAAAGACTTAATAGCGTTACAAAAATGTTCCAGGGATGGGTAAACAGTTACGTATATATTACTAGAAACAAATGGAATCTCAGTGATTTTGTTTTCATCATGGGCATTGATAACGAAAATATTGTTCTTAATAAATTCAACACCTAGAATCAGATCTTCCTTGAAGTTAACAACTACTAAAAATTTGTGGGGTTAGGTGTGACCATGAATATTTACATTTATGATTGTCTCAAACTTATGTGGAGGTATGATTGACATGGCTGCAATTAGTGCGATTTGTTCCTTGAGTGTATAACTGTGCTGATTAGATAAAACACTGCTGGCCACACAGCTGCATGAACATCTGCTATCTAATAATGCATGATATTGTTTGCCTTTAACTGAAACGAGGACCAGCGGTGTGTCGCTGAGTTAAACTGGGTTCGCTGACAGGGAGAAGGAGGCTAAACACGTGCTTATTTTCATAGACTAGATAGAGGCGTGGCTCCACTCAGCTTGTTTTTCAACAAACATTCATCATTGTGGCCCCTGCTGCTTTTGTTATGAAAACATTCTTCACACACACCTTGCGAAACCTGTGTGGGTGGCAGAATGAAAACGGTACGTGGTGTCAGCCCGAAATTATTTTTGAACCAACGAAAGTGGTCACCAACATCTGTGGAAAAGACAAAGTTTTGATGTGGAAATGGGCTGCAATTTCGACTTTTATGGCCAACATAAAAGCATAAAGCGCAAGTGACACTGGTAAGACTGCGCGACCATTGAAATGTTTGCTGCACTGTGGGAATTCGTTGCAGTCTGTCAATGCTGCATTCTCGCACATGGGACTGTGAAAATGTGGCAACCATGGCCAAATATGTGCGGGGAGGGGGGAGGAAATGCTGCGCTTACGAGTGTCGCTGGGAACTGGTTGCTTGCGCGCTGAACCTGGTGTTGATGCATTGTGTGACCGCGAGACGCGCACTAGTGATGCTATTTGTTTACTTATAAGTAGTAAAGTATAGGGAAGGCTCGGACAGGGTCCAGGGTCAGGGATCCGAGATCGAGGGGATCCGGCCGCCATGTTAAAAATTTTTCTTCCAAAAATTCCTAGTTTTATCCTAAAATCTCATGTTATAGCCCAAAAAATGCCTTAAAATTTCCCTTTTTTTTCTTAAAAATTTCGCATTTTTCTCAGCTACAAAAAAAGGACTCCACAGAAAAGTCCATTTTCAGTTGTTTTCTCTAACAGGGATCACTGACTCAAGTGAACTTGGAGCCTTGAGAGCAGGATTATGGGCTTTTAACTTTAATTACAAAAAAAATAAAAATCATTTATTTATATTTTTATAATTAAAAATATAAAGGCATAAGTATCAAGTGTTATATATCACTGGACTCGTATTTTCAAGGCGCATAAGGTCTTTATGTCATATCCATTATGTACCCCAATGCCAGGGCTACTATTTTGGATTCATATGCAAAAACTTTAGAAATTTATAAAAATTGTATTAATAAAACCTACTTTTTTGAGGGTCCCTCAGTAAGACGACTGACTCCCTCATCCCAACTCCCTTCACATATACTCATTCTGCCATCAGGCTTTTTTCGTTCGTAATTTGTTTATACGATACTGGAGGTCGCCATCTTGGTAGGTGACCATCATCTTGGTAGGTGACGACTAATTTGGTAGACGACCATAATCTTTCAAGGCAACCACCATCTTGGTAGACATCACCCATCCGCATTATTGGAAGTGAATGACCAAGGCATTGACCCCATGACCTTGATTGACCTTGAAAACTAAAACTCGAGAAAAATGCATAACAGTTCATTTAATGAGTGTTCAAAATCTGAAGTTTCAATAAAAACTCTTTTAATAATTTTAGAAACCCTTGACGCTTTTGTCTGCCTATGTGTTTCCATGTACCGTGTAAGATTTGTGTAATGAATGTGTGTGGGTGTGTATTTGTTGCCGCGCATTTCATGTAAACTTAAAGGTGAAACAAACTACAAGAAGGAAGAAAGTGAAAGCTCTCTGACAACACACAAAAAAACAATTGGAGTATTTCAAGCTAAACAGGAACAGGATTTTCTGCATGCATTAGAAGCGGTAAACAAGCATTATACTAACTACATACAATATAAGCAGCTCAGAAAGGACTGGGTGGGCGAGAATGGATAGCTCGGCAAGGCATACTATGCAAGCGCTGACTCATGCACGTGGTAACTGACCTACCGTAAAATCCCTTACTGCTTGTATCTGGCATGGAGGAGAACAGCTGTTAGCATGGTTGGGAGGGGTATCTATTATTTATGAGGGGGGAAGGTGACTTACTCTTATTACTATTAAAATTATGCAAATTTTTTATCAAAACACGTAATGAAATGATTATTAAATGACCTGGAAAAAGGTGGCGCTTGGTTCAAGGAGGTGGGTATAAAACCCTTGTCTCAACCAATGTAACACTTCCCCTTCCTCCTATATCCTACTATAATATAATTCCTGTATTTCCTACTCAGATTCTAATTAAACACTTTAACTTGTAAGAGGTGATAAAGTGTGTCACAGGGGAAATTCAGACATTAACTAATAAAGAATATTATTTTATAAAAATATAATTTACTATAACAATCTCTATCTGGTAACAACATAATGCAATTACTCATACAACAATATTGGAAGATAATTAATTTATATTAAATACAAGATTAATGCTCAATCAATACAACTTGAAACTGATCCCTAGCCTTGCTGGAACTAATAAATTAAGGAGGATTGGAATTGACTCGTTACAAGTTATTACAGCCTACTGCTACGCGATTATGCTCACCCGATGACTATTGCAAGTAGGCCTTAGAGCTCATCTAGGCCTGTGGTTGCCTGTTGTCTTCTGCTTCAGCCTCAGATCTCACTCACGTACGCACTTCGTCGTGACCTGGTGACATCTGGGAGGGAGGGGGGCCACCATGGAGGGACTTTTTTATAGCCAGCCGATGTAGAACATGTTTTCCAAACAATTGTGATAGACTACCAGATACGCACCATGAGCCTTAGGTGGTGTGTAACAGCACCTGGTTGCCACTACAAAGGGGACCATTGCAGAAGCTGTGGCATGACATCTTGAGGCTGTCACACCTGTCTCTGGAGGGATACACTGAAAAGGCACGAGCTGTCAATGCAGTTGGCTTCATCATCGATGCTATCACTGAAACCGTGGTGCAGCAAACTGTGCAGTTGGCTACAGCTCACACAATGCAAAATGCCTTGACCTGAACACTGGAGGTGGAGTCAGTATGGTAGGCATCAATGCCCCGATATCTAGTGTAGTTAGTGATACTAAAGGAATAGGAGGACAACAGCATCAAGAGGATGTTTAACAACTTGCAGACGACCATGAGGGACATCGCCTCCAGGGTGCACACTATGGAGACTCGCCGTCCCCCACCCAAATGGTCGGAATGTTGGTCGTGAGGACAACCAATACACCTGAGCATCAACTGTCCTCAGCAGCAGCAACATCATCAGCAACCAGGTAGCAGAGACCAAGGGGCAGGTGAGATTGCAACATCTTCGGGAAATTTGTAAGCTCCGGTCTTGAGCGGTAAAGGTCTGTGACTGCTGGAGGGAAGGCCCAATGCTTTTTGCAGGTGCGTTCAATGAAATAGGACTTGGATGCCATATTGGTGGAGAAAAGCCTAGATGATGTATCTTGTCAGATGGTCGTTGACAGTGGTACGACCGGACATTCTTGGGCCTTCCCTCCAGCGATCATCTGATAAGAGCATGGATGACTGCTATTTAACTACAGTAACGGGCGAGACCACACCAGTCAAAAGTAAGAGAAGATCACTCTTACAGCTCGGCAACATTGTGATAGAGCATGATATTTACATAACAGAAATAGAGGACGAATGCATTTTGGGTCTTCATATATTACATAAGCTGGGCTGCTGACTTCGATACTTGACTAGAGGTGCTCCATGTAGGTGACACAGAGTTGGTATTGTCAACACTGCGAGATTTACCTTCACCAATGAGCGGCCCAATAGTATTTGCCAGATGGTTGGGCATAATCTAACAACCCCAGGAATGTCACCATTTCCACAAGAAAATTTATTTCTTGGGCCATGTTGTACCGACCTACGGGATTGAAACAGACCATGGGAAGACCAGAGCAGTAAGATATTGGCGTCCACCAACTGATAAAACTGAAATTATAAGTTTCCTGGGTTTATGTACTTACTACTGTCGATTTGTGCCCAGATTCACCACTATCGCCAAACCTCTGCATGAATTGACTGAGGCAAAATCTAAATTTAATTGGGCACCAGAATGCGAAGTTGCTTTCAATTGTCTAAAATAAATTCTGATATCTCCCACAGTACTTGCATTCCCGAGTAGAGAGAGTTGATTTATTCTGAATACTGATGCTAGTGATGTTGGAAACAGGGGGTGTGTTATCTCAGATCCACGATAGAAAAGAGAGGCCATTGGAATACTTCAGTAAGGTTCTACACAAGCCCGAGTGGAAGTTCTGTGTGACACGCAGGGATCTTCTGGCAGTGGTGAAGGCAACTGCATAATTTCACCCATATCCTTATGGCAGACATTTCTTCCTAAAAACTGATCATGCTTCATTACACTGGCTGCTAAATTTCAATAATCCCGAAGGTCAAATAGCTTGGTGGAAACAGCACCTGCACGAATATGACTTTGAAATACAATGCAGGTCTGGAGGCCTTCACATCAATGCAGATGCACTCTTCAGGAGACTATGCAAACCATTCTGTCGTCATTGTAAATTTCAGGGGGAAAAGGTTGGTGTATCACAGAAAGTAAGGATTACAAGATTTCAAGGCCCTGTATCTGGTGATAGGTCACCTACACGGGATGAAAAGGACATAAGAAATGATCAGCTAAGTGACCCCACCTTGAGTCCAATATTGGAGTGGAAGGAAACCGAGCATCGACCATAATGGAAGGAGATATATAATCTAGGCATGACAGTCAAGGCATATTGGGCACAGTGGAACCCTTGTTATAAAGAATGGCTTGCTTTACAGGAACTGGGAAAGTTATGATGGGAGACAATGGCATTTACTATTAATCCTACCATAGTGCCGAATCCCAGATGTGCTATAATAACTGCAAAATACAGCAGCAGGTAGACATTTTGGTGTAAATAAGACTCTTGACCGAGTCCGAATTATATTATACTGTCTTCATTGTCCGGATGATGTTGAGAAGTGGTGCTGTCTGTGTGATGCATGTACCGCGAGGAAGTTCCGAGGGTTAAGCTACGACGTCCTCTTTAGAAATACAATGTTGGGGCCCCGTTCGAGAAGGGGAAGAAGTATCTTCTGGTAGCACAAGACTATTTTACAAAGTAGCCCGAGGTTATACCGGTGCCAAACTAAGAGGCTGGCACAGTAGCTGATGTGCTTGTAGAGCATGTTTTCTCCAGGTTTGCAGTTCCACATGAGCTTCATTTTGATCAAGGACGAAATTTTGAAGCAACTCTTTTCCAAGAGGTGAACGAGGATTTTAGGAATGAAGAAAACTCGTACCATGGCATTACACCCTCAGTCAGATGGAATGGTCGAAAGACTTAATTGTACCCTGGAACAGTATCTGGCAATCATCATAGAAGAGAATCAGAAAGATTGGGACTTTTAGGTACCCATATTTCTCCTGGCATATCGCCCGGCAGTCCACGCGTCTACAAGGGTAACAACTTCTAGGATGCTCTTTGGGAGAGAACTCCGCCTCCCTGGTGACCTGCTGTTAGAACGTCCAGTGGAAGAATAAGGAGCCACCCCAGAATATGCCATTAAACTACATGAAAAGTTAACCGACAATCATGAGTTTGTCCAGAGGCACCTTAAAAAATAATAGTGACAGAATGAAAAAAACTATAATACCGAAGAATACTTTAGGAGACTTTTCAAGAAGGACAGCTGGTGTGGTTGTAGAACTCTCAAAGGAAGAAGCGGTATTACCTGGGGCAACAGAAATCTCGGGAATGCCCGTACAGAATTCTGAAGCAGATAAATGGCGTGGTCTAACGTATTTGTTGGCAGGGCTCTCGGGCGAAGCCTAAGGTTGTCCACATCGACCGACAGGTGCTGTATGAAGGTTTTGATGTTGGAGAGTCTGTTCGGGACGAACATGTTAAGGAGGGGGCAGTATTACGCACCGCATCTGGCGCCGGGAGACTGTCCTGCGCCAAGGGAGGGTGTGAACCACCTTGACCCTATCCTCTTCCCGGAATGACGTGCTCGCTGTCTGTTGTCCTCTTCTTCTGGGAAACCCATGGATGATTGATAGCGGTGGTCAAGCTGTCGCGCCACTCGGCTCTTGGCTGATGTCACAGTCCCTCCTCGCCCCTGCTGGAGATGCTGACAAATGTAGCGACGACACAGCAATATTATGGTGAGACTGGCTGGCGTCACGGGCCCTCCTACCCCTCCCACCGCTGCAGAAGCCGACGCCAGTAGGAAGCGCAGGAATATTCCGGGAATTAGGACTCTCGGCGCAGCGCGCGAGTTAGAGAAAATTTCCTGTGATGGCCTACGACACTATATATACCGCCGCGGTCCAATTGCCAGCAGTCTTGAGCGAAGGGTATCAAGTTGACTGCGGGTGCGAAGTGTGGTGCAGTACGACTGCAGACGAGGTGTTATTGGTGTAAATGGACGAGAGAACGTAAAACTCGACGAGTAAAGCCTACTCTGCGTGAGGATGCTCGGAGAAGTCTAGAACATTGCGGACTGGTGGGATATGGACTAAACTGAGGTGGGACTGAGTGGACATGTAGTATGTAATTAATTGTAAATATTGTAACTGTCAAATATGGACACACGATTTATAAAATAATTGAATATGTTGATACACTGTCTATTGGAGCTGATTCTTTATTATTTAATTTCATTGATTTATTTTAGGTAATTATAAATTGTATTAATTGAATTTGTTGATTTTAAACAGTAAGTGATACCAATTTATTGTGAGATGTGGAGTTGGGGAAATTTTGTTTGTAGTTAATGTAAATAAAATTTGCAAAATATAATCAATTACTTTTTTTTATTAACACCTCCATCCCTTAACAAACTTTGTTTAACCAACTGTATTTCGAGAGAGAAATTGCAACAATAGTAACAAAATATTTATTTATTAAAACCATTTTCAAATACAGCCGTGTGTGATTGGCTGGTTGGAAGATGAACAAATTCATTTGAACATCCACTATTAATGTCGTTAACGTTCGCATGCATTTTTTTTGTTCACGAAATACAGCCCATTCACAGTTACTTCAAACTTTAGTGAAAATTTGCAAAAGTTCCACTTCCAGGAAACTCCTCCGCCTCTTGTGAACACAGCTTAACCCAGCCTAGAAAATGACACCCAAGGGACCGCGCACTGCGTTCGTGTGCACTCATTTTAATATAATAATTTGCATAAGAAGGACTTCTTGCTAGGCATTACCAAAACACTTTAATTCTTCCTGTATTCATGCATATTGATTATAAATGAAATAATATAATTTATAGGCAAAATATAATTAAAATTTCGATTCTACATAAAATAAGTTATTTTTATGTTAACTAAAGTTTAAGAAACGTTTGTTATACATGCCATTATTTCAGAAACAACCAATGACGTCATACGTTGGGTTATTTTTCGAAGGTTTAATTTTTAAAATATGAATTACGTTGAACGGTGGGCGCGCCGCAAGCACTGGACTTATAACAGGTGGTCTAGGGTTTCAGTGGCGATGTTACCCCGGCCCTTCACGAGAGGGAATGATGCAACGCTGGAGGGAGGATAATGCGAGTCTGTCCCCTCCACGCACCTAGCTCTGGTATCACCTGCCCTGATTTGACCACGCCTCGGCCACGAGCTAAGCTGCCGTGGAATGAATATCGCGTTCGTGGCTGTTCGCTCGCTGGGAACTGCCCGCGACTTGAGGACCAGCGAAAGCGAGATGCATCTGCGAGTGCGGCGACTATCCGCAACTCGTCGCGTACCCAGGTGGTGGATAGGGGATCCCCAGGCTCTGGGGTGGCTGGGAATATTCCAATACCAGCCCGCCGACCGAATGGACGGACCTGGGCAGCTCAGTACGAGATGGCGAAGCGCGTCTTTTGGTGGTGGCCCAACGATCAAGGCGGGGAGGAAGATCTCGAGGTTCTGAAAAATGCGAAGTGTAGCGGTCCTCACTGCTGGATTCTGTGGGCTGCCGACTGCGGATGCGTGATGGATGGATTGGAATGCATCGGACCTTGGAAGCTCCGCCGATGTCAGCCTTCACTCCTGGGCCAGCAGCGGCTTCGGCACCGCTGCTGGTAGGTCCCGGATGTCTCGCGTTTCGCAGACCGAAGGGACTATTTCGGGGGTAGGAGAAGTGTTGGCTCCCCGATTGCTGCCATGACTGAGCTGTCCGGTTTTCCGACGCAATCGACGAGAAGTAGGAATGGTCCTGCATCCAATTGCTGCTGTCGATACTGCAGTGCTGGTTCGCCTACACGGCAGTATTGACAGTAGCTCAACTTCAAGGCTGCCTGCGCCCACACGATGACTGGCATCGGCGCGGGGCTGTTCTGTCCCCGCAATACACACCAGCTGCGCTCTCATTCCATTTCACCCCGCATCAAACCAACAGAAGTCTTTCATCCCGAACTAACAAATACCCTACTTTATCCAGCCCTAATCCAGTTAAAATGAATTATTTTTATCCTCCGCGACTGTCGAATAGGTTTTCCACGGACCTCTCTGCTTTGCCTGGTTTGCTCTGCTCTTCCATCTAGACCCTTCTTCTTTTGGGGTATGCACATGACTACAATTGCAGCTATGATACTACAGTCCTGCTTAGCCGCGATGCATGCGCCCATTATAATAATTAAACCCTATCTAAGGCGTATAGGGCTTTACCTGAGAGGCATCCCATTCTCCAACTGACTTAGCTACTAACATCCATGCCGGAGGGCACACAGAATTGTGAAGGTGCTCACACAGGTGTAGCGGGATTTGGGGGCTAGCCAGATTAAAAAAAAAAAAAACGCCCCAGTCCCGAGACTCCGCCAGTGCGCGCCGTTTTTTTTTCAGAGGTGAATCTTGAGTTTGGGGTTCTCATATAACACTCTTAAAATTTTGACCTACTTCCATAATGCCTCGTCCAGAAAACATATCTGTGAAATAGTGTACTTACATACCCATTAATCGTGAAGATGCCAATAATTTCTCTTAACTAAATATTTATTTCTAAATAGAAATCTTTCTTGATGGCATGTGCCTCCGTGTGGACAACACGGGCATAAGACAATCCATTCTGGTTATTTGTTACGAGCTGCAAATCTTAAAAAGTTGTTGTGTCATGGTGGTAAATAGAATAATAACGTCCGTATAACTATCATGTTTTCTTACTTATTAGTGAAACGCATCTGATGTAACTGCTGATAGCGTTGAAGCAAGTTTAAGATGGAGTATAGTTGGAATGCTTTGGTGGGGGGAAGTAAGTACCCCGAGAAAAGCCACCGGCTTATGGTAACGTCCGCTACATTTCCACATACTTAAATCAGAGCTTGACGACGCTGACGAAACAAAACAGGTCTGCTTTACTGAAAAGTAGCTGCTGTACTCTTCATTGCGAATTACTATAATGCAGCTATTTGATAAAACTAATCGCTTCGTCGTCAGTTTTGACATCAGGGTGTTTTTATTTTTAATATAGTGTCTTCATCAGTATAAAAGAAACATGTGTAATTTTAGAGTATTATTATTACGCTAAAACTGCATGATGTTAAAGTCTGGTGTACTCATATTCTCATTACACACACTATAAATTGACGAGAAAAGATCGAAGGAAATATGTAAGGTTTTTTTTTATTTGGATGAGAAACAATGTCCCATCTTATTATATCTCCAAATTACATTTTAAATATAACTATTGGTTTGTAATGGTTAATTAAAAACTTTTGAAAGCTCTGATTCGGCTCTACTTCTCTTATTACACTGTATTCTTCACCATATGCGAATTTAACATTATCATGGACCTGGTCACTATAATGATGCACCGTCCAAGTGAAATCGTGTAATTGTTAGACATGTGAATGTATTACTTACCTGCAAATTCTTACTATGGCATCAATGAAACCAGAAACACTAACTTTGCCGGAAACAAATTAAAACATTATGCTCGCGATACAACACCGAGTGTTTAAGAAATATTTTCATTTCTTCTCTTTCATCTGAACTGACAACCCGCATGCCAATGTGCACTGAAACATGCATGTAGATAGTTACGGTCATTGTAATTTTTTTTCAACGATTGATTACAAATGTGCTCAAATTATCGTGAACCACCACTGATTATATTTTAATTCTCTAATCATATTATTTCACGTACGACGTAATTTGTAGTAAAGACGCAGCGATCGCAGGCACTCTCGCCGACGTAACGATATATATATATATATATATATATATATATATATATATATATATATATATATATATATATATATATATATACACACACACAGTTATGAGCAGCCGGTGAGGGTAAAATGAGGTGCGTTAACAGCGTCGTAATGAAAGGGCGGGGGAAATAGGAGATCCTCGAGAAAACCCGCCGACCAGTGGCATCATCCGGTATGATTCCCACTTGTGAAAATACGGGGTTAACCGGCCGGGTATTGAACACGGGAATGGAATAGTGATCAGACACGTATGACAAGGATGTTGGCAGACCTTATATTTTCGTCTTAGTACTGGTCGAGCACAGAAGGAAGAAGAAAAAATTTCTCTGACCATTTTATTGTGGCCGTATCGTTGTGGCCAGGCATATGTTGTACTTACGTCGTGCAGGCAATGGGATGTCTACTGGCGACCATGTCAACTGTGTACCACGCCGCCAGGAACAACGTATCGATGGCAGGGGTCACTATCTCAATGGATTGGATTGGAGAGAGCTTATTAATGTTCCCCAGCTTTATGCCTAAAGGCTTATCAGGGGATGGCTTACAAACTAACTTATGCCCTAATTGAAACTAACACCCGTGCCTTACTTGGGATTCGAACCCAGACTCCCCGCACCCCAGACCGGCGGTTCACCAACCGACTGCGCCACGGCAGGTCGGCGTCACGGTCGGCTAGCTCTGTTGGCAATAGCAAATAGACAGGCCACAGAGTAGTACATCACTCGCCAATTCGATGCTGGACCACAAGGACATATGAGCTGCCAGACCATCTGGAATCATCTCTTCGCTATGGGGTGTAGAACCCTCCGCCCCACAAGTTTAGCTCTGCTCCTCGCGCGTCACGGAGCTCAACGATTGATGAAGCCATGCGAACACTGTCATTGGACACTCGACACATAGAAGAAAGGTCGACTGGACAGATGAGTCGAGGTAAATGTTGGTACACGCCGAGGGCAGTGTACGAGTATGTCACCAATCACATGACGCGAGACATTCCTAGTGTCAGCAGGGTACGGTTCAGGCCGATGGTGCGATGGTATCCTCGTATGGGGACTGTTTACATGAGATGAAATTGATCCCTTGGTACACGTACCATTGTCCTTCGCCGGTGAACGATATAGTGAACTGCTAGCAGATCATGGGCACCATTTTCAGAGCATGCAGCACCCTGGAGGATACCTGTACCTTAAGTAAGAGAATGCAACGGCCCACTGCTTCCAAATTGTGACCGAGTGGTTCGATGGACATTCCACATGGTAGAAAAGGTTTCTAGAACTGTTTTTAATATGTAACGTAAGTTTTAAAACATTTACGGTCTATGGAAATAATACTGCATTTCACACTGCACATGAAATGTTCAGTGTTGCTACTGTGAAAAGTTGGAAGTCCCTGACGATTTTGACTCTTTCCTGAGTAAATGTAGGAAAGCTATCGTGGATGCATTGGAAAAAAATCACCATTTGCACTTCCTTGCAATTGTGAATTTCCGAATAATTTCTTAGAGAGCGTGGATTTGAGCTTGCTTGCCTGGCACACGATGTCACTTGACCTCTCTATCATCGAACACATATGGGTTGTTGTTGACAGGGAGGTGCAAGAAGGGGATCCTGCTCCGACCTATTCCTCAGCGTTGTGAGAGGCCGTGCAGCGGACATGGACCAATATGGTTCCTAACCAGTTCGGGCGTCTGCATGCCACGGCGCATCATCGCCGTCATTAGGGCGAAAAAGGTTGTTACGCGCTACTAGATAGGTTTCTCTAATTCAAATGCTCATGAGTGTACAAACTTACCATTCTTACTGCATCTTTTCTTTAATTGTATTTGTACACACACACACACACACACACACACACGGAGAGTAAGAAAACTCTATAGCAATTCCTTTGATATGGGAATATACCCATTTCCCGATGGGATGCGCGAGGCTGTGGAAAGGGCCTTGCATACGATTGACTTCTGTGCGATGCGAAAAGTTCCCTACTGGGTAGGTTGCCGTCTAGAAAGAAGTTTCTCAATCGTGGCGGCTCTAATACAATTGTACGATCATTCAGCGGTACGACGGGAACAATACATACACACGAGTTCATAACATTGCGCGTATAGGCGATATTGCTTTACGGTCCCGGCCGACGTCGGCCGTAGCGCTTAATAAATTAATTTGCTCACACACACACATACACATCCACACTTAATAAAAACCTTGAGTCGGGAAAATTGTCTAAAAGAGAATTCACATATTGATAAACGATCCAAGCAGGGATACGAGGAGAATAGTGGCGTTTCATACACTCGTCCTGACGGCTGTACGAGGCTCCATGGAACACCTGTCCAGCTCCAGAAACCACGCTGCTCCTTTCCCCCCTCCCCTCTGGCGTAGTCTAGTCGTGGCTGCTGAGACCTATTTCGTGGGTGGCAGCTCGAAATGGAAAGCCATCGCCGCAGGTAGCTTATAAATAAACCCCCTGCCCCCTCACCCGAACTACTTCGGACCCCATGGAGCCGCAACCAACCAGGGCTCCTCCTATTTCGACCTTTGCTAGCTCACCAAGTTAGCGTTGTTCGTCCGTCACGTGACCTTTTTCCTGCTGCTGGGCTCACGAGGCACGTAGCTCTCGACCCTTCGCGGCAAAAAGAAACACACCTTCTTCGACGTAAATTCCAACAAGCTTTAAAGAGCCGTGCTAAGTTAAACACTGACAGAAATGTGAGTGAAGAGATTTGGGCGGTTCTTAAAACACCGAGAAGTTGATAGCCGATGAGGGTGAAGCGAGATGGATATTGTGCAGCGCCGGAATGATGGGGCGGGGGAAACGGGAGATCCCCGAGAAAAACAAACCCGCTAACCAGTGGCATCGTCCGGCACGATTCCCACATGCCGGGAGCGACAAGGGTAATCGAACTTTGTTCGCCTTTGTTCAGGGAGGCGAGTAGTGTAACCACTACACTACCACAGCCCCATTGCAATGAATGTGAAAGTGCGAATTTATAAGAAAAATCACTCCTTAATTTTAACTATATTCGGAAAAATTATTTTACTTATTCACATTATTTGTTATACTTCTATTATTTAACACGAATGAAAATGTGTTATTAAATCCACCTGGTCTCCGCGAAAATTGTATGCTCAGGAAAACGTGTTTAGGAGTTCAACTAGTCGCGAAATCTTTTCGCGAAATAGAGGTGGCCCTAAGTACAATTTTTATTATGTATAGTTTAACGGGAATCTCCCCCCCCCCCCCCCAATAGAATTGCAGTTTCTCTAGCTTGTATATATTTTTAAAATAATTTTTGACAGTAGCGTTTTGCTCAACACGCTATTGCCCTTACATTACATTGCAGTGCAGAGAAGACGAGGGCCCTACGAGCTCATAATTCTGCCTAAATAGGTAAAAATCAACATTGTGACATAAATACAAATTCGTAGTTTAGTCGTTATGTATGCACTTCTGTGTGAGATGAGTAGCTAGTTCGGTGTGCGAGTACTTTCTGCAACTTATTTTATGAAACTGTAATGTTACAATTACTAAAAGTCGGTGGTCTTAACCAAGTTGGATGGAGGTCTAAGTTAAATAAAATAATTAATCATAATTACCTAATTCAATTACAATAACTTCAAACAAAATATTTTCGTATCAATATATCACAATAAATCATTTGCTATTTATTATTAATAAATGCAATCAATACAATTTACAATTATCTCAAAGAAATTAATGTAATTAAATAAAAAAATTCAGTCCCAATAAACAATGCATCAAAACATATGGAATTAATCTATAAGTCATGTGTCCATATTTAACAGTTCCAATATTTACAGCAAAGTTCGTATCACATGTTCATACAGTCCCATCTTAACTCAGTCCATATTCCGCCGGTCCGTAATGTTCTAGAGACTTCTGAGCTCCCTCATGCACAGTGGCCTTGAACTGGTCGTGCATCACGTACTCTAGTCCTTCCACACTGCAGTAACACTCGTCGACCGTCCTGTCGCATCCTCCTTCGTCGTCTGTACTCTCTGCTAATGCCCCTCGCTGCACCTCACTTCACCCGATTACACCACTTCAGCTAAAAGGCTTCTACCAAAGACAGTCTATCCTTCTGCCACGGCGGTATTTGTACTGTTGTCGGCCACAGCCGAGGGATTTTTTAAAATGTCACGTTGCGCCGAGAGTCCTCGTTCCCAGAACATACTCCAAAGTCGTCGACTCCCACGGTCAGCTCAACTATTCACCTGCGGCTGGGCGGCGGAGAAGCAAGCGCGGTCTGCTTGGGGAGAGAGGAGGTTCGAGTTGGTTTACCCCCTACAGTGCCAGACCGCGCACAACCAAGCAGCCCAGTGCAGGAGTTCGCGATGTAGGCGTTTCAATAATGCATGCGAAAATTGCGGGAAAGCACTCCTCACAGAGAGAGGAAGAAATCACGTTATACAAACGTATGTACGGAAACGCTTGGTTTCATAGCTGCAGTTTCCCTTTCATAACTTTACTTGTATGGTTCGTGGAGTAATTTGCGTTTGTGTGAAATTCTTTCACAGCTGTCATGTGCACCATAGCTCACACCAAACTGAAGATCAAAAGTGTACGGAATGCACAGCATCTGATTACATCACAAAACAAAAAATGACCTATCTGAGGCAAATATGAAAACGTTTTATAAGCATCGTTCAAAATTATTTTCCTTTTTTATGGATACTTGCGTCCACTGGCTGCCGCCCTGACTTCAGGATGCGCTGATGTATCCCTGGAGAACATCTTCTTGTCCACAACTATGTGCAACAGGACATGCATACTTCTGACTTCTCGCTCTGGAATTGCTTATTCAAGTTATTTTAAACGTCCTCACAAATAAATGTCTGTAGATTTAAATTAGGGATTCGCAGGGGCTAAGTAATTGACCAAATATATCTATCCAGCAGTTCCAGAACTTTCCATTGAAAAACCGACAAACAGTGAACCTGAAATGAGCAAGAGCTCCATCGCGTCTGAGGTACAGTGAATTTATCGTCATATCTCAAATGGGGGCATTCTATAGAAGAACAGGTAAGATCTTCTTCAAGAACTTTTCATGCGTTCGGCAACTGAGGCTGCGTGAAAGAACATGTACTCCCACTAAACAGTCACCAACAATTTACGCGCAAACATTGACCGAGAATTGTTGTTGATGGCGTGGTTGAGCAACTAGTCGAAGAATCTCATCCTTCCGTGCGTGCTGACCGTGTAAATTCACAATCTGACCCCATCGGAACAAGGCATCATCCGTTAACAGCGCCTATGGATTGAAGTTAACGTTCACTCATTGTTGGTAGAACTAACAGATCACAAGTTGAGAAGGAAAGCCAAGGTGACAGGACTTGAACGCACTGAAATTACACGGATACTGAAATTACCTGGAGTTCTCACACTTCCACGTCTCAAGTTCCCCAGTCGCTGCCTTTAACTTTTTTCTGTTCCATAAGACGACGATGAATTACATCAAATGTTCGCACCGTCATTTTGGAAATCTCGCCGAAATTTTCACTAACTGAAAAAAGCAGACTCCGCCAATATTTCCCAGAGATCGGTTGCCTCATAAATTCTAGACAACTGATTTCTTGGTAATCTACATTTATTGGTGCAAAATACATAATTATTCAATGTTGGTATATAACGTAATACATTAACGTAAGCATTTATTTTACTAAAAACGTGTATTTAAAAAATTAGTGTAGTTGGGAAATGAACAGATAGGGACCATTAAATTGTTAAGTATGTTTGACAGTACAGTCTCCTGAATGCCATTTAGAAAAAAACCTCTACCACAATGAAGTTAATAAAATAGAGTAGGAACATGACAGCGTCTTGATTGTGGTTCATCATTTATTTTGGAATGTTGGTAATAAAAATACCATACGACACAGTGTGATCGTAAACTGCCTACAACCAAACAGCAGAATGGCAACATTGAAAAAATCTGCTTACACCTGAACAGCCATAGTATCAGTCAGCTCTCTCCTCTCTCTCTCTCTCTCTCTCTCTCTCTCTCTCTCTCTCTCTCTCTCTCTCTCTCTCTCCCTCTCTCTCTCTCTCTCTGGCGTGATCAGTCTAAATGTGAATCAAGATTTACCCACACATGAAGTGCATATCGGCCAAGCGGCAGAGCACTCGCCTCTCACCAAGGCGGTCAAACTCCCGCCAGATCATCTACAGGATTTTCGCACGTGGGAATCGTGCCGGACTATGCCGATTGTCGGCGAGTTTTCCACCTCCCTTACATTCCGGCGCTGCACCACACTCACCTCCCTGCACACTAATTGGCTCTCAAACCGCTCCACTTCTATAGATGAACACACGATTGTCGCAACTATAGGCCGTTCACGGTGAAGTGAGCATTTTTGAAGCCCTAGTTACTTTTTTCTTTCAACCAATTTATATCCTTTCACCACGTTTTAATGTAAACCCTGCCATGTGAGTAATAAACACAGTGTATTCATTCACCATACTCAAAACCAAAAGTCCGAGTCCACAATGAAATGTATTTATTGGTTATTATGTCAGATAAAACAGTTTCAAAAAGTGCTCACTTTACCGTGAACCGCCTATATTTGCTCGGTGCTACGTAAAGCAATGAAATCTGTCTTACGTTGGAGCCGCATGTACGTCACGTTTATATACGTGCCGCCAAGAGCAAGCACATACAGTCACACACTTTTGGTATGGGACTATGGCCACATGATAGCTGCGGTGGTATTCCAGACAGACACCATCCATCTAGCAACTGTAAGCAAGGAACGAAGCATTTCCAGAACTACGTTCACATAAAGTGTTTCCTTCCTCTAGACGTGAGAACTATTTACCCTCAGTTTAAAAGGGTAGTATTTTAATATCATGTATATGTAAAAGAGTATGAACATGCGATTTATGAATATATATAAGTAGTTCTATTGAAATTTTGATCATTCGGATTATCAATTTGATATTAAATTGATCGGACTATTTCTTAATCCCATCTTAATCCGATTGAAAAAACTATCCAATTTTAACCTGATGAAATAATTTTTATTGATTAATTCAATTAATCTAATTGAATTAATTTTTTTTTTTAATTTTTAGATTTTGTGTGAATTGATAAGTGAGTAGTTGGTGTAAGAGAGTGTGCTAAGGATTTATTGTATTATTTTTTAATTTTTGGAGAGCAGCATGATAGGTCCTCACTCTCTGAGGTCTGGCGTTGTACTGAGGTGTGATGTGTTGGGGAAGGGGTGTATATGTGTAGGGGGTATTTTTTTTTTTTGGAGAGTGGCATGGTAGGTGTTGACCCTCGGAGGTCTGTTGTACTGAGGTGTGCCTGTTTTGTGGAAGGGGTATATATATGGGTATTGTGTAATATTTAGTATTATTGAGTTCCTGCCTGTCTGTCAGGCCAAAATCAAGCAAATTTTCGAACATTTCACAAAATTTTACCCCAAAATCAAGTACATTTTCAAGTTTTCTAGAAATGTCAATTTTGCAAGCGAGTGATCTAAAACAAGCAAATTTCGAATCAAATTAAAACGCATCAAATTAAAAAGAATCAAATTAATAGAATTTATATATCATTATGATAACTCTAGATAAAATTTCCAAGTTTAATTTATTTTAAGCCATTCTATGACATAAAAATTTCCTTCTTGTTTAATAGTTTCAAAGCATTTTGATCAATTATTTTCACATAGCAGTCTGATAATGAAATTTTAAACTTGCCATCTAGAATACAATACATTTTTTTTTTATCAAAGTTAGATTCATAAATTTCAATATCTGTTGCAGTAAACCATTTTTTTCTAGATCTTGTAGTTTGGTGAATTCTAACGAATTGTTCTACTTGTTGATTAGAGCCTCCATTTTGGTATTACTTCTAAAGAAACAAATTATTAAAGAAAAATATTTTTTTCACTCTATTAATAAATAAATTGTCTTAATAAATAAAATTACACCTATGCTCGAAATCGAAAATAATACCATATCTAAGCAATGTAAAAAATGTAGTAGCGAAGTATTAAAAATGGACTGTTTTGCATCACATAAACACACAAAAGATAACCATATTAACACATGTAAAAAATATACCAATAATTATGCCAGAAATCTTTATGTTTTGAATAAAGAGAAAGTATTATGTGAATGCTGAAAATATGTTTCTAAAGTATATCTTAAAAAGCATAAGGTAGTAATTTACACAACAGAAATAAAATGCAACAGGATGATTATTCAACTAATGCATGTGTAGTATGTAATGAGAGTAAATCTACAGATTCATTTTATCTTCATAAAGCAACTATAGACAAACATACAGCAAAGTTTAAAAATGTTTTAATGAGAAAATATTATGTGAATGTGGAAAATATGTTTGTATTATATATCTCTATGAGCATAAAGAAAGTAAATCGCAAGATGTAATAGTAAATATTCTAAATGAAATTCAACATGATGATTATCGAAAAAATACATGTACACCATGTAAAGAGAATAAAACTATAAAATTAATTTCTCTTCATAAAAATACTAAGGATAAACATTCAACAATATGCAAAAAATGTTGTAATGAGAAATATTATCACAGAAAAAATTAAATATTTTAAAATTATTATCAATAATTTTAGCACTTTTCCAATTTCATTCCAGTATTTTCATTATTTTTTAACATTTCTACATTTCTTCATTTTTTTTAACATTTATAAGTTTTTTCTTACTAAATAAAAGCAATAATAATAGAGTCGAACAATCTTGCAGTTGAGTTGGGTGAGAAGACAGTGAGAGAATTAAGAATAATAGATAGATTTAAAAAAAATAGACATTGGTATATTCGAAGAGAAGATGATTTAATTAAACATTGGTATATTCTAAGGAAAGATGATTTAATTACAATTTATTATGAACGAGCAAAGAAAAAGCAACTTTGCAAATTTACCATTTTCATATGTCAATATCGGACTGTATTCAAAACAGAAACGAATTAAAAGAATAATTTCCATTCTCTAATAATATATTTGTTCAACCTATAAATTATGGTAAGTGGGTAACAGAATAGATAACAAAGAATAATTTTACAAATTTACCTTTATCAGAAGTCAATATCAATATAAGCAAGATAAAAATAATTTAAAATAAATATTTCCTTTCTCTACTAATGTATTCGCGAGCAAAAGAAATAGATGAAGCAATGAAAAATTACAGACTTAATAAAGCTTTTAAAGGTATAATATCAACTTATAACACTGAGAATTCCTTTAATTTAGTACAGCCAAATACATGTTTAACTTCTATAAAAACTATGATTTTTGAGATAAGACATGATAATATTAGAATATTTAGAGGGCTGAAAACTAGCATTGAATTATGTACCAATTGCCGCAAGCAGGAAAATAATCAAGTAGAATTATTTACATCTCAGTCATTTAATAATAGAATATTAAACAAAGGAGAATTCATAAGGATTTATAAAATTATAAAACAAGAAATAATTACACAATTATCTGAATTTCAAAACAGACGTTCAGGATGGACTTTAAGTAGAGTAATTGGAATACAATCAGCTATAAATAAGTACAATCATTTTAATGAGCATCATGTATTGATCAAAAATGTTTTCTTGGATCAATAAAATCATCATTGTATCCAGCAGTAAAAGACCCACAAAGAATAGCTAAATATAAAAATGTAGGTATTAATATTGATAAAATAATAGATAAATATGAATATCCTATTAAAATTGATGATATACCAAAAAAGAAAATTAAATTTACTTATCTATAAACTTATACTCTATTGAAGAGAAGTATATGGTATATCAACTAAAATTCACAAAGAATAAAAAGGATAAGCATATAAATTTACTTAATTTCAAAAATGATACAAATTCGCATTATTGTTGGATAAAAGATTTTTCTAGATTAGTTTTCGCACAAAAAATAATCATAAAAGTAAAACTTATACATGTGATATGTGCCTTCAATTTTTCTACCCTCAAGCGAAATTAAATAAACACACAGAAGACTGCTCTAAAAATGAATAAGTAAGAATCACTTTACCTTCGAAAGGAGATAAACATACAATGAAGGTTCTTTTCGCAATATATGCAGAATTTGAATCAATTCTAAAGAAAATATCAACCACTAAACCAAACCAAAGAGAATTAAATAAATTTAAGTTAATCAAAAAGTATTAAGTTTTAACAGAGGAAGATATTGATGATGGCCTTTATAAGGAGCTACATAAAGATAGATATAATCTTATTAACAAACAAATTAATACCACTGATTTAAAGTTGAATAATGAATCATATACATGATATATCATTTACATGAAGCATCTGGTTTTTGCTATTATATTGTATCTAGTTATGGTGCTTATAAGCCTCCAGTAGTATATCGAGATCCAAATGCACATAAGATGTTTATACAATCAATAAAAAGGGAAGTAGAAGAAATTGGAGAAATACATTCAGAAATAGAACCAATGCATCTTCTAACAAAAGAAGAAAAGTGTTATATAGTAAAACAAAAAAAATGTACTGTATGTGAATGTGATTATACGGAGGACAATAAAAAAGTACGTCATTATGATGATATAAGTGGAAAATTCATTAATCCTGTTTGTAATAATTGTAATGAACAATTAAAATTACCCAAATTTGTTCCAATTTATTTCCATAGCTTATCTGGTTATGATGTTCATTTATTTATTAAAGAGTTAGGATATGATGGAAAAAAAATACAAATGTAATTGCAAATAATGTCGAAAAATTTATTTATTTTGGGTAAGCAACAGAAAATCTGAGGATGTGATTTATAAACACATTTAAAATTATGGCCAGTAGTTTAGATAAATTAACATCTAATTTAACTAAAGAACAAATTAAACACACCCAAATGCATTTTCCAAAAGATAAAGTTGATTTAGTAATATGAAATGGTGTTTATCCATATGATTATATGAATAGTTGGAAGAAATTCGAACAAACTGAACTTTCACCAAAGAGTGAATTTTACAATAAATTTAATGAATCCGACATAACTGATGCCGATTTTGAGCATGCAAAACTTGTATGGAATCAATTTAATATTAAAAATCTTGGTGAATATCATGATTTACACTTAAAATGATGTATTATTGTTAGCAGATATATTCGAAAATTTTAGAAATACCTGTATAAATGCATATGAATTATATCCTGCATGGTATTTCACAGCACTAGAATTGTCTTGGAATGCAATGTTAAAAATGACCAAACAACCACTAAATTTATTACATAAATATGATATGATTTCAATGATTGAAAAAGGAATTAGAGGTGGAATTTTCTCAATGTTGTAAGCGGTATATTAAAACCAATGACAAATATTTTAAAGATTTTAATCCAAACAAGAGTCTAACTATTTAGCATATCTCGATGCAAATAATCTTTATAGATGGGCAATGTCTTAATATTTACCATGTGGTGGTTTCAAGTGGGTGTACTATGCATTAAATTATTTAGATTACTGTAGTAAAAAAATATTAGATTTGGAGGACGATTCCGATTATGGTTATATATTAGAAGATGATTTAGGATGTCCACAAGAACTGCATGATATGCATAAAGATCGTCCATTTTGTTAAGAAAATAATGTAGTACAGGGAACAAATCAATTTGTAATTGTAAACAACAAGTTTACTTAATAAACAAAAGTATGTACTACACTATTGTAATTTGAAAGTATGAAAATAGTAGTTTTAAATTTACTAAAATACATAGAATATTATTGACGTTTGACCAGTTTAATTGGTTGAGAAAGTATATAGATTTACATACAGAGAAGAGAAAAAATGCTAAAAATAATTTTGAAAGATTTTTATAAGCTGATGAAAAATTCTGTGTGTGGTAAATCAATGGAAAATATAAGAAACAGAGTATATATAAGATTAATATTAGATGTAAAAAGATGTGTAAAATTTATATCAAGACCACATTTAAAGAAAAATACTATATTTAATGAGAATCTTGCAGCTAACATATGAATAAAAAAAGCTTAAAATTTAAAAAGCCTTTTTATGTTGGCATGCCATTTTAGATATATTAAAACAATTTATGTACGATTTTCTTTATAATGTAATGCAACCAAAATATGGAGATATCATTGAATTATGCTATCAAGATACCAATGTGTGCATTTATGAAGACATGAAGTCAATAATAGAAAAGTTTGATACAAGTGATATTTCGATTGATAATATCTACACATTCTACAATTAAATAAGACAGTTAAAAGTAAGATGAAAGACAAATGCAATGGGAAAAAAATGAAAGAATTTGTTGGTTTAAGAGCAAAAATGTTTGCATATAGAGTTGACAATACAGAAAATAAAAGATTAAGAGGAGTAAAGAAGTGTGTTGCTAACAAGAAAAATACATTTGAGGACTATAAAAATTATTTGTTTAAAGAGAAAATAGAAAATAGAACTATGAATTTAATAAGGAGCAAAAAGCATGAAATATATACAGTATAAGTTAGTAAAATTGCATTAAGTCCCTATGATGAAAAAAGGATAATATTAGAAAATAAAATAGATTCATTGCCATATGGGTATCGAAATGTATAATTTTTAATTAATTTATATATTATGTTTTAAAGATCTTTAATCTCTAAAACAATGTAATTATCAGCACCATCAAAATCAATCAATTTACGATTTTTATTTCCAATTTCTAGAACAATGTGATTAAACCATTAATTAGTGATTCTATAAAAAAACTGGATATGCAGGCTCATAACTAATATAATCTCAAAACCCAAACACATATTTTGGTGAGAAAATAGCAATTATTTCTGTTTCTAAATTATTAGATTCACCATACTTTATGAACATTACATATGCCAAATAACAATGAATATTTATTGTTTTAAATGAATTAAAATTTTTTAACTTAGTACCTACAACGACATCTTTTTCAATATTCATATTTCTATCAAAGCCAAGAATATCGGACAGTCGGTCACCAAATTTAATATCAAATGTAGATTTAATAGACATTATGTTTTTTAACATTGTCTGCTGTGAATAAAAGGTTATTTGTTAAAAATGGATCAATGGAATTTATAGCTTCTTTTAAAGATTCAACATCGTAATGACCTCTAGGAATAGTCATAACTTCATTTTTATCAACCACAGCAATTGTCATTATAGTATTATTGTCTATATTTGGTATTACCATTTTCGTATGGAAACTAAGTAATACAATCGATTTATCTTTATGAGTGGTGTCATAATGCAGTCTCTTATTTAGTATAGAACTATTGTTTGTTAATGTAAATAATTTATTCTCCATTGAATACAAAAAAATTATCTAATTAAATGAAAAAAGTATATTGGGGTGCCTGTGTTTCAATTTCTGAAGAAAATTCTAAAAATGAAAATAATGGTTAATGATTGCCTAATAATATTAAAGGCTTAATTGTTGGGCCTAGCAAAAGTGCGAAAACCAACTTGACGATTAATTATATTTATAAGCCAGGATGGCTAAGTTTTAATAAATTGTATGTTTTTTCAAAAAGTTTAAATCAACCAAAATAAATTCAGTTACAAAATGACTTTAATGTAATATCCAACAGGTTGAATGAAAAAAAAGCATACAATTTTAATAACAATGGTGAGCAGGGCCAGATTTCTCATTAGGCAGGCTAGGCCCGAGCCTAGAGGGGAACTTTTCAAAGGGGTGGCATGGAGAAAGTCATGTCTGCCTTAATTTGTCATCGTTGATGCTGAAGACAGCTGTGTTAGTTCGCTATCACAGTGAAATGCGACACAGGTGTGAATGCACTTTGATTATAATCTTTGCTTACACATTACTATCTCGATAATAAGCTGCACAAAGCACATATTTGATACACATTGTTTCCATTTTCATCCTTATGTTCACATGGAAATTTGCTTGATAAATTATCCTTTGTATTTAATTTTACAAAACTCCCATCCTGCCCATTTCTGCTGCAGTTTTATTACATAGATTGTTCCAGGGGAAAGGGGGCAGCGAATTTCAACCTTCACTGCCCTTGTGGTGAGAGGATTGACCACCGCAAAAAGGGCAGTATGATTCAATACCATTGTTATCTGTTTTTGAAATGGTATAGTTGCCAGTTGGCAGTAGTTGTGCTGATGTCATGCGGGCAGCGCGGCACATCGTGGACCACATCATACTCGCGTTTTGTAGCAATGTTGTTTATGTATGTTTGTTCAAACTATGAACATATCCAAGCTTATAAGTGTAAAATAGGTACGTGTGCATCCCCATGTTTAAGTGTTGCAAATTTAGCTGTCTGTGAATCGTGAACAAAATGAGTACCTAAAGAGCAAGACTCAGTGGTGCTCAATAAAAAAAATAAAAAATAAATGAAAGAAGAAAGGAGTAGTGCTCTTTTAAAGGAGATCTCCAAGATTTCTTCTTTTTTTATGTAGCAGCGACAACCAACAGGATGAATATGTCGCCGATGCCATGGCTGCAAGTGATAATGCTACCAAAAGCAGCAGTGCTTCTATAAATTTCCCTTCTTTGATAGTAATGATTTAGAGGCTACGATGCATGTGTTTTGTTATTCCCAGAAAAATTATTTTACGCTCATGAACAACGAATTCCAACATCAAGAACCAATAATTCACTGAACAGTGGCAGTATCCATATATATATATATCCATGCTGAAGCGACCTGTTTGAATATGATGGAACCAGATGCAACTATCAATCCTACGAAGTTTGGTTTTGAACCCAATACAGATTCAGCCCAGTGGGAAATTAGTGAGTAGCTACAAGACTATGTGGCTGTTCATGGAATAGAACAAAACTTAGATGCAGTCTTCAGTGCTTCAAAATGTAAGTACCCTGATAAAGAAAGGCGTGTTTCAAGGTATATTTTTTCTTGGAAACTGCATAATGGTGAGACAAAAGTTAGGCATTGGCTAATATACTCGCCATCAAAGGGATGTGTTTTTGTTCGACTTGCTTGCTATTTCGTAGGGAAAATGGTATGTTTACTTCAGGGTTTAATGACTGGAAAAATGTTTCTGAAAGGGTACAAGACCATGAGAATTCACCTCAGCATAAAAATAGCATATAAACACTTAAACTGAGGGGAAATACTAAAGCACGAATTGATAACAGGCTCGTTGCACAGTTTGAGCAGGAATGTAACTACTGGAAAAATGTTTTGAAATGTATCATCGCAGCAGTAAAGTATTTGGCTACTAGAGGGTTGACATTTCATGGTACTAATGAACACGTATGCAGTAAAAGCAATGGAAATTTTCTAGATTTGCTAGAATTTCTTGCAGAGTTTGATCGATTCATGGCAGAACATCAAAGAAAACATAGTGACAGAGGTTTGGGACACACATCTTATCTTTCCAAGACCATTTATGAAGAAGTGATTATTTTGCTGGCTGAAAAATTAAGGTGTGATATATATATAGTATTAATGATATATATAGTATGCTGTTTTTACTGTTTTGAGAAAATATGAGTTTGACATAAGAAAAACTGCAGGGGCTAGTCATATGACAATGCCTCGAATATGTCTGGAGTATATACAGGCATACAAGCAAGGGCGAAGGAACTTTGTCCCTTTGCTGACTATATGCCATGTGCAGCACTCTCTCTTAATCTTGTGGGTTTATGTGCTGTGGAATCTTGCACTAAAAAAGTATCATTTTCTGGACTGCTACAAGAACTGTGCAACTTTTTCACAGTTTCCACATACCACTGGGCTCTCCTAGCTCGAAACTGCAAACGAGAAGGAGGTCGGACACCACAAAGTCTGTCGAAGACTAGTTGGTATACACGAAATAATGCATGTTATGCACTAGAGAGCCATTGGTGTGGACTATTTGAGACCTTGCAGAATTTATAAAATGATAGTTCAAAAAAACTTCAAATGAGGAATGAGGCATCTTCAGTGAGACAAAAATTAAATACACTAGAACTGCATTTATGGTAGTCTTCTGGACTGCAATCCTTAGTAGGTTTAATGGCGTTAGTGCCAAGCTGCATTCAGTAAACATAGATTTGGGCCAAGTTGTGAAAATGTACAATTTGCTGTCTGACTTCGTAACAAATTGAAGAGAAACAGAAGTGTTTGACAACTATGAATGCCTCGTGAAGTCGTTGAGCAGAATATAAATTTACAAATTTGACGAGGGAAGTTAAAGTAAGCACACTCTGAGGCCTGATGAGACTAGGGCTGGAGAAATAACTCTTAAGCCTGAGTCTGATCATTTCCACATTGGTACATATAATGTAATTCTGGATACACTAAGAT